>CM075213.1:5262482-5958524 GCA_037577465.1 Liposcelis bostrychophila | reverse complement strand
ACATGTTCCAACTAAAAACATCGTTAAGCCATGTTTAATGAAAAATGAAAAATATTGTAAAGCCATTCTAAATGACCATAAATTTTTTGATTTTTTTCTCTAAAGCCTCTTAACTTTTAAAGTATAAATGACTTCGTTGTCTGTATTACCAATCTTTTAGTCTAGGATCAAAGTAAATTTTGTGTATTTGGCCATGTACGATTTTTTTATTCTCATTTATTTATTTTTGATTTTTTATTGTTTCAGATAAGGTTGCTTTGTTCGTTCAAAATAAAAAGGGGTTGCTTTCGGTATTCGCGTGCGTTCATTCGGTATTCGTACTATTAACTTCGCAGGCTACCGTTCGCTACGGGTTAGACCTATTGCTCGGTGGTAGTATAGGGATCAAAAAAGTTCTTTCTTTCGAATTATTTTTACGGGAGTGTTTCGATTTTCGAATGTAATTAAAAACAACCCTAAGAAGGATAACATAAGCTGACTATAAGCTATAAATCTAAGCTCATCGGTAAGTTGTACTACATCTAAAACAAGAATTTTCTATAAAAATAGAAAAAAAAAAAAGCAGGAAAATTTTTTGAAAAATTTTAGGGAGGAGTACTGGCGTATTCAAAGTACATTGGTTTACCGGACTAGTAAAAAATTTTATTGAAAAATTCTTAATTCCTTCACTGTGGATTTTAATATTAAAAGGGTAACGCGCAGTCTTATTGCTTTGTCAGGAGCTATTAATTTTTAAAATTTTTTTAGTTTTATTAGTCTAATGAAAGCCTTGAATATTGAATTTATGAAAAATCATTTTCGAGATCAGAGATAAAAAATTTTGTCAAATTAAACTGAAGACCAATTAAATCTCTTACCAAAATTGATGTCTGGTGCTTTTGGTGTCTATCTAATCATTTTTTAAAATTTTTAATTTCAGATGCCATGATATTGAACATTTTGAAGGACTTCGTTTCCGGTGGGTTCCATGCAACGTTTTCGACACCATCGATGGCTGGTAAGTCTGCATTATTTAATTTTTTGAAAAGTTTCGGCAGATTTATGAGTATGTAACCAACTTAACTATGGGACCCATTCTAGAAGTCTGATTGAGCCTGGGGCCTTTGATCCTTCCATTCCACTTGATAATTGAGCCTTAGATCCTTCCATTCGTTAAAAATTTCTACTCGAATTCCTCGAACTGCTCTAAGCTTTTAATTGGTAAGAAAGACCTGTCGAATTTCGGACCATTGTCCTTTTCATCGGCGATACAGCTAACCATTTCTGTAAGCCGGTGATAAACTTTGCCAATGGAGCTTCTGTTACGGAAAGAAACGGAAAACAGTTGAAGAGTAAGGGGAAAAAAGGATTAGAGTCCATTTTTTTTTTTTTTTTTGTTTACACTTAAATTTTACGTTTAGCTTTTGTCAAAGCATTGAAAACAAAATCATAAACTCTGATCCTTTTTCCCGCTTGCTCTTCAATTGTAAGAAAAGGATTATTTATTTTTCTTGCAAGGAGTTCTTTTTCTACCAATTTCCGTTAAATCAATCCACATTAAATCCAAATAATGCCTAATCATTTAACTCAATTTTCATAAATTGAGTCCGGGTCAAATCCCCGAAATAATTTTTCGGGGATTTGATTTTTGCATTTCAAGCATTAATTTAAATTTTAAATGAATAAATTTTTTTTTTTTTCGGATTCAAAACCCCGGGACTCGATTTTCTGATTTGGTTAAAAAAATTAATTTAGTTTATCAAGTGTCGCGTGAGCTTCAGAAATCCGCGTATTTAAGAAAAATTTGTACAATTTCATTCTACAATTTTATGACATTAAAATGAAAATGATTCATTATAAACCCTAAAATCAAATCCCCGAAAAATTTCGGAGTTTTGAACCCGAAAAAAAAAAAATGATTTTAATTATTTAAAAATATAATTAATATTTGAAATGCAAAATTCAGATCCCCGAAAATCAAATCCACGAAAACTTTCGTATTTTTCGAAAAAAATTTTCATATTGCGAGACCTGAGAACCATAAGCGTTCAACTGTTTTGGTATTTCCTAATGTCAACTTATGTGACAGACCAAATCGTTGAACGGTTATGGTTCTCACGTCACGATTTAAAAAAAAAAAAAAAAAAAATTACGCTTTTTGTTTAATCTTCTCTAGCACAATTAAACGATGGAGTCATCTCAAAACATGTGACTTCTCTATTTGCTTATAGCTCTAAGAAGATTAAGATTTCAGTTCGATTTTTAGGCCTATTTAAATGTTGTTAGATCAAACACAATTCTCAAAAACTTACGTATAAAGAAGAATTGGCTGAATAGTATAAATCAATTTCTGGCTGCTTAAAACTCTCTGATTTGAAATCTTGCGAAGGTATTCCGATTATTCCCATAAAAAAAGAAAGTTGGCAGATTTATAGATTAATCAAGCAGGTCTCTTTCCTTAATCTTTGTAACACATTTTAATTCTTTTACCAAAGTTTCTTATTCTTCGGGCCAATGTTCCCACAAACTTCGTAAATCGCCCTTTATTTTTATGAGGTATGATTTCCCTCTTAGTATCGAAAGTTTTATCATAGTTTTCATAACTATGGATATCACCGTAACGTTCAGAACCTTTGGCGCTGGACGTAGTTAAAGACGACAACTCGTTCTTAGGGCTGCCAACCGTTGGCAAAGCTGGAGTCCCAATCTCAATCTCATCCGAGCTTTCAGTGTCACGCATATAAGGGCTGTTATCAACTTTAGCGCCTTTGCCATCGCCGTATTTCCGGTGATCATTGTAGTCGTAAAATATAGGGATGTTATGGTAGTCCTCGTTAAAAGCTTTGGCCATGGTCACAGCTGAATGAGATGCTACCGTAGTACTATAAAAATCTTTCATCATAGTCGTATTAAAACCTTTTTTCGTTGTCGTTTTCGGTTGTAGTTTTCCTGTTGTCGTAGAGGTTGAGGTCGCTACTACAGTAGTATTAGAGGTTTTGTCGCGGGTTGTCGTTTTCCGTTGTAGGTTTCCTGCTGTCGTAGAGGTTGGGGTCGCGGCTGCAGTAGTATTAGAGGTTTTGTCGCAGCTTATCGTTTTCCGTTGTAGTTTTCCTGTTGTCGTAGAGTTTGGGGTCGCTACTACAACAGTTTTAGAGGTTTTGTCGCAGGTTATCGTTTTCTGTTGTTGTTTTCCTGCTACCGTAGCGGTTGGGGTAGCTACTACAACAGTTTTAGAGGTTTTGTCGCAGATTGTCGTTTTCCGTTGTAGTAAACCTGTTGTAGAGGTTGGTACTACTACAGTTGTATTAAAGGTTTTGCTATTACAATCGTTGGGGCTGACGCCAACATTAGAATCTTTACCGTAGTAGCTTTTGCTGTGATCGTAATATTCACCACGAGAGTCATTACCGTCATTAAAATTGCGGGTACTATTAGAATTATAATTAAAAACAGAATTTATACCGCGGTATTTCCAGTCATCAGAATCATATCCATATTTATAACCCGAATTGTCGTTATAATTCCAATCATTATTCGTGCCAGTATGAAAGATACCGGGTATATTCATCAACACTTGCCATGGGGTGACGCGAACAATATCGTTATACGTGTACATACTTCTATAATTACTTCCAGTAATCGAAGGAGGAAGTTTCTGTAGCTTTAAACTATCAAGAGCATCGGTGTAAATAATAACGACCCAATCGGCTCTATTCTTAAGTTTTCCATTAGCACGCTCAGCATAATTACGCCCGTAGTTATTTATTAATATTTTATCCGGAGAATAATACTTTGGATCCATAGCAGTCATGTATACGCCAGAAGGAAACTTTGCTGTCTGTCTACTTTTACGAATGTAACCACACATTTTAATACCAGTAGCACCATCATAGTTGGTGTAATGGTATAAAATACTGGGATGCATCTTCACAGATGTAGAAGCAATATTATAGTTGGTATAATGGTATAAAATACTCGGATGCAGTTTCACAGATGTAGAAGCACAATTATAGTTGGTGTAATGGTATGAAATACTAGGATGCGTCTTCACAAATGCAGAAGCAACATTATAGTTCGTGTAATTGTATAAAATATTAGGATGCATTTTCACAGATGTGGAAGCACCATTATAGTTGGTGTAATTGTATAAAATACTAGGTTGCATTTTCACAGATGTAGAGGCTCCGTTATAGTTGGTGTAATGGTATGAAACACTAGGATGCATTTTCACAGATATACAAAGTACCTAACCACGCAAACAACTGAAAGGTCATAATGAAATACGTGTTTTGCAGTTCGCAGTTGATCAATAAATATATCATTAGCGTGATTGTACCCATCACAATGCATGCACGGCATTTTTGCAATATGATAAATATTTTCCATTTTAGATAATTTAGATATAACAATCAAAATCACACTTGATTTCAGATCACCTTCCATTTTTAAAGACGACGAATTTAGTATCTGTACGACAATTCAATTAATAATAAACTTACATCCGATAAAATTTTTTTTTTAAAATGAAAAAGCTCAAGCACATATGACACTATATTATAGTCTGAATTCTAAGCGTTTTGTATCGTAGGCGATAGTGGATCGATTTAAATGCTGAGGGATTTCCCCCCTCTTTCTCGCTACCTCTCACCCCCCAAAACAAAGTAGTAACTGTAATTTATTTTATTTTTATTTTAAATAATTTTATTTACGAAATTCGAACTAAAAAAGTAATTAGGAATGAACTTAAACGAAGTATCTTTAACTTTTCGACAAAAAAAAATTTTTTAGCACCAAAAAAAAATGTTAATACTTATTGGAAAATAAAACTTTTTTGACTTTCTTTCCTTATATTTGATAGCAATGAAAGATCTCTTTGTAAGTCTTTTACTGCGCGGTCTTCATGTCTCCCCTCAAAGCTTTCATGAGGAGGAGAGGAATTTCCCGGCGGAGGGACCTGATCTGCGAGGCTGTCTCCCTGATTGTCTTTGTCACGATTCTCCAGGGGGGGATTAGGAGCTTCCGAATCTAATTGAAATGCCATCGCTGACGGAGGCACTGAAATAAAAAATTAAAATAAATTAAAATAATGTAAAAAAAGTATTTAATACTGGAAAAAATTTAATTACTACCATGCCAAGCGATTATACATGGGCCCGTAGCCAGAACGAAGAGCAAGGGGGCAGTTAAGCTTGTTAAGGGGGGTAATAGGTCTTCATTTCCTATACTTGTTATGTTTATCCAATTTATTCCTGGGGGTGGCACCAAGTCAGCTAGGGGGGGGGGGCCTAGTTTCAAGGTTTTTTAAAAAAAAAATCAAGAGGTTTTTTTTTATATTAGCCCTATTGCAGGTTCAGTGCGAGGAAAAAAAAATTAAAAAAAAAAAAAAAAGAAAAAGTAAAATGAAATACCATAGGAGGGGGCTACTTTTTACAATGGTGGGTAACTTTTTACATTTTTATTTTTTTAAAAATAATTGAAAACGACTAAGAATTTTTTCAAAATTTAAACGTGTTCTAAATTATTGGTTATTTTCGAGTATTATGTTCAACATAGTTGCCTAAACTTGTTTTATAATAAAAATATTAAATTTTTAATACAAAAAGAAAAAAAAATTACGAAATTACGCAACCTAAAATACTAAGATGCAGATGCAGATGCATTCTGCTGCATCCACGGGTCAAATTGATATTAGATTGCTTTTCGCCCTTGCCCTATATAGCCCTTAACCAATCATCCTAATTTCACTCAAAATTAAACTATTAGAAGCCAAAAAAAATTGAAAAAAAAAAAAAAAAAAAAAAATTACGATTAATGGGGTAACTTTTTACATTTATTTCAATGGCGATGTCCTATGGATGCTAAATTCACAACGAATGGACAACTTTTCCAAGGTTTTGATTACGTTTTTACTACGTTCACTAATTTTTTTAAATAAACCAATAGTCATTAATAGAACATCTAAAAAGGTACAAATCGTTTTATTAAGACATTTTTCATTTACAGAGGCCAATCATTTGTCTTATCTTCTTCAATTATTAAAGATATTCAGGTATATACGTGAATGTAAAAAGTTACCCCACCTATGTTAGAACGGCGCCTTTTGTAAAATCGAGTTTTTATTCGTGTTAAAACAAATATGGATATTACAAGAGGGTATCGTATGAAAGCTAAAGGACCACTCTTGATGTTTGTATAAACAGATTTTAATTGGGTTTTAAATTTTATATCTGTTTTGTGGAAAAAGTGTGAAAAGTAGTCCCCTGCTACGGTAATAAAAGTAATAATCATACAAATCAAAAATTTTAAAAAGTTAAAAATATAAATGATTGGGAATATGTGAACAGAAAAGAGAGCTACCGCTTGGAATCAAACAAAAAGGCAGTATCAGATTTCTTAAATGCAAATAATGCATAATCATTTAATGTGACATTTATAGAAATCTTACTCAACCACAATTTTGCCTCTTTAAATTTGCATAACAATTTGCTTACAGTTTTAAGAAGATTAAGAGTTCGATTTTAATGTGACGTTTATCAAATCTTTTTCTCGACCACAACTTTGGCACACAAAACAATAGACAAGTCACATGTTTTGAGATTCTTGCTGCAAACTAATGTATAGTATGCCCTTAACTAAAAACTAGTATTTAAACGGGAAAATTTTTCATCCAATTAAAAAAAAAATAGAATCAAAGTCCGGAAAAGTTTTTGTCACGTGATCACTCCTTCAACGATTTTCTGTTGGTGTGACGTCATCTGCCTGTGTCGAAGCGAGATATCGAATTTAAAGCGAAACACGTCTTGTTTGTAAACATGCTTGTGAACATTAAGCATCGATACCCTTCAGAGTTTCAGAAATGAACACAACCACTTTTAGGCAGATGACGCCACGTTCCTTCACCTTCCGTTTTGGCGGGCATTCAAATTAGAATTTTTGTTTTTTCTCTTTTCGGGGGTAAACAGTTTTTTTTACTGAGTCAAAATTACGCTTTTTGTTTAATCTCCCCTAGCACAATTAAACGATGGAGTCATCTCAAAACATATGACTTCTCTACTTGCTTATAGCTCTAAGAAGATTAAGATTTCAGTTCGATTTTTAAGCCTATTCAAATGTTCTTAGATCAAACACAATTCTCAAAAACTTACGTATAAAGAAGAATTGGCTGAATAGTATAAATCAATTTCTGGCTGCTTAAAACTCTCTGATTTGAAATCTTGCGAAGGTATTCCGATTATTCCCATAAAAAAAGAAAGTTAGCAGATTTATAGATTAATCAAGCAGGTCTCTTTCCTTAATCTTTGTAACACATTTTAATAATTTTACCAAAGTTTCTTATTCTTCCCACAAACTTCGTAAATCGCCCTTTATTTTTATGAGGTATGATTTCCCTCTGAGTATCGAAAGTTTTATCATAATTTTCATAACTCTGGATATCATCGTAGCCACCAGAACCTATGACTCTCGAAGTAGTTGAAGACGACAACACATTGTTAAACCTTCCAACCCTTGTCGAAGCTGGAGTCACAATCTCAATCTCACTCGAGCTTTTAATGTCGCTCATATGAGGGCGGGTATGGACCTTAGCGCCTTTGCCATAGCTATATTGCCGGATACCATTGTAGTCGTCGTTAGAAGCTTTGGCCATAGTCGCAGCTGAATGAGACGCTATCGTACCATAATTAAAATCTTTCGCGGTCGTCGTAATAGTTCTGTAGTTTCGGAACGCAGTAGTAGTTCCATCAGAGTCTAGGACCTTGGTCATATCTGGGGAAATCACTCGTGGGGTCTGAAGTCTGGGGTCTAGGGTAGCAGTCGTATTACGAAAAGTGTTTACTGTCGACATAGAGGGTTGGAATTCAATCGTAGCCCCATCATTGCCTTGGGCTTTCTTCGCAGTAGGTGGTATCATCGTAGTCGTACTAGAACCTTTTTTCGTTGTCGTAGTTGTCTTTTCCCGTACTGTAGTATTAGCGGTTTTGCCTTTACGATCGTTGGGGCTGACGATAACATTGAAACCTTTACCGTAGTAGCTCTTACTTCCATCATCAGAGTCATTACCGTCATTAAAATTACGGGAGTTATAATTAGAAACAGAATTAAGACCGCGATATTTCCAGTCATCAGATTCATAATCCGAATTGTCGGCGTCGTTAGAATTCCAATCATTATTCGTGCCAGTAGGAAAGACACCAGCTTTATTCTTCATAACTTGAAATGGTTCTACGCGAACAATATCGTCATACACGTACATACTTCTATTATTTCCAATAAGCGAAGAAGAAACTTTCTGTAGCTTTGAACTATCAAGATCCTCGGGATAAATTTTGACGACCCAATCGGCTCTATTCTTAAATTTTCCATTAGCACACTCAGCATAATTACGACCGTGGTTATTTATTAATATTTTATCTTTAGAATTATACTTTGGATTCATAGCAGTCATGTATACGCCAGGCGGAAAATTACCCGACCGCCTACTTTTGCGAATGTAACCACTTTTTTTTATCCCAGAAGCACCATTATAATTGGTGTAATGGTATAAAGTACTAGAATGCATTTTCACAGATGCAACAAGCACTTTAACACGATAACAACTGAAATGCCAAATAAAATACGTATTTTGCAGTTTGCAGTTGATCGATATTATATATCATTAGCGTGATTGTATCAATTACAGCGCATGCGTAGCATTGTTGCATTATGATAAATATTTTCCGTTTTAGATAATTTAGATATAAAAATTAAAATTAAATGTGATTTCGTATCACCTTCCATTTTTAAATACGACGAATCTAGTGTTTGTGCGGCAATTGAGTTATTAAACTTCTGTATCCGATAATAATATTCCTTTTAAAATCTAAAAAAGGCTTTTAAAAAAATTTATCGTTAATTTGAAAAAGGACAATGTCAGTAAAGTTATATTTTACAGGAATGGAATTTTTTTTTTTTTTTTTTTTTTTTTTTTTTTTTAACGAAAACGACTAAAAAAATTTTTTTAACACTTTCAAGCTAAAGGCATTTAAGTATGTTTTACCCTGGGAGTAATGCCATCTAAAACCGACCAGACCCTGGACCGGACCCCCTCCGATTTTTTTCATTTTTGGTTTCTTATTTGTACCTACCTAGAGGTGTTCAGACCAATTTTCAAAAAAATTTTACCCCCACGGGTTTCGGAGTTACGGGCTTTGAAAAATTTCGATAATGTAGGGGCCCAACCTTCTTTGATTCGATGTAGCTCCGGAACGACTTGAGATACAAAGTCGTACTACGGCTCGTTTGAAAGCTCTTGAAATAGGCTTTCATATGATATGTATCACGCTTGAGCGATAACGAATGACCTTTTGAGGTCATTGACCTAACCCTTTTGACCTTGAAAAGTTCGATTCGGACACTTTTGAAAATTCTGAAAAAATTCATGTGCCTTCGCACCTTTTTGAGGTACCTCCACAAAAAATTTCAGAATGGATTTTTAAAAGATAAGGAAGTTATTAATTTTTTACTAAATTTAAAATTCGCTTTTATGGGCGATCTCTTATTAAACATAGTTTATATTACGGTTTTCTATCTTTTAAACGACATTTAATATTGAATGACGGTCGTGTAGATGTAGTAGCATTTGGATATAGAAGTTTCCTTTGGTATGTCACTTTAATTGGGGGACCAGGCGTCCCCCCACGCCTGGGGGGAGGAGCAACTTAAAAAAAATTAAAAAATAAAAAATTAATGAAATATATTAGGCAAGTGATGTTATTTAAAAGGCTTTGGTAAAACTATAAACGTTTCTGTAACTTTTAGTTTCTTCAGTTAAATTTCTTAAGATGACGCAGGAGTGATTCATTTTTTTGCACACCTATACTTCAAAAAACGCTGATAATAACTTTTTGGAGCCAGATATCAAAATTCCGTTTCCGTGCAACAATTCTTATCGATCTTTTGCACCTTTATAAAAAATTCCATACCTGACTGTGCAGTACTTTTTTTGGAAAACCTAACTGCCCATGTAAGCGAAAATAACGTATCTTCATTTCGGAATTGACACGTCCCTTCTATTTTTAACTTATGTAAACAAACAGTCAATTCCAAAATGGCTGATACGCTATTTTTGCTTACATGGGCAGCTAAGTTATCTACTGTAAACTCTCGGGAATTTATCCTGAATCAAGGTTTCCCAAAAAAGTACTGTATGGTCAGGTATGGAAATTTTTATGAAGGTGCGAAAGATTCATAAAAATTGCTGCTCGGAAGCGAAATTTTGATATCTAGCACCAAAAGGATAATACTAGCATATTTCGAAAGAAATATAGGGTGTTAAAAAAATGAATCACTCCTGCGTCACCTTAAGCAGGCGGTGATCAGTCTTACATAGCATAGTTCATCACAAATACGGAAAGATCAGAAATAATTTTTTTTTCTCTGCAATCATAGATAATTTTGTGTTGAATTCAGTTACAGAAACTTTTATAGTTTTACCAAAGCCTTTTAAATAACATAACTTGTCTTATTTCATTAATTTTTTATTTTTTAATTTTTTTTAAGTTGCTCCTCCCCCCCAGGCGTGGGGGGACGCCTGGTCCCCCAATTAAAGTGACATACCAAAGGAAACTTCTATATCCAAATGCTACTACATCTACACGACCGTCATTCAATATTAAATGTCGTTTAAAAGATAGAAAACCGTAATATAAACTATGTTTAATAAGAGATCGCCCATAAAAGCGAATTTTAAATTTAGTAAAAAATTAATAACTCCCTTATCTTTTAAAAATCCATTCTGAAATTTTTTGTGGAGGTACCTCAAAAAGGTGCGAAGGCACATGAATTTTTTCAGAATTTTCAAAAGTGTCCGAATCGAACTTTTCAAGGTCAAAAGGGTTAGGTCAATGACCTCAAAAGGTCATTCGTTATCACTCAAGCGTGATACATATCATATGAAAGCCTATTTCAAGAGCTTTCAAACGAGCCGTAGTACGACTTTGTATCTCAAGTCGTTCCGGAGCTACATCGAATCAAAGAAGGTTGGGCCCCTACATTATCGAAATTTTTCAAAGCCCGTAACTCCGAAACCCGTGGGGGTAAAATTTTTTTGAAAATTGGTCTGAACACCTCTAGGTAGGTACAAATAAGAAACCAAAAATGAAAAAAATCGGAAGGGGTCCGGTTCAAATTTCTTTTTTTTTGGTCGCTTTTAAATGGAATTACTCCTGGATTGATTCAAATTAAAAAGTTCATTGCCTGAAGGAGCTTTTTTGATATTTTTTATGGACTTGACATGTCCTCTTTTTGCAAAGATTTGATTTCACTCCCATTTTTTTTTAAAGAGAGAAATGTTTGATTTGACTTGCAAACTGAAATTTAAAACTTGTAAATACCTCCTGCGTTTCTCCTGACTTAAGATGCTTCGCCTATTCGCGACGCATCCGAATCGTGTAAAAAAAATAACTTCTAACTTTCCGTCATTATTTTAGCTTGGACTTTTTTTTTTTTGTTTTTTTTTTTTAATAAAACTATTACTGAATTTAAAAAAAAAATATTTTTATATTTGTAATGCTTTAAAAATTTTAATCATCTTTCTTTGATATGAAAGTTGCATAAGGCATAATGTCATTCCAGAAATCTTTATACTGTTCAGGGATATAATTCTGGACTTTCGCCTAATCTTCAATTTTTTTTTCCGCGATCGGAATTTTATCTTCATATATTTTTTTTCCCGGAAAATTAAGTTTTTCTTGTCCGGATTTTCTTAGACAAAAATTCCATGTTTCGCCAGTTCCAATAAAGGGGCGAACCAACAAGATTTTCTGTTTTTTGAAATAACTTATTTCAAAATAGTGGTAACTTGAAATACTGAAATTCTGAACAACGTCGGTTTTTTCTTCCTGTTTTTTTTTCCTATTTTCAATAGCGATTGACTGCTTAATGTGAATAGAACCCTGCACAAAATAATAGGAATTCGGCTGTCGGATGAAGTTTACACTTAAAAACAAACAAAAGAATAACGAAAACAAATGGAATTTAATCCAATTTGTGCGGGGTTCTTTGGAAACCAGTCTTGAAAATTTTTTTACCACGGACTTATCCACTAAAACTGTTCGGAATTTTCCGGATATACTTCAGGCGTTGCCGATAACCTCGTCTACATACTGATCTACAGTATATATTCTATCTGTCTTCTTCTGTTTTCTCTTGATGAGTCCAAATGCCCTATCGCACGGTAGAAAACTGTGACCTCGCTTCGGGAAGTATACTTCCCTACTCTTTAGACTAGGGAAGTACTCTTGGGAAGTACTCTTCTTAGAAGTACTCTTCTACTCTACACTTGGGAAGTACTCTTCCCAAAAATTTTAATTCTACTAATGCCATTGCTACTCTTAAAAATGCGTGGTTTTTGTTTTGCCCACAACAATTATCACAAATGATTCTTAGTTCTTCTGCATTTTCGCGGTTCAAGAAATTTTCAATAAATGGAGTAGAAATGAAATAGTGATACATTGAAGGCTTTTTCAAGACTCAGTTTTTCTTCTCTTGCATAGATTCGGTCGCCTTTTTTATTTTAAAATTGGGTTAAAATCATGCAAATGGTCTGTGAGAATAAACTCACTAGTCGAATTTATAAATTGAGACTTTGCAAGGCGGAAATCTTGAAAGTCTTGGAATTCAAGACTCAAGACGAGACAAGAGTTTTTTTTTGAAATTTCGAATCCTTCACGTGAAAGAGGTAAAAAACCAAAATTTGAGCGAAATCTTAAAAAAATCTTGAATGCATCACTAGCTCTGGGCCCATAACCTGTTGAAACCTTATGATTTACTTATAAGATTACTAAAACAATTTACATTTTTGAACATTTTACGCATAGACCTAATGAACTCCTGATTGTTCTTCACTCAGGCCTTCGCAGGCAAAAAAAAGAAACATGTGCAATCATCATAGAGTAGATCCATCCAATCGATATTAATATCGATATCGATGTTAATATCGATATTAATATCGATGTTGAATTTTCGGCAAATTTTTCTGGCTTGGTAATCAATTGATCATCGAAATAAGAAAGCAAGCCGTTGTTTTACTGTGCAGTTTCGATTTTTCTGGGCGTACCCTCTAAAGTACGTCCGCATAACGGAATGTTCGTAGCAAATTTATCAAAAACTAATAATAATCTATCAAGGACTGAGAGCCGCAAATCCGTCGATATTAATATCGATGTTGATAATTTTCGGCAAATTTTTCTGGCTTAATGGATTTGTTTTGAAAAATAACACTTTAAAAGTGGAACTTGATTCATTCCTTTGCGACGCACCTGCAAGAAGTTACCTTGAATGTTGTAAGGCTCATATGGGAAAGGCGGGATGCGAGAAATGCACTGAGGCGCTAGGTTTGCCTCATGTCCCTCTAGGATTGGAATAATCAAGTCAGCTTTGGTAGCGGTACAATACTATTTTTATAAACGAAATGAAAAACCGACCTGGGAAAAGTCCCAGGTATTAATTTTCACAGTTTCACATCATAACCACAGGTTTTAGTTCACATACTCTCTACTTACGGCTAGTCGGTTTTCCTGACGATCCGTCTTCTCTGACGGTTGCTAAAAGAATGGGAGATTTTATGCTACGGTGGAGGCTCTGGCGGATTTCGACGGAACCATCGAAATAAAGGACCAACGATATACCCCCTTAACATTGGTAACTTTTTATTTACAACTTTAATTGGCTTTCAATGCCAGGAAACATTATCAGGACCAAAAAAGAAACAACTTATTCTTGCATATTTTGCTCCAATTTGGGTCCTTATTTAGAAAAAAAAGAAAATCTCTTTTACGGCCATAAGACACCATAAAGTTAGTCCTTTACGACCGTGCTGCCATCTGGTGGATTTTATATCGTCCGGCCAAATAAAACTTCCCTGCGCGGTAAAATTTATTGCTCGGCTCACGGCTCAACAACCTTTCGAAATCCAATAAATAAAATTAAAAAAAAAAAAACAACCTTTCGAGGCCAATTCGTAAAAGTGAATTTTCCTACACCGTGAATTTAGTTTTTACTGCAGCACCTTTTGTCCCCTTTCAGATTCCACATATTAAAAGCATCTAGAGAATTAAAAAAGTCCAGCCTTCCAACATAACCTTGTTTTATTTGGAATCCATTTTTAAAAAAAACATCCAAAGGGAAAAAAAAATATTCACACAAAAATTAACTTACCACAAAAGATTATGAAAATCAACCGCATAAAAAAATAAAAAATAAAAATGAAGAAGTTTGCTTAAACCTTTAATAATATTATATTGATCGTAAACATTAGGGTGTGTCATTTTAAAAAAATTTTTGAAATGTTGGGGGGCATGTTGAAAATCGGCTTCCTTCAGGTGTAAAACCACTAAAAAAAATTTTTTCAAATTTTTTCTTAACCCCTTAATGGCCCCCCAAAGCCACTTTAGCTTTATAAAAATTTTGCAATCAAGTTCTTTTAAACTCCATTTTTTTAATCCACTTTAAGGGTCTACAAAATATTTAAAAAAAATGTTTTCTTATGTTTTCGAGGTCGTAGAACACGAATTTCACTATCCCGAATTTTTCCGATTAACCCCTGTGACGTCATTAGCGTTTTTATCAAGCTTGTACCTGATTTTTCCGTCTGAAATTCGGCTTAATCTCGATTTTGAAGGTCTGAAAATTTTTGTAATTGATTGGTAACACTCATACTTATGCAAAAATACCCGTAGAACACGAATTTCACCATCCCGATTTTTTCCGATCAACCCCTGAGTAGGGGTGTAAGTGTAAATTTGGTTTTTTCGGGCAAAAATGAATTTTTTTGCCAAAAAATTGCAAGAACTCCTCACCAGTTCGACTTAGAGGTCATGCTCAATGACACTTTTTAGTCAGGACACTCTAATTAATAAGGATCTTTCGTGTTTCGAATCAATTTCCAAAATTTTTTATGGTCGGAAAATTCTACCAGTAATTTTTTTGATTTTTCAAATTTTTTCCGACCGTAAAAAAGTTTGGAAATTGATTCGAAACACAAAAGATCCTTATTAATTAGAGTGTCCTGACTAAAAAATGTCATTGAGAATGACCTCTAAATCGAACTGGTGAGGAGTTCTTGCCATTTTTTGGCAAAAAAATTCATTTTTGCCCGAAAAAACCAAATTTACACTTACACCCCTACTCAGGGGTTGATCGGAAAAAATCGGGATGGTGAAATTCGTGTTCTACGGGTATTTTTGCATAAGTATGAGTGTTACCAATCAATTACAAAAATTTTCAGACCTTCAAAATCGAGATTAAGCCGAATTTCAGACGGAAATATCAGGTACAAGCTTGATAAAAACGCTAATGACGTCACAGGGGTTAATCGGAAAAATTCGGGATAGTGAAATTCGTGTTCTACGACCTCGAAAACATAAGAAAACATTTTTTTAAATATTTTGTAGACCCTTAAAGTGGATTAAAAAAATAAAGTTTAAAAGAACTTGATTGCAAAATTTTTAAAAAGCTAAAGTGGCTTTGGGGGGCCATTAAGGGGTTAAGAAAAAATTTGAAAAAAATTTTTTTAGTGGTTTTACACCTGAAGGAAGCCGATTTTCAACATGCCCCCCAACATTTCAAAAATTTTTTTAAAATGACACACCCTACAAACAGACATAAGAAAATATAGATAAAAGAAAAACAATTTTTTTCCTGAGCAGTGAACACATCATTTCTCGTGATGCTCCCTATTGGTTAAAGGGAGTCGGAGTGGTGACTTGGTGCTGCCATCTGGTGGATTTTATATCGTCCGGCCAAATAAAATTTCCCATAGGAAGAGAAAATTGCTGTGCTCGCGCACAGTCATTTTCTCTGCCGTCGTGTCATCAGACACGCGACAAATTTCCGGCGCGCGGTTTTTAAACTTTACTACTTAACAGGGTAATGCATGCCCGTTACAGCACGAGAGATCCATATCCCGTTAAAAAAAAATATTTTTAACAGGATATGGAATTTTTAACCGGATATGGATCTCAATTTTTTATAAGCTAAACACGTTTATATGATCGTGAACTATATAAGATAAACATAGGAAATCAGTTGAAAAGTTAAATCGAAGTGGCAAAAGATGGAATCGAATATAGTTTAAGATCATACAGAATCGTGTTTTGCTTATAAAAAATTGAGATCCATATCCCGTTAAAAATATAATAAAGAACGTTCAAATCCGACTGAAATTCTGTCAATTTTTAATTAAAATTTAAAATGCATTATTTCCATCAGTTTCGTCTATGGTTGTAACGGTTTCCTTATCAATGGCAAAAAAGAACAATGTCGATTCGTTTAAAAAATCTCGACTATCCTCTTTGCAGTTAGAAGAACTTGATTTGGAATACATCGAATGAATTATTGAAGTTTTTAATGCGTCGGAAAAGTGCATTGCAGTAGGGTTATTGTTGAACGCTCCATGCTGGCGAAGGATGCTGAACAGATTTTCGACTGGATCTTGGCTTAGATTTCTCATGTTCAGATAATCTAATCCTTCGTTTTTATGAAGGCCCATAAAAAGAACCTTCACAGCCTTTATCGAAACATTTGCGTTTTCTCTCTTCTTTTGATTCCGGTTTTGGGCTTGTCCACTGGGTTTTGTATCACATGAGTAACGGGCTTTGTAAGCTAAATATTAAATCCGGTACCCATGTGACACAAAACGCAGTGGACAAGCCTTTTCGCTTTGGCTTCGTCTTCGATAGTGTCGTCGTTTTCTGACTTTGTCCTTCATTTCTCAATATCGGAGGCAATGGTTGACAGCTTTTTGCAGATGGAATGTAAAAAAGAGGTGACTGATCAATGAAAATGATTGCGGTATCGAATATTGAAGTCTGCCTTGATTTCGGAGATCAAGATTAATCGGTCAAGATAAATGAAGACTTAACGGGAATAGTGGCCTAAGTCCATCTCGTCAAGTTGGCACTGATCTCTGATGTTTAGCTTTTATAAAAACAATGTGAACAAAAGCAGTGGACTTAAGCCACTATTCCCTATTAAGTCTTCAAATTTGTTCTTTAAATTGGCAACATCTGTTACATCATCATTAAATCAGTGGACATAGAATAAATTGATTGATTGATAATTGATTCTTCTTATGAAATTCGATTTTATTTATTATCGGGATCCTGTAATCCCGATAATAAATAAAATCAAACATGGAATAGTTTTTGTATATTGCCATCTCAGTTTTAATTTTTTCCAAATTACAGTCCGCCAGCACAAATCTAACCACATATTTTAGTTTTGCTCGTTTTAATTCCAAATTTTTCATAAGCCCTGAATCAGGGAACGCTGCTTGCAGTACTTCCCTTAAATCTTGCACTTTGTTAAAACTTTCGTTGTGTTCAACGAAGAATAAAGCTAACCGAATAGCTGCAATCTTGTTGGTCTTGGTTGTCTTTTAACTTTGTGATGTGCTCGTTTAACTTGCTACGTCAAAGCATTGTCAACAGGAGGTTCACCTGATGACCTAGGGTTGTGTTGATTTGGATTTTTACTTTAAGTGTCCAAATCCTCCGACCTAAAAATTAAAATAATTTTTTCTATAATCACACACAATTACAAGTCCATCTAATAGTTTCCAATACCTGTCAACGAGTTCTTTTTTTATTTTTCGCCGCCATTTTTTTTATTCCAGGCTCTTAATTCCTCTTTTAACTGAATTACAGGGAGTCATCTCCCTACTTACACAAACTCATATTTCATGCGACATTTGCAAACACCTTTTGCAAAATTAAAAAAAAAAAAAAAAAAAAAAAAAAAAAAAGATATGCAAAAGGCGAACAAGCAAAAAGGGAAAAAATTCGCTAATCGGCTCAGCTCCCCATTGAGGAAATTAACGCACTTTTGCGTGAAAAATGATGGGTTAGCCGCCTATTCATAATTCGTACCGTAATAACCCTAAGAAATCACAAATAATAATTATAACCTGTTCAAAATTTTAACATTAATTCAAATGACCAAAAAAAATCAATGAGAAGATATCTAAGATGGAGGTGTTGTTCCAGGTGAAATGGCACAGTTTAAGTTGTTTCTCTGGTGCAGCCTTTGTGCTTTTTGACATTTCAGCTATTTGTTTTTCCAGATTTTGAATGATGATTTCCTTGTCATCTAGTAGCTCGAATAGAGAAAAAAGTTGAGAATGGAGACCTGTTAATGTTTTTTCACTGCGTCGAAGTTGCAGGTCAAGATCTGAGATTTGTTGCATATTTCTTTCAAATTCTGATTTCCACCTGGCCGGTTCAGTTTTAATTTCGTCCGTTCAGTGTCTTCTACTTCCATGATCGGGCTGTTCTAAGTTTGCTGGAAATGTATCAGCTTGGCAGGAAAAATCACTAGAAGAAGCGACAGTTTGTACACCAACAGAAAAAAGTGATGGTAATTCGGTTTGTACGAAGCTGGTTTTAGTGGCACGTGGTGTAACATTTCTCAATTCATATGATGCCGCAGTTCGAGTGGATGAGTTGATTTCCGATGCGGTGGATGAAGAACTTGGATTTCGTATTTCCTCGTAACTTGGGGAGGCGTGAGCTGGATTCACTATGGCTTTGGGACTTTGTTAAATTGTTAGTGAACGTGTTTCGGGACTTCGTTTGGATTGTTTATGCGATACCGATGTGTAAGCAGGATTCACTACGGTTCCGGGACTTCGTTGCTTAAGAGAACAGTTAGGGACGATAAGACTTTTCTTCTTATTGTTACCAATTAAAGTTCCATTAGGACTTGTCTTCTCCTTTGAACTTGCTAAGATTTCATTAGCTGGAGAGGATAGTGCGGTTTTTGCTCCGATTGATTTTTTATGCAGTAGATTATGGTTTGATTCCTTGGCTCCTTTAGAATATTGTAAGTTTATAGTTGTTGGTTTCTTCCCAGCTGTTTTCTTTGGATTCGGATCAGGGGGGGTAGGCGGCCCGATCTGGTGCTAATTAATGACAGTCCGTCACCTGCCATTTGACAAGATCGAGTTAAACACGAGACGATAATATTGCTATTGATCACTATAAGCTAAATATACTAGGACGGATATTCTTAAAATTAAGATATTTTTATAAAAAAACAGATGTCCGTTACGTTGCCCGATAGATGTCGCGCATGGTATTGATATATCGTTGGCAATTAGTCAGTTTTTATTGAAAAAAATTTAGACTTGGTTATAACTTCTCACGCTTATTTTGTTGCAAAGATCAAACGATGTTTAGCTTATATGTCTATAATATAACGATTTATCGAGCTCGGGATGCTGGCGGTCTGATTCGAGTGATGTGAAAAACCATCGTTTTCTTGATGATTTTACGACACAAAGCGGCAAAGATGATGGTTTTGAATCAGTGATGGAACAACGAGCTTTTGAACACTAGTCAGCCGAGAAACCAGTTTAGGTTAGACCCGAAGAAAAACTTGAAAAATCCCAGTTTTAACTACTAGTGTTCTCATTCACAATACGCAACTTGAAAATAGAAACCACTGACACGGAAAACAAGCTGTAAAAGTCGCGAGACCAACACGGAAACACTTAATAATCAGTCCCAAAGACCGACCAAGAAAACCGATTACCTACATAGTCGCCATAGTCGCCAAGTCCTCCCTCTATCTCAATTTTATTGTTTGTTAGATAAAGATCCTCTAAATTGAAATGTTTCTCAAGAGCATTTGCTACATGTTATTCGGATTCTTTTTATGTAATAGTCTGTTTCTTCTTTTTTGTGACAAGTTAGAATATATTCAGTAACTTACGCATAATAACAATATCAACTGTAATCAATCACCACCAGAGTTCTTTGATATGGGTAAATTCTTGGCCTTGTAAATTCTTCATGTAATGCATAGATACTTTCGATCTCGGCGCAGAAATGGCCTTATCTTTCTAGTAAGTCAATATCAACCCAGTCGAACTCTTCAATCTTTGCAAAACTCCAAATCGTCGTACACCGAGAAAAACGTGCTTTCGATTTTAAGTCATTGACTTTGCTAGAGCCTAAACGTCAAAGATGTAAAAATTTAACTGAAATTGCTGAAAATCTTACTTTAATAATTTAAAACTTACGTCTATGCTTTAAAATTTTAAGCAAATCGAGTTAAATTTTTACGTCTTTGACGTTTAGGCCCTAGCGATGTCAGTGACTTAAAATCGAAAGCACATTTTTCTCGGTGTACGCGGCTTAAGGAATTTCGCCAAACTTGCGTGTCACGTCTAAAGAGTCCGCATCTTTATGATGTAATAACACATAGACTAAAGCTGGATGTTCATTCAATTCATTCATTCGAGGTTTTCCTCCGTGCAGAGATAATCTCCAATGAAGGTTTTCTTACAGAGTCTGATATGTCAGATAAGTTGTTGTTGTTGAGTAAATCTGAATTATCCCAGTCATCTACTCTGCCCCTGTAAGCGATTTCAGCGTATCTCCATTTTGTAAACAATAGCTTCTTTCTGATGTTTAGCTTTTGTCAACAACGGGTTTATTCGAGTTGTTTTCAAAATGGAGTTACGGTGAAGTCGCTTACAGGGGCAGTACGTATGATAAGATCATCCCAATTTTAATCCCTTCTAGTGTTTTCACTGTTTTAATGGACTTAACTCAAATATTGCTTGAACCACAGCCGTATCAGTAAGGTTTTTTTTTCAGATAGTAGATAGATTAAAGATAAGTAATAATTTTTTTTCAGAATAGATAGATTAAAGTTTTTTTTTTCAGCCATATCAGTAAAGTTTTTTTTCAGACTTTTATGCATTGCAAGAAGCTCTTATTTCCTTTATAAAAATTAAAGGTTCAGATGGAAGCTGTGAAAAAATGATTGAGAATTTAACAGATCATTTGTGTACGTGCATATGAAAACTTCCCACTTATACAATCCAAATAGTATGTTTTGTTTTTAAAACCTACCTTGCAATTCCACCGCGTGCTGAATTATTTTATTTTCTTGCATCAAGTTGTTGGCGCACAAACGTTCATTTTCTTTCGTCAGATCTTTAACTGCTTTCCGCAATGTTTCTATGTCTGCATTTTCCGAAAATAAAATAAAAAACAAAAAGCTTTTGTAATGAAATAAGTTTTTTGAATCAAAAGAAACCGGACTGTACAAGTGGGAAGTTTTCATGTGCACGTACACATTTTGATCCAGGCTAGGAGCAATCACATGCTTCTCCAGTCTCAACTCTGCTGAAAATAATAGCGTTAGGACTCTGCGGAGCCTACTAAGGGCGGTGCTTAAAGCCCAAAGCGATTTCTGCGTTTTTAGAAATACGCTAAAAGTCAAGATACCTTTTTTCACAAATGCATCAAATAGCTTCAACATTCGGTACAGATTTTGAACTCGACATTCAACAAGTCTTTCGTCCAAATCTGCCCCAGGATCTTTGTCTCTTATTTCTAACTCCAGTCCTGTCAACGGCAACATGATATTTCCCAACCCTTAACCTTAAGCTTCTAACCGATTCCTTGTGCGCCAAATCGACGTCCTTGAAAGCTTCCATCATCCATTTTGCGAAGTCATTTATGTCAGCTATGATTTCATTTCTTGCTCGTCGACGTTGGCGTTCTAAAAATCGTTTTTTAGGACGCCAACGTCGACGAGCAAGAAATGAAAACAGAAACAAAAAATGAAAGTTAACATTATCTCCCTTTAAATATGGCCGACATAATGCCGATCATAGTGCGTTGCTATAATATATTTTACTAGTAAAATTATTTAGTTAGTTTTTTGGACCCGAAAGGGAACTTTTTTGGGAAATTTTTTAGGGCTCCAAAGGAAGCCAAAGTAAACAATTTTTCTAGTATAATTTTTTACTTGAGCTTCCTTTAATTTAATTTTCTAAGTAACTTTTAAGGCTCGAGATGGGAAATTTTAGGGCTCAATAGGGTGCTAAAGTAAACAATTATACTAGTAAAATTAATTAATTAAATTAATTAATTTAATTAAATTTTCTAAAACATTTTTTGGACTCCAAAGGGAGAATGGATACATGTCGGCCATATTTAAAGGGAGCAAAAGTAAACTTTTTGCCAAAAAAACATACTGCTAGATTAGATAACTTTTTAATCACAAATTTTCCTAATAATATTAGAAAAATTCGTTTTGTAAGTTTGACCTACCAAAACATTTTCTTGACTTAAGTTTCCTTCCTCTTCCTCTTCCTCTTCTTCGCCATCTTTGTCCTCACCTTCGTCTTCTCCTTCTCCGTTTTCCTCATTTGCACCACTCTCTCCTTCCTCCTGATCTTCGTTTTTGGTGTCCTCCTCAGTGCCCCTTTTGCAAACACCTTAAAAATAAAATAAAAAAGTAAAGAAGAAAAAAAAAATGGCATGAAATGACCAACAATTTCTGCTATTCAGCAGACATGGAAGATAATGAAAGGGATGAAAATTTTATTGTCAAGTCAAACTTACAAAACGAATTTTTCTAATATTATTAAAAAATTATAGGTCTACGAAAAGCCTACTTCTGCAATATCCTCATTAGTAGATCGGGTTCCCTGAATTTTTCCAGGAAAAAGTTAACGATGAAAGAAGGTGTCTCGACTTGTATTGTATTTTCAAAAAACGCCGAAATCGCTTTGGGCTTTAACACCGCCCTATATTTATTTATTTGCCTGGCGGTACTTTCTTTCAATTTTTTTTTTTCCTTATCATCGAACGATATACGAGCCCCACTACCGGTAAAACACCTTTGTAATTTTATCAGAGAGCGAAAACAAGAAAAAACGATTCAAAGGAAAAAAAATGTATATTTAACTCGAAAGGGAGATGTGATAAATGTAATAATTTTACCTTTTTCGCCCACAACGTAGCACCTAATGCTCGGTAGCCTGTGGTACACAGATAACTTTTGAACGTGCCTCCGTGTGTGTCTATCTGTCTGTAAACATTACTTGTAATGATGTCATCAATCAGTCCAGTGTCAGCCACTTTTTTTTTTTTATGAAGTTAATTTCAAAATGGCGGAACTTTTTAATTTTAATTTTGATGTTTTCATATAATTAATGAAAGATGAATCTTTCTTAGCACGTCGTTTGTCTTAATTCTTTTTTTTTTTTTTTTTTTTTTTTTTTTTTTCGTCACTTTTTACCTCGTTGTTTTTTCGGCAAGCATCCTCCCGTTTTTTAATATTAGATTAAGATTCTTTTGCAATTGATGGTTACACATCAACGATGAAATAATAAATTAAAAACAAAAAACGTATATAAAGCGGAATGGAAAAGTTGAAATCGAGTAAATTGCGAGCCGAAGGAACCAATAATGAATGAATATAATATTCGTGATCGGAAGGTGGACGGATTACCTTAATTATTCGATATCGGTACCATCTCTTCGCTCTTTAGGTTTTGCCGCCGTACGGAATATCACTGCACATGATCATTCTCCACCCCCCTAGATGGTGATTTATCACTTTATCGCGGTCCTACAATATTTTTTTTTTTCTTCTCTTTTCGAACTCGCACCGAAAAACCTGAGGTCGAATCCCATCCTAAATGATCGTATTTGGAGATGTGAACAGTTTTTTTTTTTTTTGCTATTTGGAATGTTTTGTGGAGTAGTGTCCGATATTGAGGAATGATTTTTTATTAAGTCGGTTACTTTTTTTTTTTTTTTTTTTTTTTTGCCTTTTTTTTTTTATTTGCCGTAAAATTGGGTTGAAGTTTAACGCCCTAAAAAAGACTTTCATTCAGCTAAATTTTTGCTTTTCGTGGTGCTGGAGAAAAGCACTTGATTTTTCTCTTTACAATCAAATGGGAAAAGTAGGGTGTCTAATGTCTTACAAATTCCTATAATCCTCCTATATTTTTACTAAAAGAAGTCAGAAGGGGTTAAGGTGGCTTACCAGAGAATCTCCGACTCAATGCAAGTTCCTAATAAAATTGAACAAAATTTATCCAAAAAAAAAAATTTATAACGGTATTAAAATTTTATTTAAGGCTTACCTTCTTTTTATACTCTTAAATGAATGTACATTATCAAACTTTATTGTTATTTTTTATCCACGAAACGTGCTGCTTTGAAAATTTTTTCGTGTTTGAATACATTTAAATTATTTTCATTCTGCCGCTCTGTTACGAACTCAATTTTTTTTTTATTATAATTTGGATCCTAATTATTAATTATTCTAAATTTTTCTTGGGAAGGGGATCAGTTTTTTCAATTTTTTTTTCCTAAAAATTTTCAAAACGGCTTCTTTTGTCGAAAAATAAAAACATTAAAATACAATCATATACATATGCAGTTACTAATATAAAAAAAAAGTTGAATACATTTTTCGATAATGCTAAATTCTTCTTTCGATTTATTCGGTTGAATTTTAATTGCGAATTTGCATTGACTAAGAGATTCCATTTTAATTTTTCATATTTTCATACAATTTTTTACATTTTCCTCGTTCGGCCTTCGATTTCTGCCAATAGGGTTTTTTCAGATAATTTTATTTTTGAAAAATTTTGGTGTAAAAATAAAGTGCATATACCTAAGAAATTATTTGTGTAATAACAAGTATTAAAAAATTTTTTTTCTGTATGTAAAAATTTGTTAATGCTGGGGCTTAAAAATTGTAAATCAAAACGGTCGGAATAAGCACGGAAGCGTTGGGACGTCATATGTTAATATCGTTCTGCCGGAAAATTTGTCATAGAATGCGATGCTTTCAATGTTTATAAACCAAGCCACCTCATTCTGGGAAAATGTTTTTGGGCAGAACGATATTAACATACGACGTCACAACGTTTCCGCGCTTTTCCGACCGTTTTGTGATTTTCAATTTTTAACCCCCAACTGTAAAAAATTATTGCATAGAGAAAAAAAAATTTTAATACCGTTTTATGACAAATAATTTTTTTAATTTGTGTACTTTATTTTTACTCCAAAATTTTTCAAAAATAAAAATACCTGAAAATACCCTATTAAAATTATTTAGGCTTTAAATGTCTTTAAAGAACGAGAATTAAGAAATTTTGGGTTACTTTAAGATCGTACAAATATTAGTTAAGCTTTTTTTTTTTTTTTTTTTTTGTCTATTTTGTACCCCCCCTTCCTGGGTGTAAGATGGTCGACCACAACCCTTCCCCTCCTAATATTACTTAAGATTTTTTTTTTCCTTGCAAAAAAGAAATCATTTTTTTTTTTTTATTTCTTTATTTTCTTATTTTCATCTTCAAAAAAGCAGGCCTCGAAGTGAGGTCCCTAAATTCCTTAAAATTCTTTTTTCAGTTTTTTTAAGTGTAATTCCTTAAAAGTCTAAAACAATAACAATAAAAGAAAAATTTTAAACGAAAACCATTCAAAAAATGACGATAAAAGAAAGAAGAAGTAAAATTTTATCTTAGTTACCGTAGATTGGGGTGAAGTTGAAAGGAAATTCAAAGGAGAAGTCTAGGTTTTTTTTTAGGCACTAAAAATAAAATTTTTTACTTAAGTATCCCAAAAACAATATCCACCTAATGAAATAAAAATTTTTTATTTTTATTGCCTAAAATAAACCTAGAATTCCCCTTTAAATTTCCTTTCAACTTCACCCCAATCTACGGTATTAATAACTAAAGGTAATTTACTTTTTTTAAATTTTAAAAATTTTGTTCCTTTTTTCGTTATTCTCTAATATTTTTTTTATTTTACTCTAATTAATTTTTATTGAAAGTTTCTTAATTATATAAGGAAAAAATTTTTTTTTATTAAACTTTGATGTGCTACGGTACAAAAACGTTTTTTTGATGGTCCTTAAATGGTCCTTTAAACTACCTTTCCCGGTCCCTAAAGTCCCTAATTTTGAGAGTCAATAGGACTTCGAGGCCTGAAAAAGTCGTTACAATTCCTTCTTCTTTATCTAAAATAAAGTTAAGCGTCAAAAAGAGAACAGAAAAATTTATTTAAAAAAAAAAAATAATGAATCAATAAAATAATATCAAAAATCAAAGAACAAAGTCAAAAACTACTTTTTAAAAATAATCAAATTAAAAAAAAAAAATATGAATTGAAAGGAATTATTAAATGAAATTATGAACTAATGAGACCATTTTTACACTGAATAATGCAGCAAATATTTTCAATGGCAAAATTTTTAAAATTTCAAATCTTACGTAAGACATGGAGAACCCCCTCCTCCCTCCGTAAGCAGCCGTAAGAATTCCATCAACCCCCACCCCTGTTAAGCGCTTACATAATACTTGTATGGCAGAAGTTAGTGTAGACTCTAAGGAATCCTCATGCTCTGGAGGAAGCCTTGAAGAAAGCTGCCGTATATTTTTTAAAAAAATAATTGTCCTATTAAAGTCCTGTATTTTCGCTTTTATAAATCAGTAGGCCGAATGTTCCCTTCCAGTAGTAAAAAGTGCAATTTGAATTTTTTCAAATTGGAAAGATACAGAAATGTTAAACGAAGTCGTTTTCGATGTTTTTGCAAAGTTTTATTTTTTTCTGGGTTTCTTTTTATTTTTTTCTGTGCACTTTGCCCAACCCGATGATGACCACGTAGAGCATTATCATAGATATGATTATTTTGAGATTAGGTAGATAATGGCTATCATTAATGAATTGACAATTTTTTCCTAGAAAAGCATGATTTTCTTGTAACATACAAGACTAAGAAAATAAATCGGAGGGAACCTTTAAAATTTTGCAAGCAACCAATCGTTCCCAGTGCTGATTAAAAGAAAAACTACATTTAACGAGGTTGGAAACGAAAGGACGGATATGGCACTTAATTTTTTGACGAAACCTCAGATATAAAAAATTAATTTGACAGATTCGAAATTATGAAATAGCATCACGAACGTCTTCATTTTCTGAAGACTCCGACACCCCGAAGGGCCTAAAAATGAAAAAAAAAAAAAAATTGAAAAGAGAGAAAAAAACACGCGTTTCGTTGTTAGCTTACGGAACAAGACCCGGTGCACAGGGCATCGGCTAATTAATAAATCATAGGACTTCACTAATGAAGACGAAACGTAGCGATCAAATCATTTAAATGATTCAAGGCGCATTCGTTTATCTTACACGAAAAACACGCGTTTTATCGAGGCTTTTGATTTTTTTTTCGTGCGTCAGAAAATAAGGTACTAAATATGGCGTCTCGGTGCGATAATACTCTTCATTTTTTTTTTCCTATATACGTCTCTCTCTCTTTCTCCTTCCTATATTTTTTTTTCTTTCGATCTTTTGTCTTCTTGTCAGTCAAAAACCGTAGATCGAAAATTTTGTATGCCTCGAAGGGGGTACCCTGTAAGGTTTTTTTTTTTTTTTTTTTTATAACGACTACGGTGGATCAAATGTAATGTATTCGTAAAAGCAAAGGCTGTAAATAAATTAATAATTTAATTATAATTAATCATAAAATAATAATATAATATCACTATATTACAATTATAATACAATATCATTTTTTTTTTTTTCGGGAAGATAAATTTTTTTTTTCTAAATGTTTTGGAGAAGAAAAGCTTTAAAAAAAATTCGATCGATGGACGGATATTTTTTTTTTTTAAATGCAGGTTTATGTACAATTTTTTTTTAGAGTTTACTTCTCCACTGTTTATTTTTCATTTTTGCCGATGATATTCCTGGGGAAGAATTTAAAAAAAAAAAAAAAGAGAAACAGATCACCGGGGATTAAATAGCATAAACCCATTTTAGGGGAAATTTTTTTCCTCGGAATAGTCATTAGCCGGAAAATGAAAAGTAAAAATAACCTCGAAAAATTTTATTTATAATTTTTTTTAAACTTCAACAATTCTCAAATTAAAGCTTTTGGTATAAGTTACTAATTTTTTTTTTCACATAATATTTAAACATTCGATACTAATGAGTTACTCGCTCACGGAGCAGGTTTGCATGTTCTTTTTGGTCAGACTTCAACTAACTGGATGCTTACAAGCCGTTCTGCAGTTGTCATAGTACGATTTTTTGAAGAGGATTATTACCTCATTCGAATTCCTACCCATTCCTATTGAACCCGTCCAATATAATCCTACCCAAGATTGGAGGACCGTTGTGTGAATATTAAGAGATAATCGAGTGAAGAGTTGAACTTTGGAAAACGTTTTCACTTGAGAGTTCTTTTGGATCTGAGATGTGAACACTTGATTAGCAGTAACATCAATAAAGTTTAGCTAAAGTCGTTAAGGTCCTATAATTTTGAAAAGCTCAAAGAGCAGGGTTCGCAGTCGGTCTCTATTTTCTCTAAAAAGTCTCTACTCTTAACTTGAGTCTATATTTTCGGGGTAAGTCGTTAAATTATATATTTTTTTAAAAAGTCTCTAAATTTGGTCGCTTTTTTTTCCCGGAAATGCAAGGTTTTTAAAACACGGGTCGTATTACGAGCCGCCGAAAATTTAGAGAATTAGAAATTAAAAATTAAAAAAAATATCGACGCTAAAAAGAACAAATTAATGAATGAAAATGTCTCCAAAAAACGAAAGCTAAGTACGAAATAAGTAGTGATAAGTTACCTTTTTTGAGTGACTGTTTCTAAAGCTTTTCTTTTTTTTTTTTTTTTAATTTTTAGCATACTTTATTTGTGTTAAAGCAATTAATTATTAAACTTTTGATGTTCATTTTTTAATTTTAGTTTATGCAAAGTTGCGCACAGTTAATTTGTACAAAAATTAAATTAATTAAATTGGTATATATTTTTAAAATTTCGGTTCATAATTTTTGAAGTGAAACTTCCTTAGAATCTTTAAGAGTAAATTTTTTGCGCAACATTAAATGTACAAAATGTGCGCAACAATTTAGGTCAAAAGTTTAAAAAAATAGTCAAAATTTTAGTAAACTTTCATAGAATCGTTGAAAGGAAATTTTTTGAGCAGCGCGAGATGTGCGCAACACAAAATGTACAAAATGTGCGCAACAAATAAGGTCAAAAGTTGGGAAAAAAAAAAGTCGAAATTTTAGTGAAACTTTTTTTTTGGATCGTTGAGAGTAAATTTTTTGAGCAACACAAAATGAGCGCAACATAAAATGTACCAAATGTGCGCAACAAATTAGGTCAAAAGTTAGAAGAAAAATAGTCAAAATTTTAATAGAAGTTCCTTAAAATCGTTAGGAGTTAATTTTTTGAGCAACACAAAATGTGTAAAATGGGCGCATCAAATTAGGTGAAAAGTTGAAAAAGAAGTATTTAAAATTTAATTTTAAAAAATTTTGGATTTAAATTGAAGTCTTTAAAGGTAAAATTTGAATATTAAAACATTGCAACATAAACATATTGAACAATTTTTTTATTTAGTAAATGTTGTTTTACAAAAATCTACGGTTCTTTTCACGGGAATGAAAAATACGCAGATTTTTTGAACACAACAAAGGCCATGAAAGTTATCTACTTATTTGCTTATTTACCTTACCAAAAATTCCCCACGGTATAGAAGTTTCACTTCCCTTTTTCAGGGAGTTTGCGTAGCTAGACTCACTACTTTTTTAAATTTTGGTATATAATTTCTTTAACTTTTCACTGCGAACCCTGAAAGAGCACTGAAGAGCGCTATTTTTTCAACGGACAAGGACGGAACAAATTTTTTAAACTTCAAAAGAAGATTTATTTTCCAGAATCTTTTTTAAATTTTCTATTTTTTTTTTTTAAACTCTGCCTCCCACCCCAAAAACGATGATGGTCCCCTTCCTTTGATGTAATATTTGAACATTTCCGATCAGAATATTACATGAACAAAAGTTCATGACCCCTTATAATGGTCTCCTTAACCCCCATTGTCTCATTTGAAACGTTCCATCAAGTGCTGCATCTATTTTGGAGATTTTTTTTTTTTTTTTAAGTGAGAGGCCTACTTGGTGCGTAAGTATACGTTCCCACTCCTGATGTCATCATTAAGATCAGGGGAAATTAAGGGGACCATTTCAGTAAGTCCTTTTTTTACATGGAGGCGCAATATTTAAATTTTGCAAACTGCAGATAAGTGAAAATATGATGCAGCCAATCAAAAAAAATAAAAATAAAAATAAAAATAAATCTCTGCAACCATTTTCGATTTCGGCTTAGGCCTTTCCCTTAACTCCACTCCAAAATGATCTTTTTGCCACCAAACGAAACGAACTCTCTTGTAAAATGAGAGCTAAAAAGAACATGCAATTCTGCTTAATGTGAAATTTTTCTCATCGCGAACAATACTTACACTACATTTAATTTTTTTTTTTTTTTTTTTTTTCGAAACGGTCAAAATTCAGCTAACGCCGAATTTTCCCCCGTTTTCAACTGCTATAACAAGTTTTTCTAACACCGGCTAAAATCATACTGAAATCGTCTTCAGATTTGATCTGATCGAAAGTTTGATTCGGAATGTTGTGCTCGCTCTTAACAACTTCTACATTTTGATAATAATTGGATTGCGGGGCTATATGGTGCGGGTAATTATGATTGGAGTCCATTCTCTGGTTGTCACAAGTCCTATTGTATTTAATATATTTATCGAATTCGCTTCGGTCTACGCAGTGCTCCAATTCACTTCCGTCCGATTGTAATATCATGTCCTGGCCCATGGTCTCCATGGTGGGCTGAATGTAATTAAGATGATTCGTTGTTGTTGTGTGATTTGGATATGTTGCTTGAGATCGATCGTCATTTGTATGGATTATAGGAATCTGAGTACCTGAAAAAAATAAGAAAATCGAAACTGAAAAATTAAGCTGATTGGCCCGCTATACGAATGAAAATCTTCCCTCATTAATTTTCGTGATAATGTGGAGTATCCGATAAAAGTCTAATAAAAAGGGTTTATGGTTTTGCCGATTGGAATGACAATTCTGCTACCGTAGATTGGGGTGAAGTTGAAAGGAAATTCAAAAAAAAAAAAAATTCTAGGTTTATTTTAGGCACTAAAAATAAAATTTCCTACTTAAGTATCCCTAAAACAATATCCACTTAATGGAATAAAAAAATTTTATTTTTAGTGCCTACAATAAACCTGGAATTTTTTTTGAATTTCCTTTCAACTTCACCTCAATCTACGGTACCGCAATGTGCTACACTTTACAAAGTACTGCAAGTTGTAACTTGCAACTTAAAACTTACTGGAATTTGAAAAGATTTTTTTTTTACAATTACTTCCAGAAAATCAGGAACGAAAGCTCATGTGAAATTTTACTTGTGCATATACGTTAAAGTACAAAATTAAAGGAAAAAAAATGAGTTTTGACTTTTTTTTTATTTCCGACGATCGAAAAAATCGAGTTTTGACTTTTTTTTTTTTTTTTTTTTCGATCGTCGGAAATAAAAAAAAAGTCAAAACTCTCTTAAAAACTGAACTTCACAAAGCGAGTCATGTACCGTAGATTGGGGTGAAGTTAAAAGGAAATTCGAAACAAAATTCTAGGTTTATTTTAGGCACTAAAAATAAAATTTTTTTATTTCATTAAGTGGATATTGTTTTTGGAATACTTAAGTAAAAACTTTTATTTTTTGTGCCTAAAATAAACGTAGAATTTTGTTTTGAATTTCCTTTCAACTTCACCCCAATCTACGGTATTTCCGAGAATCAAAAGCAAAAAAAAAAAAATTCTTTCGTTCGAAAGTACTTAAATAATGATTTAGCACAACAGCACTTCGCAGTTTTAAAATCGCAGGTTTTTGAAAATTCTTGAAAACAACTCCATTTTTTTTCTACCTTTAAACCAATAATTTCGCCTCTCGAACGTTGTTTTTTAATTTATAATAGTTTTTTTCAAAGGAAAAAATATTTTCATGTCAAATAAGCGCGTCGGAGTATAAGACTTTACAAGTTCTTAATGCTTGCATCGAACGTCACTTATATCTAAAATAATATCATGTATTTCCGATAGTATTTTTCAATACAAGGACTGCAAAAGACAAAATTGCCCGTCGAGATCGAATTTTAAGCCCGAGCCGAAGGCGAGGGCCTTATAGCTCGAGACGGGCTCGTCGTTTGCATTTCTTGCATTAAAAAATAATTTTTATCACCAAGTACGGCGTAAAATAGTCTGTAAATAAACTGCCATCCAAAAAAAAAAAAAAAAAAAAAAAAAAAAAAAATCGAAAACGTTTAAAAAAATTATGGAATCCAAAAAAGATTCTAAAAAATAAAAAATAATGATGGTATTTTAGGCTTAAGCTTCATTAATTCGCAAACCATCGGGGAATCTAACCTTGCCCGGCTATAGCGCGGACCTTTACCGTACATATTAGAATTTGACCTTCAGGCAAAACTTATACCTTAATATTTCCCAGATTTTATGTGATACTTAAAAGTCGCCGGAATACATCCATCTTCATGTCATTAATTATTGTAAAATTAAAACTGAAGGGAGGAAAAACAGGAATAACAGGAAGGTAACTTTTAAAAAATTATCTCCTAAAAAAAAGAAAAAATTCCATAATAACCTTGCTCTTTTTTTAAATTCAAACCGGAAAATAGCTTGGACTGAAATTATCGACTTGCAGAGGAAATAAAGCTAAACTTTGAACCTTACATAACATGCTTAAATAAAAACATTATGGCGCGTGCACCGAAAATCAGTTCCTCGTTTTCAAGTAGAAAAGATAATTATTTTCTGGCACCAGACTCAAGGTTTCGTTCTGCAACTGGGAGTAATATGAGTGGTTGCAAATCATATTTTGATCCCAGCGAAATCGGCTTCGGTTTTTTCTGAGATTACGAAATGAAGTCACATTACATTTTTTTTTTCTTCAAAATATAATGTGGTGAATTAATTAGGAGATCATATTAAATGATATTCATTTTATTAAAATAATACAAGGCCGGTGGCATTGTTTACTTGCAAAATAATTATATCTGATAAGTCACCAACTTATAATTTTAAAAAATTTTCCGAAGCGCGTTCGTTTCTTGTCGTAAAACCGGAATTAACTCGGGAGGGGGTAGGTTCAAGTGAATTGCTGAAGCCAATGTCGAAGCTTTATAAGAAGCCCTGAATTTCTTGGCTAAGAGAGGGGTCGAAATTTTGAAAAATTATCCGATTATTTTTGTTGCCTAGGAAATTATCTAGATGTCTATGCTTAGCTTATGTAAGATTGAAAAATCGGGACGTTACTTAAATTCGAATCCTCATGAGCAAAACATTGCTGCCGAAGAAGAGAAGGGGGCCAAAAATAACCAAAAAAAAATTATGCTGACGTAATTTTTGGATGGCTCTTCCACGCCCAAAAACATCATTTTTGAACCTTTCATTCTTTTTTCACCCCAGTCCGTGCCTGCGCGACAACAAAAAACAGCCAATTTCTGATAAAACAGTCTTGCAATTTCGTTAGTCGAAAATTAATTCACTTCGTTTCGTTATTTTTTTTTTTGGAAATAAAAAATCGATTGCAATTCCAACACATAACTTTTTCTTTCTTCGAAAAAAAATAGGTAAATAATAAAAAAAAAAACCTAAAATAAATCGAATTACAATTTCTAATTCGAAGCAAAATAGCGTTAAAAAACTGAGCACGGTTAATTAGTTGCACGCAAAATTAATTCTTTAAAAAATTCCACGAAATCGTGATCCTTAACACCCAAGTTCGGATATTGATTTATTGATTAAAAAACAAAAAAAAAAATAAAGAGTATCTTAAGAAGATGATCGAACGACCGCAAACGTCCGTTGTTCATCCTTTAATCCGATCGAAAAAACCTTTTTTTTTTTTTTCTTTTTTCTAAACATTTTTTCATCTTTCGTCATTAATTTGTACAATGAAAGTTGTAAGGGCTTTCAATATGAAGTTATTCTGGTTTCCAGAATAAATTTATTTTCGATCGGCTAATATTGCCTTTCCAAGGTTTAAGAATTCTCCAGCCCTTCGCTTAAAAATATATTCGCAATACTGAATTTTTTTGTTGGGATTTCTTTTTTCTGGCACTAAATAAATGAAGTCTATATAAGATCAGATTCCGTAAATCAAGTTTTTTTTTTTTTTTTTTTTAACTAAAGTTTGCTTGAGGGCTCTCCTGTTTACCTGTAGTAAAAATCGGCCGACGGTTTTTATGGGGTTAAACAAATAACATGAATCCATAAGGAGACATTATAATTGTCTAATCATTTTTTAAATTTTTAATTTTTTTAAGACTTCCGATTCTTGTTTATCTATAATATTATACTTGTTCTAGTGTTATATTATCTTAGTGTAATATTTTACCGTATTATACCGTAGACGGCGGTGAAATTGAAATTTTTTAAAATTTAACAGCTTATAAAATCTTGACCAGTTACGATTTCTAGCTCGTTTTTTTTAAAAATTTGGGTCTTTATAAGCACTGTCGATACTGAGAATTTCAAACTTTTTACCCTTTCTGAAAGCTTAAAAAAAAAAAGAAAAAAATTAAAAACCACCTCTTTTCAACTTTACCCCATGTTTTAAGTCAAATTGTACTGCCAATTTTCTCAAAGAACGAAAGAATTGGAATTTTCGGATTGAAGACATCAGTGGAAAAAGGAGACCGTTGGACCTCTCGAAAAAAAATTCAGACAACAGGCTATTTTCTATTGTTTTTTTTTTGGAAGCCATTTTGATTCCGATAGAATTTTCTATGTACTGTTTGTAAACAAGCAGTAGGAAAATGTTAGATCCTCTTTCGATTTTCATTTATTGACTACAGTTTTTCGTTGGAACCTGAACGGTCTCCTTTTTCCACTGATGTCTTCGATTGTTTATTTGCTCTACTGTTCTTATTTTCAAAACAGCATCTAGAAAATGTTTTCCGGAAGAGAAATTTGGCAAAAGCTTCAAGTCTGCGACCTTTCAACTTCACTTCATATCTCTCTTAAAATTTGAAATTATTTAAAAAATCTGGTTATCAAAGGGTGCAAATTTACTATGGAATGTTGGACCAACATGTTGGTACCACAAGTTAGACAAACATGTTGTACCAACTTGTTGTACCAACATTCCTCACTAATTTCGGCGTATGAGTAATTTGCATCCTAAATTTTGCAATAGTCGATTCGTTCGTTTGCCAAACATGCTGGTGCAACAAGTTGGTACAACATGTTTGTTTAACTTGTTGTATCAACATGTTTGACAAACGAACGAATCGACTATTGCGGAATTTACTTTTACGCCGAAATTAGTGCGGAATGTTGGTCCAACTTGTTGATGTTGGTCCAACATTCCATCGTGAATTTGCACCCTGAATAATAAATTCGTGCAATATGTTGAGCATTTGAATTTTTCAATTTTTGATTTTTGTCCTATATTGTCCGATTTTTTTGATCAAATTTGTCTTATATTTTTTTTAGGACACGCTACGCACTTTGCATTTTGGCATCCGTACAAAAGTGATACAAGAATAGATGCAAAGGGTGAAAATTCACTATGGAATGTTGGACCAACATGTTATACCAACTTGTTGGAATGTTGAACGAACTTGTTGTACCAACATGTTTGACAAGCGACGGAATCGACTATTGCAGAATTTACTCCTATGCCAAAATTAGTGTAAAATGTTGGTACAACAAGTTGGTCCAACATCCCATAGTGAATTTACACCATTACATTTAGGTTAGGGCGCAAATTCACTATGAAATGTTAGACCAACTTGTTGTGCCAACATATTGTTCCAACATTCCATAGTGAATTTGCACCCTAATAAATGTAAGAATGCAAATTCACTATGGAATGTTGGACCAACTTGTTGTACTAACATGTTTGACAAACAAAAAATTTAATTTAGGAATAAATTCTAAAATAGTCGATTGATTCGATTGTCCAACAAGTTGGCAGAACAAGTTGGTACTACATGTTTGTCCAACTTGTACCAACATGTTGATTCAACATTCCGTAGTAAATTTGAACCCTAAAAATTTTTTTAAAATTTTTTTTTATTTCTAAAATTTTTTTTACAGTGCAAATTTACTATGAAATGTTGGAGCAACATGTTGGTGCGATAAGTTTAACCAACATGTACCAACATTCCTCACTAATTTCGGGGTAGGAGTGACTTCTGCAATAGTCGATTCGTTCGTTTGTGAAATATGTTGGTACAACAAGCTGGTCCAACATGTTGGTTCAACATTCCATAGTGAATTTGCACCCGAAAATTGATTTAAAAAAATTCGCAGCTTTTATATTTATACTACTTAAGTATCCAAAAAAACAATATCCATTTAATGAAGTAAAAAATTTTTATTTTTAGTGCCTAAAATAACATTTTTTTTTTTTGAAATTTCCTTTCAACTTCACCCCATTCTACGGTACTAATTACTCCTTCTCGAGCTAATAATTTTTTTTTTTTTTTTTTTGTTTGCAGAAAATTATAAGAAGCTGAGTTGGAGACTTCTGAACGTCCAATCAATTTGATGGTAAGTTTTTTATTTATTTATTTTCTTCTTTTTACGGGGATATAAAAGGGGTGGAAATGGTAATTTTCATTATTTTTTTAAATAAAAAAGGCATTATAATGATCTACAGCGAAAAATAATTTGCCGCATCTTCCCCCCCTCCCCTTTACGAATGTTTAAAATCTTAAGACCTTTAACGAACTTGGTTGGAAGCTCATCTTCCAAGTAAATTATGTGTGAAAGGAAATGTTGGACTTACCCGTGTAATGATCCGTCCTCAAAATACTTTGATAATGTGCAGACGCATTAGCATAAGGTTCACTGATATATGAAGTTGTAGGCTGAGTTACGTTCGAAGTCGTTGGTGAGTACATATTATGCGACGGTGTATTGGCGGAAAGTACATGGCTATCCTGCGGAGTCGCGACAGGCGGGAAATAAGTACCTGTTAATAATTTTTTTTTAATTTATTGTTTTTATTATATGATTGTTTGTAAAAAAAAAAAAAAGACCGGTCCGACGAAGAACGTACCTGTTACTATCCCCGTATGCTCGTAAGTTCTTTGATTACTGCACATCATGACAACTCCATTAGTTAGACTCATGGCTGCTATTGGGGTTTGCGTCACCGCTGTCGTATGATGCCCGACATTTAAACTATTTGGACCGCCGTAAATCCCTTGCTGGTATCTCCCGAATCGATAACCCTGGCTCATCCCGTCGTAATTGTAGTTTTTCTTTTTCGTTTCCATATTATCCTTTTCGGGTTCCATGGGAGACATTTCCGGGGTCGGGAGGGTGGCGTTTGCGTTTTTATCAAGGGGTTCCACTTTACAAGAGTCTTTCGATTGGTCCTCGGATTGAGTCGAATCTAAACTGCTTTGGGGTTGTTGAACGGTATCGTTTTTGAGTTCCGGTGACCCCGGAGGGGAGGCTTCCGGAGTGTGAAGTAAAGGGGTCGAACTATAAGGGGATCCGAAAGTGCTAGGGGACTTCGTGTAATAATAGGGACTTTGCATCGGGGACGCAACTTGATGAATAAAGCTATTTTGAGGGACGGAGAAATTGTATTGGAATTTGTTAGACGGAGATCCGGGGTATGGTCCCGGCGTCGAGGACGGTCTCCTTCCACCGGAGGTACTCGACGAGGGACTTCCTAATCCTGGAGGACTGGAGCCTCCTCCTCTTTTGTTGTGCTTTCTTCTCCTAGGCCGGTATTTGTAGTTTGGGTGCTCTTGCATGTGGATCACCCGTAGTCTTTCGGCTTCCTCGACGAACGGTCTTCGATCAGTCGGTGTTAAACCTCTCCATTTTTTGCCTGTAAAGAAAAAAAAGAAAAGAATTTAGTAAGGAGGCAGTGCGTGTGCTGAGGATTTAGATTTGGTCACTGGAATAATCAGATTGAGATCATAAATTTGCATAATAAAGTCGAACCGGCGTTAATCATTATTTTCGTATCAATTTTTTTTTTTTGAGTTAAAGATGATGCTTAGCATACAGAAGCGAAAGCCACATTTTTTTTCGGCTGGGCTAATGCTAATAAAAATACTTATTGGGTCAATTGTAGCAGGTTTGGTGACTTCGCATATATCGAAGATATTGACAGGCCGAAAAAAAAAAAAAATGGCAGTAGAAATCCAAACATTTGAACCGTTATTGCTAAAACAAAGAATCCACCTTTTTAAATCTTTTTTTTTTACGAAACCCTATAATCAGGATTAAATTTTGGTCCTTTTCCAGACCCGATAGACCAATTACACCCGACTAAATTCTTTTTCCGTGACACAAGCAGAGGCGGAAGTGAAGGTGTACCGGTGAACCTCATTAAAAGGTTGAATCTTCATTAAAATCTTTATTTTCGAGCTCTTGATAATTGCAGTTATCGCAGGCATTGGTTATTAATCGCTGCACAAATCAAGCTATTTTGTACGCATTACCGATCGTTATTGGGCAGTTTTTTTTTTTTTTTTTCTCGAAATCATTACTATTATTAATAATAATAATTATCATGTCCTTGATGGCCATGTTATATTGACGGAAATTGAAATAATTTTGCCTCGGGTTTATACAGTTTGCCTGAATTCTTTTTTTTCCAAAATCATGCCGTTAAGGAAAGAAAAGGGCGTAGGCTTAGTTTTTTTTATTGAAGCAATTTCCAGCAAGCGCACTACTTCATTTTCCCCGATGGACAATAATGAGAAATAAAATAAATATAAAAAAAAAAAAAATCCTCCGGTCGCCATTATTACACGGTTTGAAAAGAACCCTAATAAGAACGATCTCATCAAAAACGCTTGCAGATCGATTCAGCCGAGTTTGGTTATGACCTGCCTGGTATAAAATCATTAAAAAGACTTGTGGATGGTATCCAATAACGTTCAGAGATCAAAGTGGCCTATCCTCACAAAATAAATTACATAAATAATGCAGAGTCACTGTAATACGTTGGAACATACGTTACCTTGCTTGGTGTCCGTGTCTGGTGCCTCTATCATTAGGGAAGTCTAATACATTCTTTCAATATCTCTTTAGATCTATAGGTATTCGGATATATCATGACAAAAAAAAAGAACGAAAGTCGATGGTAGCGAAATCGGCTTATATAAAAGTCGGAATTTGGAGATCGATGTTTTAGGGATGATGTTGGTGTGGGTGCTTCGGTGAAGATGTTCACCGCAAACTGAATCCGCTAAGGGATTTTCGATTGCTGTTCAGTAGGGTGTCCCTTATTTTGCTAATTATCGAATTCGATGTCGGGCCGGGTGGAATGTCGTTCTCTATGGGACCCTAATAAACCCTGAATTTTTTCAGATTTTTTAATGAACGGGAAGGACTTGAGCTTTAAGTTCCGAAAATTCCCATAAGAGAAAAAAATCGACAATTTTTTTCTTTTTTTGCAGAAAAACTTCGTTTTCTGTCGGGAATTTTGCGTAGATCACGAATCTGAAGTCCGTTTTTTTATATCTGGTTTGGCTTTTGAATTAAAGGAGAAAATGTGGCAAGAAAACCTGGTTAAGTGACAAAACGAACTAAGTCCTAAGTTTTGTTCATATTTTGGCCTCTAACTCAAAAGCCAAACCAGATATAAAAAAACCGACTTCAGATTCCTGATCTACGAAAAATTCCCGATAGAAAGCGACGTCTTTCCGCGAAAAAAAAATTGTCGACTTTTTTTCTCTTATGGGAATTTTCGGAACTTAAAGCTCAAGTCGGCAAGCCTTCCCGCTCAGTAAAAAATCTGAAAAAATTCAGGGTTTATTAGGGCCCCATAGGGAACGAGATTTCACCCGGCCCGACATCGAATTCGAAAATTCGCGAAATAAGGGACACCCTACGGTTCAGGTAAGTTGGAAGTAGGTTTCGACTTAATAAATGGCCAAATGAGAAATGAGTACTAGGGTGGGCCGAAAATAAAAAATTTTGGATTTTCAAAATGCCTGATAGCGCAATCGCTGCGTTTTGCCATTTGTAAAAAATTTTTCCTTTTTGAAATTTTTTTAAAATGGCGTCTTGAGATTTCGCAAGAGGGCCAAAGTGTTGGAAAACTCCATGAGGGATAAAAATTCGACTTTTGGAATTTTGTGAAAAAAGTATCTTTCCCTATCGGACTTTTAACGTAGATTTCAAAAATGAAATCGGTTTGCGTCGAACTATTTTTTTTGCTTGAGATATCGTACAAAATGTCATAAAAATATTGGAATTTCAGATTTTTGCCATTTTTATGCCATATTTGGCCCGTACCTTCAGAGCAAAAATAGTTAGACGCAAACCTATTTCATTTTTGAAATCTACGTTAACAATCCGATAGGAAACGATACTTTTTTCACAAAAATCCAAAAGTCGAATTTTCATCCCTTATGGACTTTTCCAAAACTTTGGCCCTCTTTGCGAAATCTCAGGACGCCATTTAAAGAAATTTAAAAAAGAAAAAAATTTTTTTCAATAATAAAACGCAGCGATTGCGCTATCAGGCATTTTAAATCCCAAAAGCAAAAGCTTTTGCTAAAATAACCCCATTTTCTGTGTCTTTGTATCAGCTTTGAAAATTGCACCCTCGTATTCCTCAGTGTCTTCAAATCGTTCACCGACGTTCGAATTAAATGAATATCCCATCTAAGAAAGTCTTGGAGAGTAATAATTCTCTCCAGTGTCGTAAGTGACTAGTTCGTGTTCCTTTTTGAATATATCTGTGCACGTTTTTTTGGGATAGGATTAATTTACTTGAAGACTCCTCGGGAATAAGCAAAGATGTCCACGGCGGCATGTATAATTTTTTTTCGTTCTATTTCTCATGCATTTCTTCTTTCGGAAATTAAACCAATACAATTTTGTCTTTATTGCTTATAAACAAAATCGGCTGTAATCACAATGTTCTCAACCCTTTTTTCATTGGTTCAATTTTTGAAGGGAGAAATGCAGCAGAGATCGAACGAAAAAAAATTATACTTGCCGCCGTGGACATCTTTGCTTATTCCCGAGGAGTCTTCACTTCTTTTGGTTTATAATGCCATAGGGCGCAATTTCACGGCAAACATGTTTGTGTTTGATAAAAAGTGGTGAACATTTTCACCAAACATTTTCCCCAACATGCAGGGGAAGCTCCACAAATGTTCATCCGAAATGTTCGCCGAACATGTTCGGGACTTTTGACCAAACATGCTTAAAAAAGCGTCACTGCTTATGTGGAGCTTCCCCTGTTTGTTGGGGAAAATGTTTAATGAAAATGTTTGTCCAACATGTTTGGCGTGAAATTGCGCCCTTGCAATTTTTTTGAGTTGTGTTTGCGAAAGCTAAAGTTGGCAAATAAAATTCTTCAAAAGTTACTCATTTGAGGAGTGCTTAACTCAGCAAAGTAATGTCCAAATGTTTTGAACGTTTTAAAAAGCTAAGTCCAACCATTGTACAATAGCGCGTTTGCCCTTCGAAACTGATGTTTATGTACATCATTTAAAAATAAGGAGCACTCCTTATTTTTAAATGATGTACATATTACACTCCTTATATTTAAATATGTACATCATTTAAAAATAAGGAGCACTCCTTATTTTTAAATGATGTACATATTACACTCCTTATATTTAAATATGTACATCATTTAAAAATAAGGAGCACTCCTTATTTTTAAATGATGTACATAAACATCATTATATTTAAAAATAAGGAGTAGTGCTCCTTATTTTTAAATTATATAAAGAAACATCTAACTTTCCAGAATGGCTTGAGCAAGCAATTCTGGAAAGTTATCCATTATCGTTTATCCTAATCGAAAGCTCTAAGGAAAAAGAAGATTTCCTTAATCCTTAAAATGAAAGAAACTTTTGTACTTTTACCAGCCCCACAATTTTCCTGTTTTCAGTTTCGTTTTTAAACGGCATTGGGAGTTGATTTTGGGAATTGGAAGGGGGAAGAGCTGGATATAAAAACGAGAAAACCGCTGAAAATTTCCTAAATCGGCAAAGTTAGATATACTGTCTCTCAGTATGAGAAAAAAATTAATTGGCCGTGGAATAAATTTTGATTTGATTTTTAAGACGAAGTTTGTGGCTTAAAAATAAAGAACCCCGCACAAAATAATAGGAATGCTGCTGTCGAACTGAAAAGAAAAACAAAAACCATGGGAATTAAATCCGATAGTTAAATTCCTATTACTTTGTGCGAGGTTCTTTATTAGCGCCGTCAGGGAAGGATTAAGGATCGCTTAAGCAATTAATCCAATTTTGGTAAATTATATCAAAACAGGTTGGGAAATAAATTATGATATTAAATTGACAAAATAAACAGGGACTTGCTAAAATTAAGTGGAGGCTTCACGGAATACCGGAAGGAATGTCCGTTTTGTCCAACGCTCGATTTACGGGGGAAAAATTCTAATTTAGGGTACCTAACAAACTCCTTCAATTTTTTTTTTTTTTTTTGCATTTTGGTACAAGTTTCATGTTGTTCCAAGTAAATACGAACCAGAAAAACAAATTGAACGTTTTTCGACACAATTTTTCCCGCACCTCATGAACTTCAGACAGGTTGAAACTTGCACAAAGAAATACTTGATGTGCCAGAGGAGTTCGCTAGATACCTAGAATTTGAATTTTTCACTGGTAATCGAGCGTTACACAAAACAGCCATTCCCCCTTGTATTCCGTAAAGCCTTCTCTTGAAAAAGAACCTGCGTATTTTGATTTTAAGTAAAAAATATAAAACTTACTCCTCCTGGGATTATGAAATTTAAATAATTATTTCGTTGCTGATCAAAACATGTCCTGTTTGTCTCCATCAGTAAAGTGTATGTCTCATTGTCTCAGCTATCGCCAGCGCTTTGAAATTTTCCCTGGCTATAAAAGCATTGTATCCGAGTTTATATTGGTTAGTGGTCCCGACGAGAGTGAAGCAAGTCATTTTGTATACCGACAAAAAAAACTAAAATTAAAAAATTCGAATTCTTTGATTTTTATAGGTAATTGTCAGAATCATTTATAAAGACCCCATTTCATTTAAAATAGATCAAAGCCACCATCCGAGTTACCAGAAAAAAAATCCTTTGCTTACAAAAAGCGGGCAAGAATCTTGCCTACTCTCGTCGTATTAAATGCTTCCAACGATTAGCTATAAAAATCAAAAAATTGGAATCTTAAAAACTTCAGTTTTTAGCGTTATAAAAAATGTCTTGCTTCACTCTCTTCGGGACCACTAATATTGATCACTAATTGGGTATTAATACTCTTGTCACGTTTGCATCTGAACAAAAACCCCAAGATGAGACCTTGCTTTTTTTTTTTTAATTTTTTTTGCCGAACTAACCGAAGGTTACAATCGATATCGTTTTAATTTTTTTCCATTTTTCGATTCTTTATTTTGTCCTCTATAAAAAAAGTCAAAACATTGTTTTATAACGAAGTTTTATTTATTATTCTTTTCGCTCTTGGGTCTTGTTTCAGATTCCTTTCGGGAATTCCCGGATCCCAAAAAATTTCCCGGGAACATTTTTTCTTAACTAGTCGGGAATCCCGCTTCCCCGGAATCGAATTTTTCTCATTTTCGAGAACTCCCGATTCCCGGGATCGACAAGTTTTATCCTGGGAACGGGAATAATATCAATTTTATCAACTTTTGGACCATTTATCACATAAAATTTTCAATATTTTTGAAAAAAACTATAAAAATTAAAAAAAATTTTTTTTTTATGATTTGCCTAAAGCGTGCCCTTCAAACAGCATAGAAAAATTTTTTTCTGCATGGCTCCGCTTATTTCCGAACTTACTTCCCAAAAATACGGAAATCAGGGTTATTTTCTTTTCTTTCCGCCTTCAAAATAAATTCTCTGTTTTCCCGGGATTCCCGGGAATTTAAAGATGTGTGAATTTCTCGATTCCCGGAAAATGAAAAACTAACCAAAACGGGAATTTTCGTTCCCGGCATTAATATTTTTTTCAAAAACGGGAATTGCCGATTCCCGGGAATGAAAAAGAAAAACGTCAGGAATTTGGAATCTCTAGTCTTGTGCAATATTCAGAATTGAGTCAAAGACCACGACACTGAGGGAATCAAATTTTTTTTTTTTTTAAACGAAATTACAAACAGGAAAAGAAGGTGGGGCTGGTAAAAGTACAAAAGTTTTTGTGAAGGAATTAGGATTCGTTATAGGGATTAAGGAAATCTCCTTTTTTCCTTAAAGATGCCGACGGACCTTCATATTTGGAAATGACAAAGAATGATGAGGTTAGGTACCCGAAAAAAAAATAATTAGTCCGGGGCGCGAATAACTCCAAATTCGGGGATGCTGACATTGCGAAATCCGAGGTGTAATCTCTCAATCTCCCGTCATGGAATATTCCGGCGAGGATTGCAAAGGTTTTCGAACACTTATATTATTACAAGTTAAGACGTTAATGTTTATAAATCGCCTATTATTTTATTTGTAGGTAGAAACCGCAATTGAAAACCTATCCACACTATATAATTTTCTTTAGTAAAGTTTTTTTAAGAGATACCTGACATACTATTCGAAGAAAAAAAAAAAAAAAAAAAGATTCCGGGACCGTAGAAGATTTTGCGACACCCACAATATACTTTTCCTACTTTATTTGGTGTGTCTGATAGTGCAATTTTTATCACCACCCACGTTCTAAATATTCGACTGATGTCGAATCAACGCGTCTCAGGTACGGTACCTGAGGTACGGAATCTTTTTTTAAAAATAAAAAAAAAAAAACGATTCATTTTGTTAACGCAATCGTATACATCAATCATCTTAACCACAAAACCAATTTTTAATTACTCGCGAAGAAGAAGAAAAAAATTTTAAAGTTTTACTACTGACATTTTTGAGGGAATACCGCAAGGGCATGTTTATACACGCCGATACATTTTTTTTTTTCTTTCGTAAAAAAATGACTCATTGTGAAGATGATTTTTTTTAGGTACGAAAACCGAGACAAGATGGACTATTATTGTTAGAATGATATAAAACCGTCCCATTGTTCGGTAATACAATGCAATACAGCAACTGTACTAAACGGCGTCCTTCAAATCAGCTGTAGACAATGACCTTGAAGATTATCCTATTGTTTTCTAAAATGGGTGTGAATTCATCGCGTCTGACATATCAAAAAGAAAAGAACAAACCCGAGGAAAGTACCGTTGCCCCTGGTCAAGGCCCTAGAAAGTTCCGAGAAAAAAAAAAAAAGTTCGTTCCCGACAGCAATTAACAGCGCATGCGCGGGGTATCGAACGTAAATGACATTCTATCGTTGAAAAAAAAAAACGCAGAAAGGTCAATATGTCAAAGATGTTCGGCATTGTTTTAAATAATTATCATGGCGTTAGGCGGGACGACAACCTTGGTGGAATGAAAACTACTAAGGTGTTGACATCGGAAAAATATCGGTTTGACAAAAATTTTTAAGGTGGTGGGCTTCTTAAGGGCGATTTTCGGCTACTTTGTTGCTAACGAGCAAACGAAAAAATCTCATCCGAAAAAAAAAAAATTGACAGTCAAGTGTTTTTTGGTTTATTTAAACAAACAGCATATATACAAAGATCGGAGATGGTATATGGGTCATAAGAACCACCCAACCGCACCAACACTCTGCATGAGTCACTTCATTGAAGAGTCCTACAACACACTTGGAGGCTCCTTTGACCTCAGGGAGGCGTTCAAAATCGTGTTCTTCCTTCTTCTCTCCTGTCAATTCTATTAACTATTTGATTTTTTTTTTTTTTGATTTGTCTTGATTTCTTTTCAAATCATCAATTATAAAAAAAAAAGGGGGGGAATATTATTATCGTGTCTGAACTTGGTTGCCCCTGAATATTTAATTCGCATTACCGAAAAAATATCAAAGCCCAAGGTGAATGAAGCACTTCTGACAAACGTGTTCAGCAGACGTAACGTACCTAATGACGTTGGAATACGTTTAACTTTATGACAGCAGCACATGAGTTGTTGCCGATCAAAAGTTTGTCAGTTTCTAAATCTTGGGGGGGATTGAACGTATTATTGTCAACATAAACATCATTAAGACTAGAAGATACGCTGGCATTTAGATTACACTCCCTTTCAGGATTCTAGAGAAGAAAATTTCTTGGGGTGCAAATTCACTACGGAATATTGGACCAACATGTTTATGCAACAAGTTAGACCAACATGTTGTATCAACTTATTGGACCAACATTCCACACTAATTTCGGCGTAGGGGTGCAAATTCACTATGAAATGTTGGATCAACTTGTTGTATCAACATGTTGTACCAACTTGTTCGGCCAACTTAAAATATTAAAACATTGCTTTAGCTCAGAGTGCAAATTCACTATGAAATTTTGGATCAACAGTTTGGTACAAGTTGGGCGAACATGTTGTACCAACATGTTTGGCAAGCGAACGAATCGACCATTGCAGAATTTACTCCTACGCCGAATTTCAATTCTTGGCCAACAAGTTGGTGCAACATGTTGGACGAACATGTTGTACTAACTTGTTGGACCAACACTCCACACTAATTTCCGTGTAGAAGTAAATTCTGCAATAGTCGATTCGTTCGTTTGTTTATCAAACATGTTGGTACAACAATTTGGTACAACATGTTGGACATGTGTCCAACTTGTGGTATCAACATGTTGGTCCAGCATTCCATAGTGAATTTACACCATAGGAGCAAATTCTGCAATACAACTATTGCAGAATTCGTTCGTTTTTCAAACATGTTTGTACAACAGGCTGGTCCAACAAGTTGGTACAGCATGTTTGTCCAACATGTTGGTGCAACAAGTGAAACCAGCTTGTCGTATCAACATTCCTCACTAATTTCAGCGTAGGATTTCAAGCTGGTCCAACGAGTTGGTGGAACATGTTTGTCCAACTTGTTGTACAAACATGTTGGTCCAACATTCCACAGTGAATTTGCCCCCTAGGAGTAAATTCTGCAATAGTCGATTCGTTCGCTTGTCAAACATGTTGATACAGCAAGCTGGTCCAACCAGTTGGTGGAACATGTTTGTCCAACTTGTTGTACCAACATATTGGCCCAGCATTCCATAATGAATTTGCACCCTACTCCTACGCCGATTTTAGTCCGATTAGCTGGTCAAACAAGTTGATACAACATGTTCCAAAATTCCATAGTGAATTTGTACCCTAGGAGTAATATCTGCAATAGTCGATTCGTTCGTTTGTCAAACATGTTGGTACAACAAGTTGGTACAACAAGTTGGTACAACATGTTGGTACAACATGTTGGTCCAAAATTCCATAGTTAATTTGCCCCCTAAAATCCTGAAAGGGAGCGTCATCTAAATGCCAGCGTATCTCCTAGTCTTATGGTAGTCCAGGCAATCGGCAGTTTATTTCGGGAAGGTCCTCTTATATTGCAGAGTGTTGCTTTGCAGGCGCTATGATTCGTGGACGTATATTTTAATTTTTTTTTTTTTTGTGATGAAAGATTTTTAGGTGCACTGAGGCCAGAAGAGTGCATAAATCCCAAACAAAAACGAAAGGCTGAGGCACATACCTACGACATCGCAATTTGTTAATCTCGACGCGGAATGAAAGTGTAAAAAAAAAAAAAAAAAAAAAAAAATTAAATGGCGCGGTATTTCATGTTATACGTGAAGAGCACATTTAATCATTCAATAAATCGATTGCGGATTATTTTAGTAGGTTGGATAATGGAACCCACACGTTTTATTTATTTATTTTATTTTTTCAAAATCCTAAGGTATTGACATCATTTTATATGATTTTTTTTTTCTGCACCGCAGTTGGGGGTGTTAAGACTGCGTACCTGTAAAAGAAGTTTTATACGAAAAAAAAAATTGTAAATATATTAGAACCGTTTCGGTATATCGTAGGGTTAATTTTATGATTGATAATAACGGTTAGATCATTAGTTGTTATTGTACTTTTTGTGAGTGTAATAAGGGAACCAATCCCGAGGCGATTAAACGTAGCTCGTGCCTTTATGTCCGTACAAATCATACAACTACTTTATACTACTTTATATCTAAAAGGTGTGTCCTTCGTAACGCAGAGCGAAGTGGCCATTTGCGCGATTTTTAATAACACGAGACGAATGAAATCGAATTTAGGCTAAATTTTTCAGGTTATTCGTGAAAAAATTTTGGATTTTATTATTTTGTTAAAGAAAATTCAAATTAAACTTTTTCACGGAGCCGGATTCGTGGAAATCAAATCGAGTTTGGAAGGGGAAAGAATATGCGCAAACGGTGTGGACGCTCTACCTGACTCACAAATCCACGGTGAATTATTTTGCAATTTATTTGGTCAATTTCGAGTCTCAATTCGGTACAAACTTTAATGTTTTTAATTGAAATATATGGCCTTATAAAATAAAATAGTAAACACCGCTACCTAGCTTTTTTTTAATAGGTTCTTCGTGTATAGTTTGATTGGCGATCGGTATTTTCATTTTTACCTTTCCGGAAATGGTACATTCCAGATCGGTTTTGAGATTTTCTTTCGTCAATATCTGTCCCTTGTTCTAGGCTACTTTACGCTGCTGATTCCAAGATACGTTAATCATAGAGCTCGAACCCACTAGGACTAGGATTAGGGTGGCTCATTTTGAAAGTCAACTTTTTAATTTTCGCTCCCTGGGCAAAAAATCATTCATTTATATGTAAAATGAAACCTGAATTTTTTTTTAGGTCGAAAAAAAATTTTTTGGTCTCTGCCCAGGGTTTTGAAGTTTTTAGGGCCGAAATGGTGCTTAATTTGGACGAATTTCAAAAATTCGCCCAATTAACATCTTTTAATATAAAAAATTGTCCTTTATGGGGTATATTAGGTACGTATTAAGATTCCTAAAAAAAAAATATTCGGTTTGAAAATATTGACCCGTTGACCGCTCAGACAGGGTTATATTAGAAAAACGGGGATGGATGTAAAAGGATATGGACAGAAAATTTTGAAAATTCGAAAATAGCCAAAATGTGCCCAAAATATGTAGAAATAATGCCATGAAGGTAATTTCGATGCCAAACATATTTTACCCTATGTTAACCCCTTTTTTCCTTATTTTTAATTTTTAATTTAATTAATTAAAAACATTGAAAATTGCGAATGACTAGATTTTTAAAAACGGAGAGAAACATAATTTATTTATTTTTTAAAGTTTTTAATTATAAAACATTTTTTAAAAACGAAAGAAAAGAGGGAATATTTATTTTGCCGACATACTTTTATAATTTGCTTACATTAAAAAATAAATAAATTATGTTTCTCTCCGTTTTTAAAAATCTAGTCATTCGCAATTTTCTGTTTTTAATGAATTTTATTCTATGCGAGCTCTGATGATAGTTGAAATAAAACCGAAACTTGTCAGCATAGTATACGTCTAATTATTTTAAATAGTTACACATCCCGAAAATCATTCGAAATATTACACATTAAGGAACGAAAATTTAATAAAATAAAAAATTTAAATTTCAAATTTTTGGGCATTTTTAATTTTTTTTTAATTTTCTTTAAATTTTTAATATTATTAATTGATTTTTAATCAATTTTGAAACTTCTAAAACAATTTTTGCAAAAAAACTTATAAAGAGTCAGGGTGCAAATTCACTATGGAATGTTGGACCAACTTATTGGTACCTCAAGTTTGACAAAAATGTTGTACCAACATGTTTGACAAACGAATGTTTGACTTTTGCAGAATTTACTCCTAGGGTGCAAATTCACTACGGAATGTTGGAGCAGTATGTTGGTTGAACAAGTTGGACTAACATTCCACACTAATTTCGGCGTAGAAGTAAATTCTGCAATAGTTAGATTCTGCAATAGTCGATTCGTTCGTTTGTCCAACATGTTGGTACAACTTTTTGTGCCAACATGTTGGTCCAACATTCCATCGTGAATTTGCACCCTGACTCTTTAGAAGTTTTTTTTGACGAAAAAAAGATATGTTGGACCATTTGAAAACAAAGAAAGTAAAGTTATGGGAAGGAACAGATTTTTGTAAGAAAATGCCAACCAAATTTAACTTCGAAGCTCCTCTAATAGAATGTAGAAATGAGTACCTACTTAATCGTCTGACCCCCGCCCCTCTTAACATAAATAAACTTCAATTCGGCGCCGAAATTAAAAAATCGCAATGTCGTAGGCATGGGTCTCCGGGTGGTTTGTTTTCATTTTGGATTAATAAAAGTTAACACGATATTATAAAAAAAAATAAAATAAAGAGTTAATGTTTGGCGACGCCCTGACATTTAAAAAAAAACGGAAATAATTGGTTTTTTTTTTTCCGATGGTACCTATTTAGCATATTCATTTTGACTGATACATCAAATTATCATATAAGTCATCTATGCCCATTAAATTTTACTGCGTTAGGAAATGATTCGTCCTCATTGAACGTAAAATCTTAAGCCGAGCCTCCCTAACGAAAGGATTATAAATTAAAAAGACGAAGAAAAAAAAAAAAAAAAAAAAGAATCAATAAATGTATGTCACTGATAATTATTATAAAATAGTAATAATACAAATTATGCGTTACTAATATTTTATAGTATAAAAAAAGTCATCCTACGATATTTTTTTTATATAAAAAAAAGGAAGTGTAATCGTGTGTGAATTATAGAAATTATGGGTTGTAGTGATTTCTACGAGTTGAATTATGATAGGGTTTTAAAAGGCGATAAAATATGAATCTCCTGCGAAATTGGACGGTTTTTCGAGGACATTTGGATTTTTTGAAGTAGCATCGGGCTGAAAATCCCCCGTTTCTGAGAAACACACTGCTTACTATGTTTCAGTATTATACTTCCCCCCCCCCCTTTTTTTTTAAAGCCATGGTGCATTTTTCAGAGAATTTGAAGTTTCGGAATTTTCATTGCTTAAATGAAAATAAAATCCAGATTTTAGGTCTAATGTCATAAAAATTGGCTGGGAAATATATTGATTTAATCATTCAAGGTTTAAACTCCCAGGTGTTCCTTTCAAATTGAATATCAATCTAAGATTTAAGTGTTATCATGACAATATTAATATAATATAAATCGTATAATACAATGTTATTGATCAGACATCGCAATGATTTAAAACAAAGAATTGGAACTGTAAAAAGGTTTATATCATAATGATATTGGAGTAACACTAGTTTTTTGAAAATTAAAAAAAAGAAGTCGCCACTGAGACTAGAACCCATTCCGCTTAGATTCCTATCGTCGCAACTCCTTCACCTTACCATCTTCACAACTCCTTAAGTTACAAAAATGGTTGATAATTTGTTAAATAAAGCTTTCGTATCAATCTTTATTATACGTTCTCGATCAAATCATAAAAACAGAAGACGCAACAGACAAAAGCCTCGAACGCTCGGAACGTTATTCGTTAGGCACTTCGTTCGCTACACAAACCGGCCGGTTCACCGTCCGGTTTTTGTCAAAAAAAAAATTTTTTTCCGATATTTTTTTTTTTTTGTTTTGAAGCTAAAAAAAGCAAATAGGGGTCAAATTATACTCAAAATGTTCGAAATTTGATGGAGAACATGATTCTGTAGGTTAAATACATTAGTAAGCTTGAATTTCGTTGATATTTTCGAAAATCGGATTATTGTTTTTTTTTTTTTTCGTTTGTTTATATCGCCATTTTAAAATTTAAATTACGTAAACAAACGAATTTTTGCAAATATTATGTAAATTCAAGCTTACTATTTGAAAAACCGTTTTGAAAAACCGGACGTTAAACCGGCCGGTTTTGTGTAGCGAACGAAGTGCCTTACACTCGGTTAGAAAATTTTTGTAATTTCCATTCCCTGTGATTTCAAGAAGTTCAAAAATTTTGTATATACAGGGTCTTTCTCATCATAACCGATGCTAACATCCGATACGTGCTGCAAATAGTAGCATAGTTTGTGAATATTTTCCTTGGCTTTTAAAAATTCTTCAAATTCGACAGCATCAAACGACGGACTTAGAATTTTTTTGACTTTTTTATTCTTATCACTTTTTCAAGTGGAAGAACAAAAAATTTCAAAAAACGAAGGGCAGAACAGGCAAAGCTCTTGAATCGTAGGTTACGATTTTGCCTATATTCTTGTCCCTATTTCAGGTATAAGGTACGAAAATTCCAAAAAACGTAAAGTATAACTTCTAAAAAAAAAGTTTTTAAGAAACTTCACAAAACTTAGTGATGCTGCTGTAACATCAGGCTCACTTCAGATCGTTAATATTCTGTTATGTGAAGTCTAAATTTTTTTTTTTTGCAAATTAAAACATCCATTACAGTCATTATTATATTAAGTGAATATTTGACCAATATTTGTTTAATATAAGTCAACGATCTGACATTGGTTTGATATTAGTTCTACATAAAGTTAATATCAGACTGATCACATTTTTTTTGAACACCTGAGTTCAAATTTATCGTTCTATTATAGGAAAAAAAATAAAAAAGAAAACAAAAATTAGCCTAGCCTACCTAATGGGAAAACGAAAATTTTATTCTATTTACCAAGGAATCTAATTGTGATTGCATAACCGCTTTAGTTCGCCTGAGTTCTGCCTTTGTTGATTCTAAGTCTCTCGACAAACTGTTAACTGAGCTCGCTTTTAACTGAGCTCTCGGAATACTAAAAAAAAAATATTCAAAAAAATCATAAAAACCTTAATCTTAACGACTGGATTCCGGACAATATTCCGGGAAATACGGAGAAATTGCACCCTATTCCGGCCGTAAACATAACCTGAAACTGCTTACGGACCAATGCTACGCGCTTAAATCCGTAAAAATTGTTGTCAAATTTTTTGCATACGCAACCCGCATTACATGCATGTAATGCAAAATATAGTGTATTTATTTTCTTTCGCAAAATTATTTTCTTGTAAGCTTACAAGAGTTTTCTAATGTTTCTACTTAATTCTGATCCAAAAAAAATTACCAAACTAATCGGATGTCCGCAATGGCTTAATAAAACCCAATTTGATTATGTTGGGGACCTGCAGTTTTCAGAACACACAGTCAACTTCTTCGAGTGAGGTTTAACATATTTCGCGGATATCCTGGCCAGGTTTGTAGCAGGGTTTGTCGGTGCAATGATTCGTCGTTCTTTTGCTGTGGGAAGGAGCCATGATAGCAAGTTATCGTAGGTATAATTGGTACTGAATGAGTTGGATTCATTTACTTTCGGAATCTGTCTAGAGATGGGCAGGGTGATAACATGAATGGCCCTGCATACATAGAAAGATGAGAACAGGTTTGCTACGATTCGTAAGTTTCTTAGTTGCTTTTGACGACCCTGTCGGCTGAATTGATTTGAGATTCCTTGCATTCCTTTCATCGGGCGGGAGCCACTGTGGAAATAGTGGAGTGACGCCACGGAGAAGACATCTACAGAGAGGAAAACCAGGCTGCGATGATGGTGTTTTTCCTCTGTAGTCCTGCCAAGGTCTTGTGAATCCTACTATTCGCTCTTTTTTTTTTTTTTTTTTTTTTTTTTATCGTCGCAATAGTTCTGACGGTGATCATGGGTCCGATAGCAAAGGAGGCAGCTACACGGGGGGATGACGAGGAAAACCGAATAAGTCGTAATCGAGGTCTGTCCATAACGCAAGTTTACTACTTCCAGTCCATGTGAGGAATTGTGCCGGGAATATTACCCAACAGCAGATTTTGGCATTCTTAAAACTGCGTTCCTAAATTCTGATTTTAAAAATTTTCTTTAAAATAACTCTGACATTCTTAATTGCTTTCGCTTGTCATTGTTACATTAGGTGGTGAAGAGGCACAAATGACACATGGTCACATTGTTTTCTCTTTCATCATAAAAGAACTTACAAAGAGCCAAAATCATCTTCTGGATTGTGTACAGGACATGAATGCCACTGTCGTAGGAGACACTTTATAAACGTTCTTCTTCTTCTTACGGTGCCGTACCTGTGTCCAGGCGTAGGCGACCATCAATAAAACTTTTATATTCGTCTCTATCGGGGGCAATCCTGAAGAGCTCCTCGACACTTAAGCCGGTCCAAGCTCTTAAATTACGCAGCCACGATAGGTTCTTCCGACCTATTCTCCTTTTTCCTTCGATATGCCCCTGAATGATCGTCTTCAGAAGCTCATATTTAGGTCCTCTGAGAAAATGAAAAATAACGTTCGTGAGAAAATAAACGTTCTTAAGCTAACATAAAGTTAGCTCTTCATAAATACATTTATGAAGAGTCGACTGCAGTCGAATCTGAATTCTACAAATTCAAGCTTTCCCACAGGGCACTGGTTTTGGTAGAATTAACATAAAATTTTAAAATTTTTATCATTTGAAGCAATAGAGATTGCGTATTCTCTGTTAAATGTTTAAGTTTTTGAGAGGAAAATCAAACTTTTAATAAACAAGGCATTAATTTCAGTCGCTCCTCAGAATCCCGTTTCGCATTCATTATTTCGAACCATTTTGTTTGCGGAATCCAGAACTAAATCGAAGAATGGCTAAAGCCTCTTAAATAAACAAGGACTCTACCTGTCCGATACTTTGGTATGTACCTTCCCAGATAGCAAAGTCTATCCAGTCCTGAGGACGTCTTCAGGACGTCATGAGGATATTTGTTGGACGTCCATTGGATTTACCTATGTCAGCACAGATCCAAAAACCATCCTTTGGACGTCCTTTGGATTGGGTTATCTTGTGAATATCTGATGGACAATCCACAGGTGTCCAGTGGATTGAAAATTCTATTTGGGCTAAATCTTGAAGATTAAATATGCAAATTCAAGATGGTCGTTTGTTATGTGTAAACGATTTTTAGCGAGCATCTTTAACTTCTGGAGAAGATATCTAATTTTCTGGCTCTGAGCAACAGGAATATGCGGCGAGGTCGCGAACTACTTTGGCGGGGCAAGCGCTTTATGTCGTTTCTCTGTACAGCAACAAGATCATTTTGGAAGGGATAAGAAAAGTAGTGGCAAGGACAATATATTTTTTAGATTTGAAAGTCATCTGTTTCTATGTCCAAAAGCTATAGTTTCTTTTTTTCTCTTTCTGCTTATTACTTCGGTACTATGTCAGAACATCGAATTTTCAAAACCTCGAAACCCCCTTTCGAGGTTTTGAAAGGCGATAAATGATATCGCAAATTATTTCGCTTTTCTAAACATCGAAATTTCAGATCCCCGAAATGGATTTCGGGGATTTGAAAATTCGATGTTTAGAAAAAAAGAAATTTCTATTTTTTTTCCCGGTTTCAAATCCTCGAAAGTAATTCGACGATTTTAAAATTCGGGGAATATAAAAATTTTGTAAAAATTGTTATGTTTATTTTAGTCACATCCCGTTGCAAAATATCAGCATATCTGATCACCATAACCGTTCAATTGTTTTGAATACTGTTAAATACTTAAAAATTTAGACTAAAGAAATTTAACTAGATCGGCAACCGGCATGTAAAGGGCTTTTTTTCCCCGTCGTCGTATAACTTCGTGTTTTGTAATTCCATGCATAAATAGCAGTAAAACCTATGGTAGCATGGAACTACCATGCGGGTGGCTGCATTTGTCCTGCAGATAAGGCACTCTATGTCAGATTGGGCTGGAGCCCTTACTCCTTCATTCTTCTCAAGACACTTTTTTAATGTAGGATGATCCAGAATGAGAAAAAAAAATAAAAGTTTATCAATATGGAATAAGTATTTAATAATAGTGGAATCAATATTTAACTTATGGCGGTAAAATTAATTTTAAGGCAGTAAAAAAAAAGAGCAAGTTTCAAGCAAGTATCAAGCATAAAAAAGCAGTAAAAAAAAAAGTAGTAAAAAAAAAAAGCAGTAAAAAAAAAAAAAAAAGCAGTAAAAAAAAAGTAGCAAGTTTCAAGCATAATTAACTTATAAGTCCATTCAACGAATGAATGGACAGCATTTAATATGTTTTTGGCACGAAATGGGTTGATCAATTTTTTAAAAATTTTTCGAAAATTTTTATATTCCCTGAATTTTAAAATCGCCGACTTTTAAAATCGTCGAATTAATTTCGAGGATTTGAAACCGGGAAAAAAAATAGAAATTTCTTTTTTTCTAAACATCGAATTTTCAAATCCCCGAAATGGGTTTCGGGGATCTGAAATTTCGATATTTAGAAAAGCGAAATAATTTGCGATATCATTTATCGCCTTTCAAAACCTCGAAAGGGGGTTTCGAGGTTTTGAAAATTCGATGTTATGTAAGGGCCCCATTACTTCCAGTACGATTTTCAGGAAATTCCGTTTCGTAGCGTTTTTGAAACCAGGGGCTATACCGATTTTGTTTCCAATTTAACGCGCTCCGTGCAGAAACTGAAGATTGTTTCTTTGTGAAGCACGGCCGGCACCACCAAATTTTAATCGGAATTTCAAATAATAAAATACCTCATTGCATAGCTAGACCCAAGTCCTTGTCCAGGGTGGCAACACAAGCTTTGCCAACTCAAATTAATGTCTTCTGCGAGTTAGCTTTTCTGATTTGTTAAAAAATAAACTTACTAGCAGAAGGCATAATATCAGCACTGCCAACCGTTGAGCCTGCATACATTTTGTCAAGTCGGGTTTGAAATAATAAGTTGCAATCCTTAAATGGACTTGGTCCAGTTCTGCATTGAGGTGTGGAAATAGTTTTAATCTCTTCTGGAAATTAAATTAAATTAATTACTGATCCCTAAGGGTGTGAGTTACTATCGTCTCGCCACAAAATCTAAAGTATACAGTTATAAAATATGACAAAAAAAAGTGACAAAACTCTGGCAGTATATCGCCAAGAAGTACCGCAACCAGGTAAGTTATTTAACAGCCTTACTCCCTGCAGTTTCTGTTATTCCGAGTGGCACAGTTTAGTTTCCGTATTTGGAAATTTGTGACACATTAAGAGATCAAATCCTTTGAATGTAACCGCTACCGATTTGATCTAGTAAACGAGAATGCGAAAAAATAAATCAAAGAAATTTTTTATTTATTATAGCCATTTTGCAAAATTGATCACTCGAGAGGAAATTTCGACATTGTATATGTCTTTTTTGACGACTATTAATACGCACTTGACTGTTATCAGTCCTATATTAACTAGTTGGTTGTGTCCGATAATCGCTGCTTGTCAGGGAAGTGGTATCCTAATCAATTCATTAATCGATAACCTTGGTGGTAATGTTATAGTTCTCCGAATGGTTCGAAACTCCAGGGTGTGTACGCCATGCTCCTTTTTTTTTATTCTTTTCTCTCCTATATTACTGCAGCTTTTTTTTTTTTTTTTTATTGAATGGTTTGTGTCGATACCGAGGCCGCGATATCAGATCTCATCTATTCAGGGCCTTAACCCGATGTTACAGTTGACCGAACCTGCAACCGCACCCAGACGTTGGACTTTGCCAGTCATGATGCTGCTTCTTCCTTCCTTCCCTCAACATACACTTGGTTGAATTCCCAATGATTTTCCTTTTTTTTTTTTTTTTTTTTTAACTCGCTCTTGATTTTAATATAAGAAAACCTTTTGACCCTAGCCCCATATTTACGTCGAGAAAAAAGGAGAGCGAACCCAAGTGGTTGGTTTATACATTTTAGTTCAAAAGTTGTCATTATCGGTCATAATAAAGAGGGGATTATTTTCTTTCTGTAAATGTTGGCTAGATTGAATAATGGTGGTGAGGCGGGAAGCTAGTGAGGACCCAGCCCATCATTGTCACAAAATTATTATGAATATTAAAATTACAAGTATGGTCTAGACTCGGGAATCATCTTAACAGAGGTGACATATCTTTCCAATAAGAATAATCTATGTTTAACCTATCCGATATGATGCTTCATTCATTCATAAGGTGCCGACAACCATACAGGCCGATCATTTTTTTTTTTTTTTTTTTTTCCTTTTTTTTCTTTCTTTTCCTTTATCTGTTCCATCGTATGTTTTCGAAAATGATGGAAATTATTTGTATGTTTGTCGTATAATTATCGATCTGTATCTATAATTACGAGGATTTACTTACATTCGCGCGTGCGCGTGCATCGCGGGCGATGGTTTCTCTGATTTTTATTTTTAATTTTTTTTTTTTTTTTTGTTTTGAATGATTGTTTCGGATTAATTGTCGGTATCAAGTTGTTCTTTTTTTTTTCTTTCTTTGTTACTTGTTCAGGATCCGATTTAATGGATGAAACACCACGTACTAACACTTTTGTCATTTTCTTGCGTAAAAATGATTCTGACTTAAGGTAAACCAGTTTATGAACTACACCGTCTTTTTATTTCCCTGATGGCACTCGGAGGTACCTTGTGAAAGGATCACCGCAATTACATGTATGTAAATACAGAGTACAAAAAAAAATTGGGAGTAAAATTTACGAGGAAAGAGTGTTTTGTTTCATTTTTATTGAACCTATGTTTATGCATGGTTGGAAGAAAGAGATGCACAAAAATCGAAAGAAAAAAACAAAATCAGGCTGCCGTAACATTAAAATGTAAACATGTGCATTTTCTTGCATTTTCACATGTTTTTCAATTTATTTCTCATTATTGAAAATCATTTGATTTCCTCATCCTGATTTATATTATTCACAACACAATTACTGGTAGGATCATTTTTCACATTGGAAGCTAAATTCTGGATATTTTTTGTAGTTTCTGGATCGGACAAGAAGGTTTTTAAATCGGATATTTTTTATCGGATTATCGGAGGTTTTAAAATCCTCCAATCTATGGGTGCAAATTCACTATGGAATGTTGGACCAACATGTTTGACAAGCGAACGAATCGACTATTGCAGAATTTACTGCTACGCCCAAATTAGTGTGGAATGTTGATCCAACAAGTTGGTACAATATGTTGGTCCAACATTTTATAGTGAATTTGCACCCAAATTGAAAAGATTGAAAAAAAAAAAAAATCTTTTTTAAGGGTTCAAATTCACTATGGAATCGACGATTCCCCATCGTCGGCTTCACAATTTGAAGATTGTGATTTCGAAGATGCCGAAGACATATTATTAACGATTAATGATTTCAGGGCTGCAGAAAATTGATCGGAGGTTGGATTGGTGTTAAAACTTTTCGACCATTACGAATTATAAAAATTTAGAAAATGTGAAAAATCCTCCAATCTATGGGTGCAAATTCACTACGGAATGTTGGACCAACATGTTTGACAAGCGAACGAATCGACTATTGCAGAATTTACTGCTACGCCCAAATTAGTGTGGAATGTTGATCCAATAAGTTGGTACAACATGTCGGTTCACATTTTATAGTGAATTTGCACCCAAATTGAAAAAATTGAAAAAAAAAAAAATCTTTTTTAAGGGTTCAAATTCACTATGGAATGTTGGACCAACATGTTTGTACAACAAGTTCGACCAACATGTACCAATTTGTTGGACCAACATGTTGTACTAATTTGTTGGGCCAACACTCCACACTGTTTCCTGCGTAGGAGCAAAGTCTGCAGTTATCGATTCCTTCGTTTGTCAAACATGTCAGTACAACAAGCTGGCCAACAAGTTGGTACAACATGTTGGTCAAACTTGTTGTACCAACATGTTGATCTAACATTCCATAGTGAATTTGCACCTTATCTTCAGAAAACAGCTAAATGCTGGTTTAATAGAATTCAAGGTCAAATTGAAAACTATTAGACAACCTTAAGGGTCGGATGCAAGAAGACGGTAGTACAAAATAAAATTCAAAAATTCATTAAATAAAAAGGAAATTATGTTCACAGGAACCGTTAATTTATTCAATTCAGCAAATGATTATTTCGGCAACAACGCCATTTTCAATGCTACAAAGAGATAAAGATAAAACCAAATCAATAAAACAGTAATAAATATATCGATTAAAATACAACAGCACTAAAAAACTGAATATCACAGTAAAAGACAACCTCCACGAATGTGGTAATCATAGGAAACCGAAAAAGTTATCAGAAAATTTTCCTCCTTTCCCTTCTCCTCTTCATTCAAAAATTCATTTTTTTACATTTTTTTTTGTTATGGCAGCGTGCTTTTGTTTTTTTCCGATTTTCTAGTACCTCCCGATTCTTCGACTATGGGATCATCTAACAGATTTTTACCCTGGTCGACAATTTCCCCTGCCCAAAGCATCCCAATGAACTCACAAAATTGTTCAAGACTCCTTATTCTTGTCACTTTTTCCCCTAAAAATTTTTTTTGTGTAAGATCAATAAAGTCACTTTTTTTTGATCAATTGGTGGATTTTTTTACTTTTTTAAAACTAAAACTTAATTTTTTTTAAAATTTTTTATAAATGATTTTTAAAATTTTTGAATTATTTTATATTTTGTTTCTGTTAGACGTAACCTATACGGTCTTAATACATTACCAAACGAGTTAGTGAATTATGTTGGCTTTTCCCTGTTAAAAATTTATTCCCTAACATTACTGATCCGGCTTTGATTCAAGTCAAAAAACCTGACTGAAATGTAACTGTTTTCAATCTTGATTCATTATTGAATCAATCTAGATCAACAATATCGATCTTGGATCAGTATCGGATCCAATTTCCAACCAAATCCAGCTCGAATTCAGACTGATAACTGTTACATTTCAGTCAGATTTTCCATTATCGGCCAGTCTGGCCAAATTTTTACCAGAGTTTTTTGTTGATCCTTTAAAAATAATTTTATGTAATGTTGTGAAACTTTTGATCTCAAATGTAGAATGATTAATAAATTGGCTACCTATTTTTAATCATTTAATTAATAATTAAATTTTTTATTTCATATTAAAAATATATGATGTAAGGCCTTGTTATTAATAAAATTACAAATAAAATGATTAAAAATGATAAAGACTATAATCATTCACGTCTAATACTTTAAAGTATTTTTTGATATACGTATTTCAAGTCAATAAATTCCTTCCATCAGGTTACTAAATGTCACACTATACTATATAAATTTTTAGCCATTTTTGGTCGCTAGATTCACTAATTTTGATGGCTAAACGAGTTCGATGCCTAAAACAGCTGGTAAGATACCCTTCCCTAATTAAAAATCAACTTGTCAGACTTTTTGTCGTCTGCATTTTCTCAAAGTACTCGCCCAGATATTTAAATTCCTGGCAGCTCTCATTCTTTTAGGCATTGTTAGTTGTAAGATTTGATTGCATTAATAATATTTCACAAAATCTCGCATAATAAGGTAAAAACTCAAATATTTTAAGCTTTTCCGACGTTGAACAATTTTTATTAAGCTACCTTCAGCTGCTTTGTGACGATAAATTAGAGGATTTTTCGCAGTGAACTATTTTTTTGTTTTTGAGTAACGTTTCATGAATTGTTTGGCACTAGTCTTTCGGACTCTTTATTCCCACATTTTTATTCTGCCATTTTAAAGACAAATTTTCAACTTCAACTTGTTTCATTAACGAAAAATGTAAAACAAACCTGGTCTAAATCAACCAAATCGCCTTGAACACCGGAAATATTTTTTTTTTTTTTCGTAGTGGCTAATTGTTGTTTTTAGCGTTATTAACGACCAGCTTTGTTACCTTTCCGGTTTTTCAAGAAATCCCCATTTTCCAGGTCGCTGAAAGACACGAGGAAATCAAGAGGCAAGGAGAAGAGAGGGAAGGAAGAGGTAGGTTATAGGCAGGTCTTTCGGCCCCTTGTGAATATTCTTTCTAAATGCGAATTGCCCCAGTTTAAGACGATAAAAAAAAAGAAAAATTTTCTCGAATGACTTGGTTTAATATATTATAAGAGTTGAAAGGTACGTCGACCTAACAGATTGTGTGCTGTGGGAATATTGCAACATCCTGCCATTTTTTCAAAGTAAACTTGGCCGTGTGAAAATTTTAAAACATCTTAACTTCATTTTAATTATTGTTCAGGCATAATTACACCATGCCATCGGTATATTTGCAACATGTTTTCCCGAAACGACTCCGAAAAAAAGAAAAAAAAAATTATTCCACATTGCGAAACAAGGCGGATCAAGGTTTCAGGCACTGAAATTCGATCGAAAAAAGATTGCCGAAACGGATAATGGCTTCGTTAATTTTTGCGTATGTGAAATTGTTTTGATTCGTGGTGCCTTTGAGCATTTCGCTAAACAGAGGCAAAACACCGCTTAAAAGTACCGTTTCGCTTAGGGAAATCTTTTTTGAAATTGTCAAGTCTGTTACTGAACTTTCCGTTACTCTTATTTTGGAATGGAATCCTGTTGAATGTTTTTGGACTTATGCGAACTGACAGTTGATAACTGAATGGATGTTACGGTGATTTCGCTTACAGCGGCAACTTATTAAAAATCGGGAAATCAAAATTTGGGACCGGGAGTGTGTTTTTGGAACAGTAGCTGGTTTTTTGCAAGTTTCGTAATATTTTTAATGAACACGAATTCGGAGGGTATGGCTCTCTTTTCGACTTCCGATCCTTAGTCGGCTCAGACCCCTGCTTGTTTTTATTTCTACCTTCAGCATTTGGCCTTTTCTGCAACGTGACTGAATTTTCCAGAGTAGGGTAATTAAAAAAAAAAAAAAAAAGTTTTTGATTTTGTTCTTCACCAAAAAAACTGGTTCTTTTTAGGGTAAAAACGCAAGAAAAATTTTGAAAATTTTTTTTTCCAACGATTTAGGGGTGGCGCAGAGCAGAAAAAGGGCCTAAGCCGCAATTTTTTTCTTAGCATTTAATGAAACGAAAATTTATTGCATTTTTCCGTAATTGAATTTTACAAAAAGTGGACTTTATTGGTGCTTTTGACGATGTAGAAGACGAATTTCACCATCCTGATTTTCTCCAATTAACGCCTGAGTCGCTATTAGGGCTTTTTTTACCGCTTAAACCCGAAATTTTTATTTATGTCCAAATTTCGAGCCCCAAAAAATTTTTTTCCTTTTAAAGTTGGTTATGCTTATGGAAAAATGCCTGAAGAACACGAATTTCACTATCCCGATTTTTCCCGACCAACGCCTGAGTAGGGGTATAAGTAAAAATTTGGTTTTTTGAGCCAAAAATTGATTTTTTTGCCAAAAAAATGGCGACAACTCCTCATCAATTCGATGTAGAGGTCATGTTCAATGAAATTATTTTACTGAGGACACTCTAATTAATAAGGATCTTTTGCGTTTCGAATCAATTTCCAAAATTTTTCTATGGACGGAAAATTCTATTTGTATTTTTTTGAAGTTCCAAATTTTTTCAAAATTTTTCTTGCTTTTTTTCCCTAAAAAAAACCCTTTTTTTTTTTTTTTTTTTTTTTTTTTTGAGAAGAACAAAATCGGAAACACTTTGTCTTTTTTTTGATCACCCTATACGGGAGGCTGTCACTGCTTCGCAAGAAGGGTAAAGCCCTTTTGGCTTTTCGGAAGAAAGATGTGTGAGCCAAAGCAATTGCTTCCCAGATAGCATTTTCAATCCATTGGACATCCTGTGGATTGTCCATTAGATATCCGCAAAATATCCAAATCCATGGGATATCCATAGGATGTCCAAAGGACGCTTTTTGGATCAGTGCGGACAATATAGAGTAAATCCAATGGACGTCCATCCTCATGATGTCCTGAGGATGTCCTCGGGACTAGGTAGACTTTGCTATCTGGGCTGTTCTAACGTCTGCTTTTGGAACGAAACTTCTGAATCCTTTAATTTTAAAGTTAATAAAAAATAGGAATTCTAATGTCTCAATATTTTTTTATTGGACTTCATAATTTTGATATAAAAAAGTTGCGATTTACTTATATGCTGTCAAACCTCTGTAAGTCTCCTAATACTTAGCTAATGACATTTCTCCGCTAAGTTTTTGGATAGGATGCCCTTTATGAGGAGGTGTAAAATATTTTTGTAAGGCCCCGTTCTCAAAAGTATCCAAAAAAATTAAAAATATTGTGTGCAAAATCTCAGCTCTGTATCTCTACTCTAACACGTGCCTGTAAGCACTTCGATTTTCCCATTTAAGATAAACCTCTCACCGATAGACTTATCAGTAATGGACCACATACCATTTACCCCTTGTCCACGTGTTTAACCAATTCCTTGCAATGGTTCTCTCACTTTAAAACTTTCTCATACCGACCAACCTTTCATTTCTTTCCGTTTTTTTTTCTAATGCAATTTATGTCAAGGTAAGATCTTTTAGGTGTTATACCGTCAGAACGTTGAACCTCTGGACGTGACCGTGTCCATGGTAACAACGTAATTACAAGTTACACCAACACACGGAGACATCTTACCTTTCGAAATAATACTGTCAAATTATCAAAAATCTCATAGATACAAAAAAAAAGTCGTATACTCGTGTTTTTAATTCGCCAAGTTAAGAGCGTTCAAATCTGTGAACGATTCTCTCTGTGAGATATTCCTCCTTAAAAGGAAAAAAAAAAAAAATTCTCATCCCTCACCCTAAACAAAAAAGTTGACCACCCCGGTGTCACAAAAATGAAGAAATATACTCTAATAATGGGATAGTATAATTTTAATTATGAGTTAACACATATAAGATACGTCTGACGCCCACAAAGGTACGCCCCAAACTGATCTGTAATTGTATCGACTCATTCAACCCTTGTAGAGTGTCATCGATTTCTTCACGGGTCCTCACCTTCAAGTTTTTTTTTTATTGCCCTTCTTTTTTTCTTTTGCTTGAGCGTTCTCAGTACGAACTGCAGTTAATGCTCTGTTATTATGGCAAAATTCGAATTTCATTCTACAAATTTGGAGGGTCGTTGGCAGTTCAAGAACTGCGTCAGCATCTAGGAGGAGAGAGTTAACTTGCAGAAAAATTATACTGACGCAATCCCTCCAAGAGGGTGAGTTATTTTGAAAAAATTTTAGAAATGTTTGGGGGCATGAAAATCGAGTTTCTTGAGGGGTAAAACTACTGAAAAAAATTCGGAAAATTCTACCCGTAATTTTTTTTTTTTTTTTGAAGCTCCAAGTTTTTTCTGATCGTAAAAAAATTTCGGAAATTGATTCGAAAAGTGAAAGATCCTTATTAATTAAGAGTGTCCCGAGTAAAAAATGTCATTGAACATGACCTCTAAATCGAACTGGTGAGGATTTGTCCCAATTTTTTTGGCAAAAAAATGGGGGCGTATCTGCCTACACAGGGGTTGATAGGTGAAACTCGTGTTCTACGGGTATTTTAGCATTAGTATGTGCGGTACCAATAAATATAAAAAAATTTTCAGAGCTCCAAATTCGAGATTAAGCCGAATTTCAGTCGGAAAAATCATGTGTAAGGTTGATGAAAAAGCTAATGACGTCACAAGGGTTAATCGAAAAAATTCGGGATAGTGAAATTCGTGTTCTACGACCTTAAGAATATTAGGAAAACCTTTTTCAAAAAATTTTGCAAGTTTTTACTTGCTGGGGGCTGCACCACTGGCAATAATTGCGATGATTGTGTTTACTTGATTAAAAAATCGAGATTAAAATTAAGGAGGTTCTACAGGTGAATTTGAAATTCTTAATTGATCGTTCTCGTGCAACTTATATTAAACATATGCGAAACTTTGTTTATTTTTCTAAAAAAGTTTTTCCGCCTACAAAATTTTAATTGGAATCGAATAATTTTTTTAAAATTATTGGAATATTCCTCTTAACATTCTGCACAACTTTTGTGACATGAAATTTGGATCCCTTTAAACATTTGTAGTGTTTTTGTGAGATTTTCCCCAAAAAAAGTCCAATGTGTATAAATAAACCAGTAGCATATTTACAATTTTTAAAGATTATTTTTGTAAATAGTTTAAAAACATTTTAGTTTTTAATAAAAGCGAATTTTTGTGTCACAAAAGTTGTGTAGAATGTTAAGAGGAATATTCCCATAACTTCAAAAAAATATTCGATTCCAATTAAAATTTTGTAGGCGGAAAAACCTTTCTACAAAAATAAACGAAGTTTCGCCTATGTTTAAGTTGCACAAGAACGATCAATTAAGAATTTCAAATTCACCTGTAGAACCTCCTTAATTAATTTTAATTAATAATTAATTTTTAGCCGCCAGAAAAACTAAAATAACCTTGGGGTGCCATTAAGGGGTTAAAAAAATCGAAAACATTTTTTAAAAGTAGTTTTACACCTCAAGGAACCCAATTTTCAACATGCACCCAAACATTTTTAATTTTTTTTTTTTTAAATGACTCACCCTAGTGTCCAACTATTACAAAAAATTTCCATCAGTCTTCCGCGATAACAAAACATAATTTAAACAGGAACATAAAACAATATTTGAATGTCCCGTTATATCCGGCGTAAGAGCCAGAGAATATGGTACTTAGGGTGGGTCGAAAAGCGCGAATTTTTGAATTTGGAAACGCCTGATATGGGAATCGATGCCTTTTTATAATACTACACATTAAAAAATATTATGTAAATGTGTTCTAAACGGTCCACATAAATTTTTTCTGTTTTGTTTTTCCCAAAAGGTAAGCATAAACAAAACCAACATAAGAATTATGTGGACCTACTTATGTTGATTTTGACATAAAATTTTTTACTGTGTATTAACCCTAATTTTTTCCAGATTTTTTAAAAGACATCTTGAGGTGCCGCAATGACTTAGAAATTTCGAAAAAACCCATTTGAGGATCAAAATTGAAAATCTTTTTTTCGCGTAAAAGACCATCGATTCCTATTTTTCTTGAATCGAATGTTCGGTTTTGGTTTGAACTTGTTTTGGTTTGTTTAACCAAAACTTGCTCGTTTGGAATGAAGAGAAAAAAAAATCAGAAACCAAAATCCAAAAAAAAAAGGAAAAAACAATAGGTTAAAATTGTTGACATCTTGAGTTGTCACAATGGCCTTGAAATTTCCAAAAAGCCCATTTGAGGATCAAGAATGAAAAAAAAAAAATTTTTTTTTTCTGCATAAAAGACCAATGTTTCCTTTCGGAAATTTTGTGTGGACTACAAATTTGAAGTCGAAAATTAGTTTTGGTGCACGGTTTTCGAGCAACATGCCGGATTCCAAAATTCTGATCTCTTGTTATGGCTTTCTGCCTGTGTACACCAAAACTAATTTTCGACTTCAAATTCGTAATCTACGCAAAATTTCCGATGAAAAACGAGGTCTTTTATGCGAAAAAAAAAGTTTCATTTTTGGTCCTCAAATGGGCTTTTTAGAAATTTCAAGGCTATTGCGGCTATTGCTAAAGCTAAATTTCAAGATGTCGTTTAAAAAATCTGGAAAAAAAAAATGAGGGTTAATAGTATTATAAAAAGGCATCGATTCCCATATCAGGCGTTTTCAAATTCAAAAATTCGCGTTTTTCGACCCACCCTAGAGGCTCTATGAGATTAAAAACAGCAGTCGCAAAATTTTAATTTCGTGCTATGTGCAGGTCTGCAGTAGCTCTTTTATCTATGATATCTATCTATATTAATACTTTAAAGCAACCATTTTTTCACCGCTGTTTTTATTTTCTTTTCGTTTTTATTTGGCTGTGGTCCTTGAGTTCAGAAGGAAGTTTATTGCAGATCGAAGGAATAGCATTACACAGTTGACTCTTTCCGAACCGATTTTTCATATCTAGGGTTTCGTATTCTTTATAATTAATCTTTTATTTAAAAAGAAAAGGAGATAGAAGAACATTTTTACTTGCTCAGTTTCTCTGAAACCTCTTCTCTGTATTATTGCAATTCTGTATCTCAGAGCTAGAAAGTTGAATATGAAAATTAAAGATGGCGGCTAAAAATTGTTTACCAATGGCAAACGGCCATCTTTAATTTACCTATTTAACTTTCTAGCTTTAAGGTACAGAACTTAAATCAGTATCTTATCATAAAACAAATAATTGACAAGTTTTCGCTTTCAGACTAATTAATAAAAATTTCAGACTTATTAAAAAAAATTACCAATACTGAGATAATAACGAGAAAAACATCATTGCTTCAATTATATTTACACTTCTTCCTTTGTTTCAAATAGATCAACTACTAATAATAAAGAGTAATTTATGTTTAGGTCCTCAAAAATCCTGAAATATAAGTAACTTTGTAAATAAGCATAAACTTAAAAAAGAAAAAAAAATTGGAATGTTGTAGGGAAATTCCCACACACAAAGTTCGCTTTTTGTGGTCGGCTCTGTCTACGTCAGTTCAAAAGGATAATCGTAGTATTTTCCAATAACTGAAAATTTTTTAAATCTCGATTAATTTTTTTTTCCTTAATGTCGAAACCGATTTTAATGTCACATAGAAATTAAAATTTCAATGCATTAAGTTTAATGTCAGTGAATATTCTAATAACAAAAAAAAAAATTTTTTTTTTTCTTTTTTCAAAATATAATTTGCGCCAAATCAACGATGTGTAAAATAACTGTTATTGTCCCGTGGGAGAAGTTAAAGGTTAGAGTTTCTTCACCTGAAATCTTAACTGAGTATAGTGTTTTATAAAAAATTATTATATTTGAGTCGATAAATTTTTCGTTTTCTGAAAAATTTGATTTTAAAGTAATTAATTTTCCAATCTTTTTTTTTTTTTTTTTTTTTTTCAATATTTAATATTTTGCTGTTTGCTACCGGTACTGGGTCGTTTAGAGCCGTCGCAGGACATGGGCAAAAGGGGTGAGGGGCATAGAAGTTCAAAAACCGCCGTGAAAGATCGCATGCGCCTCATGGTTTGGTACAATAGGGTGGTTCGAAAATCAGCGTTTTTGGAATGTCAAAGCTCCTGTAACGGGTAAAGTTTCTTTATAGGTAGAGTATCAACCCTGAATTTTTTCAGATTTTTTGAACGGCATCTTGAGATGGTCCCCGTGAGACGTTGGATGTTTCTGGCGAAGCGTTCGATGTGCTAGGTGAAGTACCTGGGGACGGGTTCCACGTGTCTGGCGACGGGTTCCCCGCTCCTTGGGATCTTGTTTCGGAAACATTAGATTGCACAGATCCAGAACTGGGTTTTTCTTCACCAATTCCTAACATTATTGTCTCCAGGATGACAATCAATTGATTAATGAATGGAATGGATCCATTTAATTTCGATCTAAAATGTGATACATCTTTATAGAATTTTTCAAGATCCTCTACAAGCTTGTGCCTGATAGATTCGCTATACAGTTTTCCATTCAGTGTGTTTAAGCCAGCTGTTTCGTTGGTTATACTATGATCATCGATTTCATAAGTTTCCGCAGAAGCTATTATGCAATCCGTATAAGCCCTATCAAAATTCGCATCGTTAGCTTCGAGGTTTTGAAGTCATTTCGTTTCGAAAACCTGCGTAAGCTTGTTTTAAGCCGTCAGACACGGAGAAAAAAAAATGGCTTCTACTACTCAAACCGATTTTCAATCTTGAGATGTCTCATTGTCACTGAAGTCAGAGGTCCGAAGCTTGAAAATTTCGGCCGATGCCGATACCGATGCTGGCACCGCAATCGGATTTTTTTTAATATCCGAAATCGCCATTTCATTGCCCCTGCGAAATTGTTAGTGCTGGCATCGGCATCGGTAGCGATCCAAGATGTTTAGCCGGCCGCGGCTAGCATCAAAATTGGACCCCTGATTTTAAAAATCGTCTAAAACGGCTCTATGATTTTTTTTTTCACTTAAATTGGAATCAGAGGCGGCATAGGATATGATCGATGCCGCGATCGGATATAATCAATGCTTGGTGGCTTCGGCATTGGGTGTCGTTGCCGGAGCCGGAATCAGAATCAGAATCGGGACTTAAATAATAATATGGAATAGGCATCGGCATCTGTATCGCCTGAGGTTTCAGACGGCCGCGGCCGGCACCGGCATCGGATTCGGATTCGGGCCCCTGATTGAAATTTACAAAAAACCAATATAAAAGCCGGAAATAATTTTTTTTTCTTTGGCATATTAGACCATCGATTTCCATTGGAAATTTTGCGTAGATTACGAATTTGAAGTCCAAAATTTGTTTTCGTGCATGATTTTTGAGCTATAGACCGGATTTAAAAGCTCTGAAAGCTTGTTTGTGTAGCTTTTTGCCTCTGGCTCAAAAACCTTGCACCGAAGCAATTTTGCGATTTCAAATTCGCAATCTGCGCAAAATTTCCGATGGAATCGATCGTTTTTTATGTCAACAAAAAATTTTCATCTTCCATTCCATCTTTCGCCACTTTCGACTAATATTTTAATTGATGTTCCTTTGTTACTTCTGCCTTGAAAATTTCAAGGTTTCTAAAACTGATCCATTTCCCAAGAAAATATTTAGGATAATTAATAGTTAGGATCAAAAATTATATCAAAAAATTAGAAAGAAAAAGAAAAAAGAAAAAAAATTTTCATTTCTGGCCTTTTGGAAATTTTAAGGCCAATTTGACACCTCAAGATGCCTTTCAAAAAATCTAAAAAAAATTCAGGGCTGATACTCTACCTGTGAAGAAACTTTTCCCGATGCAGGAGTTTCGAAACTCGAAAAAAAATTGATTTTCGAACCCCCCAAACGGCCGTCCAAAAGTTAAGAACATTTAAAGAGACTCCACCAATTGACTTGCAAGCAAGTAATTTGTGATTTACAGCTTAAAGAAACGATTAACACGGAAAATATTTCTTTAAATTAAGCCCGGAAAAAGTATAGCTAAACCGAAATCCGAACGGTTTTTTCAATTTCTTTCGGACGAAACTGCAACAATTAATAAAACTTGAAAATATACAGAGTCACGAAATTTCAATCTATTTAGGAGAAAGTAGATTCACTCGTTTAAACTGCCACGTTCGATAATCTGTGTATTCGGTTTTCCATTGTCCGATAGCTATATCCAACGATCAGGTTTGCCACTGCTGCAGTCAGCGATTTTGAGTAGAAGAAAAAAAAAAAAAAAGAAAAATAAGGAGGAATTTTATATTGCGCGGTTTAGTCAGAAACAAGGACTGCGAAGCCTACATCATAAAAACCAACGTTATTAATAATTTATAATATTATCATAAAAGATTCGTATCTCATCATGTACAAAAGTTTCACACCCAGCCAACTGTGAAAAAAATAAAAAGTAGAGATACAAACCGCGAAACGGTAGTGCTTCCTGCCAAGGTGGGTATACCGAACACCCGAGTACCCAGCGGTAACTCTTATTTTTTAAAATTCACGTTTAAATAAGGGGGGAGAGAGAGCAAAAAAAAAAAAAAAAATTGCTTTGTATAATTTCTTAATCCTCATTGTGCAAGTTTTGAAGGAAAGTCTGGCCGAAAATTAAGCATAATTTTCGCTAAACCTTATGATTTCAAACCGGACGGAATGCACACACACAGAGGATGTGACTTTTCTGATGGGAACCGAATGTGACACAGGACGTAGCACATGACCTTTGTACCTCCCGGATGACGTACCTCTGTCATTTGCAGTAAATAATATGTCATTCTAATTTTATTGTTGTCTTTAATTGACGCGGGATTTAACATGTTAAATATCGATAAATGATGTCTTCTTAATCTTTTTCGTTTTCTTGGAAAATAAAAGTTCGCTACACTTATATAATTGAAAAATCATTTAAGTTTTTTCTTTATAATTTTTTTTTTTTCTGAAGAAGAAAGAAGAATGCATAAAGCCAAAAAAGAAAAGGGCGTTGAATCTTTAAGAAAGTGAAAACGGTTTCGGAATAATTAGAGATCTAGATTAATGAGTAGTTGATCAATGAATCAATCAATTCAAACCTTGGGAGTTTGTTGTATGGTTTTTTTTTTTCTTGTAACGCCCTTTTCTGCACCGTTCGCCTGAATATAATTTTTCTTGTTCTTTTCTGAAATGATGCTACATTTGCTTTTGGTTTTGGAAGAACGTATTCATGTTTCAGGTTTATTTTATGAATTTAAACAGATGCGTAGGTTCGTTGCATTGTCGTCTGGTGGCCTTTAGAAAAAAATGCTTTGAAGTCTCCGAAAATATTACCGACTACAGCCAATATTCTTGTATCATTTTCCAAAACTTAAAAATATTTCGGTACTTTTTTTTTGTTACATCAATGTGCTGATTTTGAGGTAATTTAGCAATAAACACAATTATTATGCCTTAGTTGTGGACTATTGTCAAAAATTTCCCAGATAGAATTCTCAATCCATTGGACGTCCTGTGGATTGCCCCATCAGTTATCCACAGGATATCCAAATCCATGGGCGATCCATAGGACGCCCAAAGTAAGCTTTCTGGATCAGTGCGGGCTAGGGTGCGTCAAAATAAATCGGTCGCTTCAGATTTTCGGTCCGAGGTCAAATTCTGGTTATTTATATTTACTGTGCAGAGGACCCCCTTAATTTTTTTTTTGTTTTTTAAAATTTTTTCTAGAGGTCGCTAAAGTCGTTTAAGGCGTTTATAAGGGAAAAAATGGGATAAAAATTATTTGTAGGTGAATATTGGAAAATTCATCACTTACGGAATTCGGGGCATAAAAATTGGGTTTCATCGGTGATGGTGCCTATATTCTCGTTTGTTCTCGATTGTTCTCGTTTGTTCTCGACAGGAAAACGTTTAAGTTCATTTGTGGCTGAAAGTTCTGATCGAAAGTCGTTCGTTCAGTCGTTTGTCAGGGAAGAACAATCGAGAACAAACGATTTCTGATCAATACAATAATGCAAGGTATTCCAAATTATCTTGTTAATACCAGAACAATCAAGAACAAACGACTTTTGATCAGAACTTCCAGCCACAAATGAATTTAAACGTTTTCCTGACGAGAACAATCGAGAACAAACGATGTCTGATCAATAATGGACAAAAAAAAAAGAACACTGTAAACCCGACGTGGCAGCAGATTGAATAACAAACCGGAAAGATGGCGCGCTCTATTGGGGGGAAAAAATGGGTCCTACTGCATGCAGACCTCAAAAGTCTGTATTTCCAGGATTTGAGATGGAGTACCGAAATATTTGTAGAACATTTCAGAACAATCAAAAAGACATTGATAGACAAGTCCTAAATATTACAAATAGGCCATGATTTTTTCATACCCAGAATGTCTTTCCAAAAATGAAAAATTCAACCTGATAGTATTTTTCGTACAAGAACAAACCTTTTTCTCGGAAAACAAACAGAATGAAATCGATTCAAGCTATTTAAACGTCTGAATTTGACTTTATTTGATTTCCGTGAAGTTGGCAGTGCCCTTACTCCTCGTAATACTGCCATACCTGTTGCAGAACAAACGTTGAATTGGCCGGAACAATGAAGAACAAATCAAAAGCAACCGACAAAGGCAAAAATTTTTGATAAATTCAAATTGGGTCCTGTTCGCGTGAAGTTAGCAGGACCCACCAACTTTTGGCTCCAGTTTTTTTCAGGTTAGAGAACAAATTGGAACAATCACGGAACTATTAAGGAACAATCAAAAGTTACTATATAAGACTATTTTCGATCAAATCCGTTGACTGGGTCCTGCCAACTTCACGGACGTCAACATTTTAGCCAATTTGCCTTTTTTTTTTTTTTTTTTTTTTTTTTTTTTTTTTTTTTTTTTTTTTTTTTTTTTTTGGAAGTTAACTTTACCGCGTGAAACCAGATTTCACCCTCGTTGAGAGACATATTACTCCCCACCATTTTGTGATTTACTTCGGTCGATAGACATGTTCATCTTTTCATTCCTTTCCACAATGCTGTTATTTATTTATTTATTTATTTTTTTTTTTTTTCAAAACGCTGACGTATCAGAGAAGTATCAAAGCTTTCACTCCATCTTTTCCTTTTAGTCGGTAAACATAAATATTTCCAAAATTGGATCGTTTTTTCCGAAATGTGATTAGCAGCATCGCTTTCTGTATCTTTTAAATCATAATGCCGATGGAAATATAAACTTAGAACATCTCGTTTAGAACGAAACTTGGTTTTTTTTAAATTTATTTTGAGTTTTACCAATCAGCCACAACATATTTAAAGCAAAAGTTTAAGGACGCCGCTTTAAAACATAACCGTTATTGTCGTAGTTCTGACTTGCAAGAAATACAAATTAGGGTGGGTCGAAAAACGCGAATTTTTGAATTTGAAAACGCCTGATATGGGAATCGATGCTTTTTCAGAATACTATCAATCCTAATTTTTTCCAGATTTTTTAAACGACATCTTGAAATTTAGCTTTAACAATAGCCGCAATAGCCTTGAAATTTCTAAAAAGCCCATTTGAGGACCAAAAATGAAAAAATTTTTTTTTTGGATAAAAGACCTAGTTTTTCATCGGAAATATTGCGTAGATTACGAATTTGAAGTCGAAAATTAGTTTTGGTGTACACAGGCAGAAAGCCATAACAAGAGATAAGAATTTTGGAATCCGGCATGTGGCTCAAAAACCGTGCACCAAAACTAATTTTCGACTTCAAATTTGTAGTCTACGCAAAATTTCCGATAGGAAACATTGGTCTTTTATGCGGAAAAAAAAATTTTTTTTTTCATTCTTGATTTTTAAATGGGCTTTTTGGAAATTTCAAGGCCATTGTGGCAACTCAAGATGTCAATAATTTTAACCTATTGCTTTTTCCATTTTTTTTTTTTTTTTTTTTTTTTTTTTTTTTTCTCTTCATTCCAAACGAGCAAGTTTTGGCTAAACATACCAAGACAAGTTCAAACCAAAACCGAACATTCTTTCAAGAAAAATAGATGTCAAGCACCCAAATCTAAATTGTGTACGTGCATATGAAAACCTCCCACTTATACAATCCGGATAGTATGTTTTGTTTTTTAAACTGTATGTAAACAAATAAGTTTCGAATCAAAACAAACTATCCGGATTGTACAAGTGGGAGGCTTTCATATGCATGCACACAATTTAGATTTTAAGAAAAGGCTTCAGATATTTATTTAAATATACCAAAATAAATTTTCATGGCTTAGAACTTTTTTTTAGAGATACTACAAATTAGAAATCTGGCTTCGTAGCGAACTTCATAGTGATACTGGCATCTTTCCTCAAAATTTCAGATTCTCAGGTTGTAAAGAAACTCCGGAAAACGCTTTGGAAAATATATTCCCGACATTTATTTTTGAAAACGTTTTCCGGAGTTTCTTTACAACCTGAGAATCTGAAATTTTGAAAGAAAGATGCCAGTATGAATATAAAGTTGGCTACGAAGCCAGATTTTTAATTTTTATCTCCAAAAAAAAGTTTTAGGCCAGGGAAATTTATTTTGGTATATTTAAATAAATATCTGAAGCCTTCTCTCAATTGCAAGCATAATTTTTCCCCTATATCTTTTCCATTAAACTTTTAAGAAAGGAAATATCCGTTAATAAAGATTATCAAAATTTTTACGTTTGCCATAACAATTTTTTGATTAATTAATTTTTTCATTGATTTTCGTTTTGCAAAATCAAATTCCAAATTGAGAAAAAATAATGTCATGTGTAAAAGTTCTAAACGCGTCCTTTTTCGTTTCTCTAATTTTCTACATTTCGTTACATAACATAATCTTCAGCACAATATATAATTGAAGACGAAGCGCACGTGGTGTTTCGATTCCCGTTTCTATTTCTTACTTACGAATTATTCGGGGTTTTGAATAATTACTGGGGTATTGAATTCTCGTTTAAAGAATCTGAAAAAAATTAGGGTTGATAGTATTATGAAAGGCATCGATTCCCATATCAGGCATTTTCAAATTCAAAAATTCGCGTCTTTCGACCCACCCTAACGTCCGATAAATATCCTCATGACACCCTCAGGACTGGATAGACTTTGCTGTCTGGGACCAGTCGAAAATATATACCGGAAGTTTAGTAACATTTTGGTAATATGGCTGGCCTGGCAAGGTAGACTGGCCAGGGAGACGGACTTGGAGAGGAAGACGTTGGCGAGAAAGCCCGAAGTCAGGCAATATGGGCTTGGCATGTTTAATGCAATACTGCAACTTCTTTTTTTTTTTTTTTAAAGCCACACAAACCACAAATGCAATCGATTAAAAAAGCATTATGAATCTTTATAAAAACAAAACGGCCGTCTCATTATTATTTGACAGAGAGGGAACAACAATAAATCTTTTGATTCTTTTTACAATATTCATAACAACTCCTTACAAACTATTCAAACAAATTAATCAACAAGAATCTGATAAAATACCGCCTCATAAAACATTAACTCTAATACCTTTCATACCTTTACAAAATATTTCGCCTACTAATATCGACTACTACGTTTAGAAGGAGAGAGAGAGAGAAAAAAAAAATGATATGCATCAATCTTTTCTTAATTGTTAGCATCAAAAAATCATTTTCGAGATACGAAATCCCATTTAAAAAAATAAAGTTTGAATCTCGTCGATGATGACTCATTATACACGGACACAAACTTTTTTTTAATATTTAATACTAAAAAATAATAACAACCATTTTATGTTAATAAAAGGCAAAGCCAATATAAAAGAAATTAAATTTTATACAATATAATATATGAACTAAGCGAGACAGGGTGTCCAAAAAAAAAAAAAAAAAAAAAACAAAGCGAAAAAGAGAATTAAAAGTTCGTTACTTATTTCCCAACAAGGATTAACAACATAATTTGGTCTTTCAAAAAAAATTCTGCAGTTCTTTAAAATCGCATTTAAAATAAAGAAATAACGTTCGAGATTGCATTGTAATGATTGTAAATTTTTTTCTGAAAGTTTTTTTTTTTTTTCTTCTTTTCCGATACCGTCCGAAGAAGGATATTCGGACAAAGTCCTTCGATGGCGTCCCTGACTAGTTGATGATATAAAAATTGTCAAGTCATTATCCTCCTATTAGTGGGAGGTCTCACAAGTCACAGCCGTACTATCTATCATTCTCCAGCATCACTCACAGACATTCTACTTTGATATACCGGCATCCCTTGGGTCCCGAAGACGCTCCTGCAGGCATTTTCACTGTCGAAATTCCTTGGCCTCAACCTACATGACTTGTCGACCCGTTCCACGGCGGATTCCAACTCCTCCTTTTTAACAGTTCTCGTTTAAATAATAATGATAGGAGAGGATAGAAAAAAAAAAGTTTCGATTTAGGTTTTAGGATTCGATCGAAACGGATGTTTAAAATACGAAGCTTCCGTGCTCCACCCTTGATTACCGCCAGTCAGTTCCAATTTTTTTTTTTTTTTTTTCTAGTCTCTTTTTTTTTCTTGGGTAATGAGTAATTGGAATGGTCCCGCCTGATTTCCCATGTACTTAATTATACTCGACCTCGGTTTAAATTTTGCACTTACGGTGGCTTTATTTTGGCATGAGTAGAACCTTTGAAATGTTGTCTGGATTTTAATTTCAAATGTATTTTCCATTGCTTAAGGGGTATGAGTTCTGGGAGATGATGTGTTATTTAATGGGAAGAGTTGCTGAAAAATTTTAGGCCACAATTTCACGACAAAACTTGTTGGAAGTGACCTGTTGCTAAAATTTTGCAGCGTTAGAAACATGTTGTTCAATATGTTACTGTTTCGAAACATGTTGCCAGCTTGTTTTTCAACATCCTACCGCTTGAAGACGTTGCAAACATGTCAACGCCAGTTTGACATGCTACCAAATATGGGCAACATGTTTCGAACCAGTAACATCTTGAACATGTTGGCAACATGTTTCTAACTCTGCAAAATTTGAGCAACACACTGTTAAATATGTTACTGGTTCGAGACATGTTGCCAACATGTTGAACAACATCTTACAGCTTCGAGACATGTTGCCAACATGTTGTTCAATATTTTACTGGTTCGAAACATGTTACCAGCATGTTGTTGAACATCTAACAGCTTTAAAACATGTTTCCAACATGTTGCTCGATATGTTACTGATTCGAAACATGTTCAACATCCTATAGCTTCGAGACATGTTTCCAACATGTTGTTCAATATTTTACTGGTTTGAAACATGTTGCCCGCATGTTGTTCAATATGTTACTGATTCGAAACATGTTGCCACCTTGTTCTTCAACATCCTACACCTTCGAGACATGTTGCCAAACATGTTGCCAAATATGGCAACAAGTAGTATATTGAACAACACGTTCGGAACATGTTTCAAACGCTGCTAAATTTGAGAAACACGTTGTTCAACATCCTACAGCTTCGAAACATTTTGCAAGCATGTCATCGCCAATGAGACATGTTGCCAAATATGGCGACAGGTTTCGAACCAGTAACATATTGAACAACATGTTCGCAACATGTTTCTAACGCTGCAAAGACGTTGAGAAAGACGTTGTCCAATATGTTACTGGTTCGAAACATGTTGCCAGTATTTTTTTTTAACATCTTACAGTTTCGAGACATGTTGTTAACATGTTGTTCAACATCTTACTGCTTCGAGACATGTTTGCCAAGATTTTCTTCATGTGACTGATTCGAAACATGTTGCCAGCCTGTTGTTCAACATTCTATAGCTTCGAGACATGTTTCCAAATGTCAACGCCAACAAGACACGTTGCCAAACATGGAAACATGTTTCGAACCAGTAACACTGCAAAACTAACGCTGCAAAATTTGAGAAACACATCGTTCAATATTTTACTGGTTTGAAACATGTTGCCAGCATGTTGTTCAACATCTTACAGCTTCGAGACATGTTGCTAACATCCGAATAATGGGCTTCTATTACAAAGTCAGTTGATCGACCTTGAAATGTAATTGTTTTTTCCCAAGGCAATACATCAGACTTTTCCACTATTACTTTTTCATTTACTGAACACTTCGGGGAAACTTCCCATTTTGAAACCATTGAAGCCCATTTTGAAACCCATTTTGAAAATTTTTCACCGGCACTTAAAATGTAGTGTATAAACTGGGAAAAAAAATCCGATGTCTCTAACGTTACAAAAAAATATAATTCAAACGGAATTAGAAAAAAATTATCTTTAAATCGATCGAAAAGATTTTAAAAAATTTTAAAAGCAATTAATAAACTTTGAAGTAAAAGGCGAATTTTTCGAACACTCCTAATTCATATTTTTAGGAAATGATAACCTGCCGAAATTTACTGAGCCTACACTCATTGATATTAATTCCATTTTTTTTTTTTAATAAAAATTATTTTTTACCGATGCCCCATATCCGATACATAACCGCATTTTTAATGTTGGGCGTTTGATTTTTGGAAGATAATTTCTTTTTTGAAAAAAAAAAAAAGTAGAATTAAGCAAATAAAAAAGTATTAATGACACCGTAGGCGCTTGGGTTTATCCAAAAATACGATAATGCGGGTTTCGAGTCGAAATCGGTTTTGGATAAATTCGTTAAATAAGTCGCTATGCTTGGGTTGGGTGATAACTATAGGTTTCGCCATGGTGACATCGAATTATATGCAATCGGATATCTCCATAATTACATGCTGCGCCTCGGTCCTCGCCAGTTTGTCTACAGCGTACCATCATTGTCTACGTAATAAAAAAAAACTGCTTTCGTGCGTTAATGCCGCTTTTTTTTTTAAGGCTATTATGATTTTTTTTTTTTCATGAGGGAGTTGGAGAAAGAGGAAAAATACGGCCTAAGTGCTGAAAATAGAGGAAAATTTTTAATTGTCATTGCTTTTGATCTGATACGGCTTTCACGTGTATGCCCAAGACATTTTTCCTTATTGAAATTTTTGTATTCCTTATTGGCCAATCGTTTTTCCTGCTACAGGTCATATTGTAATCCTCGATAAAATCAAATAGTGTTAATCTAGAATCGAACTTTAATCTTTGGTCGGTATGTCATCGATTTTTAACGATTTTTATCTACCGTTTTTTCGCAATTTTTCGGCCAATTTTTTTTTTTTTTTTTCCTACAACTAAAACCCGAGTTAAATTACAACCAACACTATTTACAGTTATGACACTTTAGGCTGTTTGAAAATTTGTTAGCTTGATACGTTATTTTTTTCTTCTTCTTCCCGAAGAATTTTTTTTTTAAATTCGAGAATTGATTTTAACCTCCCATGTTGAACTTATCTCATTCGGAGTTAATTAATTTTTGTGCTATGTGTACATGTTTCGATCTAACAATAGACGTTTGGAAAAAGATTTGAACGAAAACCTGCTTCGTCCGCAAGTTAAATATCAATTAAATGAAATTTCGAACATGAAAAGATGGCACCTATTGTTTTCTGTCAGCTGTTTTTAATGAACTTTTCATTATTTACGTTTTTTTTTAACAGTTAAAAAATCGTATTATTTCTTCTAAATAGAATTATACTTTTTTTTTTATTATTATAAATCGAGGCACTAGGTCTTGATGAAATAATAAAGGCTGTGGGTATATATCCTGTGTATTTATTTTTTGTTGTAAATGTATATCGTTGTAGGAAAAAAATTGGCCAAAAATTAATTTAAATAAAACGGTAGATAAAAGTCGTAGAAAAGTCGATGACATATCGACCAAAGATTCGATAAAGATGCATGTGTTTAGATTTACTGGAGTGCCCCTTATTTTGGCAATTTTAGAATTTCAAATAGCAAATCGCTTACCCCAAAAAATGGTTCTCCTTGGTGTACTGATGAACCCGAATTTTTCTTTTAATTTTTTACTCGAGGCGAAAGCGTGGAGACTTGAACTTAAAATTTTGAAAATTACCTTGAGAAAAAAAATAGACAATTTTTTTTTCGCAAAAAAATGTGATTTCTTATCGGAAATTTTCCGTAGATCACGAATCTGAAGTCCGTTTTTTTTTAAATCTGGTCCAGTTTTTCAGCTAGAGACCAAAATTCTCGAGTGAAACTGAAGACTTGGTATGTATTGTCACTTTACCCATCTTTTTTTTTTTTTTTTTTTTTTTTTTTTTTTTTTTTTTTTTTTTTGCGCCATATTTTGGTTTTTAGCTCAAAAACTGTACCAGATATAAAAAAAATAGACTTAAAATTCGTGGTCTACGGAAAATTTCCGATTAGGAACCATATTTTTTCAGGAAAAAAAATTGTCGATTTTTTTTTTTTTTCTCTTATGGGAATTTTCGGAGCTTTAAACACAAGCCGAGCTTTCCTGTCAAGTAAAAAATTTAAAAAAAATTCGGGTTCATCAGTACACCAAGGAGAATCATTTTTGGGGAGGTGCACGATTTGAAATTCGAAAATTAGGAAATTCGAACGAAGTAGCGTATCCAGGTTAATTATTTTAAAAATTATAAAGTTTTCAAAAATCCGGATTAATTCCGAATTCTCGATATGCAGTTGCGGTTGAATCGCTATCAGAAAAATGCGCCTAAATCTCGGAATCCGGGGTTAGGTAGGGAGTTTTGGGATTGCAATCCCTATATGTGAGCTGTATCGTTTTGCGTTTGTAAGTTTCCAGAAGTACCTGAATCTGAAGTAGATAGATCTGTGGTATAAGTATAAAAATAAGTGTGACCGTTTCCAAGAAAAGGTAGCTTAGGGCGAAAAAAATTCGATGTCAATTTTTTGACGGATTTCGACTGATCCAATACTATATAAAACGAAAATTCGACGAAAAATCGAAGTCGAGTTTTTTTTCACCCGAAGCTACCTTTTCCTGGACACGGTCACAAGTAAATCTGGTTGTTCCATATTTTAGCAATTTTGGAATTTTAAAACTTTTAGCCTCCAAATCGATGCTCCCTGGGTTACTAATGACCCTTAATTTTTTTCGATATTTTGGGAAACGGAAAACCGTGCCGACTTGAATTGAAAGTTCGGAAAAATCTTGAACAAGACAAAAAAATAGATTTTTTTTTTTTTTTAAACAGGAAGAAACAGTTATTTTCTATCGAAAATTTTGCATAGACCATTTTATCTTGTCTAGTGTCCAAATCTGCAACAGATTTAAAAATCTTGACATTTTCGACTACGAATGCTGGATAAGCCTGACGATTATCTAAGATCTTTTTCTTTAAATTTAAATGACATTTATTTTTAGTTTTTGCAAAATCAAATTCACGTTCTGTTTCTTCCGTTTCAATCAAAGCAATCGACATTGACATTGTCAGTACGACATTGTACATTGACATTGTCAGTACAAATCTGAAATTCGTTTTTTTAAAAATATCTACTGCGGCTTTCACCTGGAAAACTGCGGTAAAACGACAAAACATTAAAGTCCTTAATTTTCCACCGAATTTGTCCTCTAGCTTAATAAAAGAAGTAGATATAGCGAAAACAGACTTCAGATTCGTGATCTACTCAAAATTTCCCGTATCGGAAATTTAATAAATGACTTTTTTTTCCTTCACAATTAAAAAAAATTTTTTTTTTTGTGATATACGGGATGTGGAATTATTTTCAAAAAATTAGACGTATATTATGCTAAAAAACATGTTCAATTTGTTTGCTCTTATGGGATTTTTCCGAACTTCAAACTCAATTAGGCACTGTTTTCCATTGCCCTAAAAATGTAAAAAAAAAAAAAAAAAAAAAAAAAAAAAAAAAAAAAAAAAAAAAAAAAAAAAGAAAGAAAACGGGCTATTACTTGCCAGTGACCCAGAGAACACCGATTTGGAGGGTATGCATTTTCCAATTCGAAAGTTGCCAAAATACGGAACAGCCTAATGTACATGTAGGACATGTAGGACACAACTTTAATTTAATGTATATTTATTATTTACAATAAAAATGATTTTAAAAAATATTTTGCAAAGGGAAAAAAATATTCTAAGTCTAAGCGTGGGTCTATTTTTTGGACATAAGGTGGATATTCCATCAGAAATGCAATTGCTAAGAAGTTAATAACTACTTGAATGCTTCTATGCAATTAATTATTAATATATATCTTTAAGAGTAGGCTTCAGTGAATACAGGAAGGAATGGCTGTTCTGTCTAACACTGGATTTGCAAGGAAAAAATCGAAATTTTAGGTGCTGCATCCTGGAATTTTTAATACAAGTTTCAACTGCTTCAAGTAAATACGAACTTGGAAAACGAAATCAAAGCTTTTCGATTACAAATTTTTTTGAAATTATTTTCCGGTTGCATTTACAATTCAGACAAGTTGAAACTTGCCCTAAAAATTTCAGGGTACAACGAAAGAGGGTTAATGTAACGCACTTGTCCGAAATTATATATAATTTATATATATATAAATATTTATATCCAGTATATAATATAATTAATATAATTTATGTATATAATATATATAATTTATATATAAATTATATATAAAATATATATAATTTCTGACAAGTGCGTTGCAATAACCCAAAAAATTTCGTCAGATACCTAAAATTTCGATTCCCCCCCCCCCGTAAATCGAGTATTAGACAAAACAGCCATTCCTTCCTGTATTCACTGAAGCCTATTCTTAAGTCGTAAAAAGCTTATCTTAAGAAAATTTTAATGATTCCGAAAGGCGGTGGTTACATTGCCCGTGTTATTTATCAACAAACAGTTACGAGCAGATGACAATTTTTGAAAGTCTTCGAAACTGTTCGAAACTACTCGAAGCTACTCCAACGCGCTCGAAACTCTTCGAAGGTGTTCGAAGGATTTCTAGAGCTGGATTTTTGCATTTTTCTTAAATTTAGATCATATTTTTCATTGTCATTTTCCAGGGGTGGTCAAAAATTAAGAAAATAGTGTTATACGATTATTTCAACCTATAATTTTTAAAATTTTTCCAAATTTTTCACCTCTTGTGAAAAAATCAATTTTCAACCTAGTACCGGAAGACTCGCACCACGCACCATCCATCGTTGTTTATTAAAGTAGTACACCGCAAACATAAAATAAACTCTAATCTGAACTCTGCTCAGAAGCACAATGCCTTTTTCTATAGTTATAAAAAAATTGGGGTTTTTTATAAGTTTAAAAAAAATTGGATTTTCAAAATCTATTGCAAAGTTTAGCTCAAAATAATGTTAAAGTCAAAATTGGTTCTTAAGTTAACTTTAATAATTAATTGTAAAATCCAATAATTACCTCAATCCCGAAATCCCGGAATTGAGGCATCGGGATTGGCGGGATTTTGGAATCGCGTATCCGGGATTGGAAGCCCTAGTTGAAATAAATAGAATGCAATATTAAAAAAATTGCAGACTGCAAGATGAAGCTGCAAATAGCACACCAGGTATATGGGGTCTCCATAAAACACGTGAGCATTATTTTGGTCATTTTTGACCTCCTGCTCCCCCTTATTAGCATAGATTAGCATTACGGGACCCCCCATTAAATTACGCCAGGTTTCGGTAACCCCCCCCCCCCCCTTGCAATTTTTTTTAAAATTAGTATTTAACAAATTGAATTTTCTTAAGAGAGTTAAATTACATTATTAAAAAAATTTAAATTGGCATGTTTATTACATGAGACAAATAACTTATAAAAAAATCCAATTTTTTTAAAACTATAGAAAAAGGCATTGTGCTTCTGAGCAGAGTTCAGATTAGAGTTTATTTTATGTTTGCGGTGTACTACTTTAATAAACAACGATGGATGGTGCGAGTCTTCCGGTACTAGGTTGAAAATTGATTTTTTCACAAGAGGTGAAAAATTTGGAAAAATTTTAAAAATTATAGGTTGAAATAATCGTATAGCACTATTTTCTTAATTTTTGACCACCCCTGGAAAATGACAATGAAAAATATGATCTAAATTTAAGAAAAATGCAAAAATCCAGCTCTAGAAATCCTTCGAACACCTTCGAAGAGTTTCGAGCGCGTTGGAGTAGCTTCGAGTTGTTTCGAACAGTTTCGAAGACTTTCAAAAATTGTCATCTGCTCGAAACTGTTTGTTGATAAATAACACGGGCAATGTAACCACCGCCAAAGGAAGAAAAAAAAATTTCATTTGTTTTTGGAAAAGACATTCCGCTTCTTTTTTTTTCGCCCTAAAATATTTTTTATCGTAAGTGTACAGTCATGTACTGTACCAAACTGAAATTTAATGAATATTCCGTCCACGTGATTCGAAACGCGTTGCTGTACCTTAGGTACTGGCTTCCGTTCATCTACGTGCCTCTGCATTATTTTCAAGACACGCTCGTACCTCAACGCATTTTTCTAATATAAAATAATCAACTTTTCATTTTATTTAAAAAAAAAAAAAAAAAAAGATAGAATATACCGATACACCCTGTATCAGAATCGCGATAAATTATTTTATCACTAAAAAATTCTCTTGATAATTATTTTAGCTCATGTGGCAGTCCTTTGGGGATTACCAGGATATTTATCTGCATGTTACCTTTATTTTTTTTTTTTAATCGTCGAATAACCTTCTTCGTAAGCTAAACGAAAAATTAAATGATTACGTGCTCTTTTTTTTTTATTTTCACGAAAGACCCGAAATCTCTTGAATTTGATACACCCGGGAGTGAAAAAAAAAACAATATCGAAGACTCGTAAAGAGCTCATCTCCAACACCATGACATTCCCGATTATATTTCAATTAACATTTTATTGCGGTGCTAAATCAAGTCAATTTTTTGTGTTTTTCTTTCCAAATTCCATTAAGTTTTTAATAATAACAAACATATACGGTGTTTATATGACATATCTTTTTTTTTCCTTTTCTTTTTCTTTTGATTCTTGCGTTCCCCCGAAGGGTAAAACGGTCACGTGTAAGGATCGTGATCAGGAAACAAAACATAACTTCCGGTAATAAATTGGTCCAGCAACTTTGATACGTTTCAATTTTTTCGATTGTTTTTTTTTTTTTCTCCTTCTGTTTTTTTGTTTCTTTATACGGCGGTTCCGCGCTCGCGGAGTTTGTTCAAAAAGATTTTCGTTTTTTTTTTTTTTTTTAGTGAGGGATATTCCTTTTTTACTCTCGGGACACGATATCATTGCCTACAATAATGTATATTAATATTTACGACATCAATAAAACTAAAATGGGCACAAAGTATATATTTCTTTAATTTTTATGGATCTCTGGAGTGTATTATAAGGTAGTGTTCGATACATTTTAACGATTTTGAAATTGAACTTGAGTTAATTTATAAGGGATAGCCGATGTATGAAAATTGAGGCGGCTTTATTTATTTTTTATTTTTTTTATTTTTGCAGTAACTGTCGTCTGAACTGTGGACGATGATAATTGATAGTGGTGATGGTTTGATCGTTTAAATTTTGGTGTTTGTCGTAAGGGTGAGGGGTATTTCATTGGTCCATTGGTCCATTGGTAAGACTCTCGATTCGCATGCGGAAGGTCCGTGGTCGAGTCAAGTTTATACCATGCATTCACCTCTTTTTTTTTTTTTTTTTTTTTTTTTTTCACCTCTTGATTCTTGTTATGAGATCAAAGTGAAATCATATCGTGATGTCCAACACGGTTCGGAACCCGAGCCTAATCCCTCTCATCGAGAGTGGTTGTTCTTGCGGTCTAAGGAATAAAAATAGAAATGGAACAAATTGGGGGCCAGACCGTACGACTACCTCCCCTTAAGCTTAACTGCAGAGAAGGGTAGGCTTTAAATTAGGTGCATATGATCTAAATTACTTGTGTCGTCTATTATCAGTTCCAATTCAGTAGCCGTTTCATGGTGCTGGGATTTTGGTGTTACGACTGAAAGTTAAATGGTTCTGTAATGAGCAAGTAAGGAAGCTTTGCGAAGTTTTATGATTTAAAATAATACATTTTGAAATGGCTTTTTTCACGGTGCTCAATCAGCCTTCGATTCATGGGAGCAAAAATCTGATCACAGCGGGTTTGGGAATCATGAATATAGTCAGAAACAGGCAACCGCAAAATCGCGTCAGATCATCCTGGGGCCCCCACTAGGTCACTAGACCATACAGAGAAATCTATCTGTTATAGGTATGAGGATATTGTCATTTAAATCGCTCAAAATGGAAAGTCGATTTTTCGACCCATTTCAGTTAACAATATTTTCATTAAAGTGGGTCGAAAAACACGAATTTTTGAATTTGAATGCCGCAATGGCCTTGAAATTTCCAAAAAGCCCATTTGAGGACCAAAAATGAAAAATTTTTTTTTCGCGTAAAAGACCGTCGTTTTTTATCGGTAATTTTGCGTAGATTACGAATTTGAAGTCAAAAATTAATTTTGGTGCACAGTTTTTGAACCACATGCCAGATTCCAGAATTTTAACAGTTGAACCATAATTTATTAAATCACGAAAACCAGGAGCCTCTGAAGCAAATTCAGTATGATTTGCATCAGGTACCAGCTTCTTTCCAGCTAAACCAGCTTCCGGTTCATCTGAATAACCCGGTGTTTCTGTATCAGCTTCGGGTCTGAAAATCTTGTTATGACTGTGGCTCAAAAACCGTGCAGCAAAACTAATTTTCGACTTCAAATTCGTAATCTACGCAAAATTTCGCATAGGAAACTGCGGTCTCTTATGCGATAAAAAGTTGTTCATTTTTGGTCCTTAAAAAAAGCTTTTTTGGAAATTTCAAGGCCATTGCCGCACCTGAAAATGTCGTTTTAAAAATCTAAAAAAAATTAAGGTTAATATTTTTATAAAAAGGCATCGATTCCCATATCGTTTTTCGACCCACCTTTATCTTTGACATCTGTAAGATCTCATTCGACAGCACTTACAACTGGGTTTCATATGATATCGACTGCTCCGAAGAAAAAGTACCGTAAAACGAGGTGAAATTGACCGGCGGGGTGAAATTGACCACAAATCCCAAATCAGCTTTTGGCTTTTCTGGACCGATTTCTGGGACATTTATTGTATTTTAAGATTCGTCATAATTATTTTGAAGGTTAAGACAGAGCTAAGCATGAGAAAAAATTTGGGCATTGTTAGGTCAACTAGGCTAAAATTTGAATTTCGTTTTGTTATACAAAAGCAGGTTTTTTGAAAGTTGTCAAACTTTCATCTAAATAAGGCCCTTTTGATTTCGCGAAAATTTTTTAACCTGGATATTTTGTTTCTAAATTTATTTCAGCTGAAGATCCATTCGTTAATATTCCCATGTTTTTTGCGTTTACAAATAAAACCAGCCAATTTAAAAGAAAAGGGTTCTAATTTTTCAGGTATGGGGTGAAATTGACCAGGGTCAATGCACTAGTTTTTTATTCTTTTAATGCAAATGAATGAAACAAAAGGCAATACAGGAATTTAGAACAGGTATTGGCATGGACAGATTACAAGCATTTCATTCTCAAGTCAATTTTGGCGAGAGTAGGCCTATGAGCCATTAACTGAAATATCAGAAAACCTCTCGGTAATTTAGAAAATATTCCAATCTTTCGGAAAAGAAACCCGCGACTAAATGGAAAATCAAAAAGTTACAGGAAAATGGAGATTAAAACTCGGAACCAAAGAACCGAAAATATACACGGAAAAAGTAAAACTAGATAAAAAAAAAAAAGAAAAAAAAATTTAATTTAAAAAAAATAATGAATAAATAACTGTAAATGCCACCCCCAGGTTTTCAAAAATAGTCAAAAATTTTTTTTACTGATATTTTAGCTTATTCGTATGTCGATTATAAGTTTTAAGGCCAATAACATTTTTTCGAAAAAAAAGCTGGATTTTTTGTCATAATTTGTCATTTTGCACCTTTATACATATAAAATACATGCCGGTCAATTTCACCCCTATACGGGGTGAAATTGACCAAAAACTGTTTTTAATTTTTTTTGAGCTTAAGACCATAACCTGCAAATTTGAACTTCATAGGGTTAATAGATCTAATGGTCCCAGATAGTATTCCCTAATTTTTTTTTCGACTTTTGTAATAGAAAAAGCTACTGCTTTAGTCAAAGTTGAAAACTGGTCAATTTCACCCCGTTTTACGGTACTGCTAAAAAAAAAATAGGTACTTTTTCTTCGGAGCAGTCGATATATAACACGGCTTAGGAGAAGTTTGCAGCTCGCGGGGGCCCCAGGATGATCTAACGCGATTTTGCGGTTGCTTGTAATTCATGATCCCTAAACTCTCTATGAAGTGCGATTTTTTGAGTCCATTAATCGAAGACTGATTGAGCACCATGTTTGAGGAGTCCCAAATTATCGTCATTTGGAATTTACAAAATATTTTAGGGCAATTTGTAACGCCTTAAAAATTTAAGTTATTTTAAAAAAAAAAAAGCCTTAGATAGTGTTCCGAACGATTTTAAAACCCTCCGGATATCCACTGAATTGACTTCGAAGAAGTCAAATTCGGAAGCTTGTATAAAGATTTCAATAAAGAAGGAGCCGGTTTTGGTACATTTTTCTAAGCAATTTAAAATATCTCCCAAGTCTGCTTGCAGTTACTTTCCATTCTCTTCATGAGGTGCCAAAGAGGATTTTTCTATTGACCCCACTGTCCCATCTGACCTGTTGTTTACAAAAAATAAAGCACCCCGCACAAAATAATAGAAATTTGGCTATTGGATAAAATTCCATTTGTTTTTGTTATTCTTTTCTTTGTTTTTAAATGTAAATTTCATCCGGCAGCCGAATTCCTATTATTTTGTGCGAGGTTCTTTACGTTACATTTTACAAAAAATAATTTTTTTGTAAAATCCCTGCAGAGCCAAAAGTTTGATGGATAAAAAATTACACAATTTCTTTTTCATCGATTTTAGGTCTGATGGATTTCAATTCAACCAAATTTTAAGCAGTCCTTTCGCCTGCTGGCATTTCTTTTGTTTTAGTGAACTTATCAAGGTTTGAATTGCAATATTTCGAAAATAAAGGATTTTTTTTTTAAAGGTACAGGAATAATCGTTCCGCTGAAAAACTGCCCTTGTAAGTGACCTGGATGTGTGTACATTTTTGAAAAAAATGAAACAAAAAAATAAAGTCGTTTATAGGGGTGGAAAAGTACTGACGTAGGTTTTGGTTACATATTTTTGAAGAATTTTTTTGAAAGGCAATGATGAAATGCCGAAAATGCGTATTAAAAACTCCTTTCTGATGAAGTCACTTTGAAAATAAGATTCCTTCACAAAGCGATTAAACGTCTTCCGGTTTCTGGTACCTAAGAGGTATTTAAATTCACTCAGGCATAACTAGTACACTGTAAAGTAAAACTGCCTTTAAATAAAACCAGGCAATGGTTAAAAAAAAAAAAAAAAAAAAAAAAAATTAAAATTAAAAGCTTCAGAATTTGAACTCTTTTATGTTGTCATTCATGTGAAATGTATTAAAGTCCTCCCGTATCGGGCCTTAAAAAGCAGTATTAGGGTACCATGGGGTAAAGAAAAAGTACAATTTTGATTAGTTGAAAAAATATCACATTCTATTTTAATTTTTATTAATATCGGAAATGTTGGATCATTTTTCAAGAATTCCGCGATTATGTTGCTCGTGTGCTAGGTTTTTAAACAGAGAAAATCAGTTAAAAAAGTTAAATCTAAGTGGCGAAATATGGAATCGAACCACCGATCCCTCGTTTTCATGACGACTGCTCTACCACTAAGCTACTTGAGGATATCGACCGATAGAATTTGAAAAATAAAAAAATTCTTTGCACCAATATCTTTAAAGAAAAAAATAAGTGGAATCGATTGTCGAAGTGACTTAGTGGTTGAGCAATCGTTACGAAAACGAGAGGTCGGTGGTTCGATTCCATCTTTCGCCACTTCGATTTAACTTTTCAACTGATTTCTTACATTTATCAAAAAGAGCACACGAATGTACAATCTTGGCATTCTTAAAAAATGATCCAGTATTTTCGATATTAACAAAAAATAAAAATAAAAAACTAGGATCGATATTCTCCATTACGGTACTTACATTTTTTTTTTAAAGTAATGTAATCCGAATTTCAAAAAATTATTAGAAAAAATTATTAGAATTAAATTAGAAACCGTAATTGTTTTCAAGTTAACCGGGTTTCATCAGAAGAAGTGATGGAGATAAATTCAAATGACTTTAATAGCCATGGACTGAATTAGCATCTTTGCTTGGTTGTATTGAAATTTACGAACTGAAAAGAGATACTTTTCAGTCCTACCAAGAAGTCCTAAAAAGTATCTCCTTCTAGGAGGACTTCAGGAAAAGTATCTCTTTTTAGGACTGAAAAGTATCTCTTTTCAGTTTCCTACCGAAAAAGATAAATTTCAGTTTCCATAGTGTGTATTGAAATATTTTCAGATTGCCGATTGCTACAAATGGAACAATACACCGGTTTTTTTTTTTTTTCATTATTATGTTTCTTATCCTAAAAAGTTTTTACAAAATTTTAAAAAGATTAAAAATTGTAGTTTTATAGAAATCTAGGAACGAAAATGATGGGTAATATTTTCTGAACTTAAAATTTCTTTTAAAAAGTATGTCACTGTGATTTCTAAGCGAATTTGTAACAGTTTGTACGAGTGGAAAATCCTTTTTAAATAAGAAACAGCGAACCAAAAATTGTCTTTGAGAAGAAAGAAAAAAAATGGCACCATGGGCCATTAGCTTTTTTTCAGCGCTTTAGCGTTTTGAGTACTGTTGGGGGAGGCACGGGCCATGATGGGGGATGCCAGTAAGCAATCTTTCTTTTTTGATTGCCTTGTTAAATATCCTTTTAAAAAAAAAATTAGCTGGAAGTGCCCCCTTTTTGCTTCACTGAAAACCTGACGTCACTTTTGATGTCAAGTTACGGTAGAGCAAAAATTCTGGTAAAAATGAATAAGGGAAAAAAGTTACCTTTTTTCCTGAATTATCGCCTCGATTTTGGTCGGCATTGTCATCGGCATTTTCGTCGTTTGGATCGACATTGTTTTCTGTAAGTAAGGAAAAATGCCCGGCATCCAAGTCGCCGGTTAGCAAAATATGTACAATGGGGCCGTTTGCACCGTTAGCGCTGCCAATTATTTGCGGTGGATCGTTTATTTCGATGAAATTTCCCGCGACCGCCTCTTGGCGATGGTACAGATAAATTGGTACAGATAATAATATGTAAATATAAAAAAATGTTAACTGTTCTAAAGTCAATATTTAAACATTACTCATAAATAGAAAGAGCCACTTTCCGCGCATTCGATTAGAGCAGAAAATGACTTTCACCGCATAGGGCAAATTGATTCGTAATGAAAAATATTTATTTAACCTTTGAAGGCAAATGAATTTTCCTCCCTAGGTTAACAATATACTATTGAACTTTGGGACGTTCAGATTGAACTGTTCTTTTTTTGCCTCTTTTTTTTTTTTTTTTTTTTTTTTTTTTTTGAACCTTACATCAACGATCTGAAAATGTTATACTGTTATTCCAATCCTCCAATCCGTTTTTCCAATTTTTAAGTTTTTTTATATATATATTTTTTTTTTAAATATTAAAAATAAAGTGAAAATTTAAAAAAAAATTCAAAATTCCCAAAAATCTGAAATTTTAATATTTTATTTTGGAGAACTTATCAAGTTTTGTTAATTCGGGTACTCTTCCATGCGTTGGAAATTCACTTTTTGGCTTTAAAAATGCAATTTTTTAAAAGAAAAAAGAGCCGAAAAAAGGGGTTAACATAGGGTAAAAAATGTTTGGCTTCGAAATTAAATTTGGGGCATTATTTCTACATATTTTGGGCACATTTTGGCTATTTTCGAATTTTCAAAATTTTCTGCCCATACCCTGTTACAGCCATCCCCGTTTTTCTACTATAACCCTGCCTGGGCGGCCAACGGGTCAATATTTCCAAACCTAATATTCTTTTTAGGAAGCTCAGAACACTTATTTTCTCAGCAAGTTAAATGTACTCTTTTTAATTAAAAACGTTCCTTGCGTTTCCTGATTGTTTCTAATGTATTTTACTTTTACCTCAGTTTCCATTATGCAGTTTTTATTACTGTTTTTTCGTCGATTATTATTTCTTTTTTTTTATAAAGGACAATTTTTTATATTAAAAGATGTTAATTGGACGAATTTTTGAAATTCGTCCAAATTAAGTACCATTTTGGCCCTAAAAACTTCGAACCCCTGGGCCTGGGCCAAAAAAAAATTCAGGCTTTTTTTTACACATAAAGGAATGATTTTTTGCCCAGGGAGCGAAAATTAAAAAATTGACCTTCAAAATGAGCCATCCTAGCGAACGGGCGAAATGGGGCTAACATCGTAGCTTTTTTTTTTTTTTGCTGCAGATTTTTGAAATATTTTTGAAATATTTTTGAAATACAAAATCTAAATCAAAAGCGAAGCGAGATTTTTATACTCGTTAAAAGCAAAAGCAGCTACCTTCAGATCTTCTATTTACTTTTTTTTTCTCTTTAATTCGACGATCATAAAAAATATCGTGGATCATTCGCTTTTTCTTGCGATTTAAAAATTAAAAAAATAAAAAATAAAAAAATACGAAATTGACTACTTCCTCGTCTGTTTACCGGAGGTTGTACCCGAGCTATATAATAAAGTGCTATAAATGTTGAATGTAAATGCAGCTTCGGTGCCGGACACAAGTTGGCTATTTTTATGGCATTTTCTGTCATAATAAAAACGAATGCAGTTACCTTTTGCATTCTTGACTTTGGATGAAACTCTAAGGAAAAATGGCACATGCGACGAAAATATATGTCTACGAGACGTAGGTTGCCCACGGGAATGTTCTATTTTATTATCATTTATTTAAAAAGAAGAATTTTTTTTATTATTGCGTTTCTTCTTGATTTAATGGGTGGTCTTTGAAGATGAGCGGATCGAATGAAATGGGGGGAAAGCGAAGAAAGCAGCGGCTTCGGATTGGAAAAACGGTAGGCGCAGGCTCGCCTCGCCTATTGAGCCCTCCTTCAGTCACGCCAATATGTTTGCCCACCGTATTGCCGAAGAAACCACCCATCGTTAAAAATACTTTTTTTTTTTTAAAACATATTTTAGAGATATGTGACAAATGGGCGACCAATTTCTATTTATCCGGAGGACATTATAACGAAGAGATATATTTCTAGGCAACTCCCAGAGTGATGGTCTCGGGGCTTTAATGATTTTTTTTTTCTCCCTCTGATTCATTGATGGATCTAGACTTTGATTTAGTAAGAACGTCGTAGTTGATTTACTATCAGGATTAGACATCAGGAGAGGAAAATATAAACAAATGATAAGGACCAGCCGCGGACTGGAGTGTCATTCGGTCGGGGAAAAAAATTGTAAAAGTTTTTGACTTCTGTTTTCGTTTTTTTTTTTGTTACTGTCAGCAGTAATGGATGTTACTTGTTTCGCTGAACAATATTGACTGTGTGTTATTGACTTAAATATTTTTCTTGGTTTCTTGGAAAATTTGAACCTGTGTTTGTGCTCATTTGAACAATCGTTCATTTTGCTCGTTCTGTTTAAGACCCTTAAGGTGTTTCGATAGTGAAATTCAAGATGTTAGATATTTTTCACTGGCACTAGGGCCGATTTTTAAGAGAATGCTTCAGATATTTATTTAAATATACCAAAATAAATTTCCCTGGCCTAAAACTTTTTTTTTGGAGATACAAATTAAAAATCTGGCTTCGTAGCGAACTTTATATTCATACTGGCATCTTTCTTTCAAAAGTACGTGGGTCGATAAGGCCGATTTTTGGGCTGTTGAAAAAAATTTTTTTTTTTATGTTAAAAGGTAGTTTCATATGAGGTTAATAAGGGGTCATAAGTGGCACCGAGTTGCGCGCATGCTATAGCCGTTTTTTTTTATTTATTCACTTTTCGCTCTTGTGAACATGACAGTCGGAAATCATCCAGTGGCAGACAAATAGTAGCCATGAAGGCCTATTTACTGCACCATACTAAGGTTGCGACCGGCGTGTTCACACATACTAAATTCGTATGGTTTTTAGCCCTCATGAAGAAGCCGTTGAATGGCCCTAGTTTCCTTTTCACACGAGCTTCCTAATGTTGAAAGCTTACTTAATTCACCATTTCCAACTTAAGCACATAAGTGCGCCATTGTTAAATGAAGGAAATTACATTTCAGATAGCTGATTTCTAATGTTTATACTCTGTATTAACTGTATTTTTCATTAATATTACATGCCTAACGTTTAAATGGATCAGATGCATTGTTGTGCGAATATAATATTTTGATCTCATTAATCAGTAAAACATGAATAAAAGGTCCGCAATTTATTTATCGACTACTTGTTTTCGAGAAAATTTTTAAAAAGTGTTCTTCCAAAAAGGCGCGAAACAAGTTGTTTTTTAAAAAATGTTCTCGAAAACAAGTAGTCGATAAATAAATTGCGGACCTTTTATTCATGTTTTACTGATTAATGAGATCAAAATATATATTCGCACAACAATGCATCTGATCCATTTAAACGTTAGGCATGTAATATTAATGAAAAATACAGTTAATACAGAGTATAAACATTAGAAATCAGCTATCTGAAATGTAATTTCCTTCATTTAACAATGGCGCACTTATGTGCTTAAGTTGGAAATGGTGAATTAAGTAAGCTTTCAACATTAGGAAGCTCGTGTGAAAAGGAAACTAGGGCCATTCAACGGCTTCTTCATGAGGGCTAAAAACCATACGAATTTAGTATGTGTGAACACGCCGGTCGCAACCTTAGTATGGTGCAGTAAATAGGCCTTCATGGCTACTATTTGTCTGCCACTGGATGATTTCCGACTGTCATGTTCACAAGAGCGAAAAGTGAATAATTAAAAAAAAACGGCTATAGCATGCGCGCAACTCGGTGCCACTTATGACCCCTTATTAACCTCATATAAAACTACCTTTTAACATAAAAAAAAATTTTTTTTTCAACAGCCCAAAAATCGGCCTTATCGACCCACGTTCTTTCAGATTCTCAGGTTGTAAAGAAACTCCGGAAAACGTTTTCAAAAATAAATGTCGGGAATATATTTTCCAAAGCGTTTTCCGGAGTTTCTTTACAACCTGAGAATCTGAAATTTTGAAGGAAAGATGCCAGTACCACTATGAAGTTCGCTACGAAGCCAGATTTCTAATTTGTATCTCCACAAAAAAGTTCTAAGCCTTGGAAATTTATTTTGGTATATTTAAATAAATATCTGAAGCCTCCTCTTAATCAATTTATTAATATTAAAAATTAAATGAAAATTTTAAAAAAATCAAAAATGCCCAAAAATTTGAAATTTAAATTTTTTATTTTGAAGAACTTACCAAGTTTTGTTAATTTGGTACTTACATGAGTTGGAATTCACTTTTTGGCTTTAAAAATGCAATTTTTTAAAAGAAAAAAGAGCCGAAAATTAGGAAAAAGGGGTTAACATTGGGTAAAAAATGTTTGGCTTCGAAATTAAATTTGGGGCATTGTTTCTACATATTTTGGGCACATTTTGGCTATTTTCGAATTTTCAAAACTTTTTGCCCATACCCTGTTACAGCCATCCCCGTTTTTCTAATATAACCCTGCCTGGGCGACCAACGGGTCAATATTTTCGAACCGAATATTTTTTTTTAAGGAAGCTCAATACGCACCTAATATACCCTATAAAGGACAATTTTTTATATTAAAAGATGTTAATTGGGCGAATTTTTGAAATTCGTCCAAAGTACCATTTTGGTCCTAAAAACATCAAACCCTGGGCCTGGGCCAAAAAAATTTTTTTCGACCTAAAAAAAATTCAGGCTTTTTTTTACATATAAATAAATGATTTTTTGCCCCAGGGAACGAAAATTAAAAAATTGACCTTCAAAATGAACCACCCTAACTGGCACATATGATTTTTCAGTTATCCGCGGACCTCCCGTAAAAATTTTAGCAGAAGTTACATTCTAGTTAACGAGTTAATAATTTTTAAAAATGTGAGAAAAATACATGTGGCGTTATATGGGAAGTTTCAAAAAGTAAACAAAGCAATTTTATTTATTTACGAAAAAAGTTTATTCGCAGATGTTAATATTTTTTCAAAAACTAACAAAACATCTGTTAATAGGTATCGACTATCGAGTTGATATTAGCTTTAAAAAGTGCATGTTACTTTCTAGTTTTGAATGTTTCAGTAAAGAAAATCGGAAGCTTTTGTTTATTTCGTGCAAAAAGAAAGGATGCCACTTTTTACTTTTCCGTAGGCTAACACAAGGATGAAATTTTTTTAGTTTTTCTTGAATTTTAACGAAATTATAAAATTTTAAATTTTTAACTGAGGAATATATTAATTTTATGCTTGAATTGCACTATATTTAGAATTTGGGGGCTTTATAGGCTCTTTTTTAAACCTTTTTCATGAGAAAAAAATTGAAAAAAATATAACAATTTTTTGATATTGAACCCGAGCCTTTTTGACTAATTTCTAAGTGCGAATATTTGGTTCTTAGGTTGCCAATTATTTCGACTTATAATATTTTTCAGATTTTTCCGAATTTTCGGTTTATTTCTTGTATTTTTAATTTGACAAGGGCCCAAAAATAAATAAAACCAGAAATAAAAAAATTCGGGAAGCGTTAGAAGAAAAAAAAAAAACTTAGAAAAAAGCTGAAAATAATTTTTGTTATAAAATTTTATAACGAATTATAAATAGATATCTTTTTTGGCTGGTTATAAAATTTTATAACGAAGTTTAAGTTTTTAATAACTCCACACTTTTTCTTGGGTCTGACATATTTTTACTGAAAATGAGTTCTTTTCTGTAAAATAAATCAAAATGTCCTCTTCATTTTAAACTGCGACAGGAATCCTGAAAATCCCGAGTGAAAAGGCAGTTAAAATACGAACGGTTATACGCTCGTATTGCAAACGAGCGGGAGCGTTGAGCTCATTTTAAAATATTTCGCAACGATGGGACTTATGATTAATTGTATTTTTGAATAAACTGCAAGTGGTATTTATCGGGGAAAAAAAATCGAAGGAATAACACTTTGAAAAAAAAAATCGACTTGTTAGGATATTATGCATACATGAGACCGAATAAATTATGTTAATTTTTTACAAATCTCCTACGCATGTGTGCTTCGAGTTTATAGAATGTCAAAAGGAAACTGTCACACGGATTGACAGAATTAACTACGGAGCCAAGCGCCTAAAAAAATAAATACCGAATCACATAATCGAATAGCGGTACGGATTCAATCCGCTATTAAAAAAAATAAAATTAAAACACTTAAATAAAATACGAAAACCGGAATCTGGGTTTATCAGGAAAAAAAAAAAAAAAAAAGATTTCATTTTACCCCCCCTGAAATGGAAACGAGGAGATCAAATCCACGCCTTCCACCAGACAAATAACCAACAAGAAATTACACCGAGATGATATGAACGAAGACAGCTTCTTGCCAGGATAACATGCTCCTTGCTATACTTAGGTTACCTGCATCCATACCAAAGATGAAGAGAATAATTTATTCCTAACATAACATGTTTTATTCAAATTAGCAGATTCAGTGTCCAATAATAATGGTTTTTTTAAAGCAATCTAGTTTGAATTCGACCAATCGGAGCTCAGCTTTCCTTCTAATTTTTTTTTTTTCTTTTTCTCATAATTATCGTCGAGGCGCAGGTTTTTTTTAGGCTGCCTTGAATTTATTACATATACTTTTTTTTTTTTTTTTTTTTTTTCGTCTTGCGATATCGCATATTTTTTATATTATATTTATTTCTTGTACCTTACGATTATCTTTTGTGGAATTGCAAATTGAATATTTTAAAAATTTATTTGCTTAATTTTTATTCGAGGCCACCTTCGCAAAGGTGTTGCTTTTTTCTTTTTTTTCGACGTGCCATATATTTAAAAAAATGTGAAGAAAAAAAAATGATTGTTACGTCAGTGATAAGTAGTTGATGATAAAGAGGAATTTTTTTTTTTTCCTAATGTCAATGTCTAGGTCTTTAAGAAAATTTTTTTATTTTATTTTTTTTATTTACTCCGCGTGGTTGGTCGCTGGGCTTCGTTTGAAAAATGCGATTTTTAAAAAAAGAAATGGAAACCTTGCATTGTTGAGATTAAATTTTTTAGGTTTAATGTGGCGAGAATTATTGGAAAAATGGAAACGACCTTTAAATCGAACAATGTTTGATTGGGAAAACGTGGGGGAAATTTTCGTAGCGAAATATAAAATTCTTGTAAAATTCCTTTTAAGGAAAAAATTGGAATGAAGAAATTCGTAACAGCGGGAAAAAAAATGAGTATATAGAACTCCCGTGTTTTAAGATTTTTGAATGCAGGTTGATAGCTTTTGATTAATATTTTTAAAAGAATCCGAAAATTAATAAGCATTTTCCAATGAATTTAAACGTTTTACATTAACCTGTGGTGTTATGACCTTGTCAAGTGATTTTTTGTTTCTTCGACTGTGAAATGCTAACGTCTTTAAGAAATGCGGAGGACTCTTATAGCGTTCGATAAATTAATGGGGACTGCGTTTCATCCGAATTGCATTTTATCCAGGGATGATTGTTTTAAGACAAATTGGTTTAAAACACGGTGTTTTAAAACGTTTTAAAACATTTGAATAAAAAACACCGTTTTAAAACACTAACGTTTTAAAACACTTTTTTAAACATTGTATTTTATTAAGTAAATAAAGTACGTTTTAAAATGCATTTTTAAGAGGCCCGAGCCCGAAATTTGTCGCTCACGACTCATTTTATACAATCTATGGTATGGATCATACCATAGATTGTATGAGCCGCTCATATTCATAATGGTTGCTTAACCGCAGGGATGATTGTTTTAAAAGAAATTGGTTTAAAACACGGTGCGGTGTTTTAAAACGTTTTAAAAGTTTGAATAAAAATAGAAACGAATTTAAAACATTTTGAACGTGTTTTAAAACATGTTTTAAAACGTTTTAAAACCAGGCCGAATAAAAGACGTTTGAAAACGTTTTAAAACATGGGAAAATAATATAAAACGTTTTAAACTGTTTTTTATTAAAAAATGTTTTAAACAGCAACTTTGATTTTATCCAAAAAATTTCGAATGAAACGAATATCGGTTATTTTGCGTTTCATCCAAATTGCAAACGAATATTGACTGTTTTGCCTTTGATCCAAATTTTTTTGGATAAAACGCAAAATAACCAATGTTCGTTTTTGAGGATTTCATCCAAATTTTTTTTTATCCATAAAAGTTTGAATGAAGAATGAATGAGCCAGTATTGAATTTTCTCCAAATCGCTTCATCCAAAAAATTTTGGATGAACTCTTCAATAACTTTCTTGCTTTTCATCCAAATTTTCTTTTGGATGAAAAGCGATTTGGAGAAAATTCAATACTGGCTCATTCATTTTTCATTCAAACTTTTATGGATGAAATGGCATTTGGATAAACCGCAATGTGCCCAAATTAATTGAATCATCCAAATTGCATTTCATCCAAATAATTTTTAATGAAACGAATATCGGTTATTTTGCGTTTGATCCAAATTTTTTTTTTCACTCCTTTCCATTTAAAGAAGGAGGAAAAACAAACACCTGCGTTCAATTTATGTTATTTGTAAGAAAATCATTGTGAGCTTTTTCGAAAATAAAAAATTCCGTTCTTAGCTGAATCGCCGTAAGTCCGTTCTTGAATTGAAAGTATCTGCACGTACATAAGTTGAAAATAGTAATCGAGACTCAAATCAAAAATGGAGCTAAGACGATTTCGCTCAGAACGCCAGAAAAATGCTAAAAACTCTTCTAAACTTTCAGGGAAACTCTTGGACTTTTCCTTTTCCTTGACCTTTTCGTTAGATTCTTGAAATGGCCTTTTACCGGTAATTTCGGTAAAATTAGAATCTGTGTTCCGATCCCCTTTAATAGGGTCGATTTTTTTTTTGATAATGGAACAAGTTAGCAATGACGAGTAACATAATAGTTTGGTCTCTGCCTGATAGAATTTGTCCCGTTTTCTTCGCTACTCCCCAAGGCGATTGACTTGGTATTTTAATTCCCTCATTAGCATTGTTGTATCATTGTTAAAACAAGACCTCGCCACCTTTTTCAAATTTACCTCAAGATAGTCATCGGATTGATTCGATGTTTTGGAAAATTTGCGCGGCTGCAATTCCGATTAATTTTTATTCGGAATCGAAATCTGCTGTATTTCAAAAATAATCGGAATCGGAATCTCGTCTGAAAACAGTTCGGAATCTTAGGAATCGGAATCGGAATCGGCATCGGCATCCAAAAAAATTTTTTCGATTCAGATTGACCTAAAAAGCACGGAAATGCCGTTATTACAGTTCATCAATTTTGGTTTAAATCGGATTCGGCATCATTTAAAATATTTGTTATTTGGAATCAGAATCGGAATCTAAACTTTTTTTTCCACCTTTCGGAATCGGAATTGCAGTCTGAAAATTTGTGGCTGCTGCCTTTGAAAAATAGTGATGTATTGCATGTTTCCGTCGTTTATTATTATTATTTATTAATTTTTTTTTTTATTATAAATTTTATTAAGCTTATGAAAAATATATTCGTTTTTTTTTTTATTTCAAAAGACAAAAAAATTAATGCAAGATTTAAAAACGAGGAAAAAATATTTTAATTACAGTAAAACCTGTCTATAAGGGAATCTCACGGCACCGACCAATTTTTTCCGTTGAAGACTGGTTTTTCGTTGTGTGAGAAGAAGTGGGGGAGGAATCAAAGCTTTTGAAAGCAAAAATGTTACATTTCGCCAGTAAATATGCGGCATTGCGGCTGCATGTCCCCGAAAATGTTAAAGACGCATTTCAGAAAAGTTGGACGGCTTCCATAAAGCTCCCCCGGACATGTCGGGGGGGAATTTTCTTTGTTTTTACAAAATTCTGTAAAAATTCAAAGCTGGAAAAGCTTTTTTTTTATGTATTTGGATGAATGGTTTCTTAATCTCCTGGGAAATTTGGAAGGGATTCTGGATTTCCCTTTTTTGAGCAAAAAACCAAAGACCCCATTTTTAGGGATCAGGATTTAAAAAAATGTGCCCGGGTGCTTCTCGGGACCTCCCTTAATCACCGGGGGTTTTCTCGGAAATTTTTAATCAGAAAAAGTCAAAAAAATTTGAATTTGACAGGAGCCTGGAAGTTCTCGGACAGTGTCTCTGTTCCCGATTTTGGTTTTAAAAAATCCCATGTGCAACAAACTAAGAAATTATAAATGGGTTTTTCTGCATCGCTCCTTGAGATTCCTCCCGAGAATTCCCGGGATCCTGAGTTTTTTTTCCCGAAAAATTTCTCGGGACATTTTTCCTTAACTAAGTAGGGAATCCGGTTTCCGGGAAAAAGGTCGAAAGGAAAATCGACCTTTTTCTTTCGATCTTTTTCCTTGTCGACCTTTTTCCGAAAAATTTAAATAAAAGCGGGAAAAAGATATATTGATTGTAAACAGCAATGTAATCCTCCGGAAAGAAAAAAACACATCGGATTAATATTTTCTTATGAGACAAAATAGCAACCCAGTGGAAGTAATTGCTACCGTATTAATAAAATAAAAAAAAACATACAAATGCCCACTATATATTAACAAAAAAAAAAAAAAAAAAAAAAAAAAAAAGCGAAGCACATTGAAACAACCGAAAAACTTTTCCAACGGCATTAACTTCAACCGCAAGGAAAAAAAAAAAAAAAATGACACTGCATGACTGCAGGTTTCCCAGTCCTTTGGGGAAGAAAAACATAAATTCCTTTATATTAATTCAAGTCAATCCTGCTTGTTCGCCCTAATATATGTAAAAAACCAAAAAAAATTGTCAAAATATGAGTATTAAAAAAAAAAAAAAAAAAAAATGCTCATTTTTTTACGTCAATAAATAACTTCACTTTTTTTTCTTTTCGTTTTTTTTTTTTTTTTTTTTTTTTTTTTTTCGTTTTTTTTTTTTCGTTTTCGTTTTTTTTTTCGTTTTCTAATTGAACATTTAACGACTTAACAGCGCCGGTCACCCCCGGATTGACCCCCGGTAAAGGGGGACTGGGAGAACCATAGGACAACAAATGAGAAGAAGTGCCAGAAGAAGTGCTTGGCAAAGAAGCTACTTCAGCTTCACGATCTGAAGACATTCCATGCAAGAATGGAGCAGAAAGATTGGTTTCCGGGAAAAAGGTCGACAAGGAAAAAGGTCGAAAGGAAAATCGACCTTTTTCTTTCGATCTTTTTCCTTGTCGACCTTTTTCCGAAAAATTTAAATAAAAGCGGGAAAAAGATCGACTTTTTCCGAAAAAAGAACCAAGTAAAAAAGGAGACATGAAGAGATTCGTTCGTGCGAGTGGTAACGATTTATAAAATATTAATAAGGCAAAGGGAAAAAAATCAATTAAGAAGTACATTATAAATAAAATTATCAATATGATATAGTGAAACATAAAGTTTTATTAAATTGTGGACAATTATAGTTGCACTTGTTTTAAAGCAACCATTATTTAATTTAGTGTAGTCTGGCTGGACAAATTTTTTAGGGATATATGATGTTTTTAATTTATTTTACGCAGTTTCCTTTTTGTGCCTTCAGCTTGTGAATCTTTTTTCCTTTTTTAACTTAATTTCTGTCCTTCATTGGAAGTAACCGAGCATGAAGAGTACAGAATTATTTGCAAAGAGTATACGAAAACTACGTAAATGAAGAGTAAAAAATGTGATATTTCCCAAAAAAATTTGTCCAGCCAGACTACACTAAATTAAATAATGGTTGCTTTAAAACAAGTGCAATTGTCATTTTTCGCAATTTAATGAAACTTTATGTTTCGCTATATCGACCATTTTATTTGTAATGTACTTCTTAATTGATTTTTTTCCCTTCACCTTAATAATATTTTATAAATCGTTACCACTCGCACGAACGAATCTCTTCACGTCTCCTTTTTTACTTGGTTTTTTTTTTCGGAAAAAGTCGATCTTTTTCCCGCTTTTATTTAAATTTTTCGGAAAAAGGTCGACAAGGAAAAAGATCGAAAGAAAAAGGTCGATTTTCCTTTCGACCTTTTTCCTTGTCGACCTTTTTCCCTGTAACCGGGAAGCGAGGGATTTTTCTCATTTTCGAGAATTCACGATTCCCGGGATCGGCAAGTTTTTTCCCGGGAACGGGAATAGTATCAATTTTATCAACTTTTCGACATGGCTCCTCTTTCCCAAACTTATTTCCCAAAATACGGAAATCAGGGTAATTAATTCCTTTTAAATAAATTCTCGGCTTTTCCGGGAATTTACGTGTGTCAATTTCTCGATTCCAGAGAAATGAAAAGCTAGCCAAAATTGGAATTCTCATTTCCGGGATTGAAAAAACGTCGGGAATTTGGAATCTCTAATCGTTCCTACTTAAGGCCGGAAAAGAAACGGAAAATACGCTACTATTTTCTTTTTTCCTGCTGTTGATTAATTTCTGGGAATTCCTGGAAATATCGATTCCGTTTTCGATTTTCAGGAACTCGAAATTTTCTAAAAATCGGTATTTTTCGCTCCCCAGATTTTTTTTTTTTTTTTTTTTTTTTTCAACCAAAATTTCTAATTTTGGACATCGGTTTCCGCTGAAGAACGTGCAATCTGCTCTCATCTGCTCATTAATCATTTTTTTAAAATATTATTGTCGTATTTCGCTTCCTCCACCACGATGCGAAACTAGCAACTTATTATTTCACAAAAATGTCGACAAAATCTGACTTCACAGCAAGATTAAGAATCAAAAGGACATTCCAAATATATCAATTTTGAAATCTTACCTGATCATCCAAGGGCCCCTCGGGGCCCCCCGGAGGGCCCAAAACTTTTTCGTGCGAATGTGATATATCATATGAAAGGTCGCCGGGTATGTTGTCGAATGAGACCACACCGAAATCTCCAGCTTTCATAGGTCCCGAGATATTGCAGGTCAAAGGGGTCCAAATTGACTGTCCATTTTTGACCCCTTTGAACTACATTATCTCGGGACCTATAAAAGCTGGAGATTTCGGTGTGGTCTCATTCGACAACATACCCGGCGAGCTTTCATATGATATATCACACTCGCACGAAAAAGTTTTGGGCCCTCCGGGGGGCCCCCAGGGGCCCTTGGATGATCAGGTAGGATTTCAAAATTGGTATATTTGGAATGTCCTTTTGATTCTTAATCTTGCTCATTTTGTGAAATAATAAGTTGCTAGTTTCGCACCGTGCCACGTTCAAAACGAACGTTTTTTCTGCTACTAAATTAAGTCACACGGCTCATGTGATCCGATCACTTACCACAGCCCGAAAAACGAAATATCGGCCGGATAAATTCAGGTAATGACGGATTATTTGAAAGTTTTCAATTTTCATCCGACCGATTAGCAATTCTTTTCCAAGGACAATTAAAAGAAATTATACGATCCCGGCTACATCAAAGTTGTAAAAAAAAGAAAAAAAAAATCCGAATACCGTCTCTTTTTACAATTGAAATCCACCTGAGTTCGTTAATGAATAACAATGATCATCATTTTCTTTTAATAAATTAAAGTAAATGTGACATTTATTACCATAAACATTCCCATAATTCAGTGATGCTCGTGTCTCGGATAGGTGGTGAAGCTGAAAGACGGAATTCACGGTTTCCTTCTCCCTTTTAATCCCCTCGTTATTAATTTAATTTTTTTTTTTATCATCGTGATTATTATTAAATGTTGATTTGAAATTACGGATGCATCGAGATAAAAAAAAAAATGCAATGCATTTCAGTTAGGTTATTGTTATATCGCCGAATGACTTTGAACCTGATGGTATATGTAGATGACGTCACCTTTCAGTGATTGACAACCCAGAGACGCTCCTAGCCGTCACAGTGGGTGACCGAGTAGAGTAGTGAGCCGCCCAGGTAGGAATATAGAGGTCAAGTTGACGATGATGGCTTTAAAAAAAGAAAACCCGAGCTCAATGCGTTCCCTACCCTAGTGGCCTTTTTACTGCAAGCGAGTGTCATGACAGAAAAAAAAAACCTGAAGAAAAAAAAAAGCGCCAGGGATTTCTTGCCGTCTCATCAAGGTAAGTGATTGACTAATTAGGGAAACGCCCAAAGTTTAGAATGTGGAAGCAGTGTTCCAACTTGTCGATTTAAAAATGGCGCGATGTTTTGAGACCGAGAAAGCCTGACCGATAATATTCATTTGTCATACCTTGTTCGAGATGAATCAAACGTAACGAAAAGGAAAAAAAAAAGCAATGGCATCATTTGAATGGGAAGATATCGTTCCGTTGCAATAAGCAGTATATGACGGAGCATAAAAAAAAAAAAAAAAAAAAGCAAAAACCGTACGGGCAACTCATCATCCGAGTGTTATGCTCGGAACATAAAATTCAGTTTTATTACCATAGCATATCGTTTTGTTATTTTGTATTGGATTGTGCCTCCCGGGTGTACTAAACTGACACTAGGATTTTAACGTCATCATGTGTAATGATCTGACTTTTAATAATTATGATAGTTTGAAGAGAAATGGGTAGGTAATCATTACCTATCGAAATATTTTCATTAGTAGCCCCGATTTCTTTTTCTGCCGCGGCTCGCTTATGTTCGCTCGCTCTACGGGGGTTTCGTTCGTTTCGTACCAAAAGAAAAATCACGGATGAAAGAAAAAAAAAATTTATAGCAATTATGCGTGATGAGGAAGGTTTTAACGATGTTAATTTGAAGTTGTTAGCCGGAATGGGTTTGGGTACGAAATTTTTGTGGAGAATTCCGAAATGTCTATTGTATGTATAAGGTATTTTCGGTTGATGAAGTAATTAATTTAATTTTTTTTTTTTTTTCTCGGAGGGGAACATAGTGATATAAACGAATTTTTTTTTCGGAAGGCTGCGGCTCTGATTTCAATTCCGAACAGGAACAAAATTGTCCGCAACTTCTCCAAGTTATATGCTCCCACAGTCCATCTTAGGAGGAGGGATATCTTTGCATCCAACAAGGGATCAGTTATGTCCTCTTTGCCTCGAATTCTTAAAATGCACAATAAGATGGAGGGGACGGATGTATTTCACGACAGCTTTCAAAATTTTAAAAATGCGATTTCTAATCTTATTGTATCCAGTGCTAGCACTTTGGGGAACCAGTAAGGTTTTCCTGGCCGCTAATAATTGGGAGCAATCCTGTTAGCGGACTCAAAAAAAAAAATTTTGGATTACAATGCAGGACTATTTCACTAATGCCGATTTTATTCCCCACCATTTTTCCTAGTCCATTTTTTCGAAAAATTTTCGTTCCTAAATTTTTTTACGAATTATTGTTTTCCCTGATTTTTTTAATTTTCCTAAAATTTTTGTAATACTTTTCTCGGCCTATGCAAAGTTGCGAATTTCTGCTTCTCTATTTATTTTTGTTTTTTAAATTCATTAGTAGCGAAGTTGTTTATTTATTTTGTCATTATCAAAATTCTGGCAAATATAAAGAAAATATGTATTAAAATTCTCGTTTAGACCCAGAATAGTAGATACCCAGATTGTAGATAAATTGTTAATACAGTAATCAAATCATTCATATGTTTTCATATTTATATATTTTTATAATTTTTTTAAACAAGAATAAAAAACAAGAATAAAAAGAAAAACTGAAATTCGCAGCTTTGCTTAGTAAATTATTGAAATGAAACTTCTTATGGGGGGGGGTCCGCATAATGAAATGAAGTTAACAGTCGAAAGTATGTAAATAGTCAAAAATGAAAAAGTGACTAAGAAAATTATGACTAATGCTGCTTCTCCATTATGGTCCTAAATTAATTTTACAAAATTAATTTTATAAAATTACCGGAAATTATGCGCTTTTTCTTTTTTTTTTCATAACATTTTTATTTTTTACAGATTTCTTATTCTTTTTTAAGTCATCCTCATGTTCGATTAGTAAAATAAAAGCATTATTCCCATTAATTTTATAAAATTAATTTTGTAAAATTAATTTTGAGCCATAATGGAGAAGCAGCATAATAAAAGTATAATTAATATTTAATTATTTTAATATTAAAATTTTAACTTTGAAAATTTTAAATAAAATTTTGTTTTTTAACCTTTGGCCTTTTTTAATAGTAAAATTAGACGACATGAACGAAAGCAAGGATTTTAAAAATTTCTTGTATTTTACTTTTAAAAAAGTTTAATTTTAAATAATATTTTGACTATTTTTTTTAGAAATTGGGCTTAATGAGAAAATGCAGGATTTTTTAATTTTGTTGTGCTCCTAGAATTTTGTGAAAATTCAAAAAGGTGCCTAACGAATATTTTAATTATTTAAGATCAAATTCAAAAGGTGACTTAAATATTTTTTATGGTGTTTTTCAAGTGATACTTTTACTAACCACATTTAAAAAAGTGACTGTTTTTTAGTCACTTTTTGAATTTGAACTTAAATAATTAAAATATTCGTTAGCCACCTTTTTTGAATTTTCACAAAATTCTATGAACCCAACAAAATTAAAAACCTTGCATTTTCTCGCCAAGCCCAATTTCACCAAAAATCGAAATAATCGTTATTTTGTGGTATTTTTTAAGTGATAGTTTTCTTAACCATTTTTTAAAAAGTTTTAATAAAATTTTGTGAAAATCTAAAATTCTTATTTAACCCCATAAATTTTTAAAAATTTGATTAAATGGTTTAGGAATTTATTTTTTTAGGAAAAATGTTCGGGAAACGACCACGGGTCAAGTCATGTCTGTTCCGGAACAAACAACGTTTAATTAGTAAATTGCCTACCCAGACGATGTTTGTTCCGGGACAAACAATAAAAAATAAAAAAAACATGAATACTCGTACATACTTGACTTTTCAGGGCTTCCTTATTTATAACATTCGGGTGAAAATTCAGTATCAGTAGTAACATGTGCGCCGATTAATTTCAAGGCGTTCCCCTAACATTTTCATAGCGCATTTTTGCCCCTATTATACTGATATCCAATTTTACTTGATATCTTTTCAGGAATGTGATGCGGAACTATCCAGTTTTGAACCGAAATCCTACCGATTTAATGTAGCTGCCAGGAGGTCACCGGCAACAAACCTCAACAGATCGGTAAGTTTCCTTTAAAAGTATTAGTGCTGAAGTAATATTTCGTATTATCAATTTTTCTGCTGAATTTTTTTTTTTTTTTAATATAATTTGTACGTAGACATATGTAGACGGGAATGTACATACCTTTTGTACGCTGATGAAAAGTAGCTTACAACACAAGAACTGCAAAAGAATTGTCCATCGAGACCTTTTTAAAATTTTCAAAATCAGCCTCGACGGCCAATTTTTTCTTTTCCAGCCCTTGTGTTGTAATATAATATTTCCCTCCACTCTAATAGCAAAGAAATAGTATATTGTTAATCTAGGGAGGAAAATTCATTTGACTTCCTAGGTTTTAAAAAAAATATTTTTCATTATAAATCAATGCTTAATTATTTAGAAAAACTAGAGAAAATGATTTGATAAATTGTAAACAAAGTCTTCTGTAAACTGTTTAACATTGTTTTGCCCTACGCGGGAAAAGTCAGTTTTATTCCGCATGCGGGGAAAGAGGCTCTTTCTATTTACGAGCAATGAAAAAAATTTTCCTTTAAAACGATTAAAAAAGACACAAAGACAAGAAGAACGATTGAATATTTTTAATCGAAAAAACTGCTGACGCCATGCACATAAAAAAAAAAATATATTTTTGAGATCTACATTTGACCTTGAATTATTAAATACATTTTTGCATAACTCTTGTTTTAAAAACCGCGACAGATTTATGCCTGCCTATATTTAAACAAAAACCTAACTAACGAGACAAGACGATACGATACGAATATTCCAACTTTAAAAAAATTTGAACATTTTAATATTTAAAGTTTTCGAATGGCAACGTGATTCTATATTCCACGCACGACAATAACTAGATTTCCCGTTTGAAGAGAGAATTCAACCGAAACCGACCCTTTTTTTTTTCTGACTAGAATGAGAGAGGCAAGTTGTAAAATGGCTTTTTGCAACTTACGGTATTATACCTTTCCGTCCTTCATATTGAAATAATTTTTAATTGCAATCGTTAATTTAATTTAGTTGAAATAGCAATTAAGTCGTAAGGCTTGGCAGTTCTTTTTTACAAATAAATTTAAAAAAAAAAATGTTTTGTGTGACAAAATCTAAAAGATAATTTTAATTTTTGAGAAATATATGTGACCAAAAAATTCTGAAAAGTAAATTTCAGAGTGCTTTTTATTAAACTAATTAACCCAAGGCTCATATTAATCGATATTGAAGTGGATATCATTGATAACAGCGACCCTGTTGTGGGTATTGATAGGGACTGACACTATGCGATTGTGAGTAAAAGATGAGTGGAGACTCTTTTTGTTTTTTTACAAAAAAAATTGGAAATACCTTTTTTTTTAATTTTTAAAATGTGGGCTGTGAGAAATAAACGGACGAAATGAAAGCCAAGGCAGAAGATCTGACGGAAAAACTATGCATAGCCGCCATTTTTATGCTTTCAAATATGATATATTATTAATATAAAAAATATATAATATAACAAATATATATTATTATACGTTTCACTGTGAGCTATACGGATCTGTCGGAAATTTTAAAGACTCGAAAGACGCGTGCCCAATACATTAAAAATAGATAGCACGGGGGAGTCTTTTTACGATCCCACTCGAATCTGTAATTCGGGACAACTCGGTATCGTTCGGTATAGTTCGTTCTCGGGCGCGCATAGCAAAGAAACTAGTGCTTATTTTCACAACGTTTTGGCACAAAGTGTTTATTTTGTATAGTTTTTTTTTTTTTTAATTTACTTGTTAATATATATTTTAAAAATATTGAAAGGTATTTTAAAAATATTGAAACGATATTTTAAAAAAAGTCGTAGCCCTACGCAAAGTTATACGACTATCGCTTCATAGCCTCATTAATTTTTTCCACTTTTTTTAAACAAAAAAATGATTCCACATTTTTTAGCTCCAATTTGGTCGCCAAAGTGTTACTGGAAACTGGTCGTTGGTAGATATCGAGACCGGAAACAGATTCTCAAATTTGGGGAAGACCCAAAAAAGACAAACCGGACCTAAGTACACCCATTTACGAAACTCAATAATTGGGTTCCGATTGGTTGGAACCCACGAATTAAATCGCGTTAGTTAAAAAATTACTCTCTTTGAAAGATTACTCAGTAAATATTTGACGGACAACATTCACAGGGACCCCTCAAATTAGAATCCAACAGTGTGAATATAATTTAAGCCATTAAATTATAACGATGGTCGAAATACTTCTTTAATTACTTTATTTAAAAAGCGGGTATTATGGGCATGTAATTTGTGCTTTCATCCTTTAAACACACAGCATTGAGTAATTGACGATTATAAATTAATACGTTTCTTTCATCAAATCATCACAGACCAAAAAAATTATTATTTTTATTTTTTTTTAACTTACCTAACATTTTAGATAAATCCGCGTTGTGAAGATCTGGATTTTCGTCGGCCAATTTCTTCCTTTCGACCTTTGCCCAAACCATGAAAGCGTTCATCGGCCTCCGAATCCTGGCTTCCTTTATCATTTTATTTTGATTTACACCCGGTTTCGCATCACTAACATGACCGTAATAACCTAACCGATTATCCATCGGATTATTCACTAAATTCGAATTCCCTAACCAATATTCCTCGTTTAAACGAGAGGTGGAATCACTAATTCGAGTATTATCCTCGTAGCGGTAATCGAAATCGTTTTGAGAGTATCGTCCCCCGTCGTCCGACGGATATCGGTTGATGTCGTTGGACATGGGATAGGAGGACATGTCGAAGCTCCGGGAATTTTGAGCCTCGTACGTCCTAGGGCTGGTGTTGTGCTCGTAGGCGGATCGGGGCTGGGGGGGTTGCTGGAGGTCGTAGGCCCCACCAGGACGACCGCTCGAGTATAAATGAGAATACGGAACGGACGATGGGGAAACGGATGATGCTATGCTCACGGCTTCTTGAGATAGTTCTTCCATTATATTTCTACCTGTGAAAAATGAAAAGGAAAATAAATAAATAAATAAATAAATCAGCGAAACGAAATCGCGTCTAACTAAAGCTTTTGATATGACAGCGATATTTTTAATGCGGTTCAAGGACGTTTTCAATGAGATGTGTATACAATTTCTGGGAAATGATATGACGTTTTTTGTATGTGTTGTAACCACGGCATACGGCTCAATTTTTTTTTTCTTATATATTAAAAAAAAGTGAGGATACCGGCGAGTTAAAAAAATCCGGGATTTCCCCGTTTTTAGGAGAAATAGTATATTACAAGACAAGAGCTGCGAAAGAAAATATTGTCCGTCGAGGCCGATTTTGAAGCCCGAGCCGAAGGAGAGGGTTTCAAAAAGGTGTGGAAAAGTAAGTTTTCCGCACTGAGTGATGAAAAAATTCTTTTCTGAGTTTTGGGCAATAAAAATTTACAGGAGTACGGTCATACGATTTAATACTTTTTTTTTCTCTCCCTCTCTGCAAATGGGATATAATTGGCGATAAAACTTCGGTTTTCCGGGAATTAGAAAAACCAGGATTTTCTGTTTCTTGAGACATACAGCTTCCCTTATTTTGTGGAATGAAAATAGACCAATCAGTCGCTATTTGCGGCATCGGGCATATAGCTGAATTTTTTTTTCCTCAGGGTACAAATCCACTGTTGAATGTTGGACCAACATGTTGGTACAACAAGTTGGACAAACATGTTATACCAACTTGTTGGAATGTTGGACAACTTGTTTTACCAACATATTCGACAAGCGAAGGAATCGACTATTTCAGAATTTACTCCTACGCCAAAATTAGTGTGGAATGTTGGTCCTACAAGTTGGTACAACATGTTGGTCCAACATTCCATAGTGAATTTGCACCCTCAGAGAAGAAAAGAATTTTACGTGGTCGAGAGTGGTGGAGATGGAAATTGTAATATCCCAGCAATTTTGAAAATCCGGGATTCGTTCCCGACCATTTTTCCTAAAGCATAAGGGTGCAAATTCACTATGGAATGTTGGACCAACATGTTGGTATCACAAGTTGGACAAACATGTTGTACCGACTTGCTTGACAAACGAACGAATCGACTACTGCAGAATTTACTCTTACGCCGATATTTGTGTGGAATGTTGATCCAACATTTTGATACCACAAGTTAGACAAACATGTTGTACCAATTTGTTGGATCAACATTCCGCACTAATTTTGGTGTTGGAGTAAATTCTGTAATAGTCGATTCGTTTGTTTGTCAAACATGTTGGTACAAAAAATTGGTACAACATGTTAATCCAACTTTTTGTACCAACATGTTAGTCCAACATTCCACAGTGAATTTGTATCCTAATTTACGAAAATAAATTTTCCTAATACTGTTTTTTCCTCCTTTTTTCCAAAAAAAAGTCATATTATTAAAATCTCCAATCGTTGGTTGTTATTGATAAATTTTTTTAAAGAATCGCGATTTTTATGTTAGGGGGCAAATTCACTATGGAATGTTGGACCAACATGTTGGTACAAAAAGTTGGACGAATATGTTGTACCAACATGTTTTACAAACGAACGAATCGTCTATTGCAGAATTTACTCCTACACCAAAATTAGTGCGGAATGTTGGCCCAACTTTTTGTACCAATATGTTGATCCAACATTCCATAGTGAATTTGCACCCTTAAAAAAATTACTGACAATAATTGATAAAAAAAAAATTCTAGAAAAATAAGTAGAACTGCTAAAGAAAACCAAAGTAATTCTAAAAAAAAAAAAAATAGGAAAAAAAAATCCCAATAACCCGGGAAAACTTTTAAAATGTAATGTTGTAGCCTAAAGTCCGAAATAGCTCATTCTTGTGTTACTATTTTTATGGGTTTCATAGTCCAGAACCATGGCTTGGATTCGGCTTTTTACATCAACTCATTCATTTCCTTTTTGGCTTGGCCTTGACGTTTTTCCCCAGTAAAAAATCCGCTAATGCGCTTTCGGTGTCGGACTGCTCCTTTTGCAGTTTTTATTCCGGATTTTCCCGGGGAGAATAAACAGTATTCCTAGTTTTGAAAAATACAAGCTTACCGATTGCCATTGCCGAAAATAAACGAGAATCCTGGGGATTCCCCTGAAAAATTCGCTCATTTTCGGAAATTTTCCCTAAATCTCTTGCTGAGAAAAGTGAAAAATTCACTATGGAATGTTTGTTTAACTTGTTGTACCAACTTGTTGGACCAGCACGTTTGACAAACGAACAAAACAACTATTGCAGAATTTACTCCTACACCGAAATTAGTTTGGAATGTAGGTCCAACAAGTTGGTACAACTTGTTGGTACAACTCTAGATGTCGTTATTACAACTTGTTGTACCAACAATGTTGGTATACGCACTATTGGTCCAACATTGCATAGTGGATTTGCACCCTTATAATTTTTTTTTACCGAAATGATAAATGATTTTTGAGGTCCCCCCGGTCAAAAATCCTTGCTGTACCCAAGCGTCTATTTTTATTTATTTATTTATTTATTTTCAAGTATAGTTGCTACTGTACGACTGGAGCGACTGTATTTCAAAATTTAAAATGAAAATCGCTTGGTTGAAGCGAATGAAATAAACGAATTTATTTAGACACCCTGTAGGTCGTATTTTCATATCTGGAGTTTCGATCATGTCGATTAGACGCGTTGCATTTACATAAAAATTAATGCCTTATCCTGTTTTAAACTCTTTCATTGTTTAATAATATCGATTTCCCAGGATTAATAGGTTTGGAATAGTAATATTATTTATTAAAATTTAAGTGGTTTAGAATGTCGTTTATGGTGAAAGCAGTGCGGAGGGAGCAGTAATTTCGTCCTCGAATGACACAAAAACAAAAAAAAATAAATTTCATTTTTCTTTTCTCCTTTTTTTTTAAAGAGACATACGAAAACTTTTTACCGAAATACTTTTTCCACCAAAAAAAAAAAATTCTTACTTTTTGCCCATATACGGGCTTTAAAAATCTTCAAGGATAAAAAATCTGAACAAAATTAGGGTTAATAGTATCATAATAAGGCATCGATTCCCATATCAGGCGTTTTCAAATTCAGAAATTCGCGCTTTTCGGCCCACCCTAGTGTGTAAGAAAAAGAACCGAAAGCAAAATTTTCGTGACCAAAATGGTGACCTTTTGCATTTCAAAAATTCATAAAAGTAGTTTGTAGTCTGAATTCTGGTTAAAACTGCAATGGAAATTTTAATGGCGTTTACCCTTTGATTTGTTCAAGTGCTCTTTTTTAGCTAAAATTCTGCTCGGCTAAACTGTAATTCAATTTTTTAAAAAATTCTGAAGTTGAAATCCTGTCCTGTAGTGCATCCTTTTTGATCAATTTTCGACGCAGAATCGAGAACTGAGAGCGGAAATCTTTTAGTGCTTACTATTTTTGAAAAAATAATGTTTTTTTTTTTGAAAATTAACGAAAATTATTTAAATGTTTTGATTTTTGATCGTATTATAAAAATAAAAGTAGATAGACAATTTTAAGTGCTCTTAGGTGATTCAGCGTCCGGATGTTTGCGATTCACCGGTGTAATTTCATTATTATTCGTTTGGCTGCTATGAGGTAGGACATTATTACTCCAACTTCTCAGCTGATTTCATTTTCAAAAATTTGAAAAACTTGGATATGATTTATTCTCCATACAAAACGATCGGTCTTTATTTCTCAAGAATAGGAGGAGGGGAAGAATTAAGATTACAGTTAGTTTTCGCAAGATTAATCCAAACGTGATTCTATTAAATAAAATCCGCCAGGGTATTTTTACGGGGGAAAAAAAAATTCAGTAGTCGCTGTCGTTCCAGGAATTAATTTAGGATTAGTTATCGGGATTGAAACTAGAAATAAAAATTTAAAAAAAAAATTTAGAAAAATAGAAAAAAAAAAAAAATAAAAAATAAAAGGGGCCCTGGCAAAACCCTGACCTTTCAAAGCCCCGGTCGGGATTTTGAAAGGTCAGGGTTCTGAAATTCAGTGTTTTAATAATTATTTTAATTTTTAAAATTGTCGTGGTTTTAAAAAATTAATTAAAATTTATTTTTGATGGATTTTCAAAACCTCGAAAAAATCGGGGATTTGCTAACGATTTACGATTTGTTTTGAAAAAAATTTTAAAATTAAATAAAAAAGTTAAGGACATTGAAAATTTCCGAAAACTACGAAATTGTTCAAAAGCGGGAAATTCAAATTAAACACTTTAAATACTTGAGATGCGCATTATGCGTAGTGCAATTGTCTAATTGGCTAATGTGGCCGGTGCCAAGAGCTGATAGGCAACCTGGCCAGAATATGCATTTATTTATTTATTTATTGAGTGTTCTTCAAGTTGATTAGAAAGTGATGCTTTTAAAACATAACGCATTTGAAGAGAAAATGGATCAGAGTCCATTGTTTTGTTTACACTTAGCTCTTATGTTTAGCTTTTGTCAACGCATTCAAAACAAAAACATGGACTCTGATCTTTTTTTCCGCTTGCTCTTCATTTTACTATAAAAAAACGCTGGTTTTGGATGTTTTTGAGCATTTAATTTTGCAATAATCCCGCTTTCTAAATTTTGAAGTTTTCGGGGATTTTCAATGTCCCTAACTTTTTTATTTATTTTTAAAATTTTTTTCAAACAAAATTGTAAATCGTTTGCAAATGCCCGATTTTTTCGAGGTTTTGAAAATCCCTCAAAAATAATTTTTAATTAATTTTTCAAAACTACGAACATTCCAAAAATAAAAATAATTATTAATGCACCGCATTTCAGAACCCTGACCTTGCAAAACCCCGGTCGGGGTTTTGAAAGGTCAGGGTTTTGCCATAGTGCCAAATAAAAAAAACAGCTGTGATTTGCTTAGAACTGAAACTGTGAATTGATTTAAATAAAAGTCTCGAAACGAAAAGGGAGTTGATCCCTTCTCATTTTAAGATTCTTATTTCACCAATCCGTGGATGTTACCGTTAAATGGACCAGAGCTGCAGCAAAGTTTCTCTCCCGTAATAATTCGCAATTACGATTATTTCTTAATTTTTTTTTTTCCAAATTTTTGAACCTTTAATTTCTGACACTAGTTTTCCATCTATTCTCTAACGACAACCATCAAAATTGTACACATCAGAATAGGCAAAAGGAGGAAAAATTTGATTAAAAATTATTTACAGGAATGTAATATTTACAGTTTTTTTATGAGGCTTGTTTCTTGTAAATCATTAAAACTGTTCAGAAAAAGTGGCAAGTCCTATTTTTTCGGGAATACAAATACTTTTATTTATTCATTTATTTATTTATTTATTTATTTATTTATTTTTTTTTTTATTTTTTATTTTTTTTTTTATTTTTTTTTTGTTCGTTTGAAAAATGCGTTCGAAGAAATGTGCTACTACAGAAATGATGTCAATTATTCCCTGTGATATGTTTAATGTCACTATTTAAGTGTGTTTTATTCTTTTATTAAAGATAAAGATTATTCGGATGAGAACTTCTAGAAAAAAAAGTTGAGGAAAACCCCGAAGTAGCGTCATTTAAACTTTTACGTCACCGTTATGAAAACGAACTTTATTAAGGCAGAAAATGGACTTAGCTTTATGTTTATACAGAATCCTCTTCGTGGTATTAACTTTTAAATGGCAGAATTTTTTTTTTTAAATTAATATTTTAAATCAAAGCCAAAACGTCATATTTGAAATAATCAACATGGCCGCTATTTATTTATTTTCTGTACGGGATGATCATCACGTGATCATTTTCAAATTGGACCTTTTGACTCTGAAGTGCAGAATATTAAAAATTTAATTACGTTTTGTAAGGGGCATTCAAGAATTATGTTATGGAAATAGTTCGTTTTTCAAACTCCCCCTCTGCAATGCTTCCCCTCCCTTCGGGAAAAACAATTCTTAAATATCGAACATTATTTCCAAGCATCTAAGATATTTTTTCTGTTATAAAAAGTTAAACCAAAAAGTCTAGAAAAAAAAAAAAGAGTATTCTGAAAAATAATAACCGTATGAAAAAATTTTAATAAGGCCGAAATAACTAAAATAATTTTAACACTGCTGTTACAGTTCTTTTTACTGCTAGGATTCCTTTCTATCGAAACCGAATCAATTTTGGTGTTCGAACAACCTTTTACGCTTGACTCAAGTTAAAATTGTGTTACCAACGTCTTTGTAAGCTTCAGGCTTAGGTCTACTTAGGTCAACTTGGTCCCTGAAAGTCCCTAAAGTCCATATTTTTAAAAGAAGTCCTTAAAAGGAAAAATGGTCCCTTAAAGTCCATAATTTTTGAATCTGCAGCGCGTTTTCGAAAAATTTCCTATCGTTTATAATAAAGAACATGATATTATTACGATGCAAAAATTTTATAGAAGATTTAAAAAAAATTTAATAGAAAAAGAGAAAAAAACAATAAAATTTTTTTTTTTTTTTTTTTTTGTGCTAAACTTTAAAAGTTTTTAAGTCATGTCACAAACCTTTAAAATTAATCAAATAGAGGAAGGTGCCTAAAATGAAAAAAACTGACTAGTTTTAGGCTACTTTTATGTTCTTAAAAAGGTCCTTAATTTTCATGTTTTTTGTCTCTAAAGTCCCTAAATTTCAGATCAGAAACCGGTTCGAGGCCTGAAGCTTTCAAAAGGCAAAAATAAAGTATTTGTTATTATTTTATTACTGAATGTTTCCCTTTGAATACTTGAATGACCCCTAATGCTGGAAGCACTGGTTAAAGAAACAGACATCATAAGCTTTAGACATTTTCTTAATATTCCAAATGCGTTTAGCTTTGGTGTTTTCCGCTTCAGGTACCCGTTCCGTCTTTTTATGTTTTTAGTTGCGGTATTTTATAGAGTCTGTGAAGGGTAGAAATCGAGTAATTTTGTCCTTCGGTAATATTTACAAATAAAGAGCAAGCGGGAAAAATGGATGAGAGTTCATGTTTTTGTTTTGAATGCTTTGAAAAAAGCTAAACATAAAATGTAAGTGTAAACAAAAACAATGGACTCTGATCCTTTTTCCCGCATATTCTTCAAATGGATAAAGGCTTTAAGTCGCAGAGTATGGACTGTGACATTTTCTTTTGTCATCACCTTGAGTTGAGTTAAGGAAATATTTCAATTTTTTTTTTTTTTTTTTCGTCGGCATAGGACTGTTTTTTTGCCACGAAAACCGTGATTTTTAAGTCCAAAAACAATTTTTTCAAACAGAGATATGATGGTTTTTGGTTCGGTTTTAAGTTTTTATTGATTATCTGACATTCAAGTAAATATGAGCTTATCAATTGTATCAAACTAAGCCATTCAAACTAAAAGCTAAATTGAAGCTAAGAAATGGTTTGGTTTGGTTTTTTTTGAGTTTTGTTAGGTTCTGATTCCTTGTTGAAACCATATCTTAAGATTTCATGTTTCTTAGTGTCATTGATTTTTGGTTCAATTTTCGGTTCTTGTTCGTGGCACTTTGAAGAGAAGCAATATGAAAAAGAATGTTTATATTTTTACCTTTTGTAGAAGAATTGTCATATTGCTCCTTTTCAAGACGGTTTTTGGTTCATTAGACTCACTCTTAGTGTGCGAACTTTTCGGTCCAATCCCCTAATATTTTTTCCTGTTGAAACCTGTAAAATTTGATAAATCTAAACCGGGCCTAATGTGCCCCTCGTTATGACCATATACGTTAAGTAAAGCCAAGTTTCATTGGTCAGGCCCATGGATTTCCCGTTTTCCAAACTTAACAAAAACATTGTTCTTTACATATTTTTCGGTCTGCTGAACTCAAATCTGCAATGTGTCTTCATTTAAATGAAATCCAGGAGGTACTGTACAGTATATATTTATTGTCCTGAAAGCTTTCTTGCGTGGCAGTTTTCCTTTTCACCCTGGAATCAATCATTCTCTATAATACAAGAAATACATTTTCGGAAATGTGTGTCTGTTAAAGTGGTCCCTGATGTTCCTATGATACCTAAGATTCCTGCGAGGACAAAGAAGTCTACCGATCGTTTGCAATAAGTGCGGTCGAGAAATGCCCTTTAACTGCATATTTTCTTGCATCTTCAACTGCGCTTTAAATGGTGCATTCGTGAGCCCCTGTCAGTGTATTGTTATAAGCTAATATTTGATGCCCTTTCCGTGACAATGCTGTTTTAATCTAAACTGTAGCAGGGATCCTAAGAATGTGTAATCAAAAGTCACAGTTACAGACCCAGGAAAACACGCGTTTTTCGACTCATATTTACAAACGAACGGGAGCCTTTTTTACAATTTTGGTAAAAATACTAAAACATTTATGTGAGAAACGGGGTCTTGGAAATCGGTATTCGTACCGGAAAATTTTGGCTTGTATTTATTTGGTGAGCAAAAAAACTCATTTGATAAGTACAAAATTGGTCAGTAATGATTTATTTGGGGTTAGTAAAATTTTTTTAAGTAAATGTTCCGCTACCTAAGCATAACAAGCCCGAACCTGGCTGGTCTGGCCCGAACCGAACCGGAAAAATTCAGCCCCGACCAGGCAAAAAATGTTTTGGTTTTGCAACTGCGTTTTAACATTTTATACTTATTCCGCAATTTTTTTCTGACTCTACGAAAATAAAATTGAGTCGACCGCCTTTGGATTTAAATTTGATCTTCGGTTGTGAACGCCTATAGCCCGCTGCGCTATGGTTCCTCTCGGAACTAGAACTTTTGGCTTCGAAAAAATATACTCCGATTCTGAATTGTGTACCGGAACAACAGAATCTCGGAAGAGAAAGTGTTTTTTTTTTTTTAATTACAAAGATCATATTTGAGCAAAATATTTGAAATGATTAACAAGCAACTTTTGAGGAATGCGAATGAACGAATTAAAAAATTAAGAAATTTCAAGGCCCAGTCTCGGCTTGGCCTGAAAAACATTTTGAAGATTGCGGCACGGGCTTTGTTTGGGGCCCGTTCGACCACAAATTTACAGATGCAGAAAAATAAAAAAAAAACCGATAATGGCTTTGAAAAGCCAGAAAAGTTTGATTTTGAAGTTCAATGATATTAAACGAAAGTAATTCTGCACTTAGACTCTTGAAATTTCAAAAATTAAGCTTTTATTGTTTCTATAATTGATTTTTACGTGTTTTCTAAACCATTTTATAATTGACCAGAAACGTTTCCTTGCTGACAATTTTTTTTTTTTGCAAAACAGATTTTTTTTTTTTTTTTATTGACCTGTTGAATTTATTTATTGACCAAATAATAGATCCCGAAAATTTTGGTTCGATTTTTTTTTTTTTTTTTTTTTTTTTTTTTTTACAGAAGCAGGGTTCCTCTCATCAAGCTCTGAGAATCCTATTTTATACTCTTAAAAAAATTTGTATTTCTTGTCGTCCTTAATTAAGAGGATGTAATCCCTTTTTTTGGAGTAGTTTCCTCCACGGCCAATTTCGGCGACTAGACGCTTCTCAAAAACAGGAGGTCCCTAAATTCCTAAAAGTCCTTTTTTTTTTTAAGTGTGGCCCTTAAAAGTCCTTAAAAAGGCATTAGTTGAAAATAAAATTAACAACAAAAGAGAAACATTAAACAAAAACCATTCAGAAAAGGACGATAAAAGAAAGAAGTAAAATTTTATCTTAGTTATTACCTTTTTTAAATTTTAAAAATTTGTTCCTTTTTTCATTATTCTCTAATATTTATTTTATTCTAATTAATTTTTATTGAAAGTTTCTTAATTATATAAGGAAAAACATTTTTTATTAATCTTCGATGTACTACGGTAGCACAAAAACGTTTTCTTGATGGTCCTTAAAAATACCTTTCCAGTTTCCCGGTCCCTAAAGTCCCTAATTTTGAGAGTCAAAAGGACTTTGAGGTCTGCAAAAATGACAAAAATTTTGTTTTCAGGAAAATACTTTTTTTTTTTTTTCTTATTGTAAAGCTTTTTTTTTTTTTTTTTTCATATAACGCAATACTTAATTTTTCCTGAATTTCCTGCAGGTGCAGGAAAAAATTAAAAAAGTATTTCCTGGAGCTATCTAACCGGAGTTAATATTTTCGACGCAAGTGTATTCGCTCATATTGCAAGTGAACGGGAACCTTAACCTTTAGCTTTTTGAAAGTATTAAGAAATTTAACCTAAATAATTATGGATCGTTTTTTGTTAAAGTCGATGTTTTTAATGCTTACAGCGATTTGCACCAAGGAAAAACTTTTCCTCACTTTTTCACGTACTTTTTTACGTTCATCACATTGAAATCATACCGTTAACTTATCGAAATCTTATTATTTTCATTATCTCTCTCAAGGAACGTGTAACGATTTTTTTTCTTGAAACTCCTTTATTTTTATCATATCTGGTTTTGGTCAGTCCTTACTTTGATTATCGGTGTTTTCTTTAAAAAAAAAAAAAAAAGTTTCGAAAACGCAATGCGAAAAATTTATCTCGGACGTCATTTATCGGCGAAAATATTTAATCCGAAAATGCGAACCTTGAAAGCTTTTTCCTTGGGGGGGAACAAATAATTTTCTGCAACGGTAGTCGTTATTTTGCAAACGAAAAAAATTCCTTTTTTTTTTTTCGCAAAAAGGGAACCGAACTCGCAGGTGACAAAAGAAATAATTTAAATTACATGCGTTATTTTGTTATCATTTTTGCTTATCTGGCGAGAAGGTTGTTCTAGGACGTTCAATTTATCAGTTGATGGGCTTGTTACGTCATATCCTTTTGCCCTCTGTTACTGCCAGACTTATGTTCGCTTGTTTTTTTTTTCGGTCACGTGGAGGGAGCAAAGGTATCCCCGAAAATGAGATCCGGGATGGGGATAAGAATGGATTTTTTTGGAGATGCTGGCGAGGGGAATCCGAACGCGAATATTCGAAGGAGAGACGTTCGTTGTGGATTTAAGTTTTTTTTTTTTTTTTGTTAACTTTTTGAGTTGCACAATTTTTTAACTAAAATACGGCCGAGATTTATTTATTATGAGGCTGTTATCAGTTTTGACTGACGACGCTACCATGCAGCTTTTGTTTGATAACTGAGATAATAGATTTATCGTAATTGATAACTCTCATATATTCCTTACAAGGGTGATGACCGAATAAAATTTAGGTCTTAAATTTTCGTTTTTTTTTTTTTTAAATACAGAAAAATAATTTCGCGAATTTTCTCATCGTCAGAATTATTATTGATTGATGACCAATCATCAGTCCCACGGTCATCGATAAAAGAAAAAAAAAAAAAAAGCCTAATCGTCATGTTTCTTTATCTCGAGGATTTTTTATCGGATTTTCTCATCGCTGATCAATATCTTTCCCCCCTGATATATTCCATTAGGCCGATAATTATCATCAGATTTTTTTTCTTTATTAAATATTTATTAATTAGCCGTTTTATCGTTAAGTGCGCATTTTTAAATAAGGCAGCCATATTTTTTTAACGTCACCCGAATTTTTTTTTTTTTTTGTAATTTTTTAATAATTACCTAATTGAAAAGGAAGTGAAATCCTTTAATCCAAATGAAAAATTAATGAATTAATCGCCGCAATCGAACACATTTATAACGCACTCACTCAACACCTCACTTTTATCGTTTGTCATTTCCAAAAAATTTTCGAGTCTCACATGATTTTTCCGATAAAAAAAATTTTTTTCAATTAAATTTTTTTTTCTCGTATTTATTTTTTTTTTTCTCTCTAGAAATGCCTCCTAAGCCACTGGAGTGTAATTCCTTTAAATAGGGATTGTGTTTGCATACGCGAAAACGGTTCCAAAGCCATTTTACGGATCGGTTATTCGATTAAAAAGAAAGAAAAAAAGATTTAATTTTCCCTCCCAAAAAAAAAATAAAAATTATCCCTAGAGAAATCGCACGGCAATCCAAATTTCGAGAAATTTTTCGGTAAATTTTTTAAAAAAAATTTTCCCCGCACAAAAAACGACGACGCGACTTTTTTCGGTTTTTTCCGTTACTTTTTACATTTTTTTTTTGTTCCTCCCTCGATCCAAAACTCCCGCGAAAAGGATACCAAAAAAAAAAGTATTTAAAAAAAACGTTTTAACCGACGGCACCAGAGACCACGGAAACAGGTAACAAGACGTACACCTGTCCACCGTCGACGCAAAACATATACTGAGGCTTGAAAACGAATACGCGAAGCCAGGCAACCATACTCGAGATTATGGTCGCGAGGTTTTTTTTTTTTTTTTTTTTTTTTAATCATTATCGAATTCCATTACCTGTACGTCGTTCCCGTTTGTCGTCTGGGATTCGATTTCGATTTTGCTTTTAACTGATGATTTTGCTTTTTTATTTTATTTTTTTTTAAATTTTGTTGGGCATTTAAAAAAAAAATAATAATGACGACGATGATGATGATAATGAAATTCGAAATCAGGTAATGAATTTTTATTTTTTTAATTTTGTGGATCGGGGGGAAAATTGGGAAAATGTCTTTCGTGACTATTAGGTGTGTACCTGAAAATGACAAGATCTTAAACATATTTAAAAGTACTCCTTAAATAAGACAAAAAGTCGTTAAATCTCTTCACTTTTTTTTTTTTTTTTTTTGAATCCCACTCGTTTTCTTTTGTCTCGTAAGTTAATGGCGTTTTGATCATCTTCCTGGATAAAGTGCCTAATCCTCTTAATCCTCTCCAAAACGGTTTAAGATTAGTGGAGAGAAACCAAGGAAAGGGGCTCCATGCGGTTTAATCGTATTAGCAGGACGGTAGTGTTGTTTGTCACGAGACAATGTATTTGATAAAGATTCAAAAAATTTGTTTGCTAGCCGTGAATGTTTTTCTTCTTTAAATTGGTAGCCATTGTCGATGTTGTTAACGAAACCGAACATATATTTCATTAGGGGGTCTCTTAAAAATGCAAATATGGAATTTAAGGGCGTTCGCCCCCTAAAAAATTACGAAATAAATAAATAAATAAAAATATGTCCCGAAGCTGGGCTTCGTAACTTGTTTCTAACCCGTGCCTGTGAGGCCTTGCTTTTCCCATATAAAATACATGGGGATTTTCACGACTATGCGATGTTATTTTTGAAGTAAACAAAACATGAAGGGAAAATTCTGCCAGTTTGGTGGAACAATGTCAATGAGAATGGCTTTCCATAGGACCTATCCCTGACTTCCTCCTCTGACTAATAAGGGGGTTCAAAGTTGCATTTTAATCAACTTTTAGTTCCCATTACCTCCATTATAAGTCAGAGGAGGAAGTCCGGGATAGGTCCTATGGAAAGCCCTACTCATAGACATTGTTCCACCATACTGGCAGAATTTTCCCTTCATTTTTTGTTTACTTCAAAAATAACATCGCATAGTCGTGAAAATCCCCATGTATTTTATATGGGAAAAAGCAAAGCCTCACAGGCCCTGGTTAGATACAAGTTACGAAACCCAGCTTCGGGACATATTTTTATTTATTTATTTCGAAATTTTTTAGGGGCGAACACCCCCATTCCATATTTGCATTTTTAAGAGACACCCTAATATTTCATGCCCAAAATGGACTTTTTTTTAGGAAGTCTACTGATCTGTAGAGCCTTTTTGAACAATGCACATCTTTCTGCACTGTGGAAAACAAGTTTTTGACTCCCTCCCCCGCATGGGTACACGGTAAAAAAATTTATGTAAAAAGTAACATACTTCACTGGTAAAAAAATAGCTACTTAAAATTTATGTTAAATTAACATGAAAATATTTCGACTTAACCATGTTAAAAATTAATATAAATTCTATATGTAGACCTTTTTTTTGCATAAAATTTTTAACCGTGTAGAGTCGTCGTCATTGTATATACAGTGTATTAAAATTTTTCATACAAAATATTTTATGAAAAATTTATTTATTTATATCTGTTTTCTCAACTTGAAAAACTTATTTTAATGTGAAATATAAAATATGGTTTATTAATATTATGGAAGTTCTCTGGTAGCCGCATACAACCCACCATTGTTCGCCACAACGACATATAATGTCTCGCTGGAGATACTATCCAGATTTTCTATACCAATATTAATACGATTACTATATAACTGGTTCTGTATGCATGGAAATGTAAATCTAAAAATTGGGTTTCCAATTTTCCACAAATAATAACAATTTTCCCTGATATACTTTCCAAGATATATAATTAATCAACCCGAACACCGGCATCATATCCCTAATACCTGAAATAATGCGATCTCCTTTTTTCTTTTGTAAGTAACATCTTTGTGCCGAAGTTCATTTCCGCAACGGGAAAATAGTCAGTAAAGATAAGGTTTCCACATCAGTTATCCCTTCATCTATGGTAACATCGTTTGGTAGGAATAACCCTAGACTGCGTCTTACCGGAAAGAGCCTCCTACCTTTTACCTCTTCTTTTATATTCGGAGTTGGCTCGTGCTATCAAGGATATTGGGTTTGAAAAATCAAATTGGTTTTTTTATTTAAGAAGGAGGAAAGCTTTCCGAAATATACAGTAGATAGAGTACAAGAGTTGTACGATAAGTTCTTAATACCAAATTATTTTTCCGTGTGTATATTCAACAACGTTTTAGTAGCACTGCCTATAAGTTTGCTTATACTTAACTTATGGATTGTTTATAACTCTGTACCTCAGTACAGAACTAGACCAAGTCCATTCAATTCCCATTCAAGTCCATTCTCCAGTAGATGTTAATTTGAGTTGGCAACGCTTGTATAAGCTTTGTAAAGTCACGTTTAAAATTAGAAGTTGGAATTCGTGACAGGACTTGGTCTAGTTCTGCACTGAAGTACAGAATTATAACTTGCACATAAAATAGAAGAAAAAAAATTACTGCAATTTTACAGATTATTTTTTACAGTGTAAGCTTAAAGTTTTTAGTTTGCTCTTTTTTACTGTAATGGCTTGTTAGTCTATGCCCCTTTGCATTTACAGACCACGTCCTGAACGAGGAAGGGCATTTCAAATTTCGGCCCCCATCATTTCAGGTCGTTTATTTCATAGTTGTATTGCTATATGCCAAATTACAGTGTGCCTCAACGAAGTTTTTATTCGACAAAAGTGGTAACAAAAACTGATCGCGGGAAATCAGTAAGGATAGAGTAGAGGTTCGAAAACTGTTGGAACCAAAATCTTAGGTCACAATCAAAAAATTTAGACTTTTAAGATGATAGCGCAAAAAAGTCTACATATGGAGATATGTTGTTTTGCAAATGAGCTAGGATCTTCATTGCAACAGCTTTTAACTCCATGTAATCATTCTGACAGCCCTCTGAAGTCAGGTTTCAAATTTCTAGCACAAAAATGTCTACATATGGAGATATCTTGTTTTGGGGATTAGCTAGGATTTTAGTTTCAACAGTTTTGGAACCTCTACACTATCCTTACTGATATCCCGCGATCAGTTTTTGCCACCACTTTTGTCGAATGAAAACTTCGTTGAGGCTCACTGTGAAATGCCTTACTCAGAGGCTACTCCGTACAGGGGAAAAAAAAGTTCGGTTCCTGTTACTGAATGTTAAGTTGGGTATTGTGACGTCTAAACATTTGAGTAGATAATACTCAAGGTAATTATTACTAAGCGTTATTAATCATTACGAACGGCTAGTAATAATTACTAAATTTTCGGTGTGTAGCGATAGCAAAAACGAAGTAAAATTATAAAGTTTTAGGAAAAAATATGATACCGGCTCGCACCGAGAGATGGTGCTGGCCAAGGTTTGACTCGGCAATCATCGTGCGCAAGCGGATGATCTCTACAAGGGATGCCATGTGTGGCGGGAAAATTTTTGAGTCACAGTCGTTCTAAATCATATTTACATAAAACGCTTTAGAATAATGAAGACGATGCGCGTGGATACATTTTCCCTAGGTTTTAACTTACGATTTTCCGGAACAGGAATTTGTTTTCCTGGGATTAGAGCCCAGGGTTTAAAACCACGATGGCGGCCCACCCTAAGATAATCCCAGTACTCACGATGAAGTTGCTCGAAAAAATATTCATCTTCGATTTAAACTTACATTTATTTTCTTTTATTTATTTTCTTTTAATTTCGCGTTTAAAGTTGAGTTCGAAGCTTGCGCACGATGATTGCCGAGTCAAACCTTGGCCAGCACCATCTCTCAGTGCGAGCCGGTATCATATTTTTTCCTAAAACTTTATAATTTTACTTCGTTTTTGCTATCGCTACAGGTATTATCAACTCAAATGTTTAGACGTCACAGGACCCAACTTAACATTGAGTAGCAGGAACCGAACTTTTTTTCTCGGTGTATCCATGATTTTCATGACCTTGAAAGCATTTGTCGCACAATCTACCAGGATTGCAGTAACTGCATTTTAAAACTATTCCCACAACTTGAACATCGGGTAGGACTCACCCTCACGGCAAATTCGGATGGCTCGTTCGTTGTTTCGCTTCTTTTAACGACCCGAAAGAGCATCCTGACTTTCCTTATAGTTAATTTATTTAATTTATTTAATTTATTTAATTCATTGGATATTAGCTATTAAAAACCCAGTGCAGAACTAGACCAAGTCCATTCAAGGATTGCAACTTCTTATTTCAAACCCGACTTTACAAAAGGTATGCAGGCTCAATGGTTGGCAGTGCTGATTTTATGTCTTTCGTTAGCAAGTTTATTTTGTTAACAAAGCAGAAAAGTTAACTCGCAGTAGATGTTAATTTGAGTTGGCAACGCTTGTATATGCTTTGTAAAGTCACGTTTGAAATGAGAAGTTGGAATTCGTGACAGGACTTGGTCTAGTTCTGCACTGAAGTACAGAATTATAACTTGTACATAAAATATAAGAAAAAAATTACAAATCTTAGTTTTTAATTAATAATTTACCTCTTTGGAGGTACTACTTCTTTGGCTGTAATGGCCTGTAGTTTTTGCCCCGTTACATTACCAGGGATCACGTCGTGGACGAGGAACGTTCGTTTTACATTTCGGTAACATCAGGTCAGATCATTTCTTTCATAGCTGTACTGCTGTTTGCCAAATGCCTTACTCCAAAACTACTCCACCTACGTGGAATAGCTTTGGAGTAAGGCATTTGGCATGACTCTCTGAGAGCATTTGTCACACAATCTTAAATATAGAATTATAACTTGTACATAAAGTAGAAGAAAAGAAGATTATAAAGCTTAAAGTTTTTAAGTGATAAATTACTTTTCCTTGGCTGTAATGGCCTGCAATCACGAGTTCAGTAGCTTTTTATGGTCCCTCAATTCTGTACTAGGCAGATCAACTGAGCTGTCCATCACAATCGTGCATGGAGATATACTCTTTTTGAACTGTAGCAGCTCAAAACCGGTTCAGGCAGCGGTTCAAAAGAGTATATTTGCACGATTGTCCCATGCACGATTGTGATGGACATAAGCTCAGTTGACCTGCCTAGTACAGAATTGCACAAGTGCAACATTTTCCTTCGCAACTTCATCCGCACCTCGACTCTTTTGTCGCAGACTTTACATCTGAATATATATAATTACGAAGTCGTCATAAGAACTAGATAAAAAAAAAAATTCAAATATTTTTGACACTTAACGACCCGATTGCGGGTTCGATTGCCGGGGCTTTTTTCGGGCCTCCCAATGACATCATGGGTGAGCTTCGGCTTTTGAATAGGAATGAGCAATCCTGGTAGTAATATCCTTGATTCATTTTAATTATATTTAGGCAATAAAAGCGCAATCGAAAATGGAAGAAATAAAAAAACCGCCCCCTTGTCTTGTGACAGATAGTAAATTTTCCTTTTCTAATTCAAAATGTATCTCTAACCATTTCTGATTCTTCTTAAAAGGGTTTTTCCTTGTCCTATTGCTTTTCTTGCATTTCTTCGCGAAAACGAAACACAACCTGTCGATTTTTTCCCTAGCGATTTACTCCGGCAATTACAATTTAACCCAAAAACTTTCTTCAACTTATTCGCCTTATCCGCATTCGAACCACCACTTTCCAACCAGACTTCGAACAGGTCCTTCAAAGTTTTTTGCTCTCTCGAACCTAAAGAAAAAAGTGGCGGGGGAATGACAAATTGTTAGGGTGCAAATTCACTATGCAATGTTGGACCAACATGTTGGTACAACAAGTTCGTCCAACATTCCAACAAGTTGGTGTAACAAGTTTGTCCGACTTATTGTACCAATATGTTGGAATGGAGTAAATTCTGCAGTAGTCGATTCGTTCGTTTGTCCAACAAGTTGGTACAACATTCCATAGTGAATTTGCACCTTTAGAAGAAAATTAAAAACTGGATATTAGGTAAAAACGAGCAGATTTGAGCAAATCGAAGCCTGTACTTGAATTACAAGCATCGGGGTGTGTATAAAGTCTCCCCATGCCTCGGATGAATCCGAAAAAATTTTTCAAGATGTCTTGTAATAATAAATTTGACATCATATTTTGTTTTCAAGAACTGAAATAAGCCCTTTAAAGATTCGTTACTTATGATAATTCCGTTTTGGAAGGGGATCGTAGAATCATGTCCCTTCACTCGCATTTTTTACATAAATTGTGTCATTTCGTCCAAGATTTTAGTTTGATTTTCTAAAGCTGTGAAGGCGTTCAGCATTTCGTGTTTTCCGAATTGGCCAACACTGTTCTGAATGTCAAACCAATCATTAATTAATTTAAACGATTTTCTTAGTTCTTTATAGCTTGCATAACGGATGAGCTCTTTGTCCCCAAAAAATTGCACGGCTCTGGATACGTTATTTGGAAAACAGTTTCGCAGCAGGACTGACTCTCATCTTCATCACTCTTTTGTTTTTTATTTGTCTTGTGACACACTTGATACACAATACGACAACTTGTGACACAGTTTCAAGCAACACGTTTTGCGACAACGCTTCGTCAGCACTGTGTGCTGTATCACAAGAAAGCTCTGTGTTATAAGACAACTTATATTTTCTTGTGACACAGTGCTGATGAAACGTTGTCGCAAAACGTGTTGCTTGTTGTTGCTTTTAAGGTGGAATACCAGGAACTTGTGAGTCAAATCTGGTCCATGTAAAATAAAACGACGTCGGCTGAGTGGCAAGCGTGTTCGACTCCGAAACGAATGATCGTGTGGAGTCTTGGTTCGAACCTGATTTCAGTCAGGATTTTTTTCTGCCAACATTCACCTCTGATACTCATGTGTGTATCATGTGAAGAAGACCGATGTGTCACAGGGTTCGGATTCCCTGTCTGAATAAAGTAGGTCCCGCTCATTCGTAAAATACCTTTTGCGATATGAGTGCCCCGTCTTCGAGCTCGTCACTCGATACATTAAGGGGTATGACGTAGTAACGCCTAAACCTTACACCAGAAACCGAACTTGGTAAAGATAGGCGCCGGGTCATAGGGATTCATGTCCTGATTATGCCGAAAAAGAAGAAGAGAAGATTCACGCGGATTAATGTCCACCGCAAGTGTTAATTTATCGACGGCCTGATAGTTGATCGGCCAAAGTAGTTAATCTTGCTGTAATATCCTCCATCTATAAACGAGAAAATCGATTTTGATTGAAACTGAAAAATCTAGTCAATATAGTATTACGGCTTTCAACTTTAAATCACCCGAGATCACCGTAAAATAAAAATTAAATTCATCCGTTAAGTAAATTGATCTTAGCTAAAAATTAATTTAAGACTTTGCCTTTCTTTTAATAAGTAGTATAATTTATGTATTTAAATGTACGCTTACAATTTTTCGATAAAAGATGCTCGATTGAGCATCCATTTGAAAAACAGTTTTTAAGTTGGTAACAAAGCGGAAAATAAGAAAATGGCAAAAAGTTTACAAACAAAGCATCTTTTATCGAAAATTTGTAAACGTACATATAAATAAATAAATTATACTACTTACTAAAAAAAAGGAAAAGTTTAAATTAATTTTTAGCTAAGATCAATTTACTTAAAGGGGTAATTTTTATTTTACATGGACCCGATTTGACTCACAAGTGCCTGGTATTCCACCTGAAAATTGACTTTTGACATACTATTTATTTATTGTTTCTTTTTTTTACTTCAAATTTTCGGAAAAACTCGAGTCTTTTTTTTTTTTTTTTTTTTTTCGTCTTTCTCATCCACGGAAAAAAGTTTGGTAAGACTCGGTTTCTTTTAAATTAAGATAAAAATCTGCTTTAAATAAATTGTTTTTCTACTTGGTTGAGTACACTATTCTACTCCAGCGATCCTGCGTAACATCCGACCTCTATATGTATCCGGTGGTGGTGCCTGTGTCTTTGTGCCTGTCTCTTTAGTTAACTAATTCTATGCGCAGAGGTTTTTTTTTTATTCATTTTTTCTTTGTTGATCGTGGAAAAAGTATTGGAAAAATTTAATCCACTACTTCCTTTCAAAAAGCAAACCCGAACACAAGGTTCATAAGTAAGCTTTAGGAAAAAAAAAACTTTTTTTTTTTTTTCGATTGTGTGTAATTTGTCCACCACGGCTCGCCGGTTATGATGATACGGTTGTTGTCTCAGTAGTACGGTCATGTGTGGAAACTGTCACACATGCGACGCCACGGTTTGTGACATTCGTCTTCACTTTTCTTTTTAGGTTGTAAGGGGTGCTGATTTTCGGGGTCGGAAAATAAAAAAAGAAAAAGAAAAAGAACCGTTGTGCGCCAATGTAAGAGTACGGCTTTTCGGGTCAAAAATAAATAATAAAAAAAAAAAAAATAAGAAAAAGGGGCGACAATGTAACGAGCAAAAAAAAAAAAGACAGAACAGAACAAACCAAACCAAAAACAAAAAAAAATAAGATAAAATAACAATAAGAAGAGACCCGGGGGAAAACCAAGGAAGGAAGGAATGCCAGGGACGGTAGCTCAGTTTCGGCAGAGGTATCTTGGTCATGGGTAAGGTCGGCTAAGAAAGGTAAAGCTCGAAGGAAAAATAAGGCTAGGGAAATCCGAGTAGAATAACAATAAAATAAATAAAAATATAACGGATAAAGATTGATAATTGCAAAGTGTGATTCTGAGAAGAAGGGCCTAGAATTTGAAAGAGAAAGGACAGTAAAAAAAAAAAATGAAGTATGAAAAAGACAATTATCAGGAAATCCTTGAGACTATCACAGAATTTTGAAGTCAGACTCCCAATAATCCTCTTGGAAAAATAGATAAAAAAAAAATAAAGGGGCGGCTAAGGTCCTAAAGTGCTCACAAAATCTTGACACTAGAGAGCCTAACACTAGAAGGGAAAGAACTAGGGCATCAGAGGGTCCTACCAGAACTTTTCAGAAAATAAAAGTTAGGAGTTATCCTCGTCATGCTAATTTAGAATTTAAAAAAAAATACAGACCTAAATATCAGAAGGGAAAACTTTCAAACAAAAAAAAAATTAAAAGGGAAGGGAATCACAACTTGGCAATATCATTCTCTTTTTTTAAGAGAAAAAAAAAAAAAAAATAATAATTTAAATTTTGATGATGATGTAGAAAGAAATTAAACGATGACGATGACTCGATGATTTTGTTGCTCCATTTGTAGATTTATATCAATAATAAAAATAAAAACTATCCTAGTAAAGTTGTATCCGTTGAAGAGAACCTAAATAAAAAAAATAGGGAAAGAATAGAAAACAAAAAGGAAGTAGGAAATAGAAAACCACTGGGTAATCCTTAAGGTATTTTCAGAATTTAAATACCAGACTCCCAATAATTTTCTGGAAAGAAAGACAGGTAAAAAAAAATAAAGTGGGTGTAAAGAGATCCTTAAGACTATCACAAAATTTTGAAGTCAGAATCTTTACGGGAAGAGAAAGGCCTAGCTATATGATCAAGGATTCTTTAGATGTTTTCCAAAATATAAAACAAGAATTTACCAAGATACATAAAATTTTATTTTAAAAAAAAAATAGTTCCGAAAATTTTTGAAATGAAAGGTTTACCATTTAAAAAAAAAAAATTTTGAGAAGGGGATACATTTTTATAAGAAAAAAAAAAATTCACACAGTTTCGTTCATACTAGTAAAAAAAAAAATGATCATAAAGAGAAGAAAACAATCTGAATCAAGTTTAAAAAAAAAAATAATTTTAAAGTCCAGATCTTTTGCTGGGAAAATAAAAAAAATAAAACAAAACAAAAAAAAATAATACTTGATTCAGCGCGTTTTCCACATAAAAAAAAGAGATGATAACAATAATGATAAAATAAAAAAAAAAAACCTAAAACTAACCTATTTTCGACTAAACAGTCTTATACCTTTTTACATTTTCTACATTTTTTACATCTTTATTTAAAGACAAAAAAAAAAAATGTCTTTACCATGTTAAAAATTTGCATTAAGCAAACCAACAAAACAACACAAACAAAAAAAAAAATGAAATCAGATATCGATTGAAATACTTTACATCAAGGCTCAATAAAAAATTAACTCAAACCTTTGTTATTTCAATACTTAATTAATTTCCTAAACCTAATTATTTTATGAAACTCGACAAATCTTAAGGGAAAAGAAAAAAAATAAATATAAAAATAACTGGGACATAAAAAAAAAATAAAATAAGATAAAACCAAAAGGGTGAACTCAACAACAAAAAAAAAAAAATAATATGAATCTCGACTAAGGATGTTTCGACTAAGAAACTCGACTAAAGTAACTCGACTAAAAATGAAAAATTTTAGGAAAATAAAGAAACACGACAAAAAGGGACTTTTGTGGCGATTTTGAGAATCACGACGGAATTTGAATTTTAGGGTAATAAGAGAAACACGACAGAATTTGTTCTCTGCGGGATTTTACCGCTACCGTATAAATTTTAAAATTCAAAAACGGGTTGGCATATTCTTAGGCCTTGCCAACAGGCGGGTTGACCTAAAAATATTTAATTAAGGAGGATTTTGGGCATTTTAAATTATTAGAAACTCGACGGGAATTCCATTTTCAGAAATCACGACAGTAAATAAAAAAAAAAATCAAGGGAAATTCATTTTAAGGAATCTCTCGACAGATTTAACAGGAGGAACATGGGCTAATTTTTGAGAGGGGGGGGGGGGTCAACTTGAAATGACAAAAAAAAATGTAAACTCGACATATTTTAAATGCTAAAAAAAAAATAAAAGGGATTTTGGATTTTAAAACTTTTTGGACTTAAGCGAGAGAAAAAAAAAAAATAAATAATGGGGAATTTGACGAAATAAAAAAAAATTAAATCGATGGGAAACCTAACGAATCTTAAGCGATTTAGCATAACCGATGATTTAAAAAAAAAAATAAAATCTTTCAACTTAAATAAAAAAATGAAAATGTGCCTTCACAAAAATAAAAATTCGAACAATCTAAATTTTAACATTTTCGGCCAAACAAAATTTAAAAGAAGAAAAAAAAATAAAAATAAAAATACTTTACAATTTTGACAACAAAAAAAAAAAAAAAAAAAAAAAATCAGCTCATTTTTGGTACCAAAAAGAAATAAAAAGAAAACTTATCAATTTCCAGCGGAGGACGAATTTTCTCACGACGGTCTGAGGTGCCTCGGTTGCCTGATAACTCAAGGCTTAATCCGAAGGGGCATTTCCTAGGGTTTATTCCTTGAATTCTCGCCGATTTTTCGAAAATTTTAAATTTAAAGATGATCCTTTGAAACGTTGAATTTTTAATCCAAGTAATTTCACTTAATTTCTTTTTAATAATACTTCACAAGAGGCCATATTTAATAAATTTTTCTTTTCAATGACACATGTTTCACTTATGAAATTTTTACTTTCATATTAAAAAAAATTTGATTAATAAAAAAAAATGTTTCAATAATTCAATCGGTTTAAGGGAATTTTGTCTTGGCTGTTTTTAAACTATTTTATTGCACTTTTTAATTTTCTAAGAAAGTTCTTTCATTTCAAAATTCTTTTTCCGTTCTTCGTAAAAAAAAAAAAAAATCTTTACATTTTCGACGATTTTTTTCCATAAAAAAAAAAGATCACGACTTTACTTTTTTTTTTTTTCTAACACACGACATATTTCAGATAATTATAAGACTTTCAATTAAACACATTTTCTTTACTGTTTCTTTTTCTTTCTTTCATTTTGATCACTTTTCTTTAATAAAAATTTTAATGATTTTAACGCGACCGACAGACAACATTTTTAATACGGGACTTTCTTACAGTTTGTTTCACTCCATATTAATTAAATAAATACTTATATAAAAAAATACTAAAGCACATTTTATTTTTTTTTTTTTTATTAATTAACCCGACTTTGATAATTTGCGAGATCCGGACGCGACGAAAATTATTAAGAGTTTGAGGCGCAAACTCATCTCCACCGGTTATGCTAATCCAGCGAAGGGGTTGAACACGTGACTTTAGGGAGCCAATTAAAATTCACGACTTGCAAATTTTTAAGGGGCGGGAGGGGTATCGGAGGGCTTCGGGGATACTCGACATATTACGCTTGTTTCCCATGGTTTCGATGCAGGTGGATTGGGGTTTCTCGGAATTTTCAAGTTCGGACAAATTTCGCAGATAAGAACTTGAAAAATATAAAAACAAAGGGACCGATTCGACATTCTCAGAAAATGAATTTTGAGACGCCATTTTGCAAGGGCTAACGTGGGAAACTAATGCAACAAGGGTTTATCTGATAAAAAAAAAAATGATTAAAAATTTTGGAAAAGAGAAGAAAGGAAAAAAAAAATGGGGAAATTTCTGGGACTTAAAAAAAAAATTTTGAGGCTCAGAAATTTGAATCGTTACATTACCCCGGTAGTTGGGATAAAAAAAAAATAAGCGAAAAACCGGTTATTTTTTTTTTCACACTTCGACCTATATGGAGTAAGAGAAAAAAAAATCTTTAAACAATAAAAAAAAAATCTTGGACATTAAAGATGAATAATAATAATAATAATAAAAAAAAAATGAGAGACAGACCTTCGATGAATCACAAAGTAATGTTTATTGGTTTCTTTTTTTTTTTTTTTTTCATAGATATTTAGTTATCTGAATTGTATTATAAATTTTGATTTATGTTTGGGTCCTTTGTAAAAGGAATAGGAATTTTGGAAAGGAAAATAAAGGTTAGGAATTTTGTTGAGCGCCACTCATGGATTTTTAGGTTGCCACGAGCCAACCGATCTTATAATATTTGAAATTATTTTATGAATTTTATTAAACCAACGACATTTTACCTTTTACACATTACTTTGCCAATCATTGAAGAAAGAAAAAAAAAAATAAATAAAATAAAATAAAATAAAAATAAGAATAAGAAAAATAATTTAAATTTTGACGGGCAAAAGGGTAAAAAAAAAATCACGACAAATAAGAGGGGGGTTTTTGATGTTTTTCACGGGGTTTTACCGTTGCAGTACTCATAAAAACTGGCTGATATATTCTTAGGCCTTACCAGCTGGCGGGAAAAACCTAAGATAATAATAATAAAAAAAAATTACGGAGGGAAGAGAAAAAAAATTACGTGAAAGGTTTGAGAGACTCGACTTAGATCTCATTCCATAACTCGACGCTCGGGGTCTAATAGAAATTTCATGGGGATCATCTGAATCTGAATCGCTAAAGCTTTCTTTACCAAAACTTTCATTTTTCTTGTGAACTAAACTTCTTCTAATCTTTTCCTCATCTACCTTCTTTCCGACTTTAGCTAATTTTGCAATGGTTTTAATCTTTTTCGTTTTCGTTAATTTGTTATAAGAGGTCTGGAGATTTCTTATTAAATCGGCTACAAATTTTGATTCGGGCATTGGATCTATCATTCGGTCTCTGATTTTGATCATTCTCGACAAATAGGAATTCATATCTTCAGAGGGAAGCTGGGCTGAACGTATAATTTCTGCTTCTAATTCTCTATCTAAATCAGCAAAGGTAAACTGGGATTTTAATAACTGTTTCGCTTCAGGCCAGGTTTTACACTTTTCTTTGTTTACTTCCCACCATGTTTGGGCTTTCTTAATCAAAACATATTGAAGGGTTAAACATTTATCTTTATCCGTAATACCAAAGAAATGCTCACTCAATTCTTCAAACTTTTTCAAAAATTCATTGACATTACTTTTTGAACTACCAGAGAAAATAACTGACTTCTTATTGCACTCATCTGCTAATTTAAGGGACACAGATTTTGCAGAAGGGGGAGTTGGAGGATAAACAGGGGCAGGGATAGCTTTGGATAAACTATCTGCTAGCACTGAACCTAAAGTTTTACCAAATTGGTCAATCACGACAGACATATCAGAACTAGAATTACTACCTTGACTTAATTGGGGATTAAAATTAAAATTTGAATTTGAATTTAAATTTAAATTTGGATTTGGACTCAAATTTGCATTGGAACGACGATTTAAAGAAGGGGGAGGGAAATTAAAATTAGGAAAATTTTGATTTGGAACTTGATTTAAATTAACAGTAGCATAAGGGTTTTGAACTAAGCTGGAAGCTGGATTCAAATAATAATTATAAGCTGGAAAAGTTTTAGCTTGGGATTCACTCGACTTAAAATTACTTGACGGCTTTTTAGGGAGTCTATAACTAGGTCTAACTGGTACTCTTGGGAGAAAATGTTTTGGTTTGGCACCACCAAAAGCATTATCAGAAGAAGGATTTCGTACTGGAGGAGGATCTGAAGTTTGCATTCTAATCTGAGTATTCGGAGTTGAAAATACTGGGGGATTAAACGGGAGGGAACCAGATATTCTAGTACTGGGAATCACGACAGGTTTAACTTCTTCAGGAGCCACGACATCACCTAAAATCTCATCCAACTCACGTTCATCCTTGGATTTTGGGGCCAAATTTGTAAGGGACATTGTTTGGGACTCAAGGGAGGTCTTATGGGGGTCAATACTATCAAGATACACACTATCCGAATCATTTTCATTAACTTCAACTTTATTCTCTTGTACCTCATCATTCTCAATTCATCTTCTATCTCAAATTTAATAGGGTATTCAGGGATCTGACTTAACCTACTTTTATCACCTAAATAATAAACTATTAACCTTTGAATTAAGATAGGCTTCGTTCCTTCTTCTGGAATCTTAGCAATTCGGCATAAAAATTCTAACTTATCCTTCTTACAATCAATTAAATATTCCATAATTGATTTAAACGCCATTTTGAAATAATAAAAAAAAATTAAAAACTCAGGTAAAAACTCTCAATAAAATTCGCTCAAAAACTAATCACAATACTATTCTCAAATTATCATGGAAAAACAAGAAAAATCCCGTACTAATTTAGTCATCTGTACCAGTGTAATAAAAATTAATAGGGGACATTAAAAAAAAAAAGAAAAAGAAAAAGAGGAAAAAAAAAAAAATGTTACCAAAAAGGGAAAAGGGAATAATAATAATAAAAAAAAAAATCTAAGGCATAACACGACCATAAAAAAAAATGACATGGGTTGACATGATTAAAAACAAAAATTTAAAACAACAAATCTGCTCCAATTATAATATCGATGGCTAAATTTGGAACTAAATAGCAATCTACTGTCCTTCGGGTATTTCCGGTTTGAAAAGTTACCGTAGCAATTTTATTTACCATCTGGTTTAATCTATCAATACAAACAAAAACTGGAGGGACTATTCGTATGGGGAAATTATTTTCTACTAAGAACGGCTCTAATGAACTACTGACAAAAGTTCTGGGACATCCTGTGTCAGCTATAGCAAGGAAACCTCTTCCTGCTATTCTAACCATAATGAGATTATCAGTCATTTTGGACTATACAAAAAAAAAATTCACAACTATAATATAAAACTCTAATAAAAATTCGCACAAGATTATAACTCTTTAAATTCTTATCAATATCATGGAAAAAGAAAAATTCCCGTGCTAAATATGTCATTTAGCCACGTGTAATAAAAAAATAAGAGAAAAGGGTCAGGGGTGGGTAAAAGAAAAAAAAAAAATAAGAGGGAAGAAAGAGAAAGAGAAAAAAAAATGTCAATTTTAAGAGGACAAAACTAATTAACAATCTGGAGCTCATAAAAAAAAAAAATTTTTAAAACCATGTCAAACCATAAAAAAAAAAATCTTCACGAATAAAGGGAAAATTTTGCAAAAAGAAAACCTAAATGTATTTCAATCGATAATAATGAAAGAAAAAAAACAAAATTAACCTAATTTAAGCCTACAATCCTAATACCATTTTCATTTAAAATTTCGCGTATCGTAGACAATAAAACATTTAATTCCTCATGGTTTTGTACAACAAAAATTATATCATCCTGATATAAAATAATTTCTCTACCTAACCATGGACGTAATAAATTTCTTAATAACTGCAAGATTGGACCTTCAGCTATCAAACCTAAACTTAAAGTAAATATCATATTTCTCAAAAACAAAAGAAAAATCCACGTGCTATCCTGTCGTTTCCAGGAATGCTTATTTTACCATTAAACAACTAAATAATCATAAAAAAAAAATAAAGACGATAATGATAAAAAAAAAATAAATCTAAGAAAAATAATAATAATAATAAAGTTCATTCAATCATTCACACATTCATTCAAAAGATAGACAACACAGAAGGAAGAAACTTAAAACTAAACAATTATATATTTTTATAGAAGGGTTTTTCTAAAATTTTATACTTTTTTTTTTTAATTTTCTATTTTATATATAACCTAGCTAATGATAAAAAAAAAAAAGGAATCTACAAGATGAACCAACAAACTTCGATCGTCATACTTAGGGCTATTGGACTTTCGAGCAGTTTAGATTTCAAGCCCCACGTTGCAGGCGACAATGTAAGGGGTGCTGATTTTCGGGGTCGGAAAATAAAAAAAGAAAAAGAAAAAGAACCGTTGTGCGCCAATGTAAGAGTACGGCTTTTCGGGTCAAAAATAAATAATAAAAAAAAAAAAAATAAGAAAAAGGGGCGACAATGTAACGAGCAAAAAAAAAAAAGACAGAACAGAACAAACCAAACCAAAAACAAAAAAAAATAAGATAAAATAACAATAAGAAGAGACCCGGGGGAAAACCAAGGAAGGAAGGAATGCCAGGGACGGTAGCTCAGTTTCGGCAGAGGTATCTTGGTCATGGGTAAGGTCGGCTAAGAAAGGTAAAGCTCGAAGGAAAAATAAGGCTAGGGAAATCCGAGTAGAATAACAATAAAATAAATAAAAATATAACGGATAAAGATTGATAATTGCAAAGTGTGATTCTGAGAAGAAGGGCCTAGAATTTGAAAGAGAAAGACAGTAAAAAAAAAAATGAAGTATGAAAAAGACAATTATCAGGAATCCTTGAGACTATCACAGAATTTTGAAGTCAGACTCCCAATAATCCTCTTGGAAAAATAGATAAAAAAAAAATAAAGGGGCGCGCTAAGGTCCTAAAGTGCTCACAAAATCTTGACACTAGAGGGCCTAACACTAGAAGGAAAAGAACTAGAGCATCAGAGGGTCCTACCAGAACTTTTTCAGAAAATAAAAGTCAGGAGTTATCTCGTCATGCTAATTTAGAATTTAAAAAAAAATACAGACCTAAATATCAGAAGGGAAAACTTTCAAACAAAAAAAAAATTAAAAGGGAAGGGAATCACAACTTGGCAATATCATTCTCTTTTTTTAAGAGAAAAAAAAAAAAAAATAATAATTTAAATTTTGATGATGATGTAGAAAGAAATTAAACGATGACGATGACTCGATGATTTTGCTGCTCCATTTGTAGATTTATATCATAATAAAAATAAAAATTATCCTAGTAAAGCTGTATCCGTTGAAGAGAACCTAAATAAAAAAAATAGGGAAAGAATAGAAAACAAAAAGGAAGTAGGAAATAGAAAACCACTGGGTAATCCTTAAGGTATTTTCAGAATTTAAATACCAGACTCCCAATAATTTTCTGGAAAGAAAGACAGGTAAAAAAAAATAAAGTGGGTGTAAAGAGATCCTTAAGACTATCACAAAATTTTGAAGTCAGAATCTTTACGGGAAGAGAAAGGCCTAGCTATATGATCAAGGATTCTTTAGATGTTTTCCAAAATATAAAACAAGAATTTACCAAGATACATAAAATTTTATTTAAAAAAAAAAATAGTTCCGAAAATTTTTGAAATGAAAGGTTTACCATTTAAAAAAAAAAAATTTTGAGAAGGGGATACATTTTTATAAGAAAAAAAAAAATTCACACAGTTTCGTTCATACTAGTAAAAAAAAAAATGATCATAAAGAGAAGAAAACAATCTGAATCAAGTTAAAAAAAAAAATAATTTTAAAGTCCAGATCTTTTGCTGGGAAAATAAAAAAAATAAAACAAAACAAAAAAAAATAATACTTGATTCAGCGCGTTTTCCACATAAAAAAAAGAGATGATAACAATAATGATAAAATAAAAAAAAAAAACCAACCTAAACTAACCTATTTTCGACTAAACAGTCTTATACCTTTTTACATTTTCTACATTTTTTACATCTTTATTTAAAGACAAAAAAAAAAATGTCTTTACCATGTTAAAAATTTGCATTAAGCAAACCAACAAAACAACACAAACAAAAAAAAAATGAATTCAGATATCGATTGAAATACTTTATATCAAGGCTCAATAAAAAAATAACTCAAACCTTGTTATTTCAATACTTATTAATTTCCTAAACCTAATTATTTTATGAAACTCGACAAATCTTAAGGGAAAAGAAAAAAATAAATATAAAAATAACTGGGACATAAAAAAAAATAAAATAGATAAAACCAAAAGGGTGAACTCAACAACAAAAAAAAATAATATGAATCTCGACTAAGGATGTTTCGACTAAGAAACTCGACTAAAATAACTCGACTAAAAATGGAAAATTTTAGGAAAATAAAGAAACACGACAAAAAGGGAATTTTGTGGCGATTTTGAGAATCACGACGGAATTTGAATTTTAGGGCAATAAGAGAAACACGACTGAATTTGTTCTCTGCGGGATTTTACCGCTACCGTATAAATTTTAAAATTCAAAAACGGGTTGGCATATTCTTAGGCCTTGCCAACAGGCGGGTTGACCTAAAAATATTTAATTAAGGAGGATTTTGGGCATTTTAAATTATTAGAAACTCGACGGGAATTCCATTTTCAGAAATCACGACAGTAAATAAAAAAAAAAAATCAAGGGAAATTCATTTTAAGGAATCTCTCGACAGATTAACAGGAGGAACATGGGCTAATTTTTGAGAGGGGGGGGGGGGTCAACTTGAAATGACAAAAAAAAAGTAAACTCGACATATTTTAAATGCTAAAAAAAAAATAAAAGGGATTTTGGATTTTAAAACTTTTTGGACTAAGCGAGAGAAAAAAAAAAATAATAATGGGGAATTTGACGAAATAAAAAAAAATTAAATCGATGGAAACCTAACGAATCTTAAGCGATTTAGCATAACCGATGATTTAAAAAAAAAAATAAAATCTTTCAACTTAAATAAAAAAATGAAAATGTGCCTTCCCAAAAAAAAAATTCGAACAATCTAAATTTTAACATTTTCGGCCAAACAAAATTAAAAGAAGAAAAAAAAATAAAAATAAAAATACTTTACAATTTTGACAACAAAAAAAAAAAAAAAAAAAAATCAGCTCATTTTTGGTACCAAAAAGAAATAAAAAGAAAACTTATCAATTTCCAGCGGAGGACGAATTTTCTCACGACGGTCTGAGGTGCCTCGGTTGCCTGATAACTCAAGGCTTAATCCGAAGGGGCATTTCCTAGGGTTTATTCCTTGAATTCTCGCCGATTTTTCGAAAATTTTAAATTTAAAGATGATCCTTTGAAACGTTGAATTTTTAATCCAAGTAATTTCACTTTAATTTTCTTTTTAATAATACTTCACAAGAGGCCATATTTAATAAATTTTTCTTTTCAATGACACATGTTTCACTTATGAAATTTTTACTTTCATATTTAAAAAAAATTTGATTAATAAAAAAAAAATGTTTCAATAATTCAATCGGTTTAAGGGAATTTTGTCTTGGCTGTTTTTAAACTATTTTATTGCACTTTTTAATTTTCTAAGAAAGTTCTTTCATTTCAAAATTCTTTTTCCGTTCTTCGTAAAAAAAAAAAAAAATCTTTACATTTTCGACGATTTTTTTCCATAAAAAAAAAAGATCACGACTTTACTTTTTTTTTTTTTCTAACACACGACATATTTCAGATAATTATAAGACTTTCAATTAAACACATTTTCTTTACTGTTTCTTTTTCTTTCTTTCATTTTGATCACTTTTCTTTAATAAAAATTTTAATGATTTTAACGCGACCGACAGACAACATTTTTAATACGGGACTTTCTTACAGTTTGTTTCACTCCATATTAATTAAATAAATACTTATATAAAAAAATACTAAAGCACATTTTATTTTTTTTTTTTTTATTAATTAACCCGACTTTGATAATTTGCGAGATCCGGACGCGACGAAAATTATTAAGAGTTTGAGGCGCAAACTCATCTCCACCGGTTATGCTAATCCAGCGAAGGGGTTGAACACGTGACTTTAGGGAGCCAATTAAAATTCACGACTTGCAAATTTTTAAGGGGCGGGAGGGGTATCGGAGGGCTTCGGGGATACTCGACATATTACGCTTGTTTCCCATGGTTTCGATGCAGGTGGATTGGGGTTTCTCGGAATTTTCAAGTTCGGACAAATTTCGCAGATAAGAACTTGAAAAATATAAAAACAAAGGGACCGATTCGACATTCTCAGAAAATGAATTTTGAGACGCCATTTTGCAAGGGCTAACGTGGGAAACTAATGCAACAAGGGTTTATCTGATAAAAAAAAAAATGATTAAAAATTTTGGAAAAGAGAAGAAAGGAAAAAAAAAATGGGGAAATTTCTGGGACTTAAAAAAAAAATTTTGAGGCTCAAAAATTTGAATCGTTACAAGGTTTCTTCGCTTTTTCTTACGTCTCATTATTTCCACTTGTGGCGTCATTTCTCTTTCGTTTGTTAACACCCCTGTCTGGTAAAACATTTCGGTGGTTTACGGCGGTGAAAATGACGTAACGAAATGTTTTATGGGTATTTACATGGTTCGGGAGGAGTAGATGTACGCCTCTTGAAATTAGAAAATTGGGGGGAAAAAATGAATCGAAATTCAGAGGCTTCATTTTGATTCTGACGTCTGGAAATGAGGGTTTTTGTCGAAAATTTTCGAGGAACGTATTAAGGCACGAGCTGCTCCTCTGGCCGAAAATCACTTTCCGATGGCGGTAAATTTTGAGAAAAATTTGCCCCTTTCCCTCCCTTTCTCCAAAACTTTGACTCTCGATTCTCCCTTAAGGCACAGCTGCATAAAAAAAAAAAGTTCCCGTTTGTTCAAAAAAACCAGAAAAAACCTCCTTGGATTTGTTTCGGTCCTTTTTTTTAAAGAAGGAATCCGAATCCTGGCTGGCCTGTACAAACAATGCAAGGAGAATACTGAGTTCAAGAACTTTTTTTTTGAAAAGCTCTAGCTTTCTGGTGTGAAAATTTTTACTCACCTTTTGTCATTAGTGACAAAAACTTTTCTATCTTGAAGAGCGTTATTAAAACCCTCGCGTTCCAGAGCAGAGTAAACATCGTTCCTTGTGATCCTACCGATTGGTTTCGGGATCGATAGCAAATATCTCTTTTCATCTCGCCCGTTAACGTATTTAACCTTCATGTCTGTTTCGGTCATTTCGAAACAGACAAATTTTTTCACCGCTTTAGACAAACTAGAATTTTATCTGCACTAAGCAAAAACTTTTTTACTCTTTTAAGGTGTTTCGATAGCACCGCTTCATTATTAGTTAAAAGAGCATCGTTCTTCGGTCTTCTTATAATTTCGTTAAAATTTAAGAAAAAATAAAAAAATTTTATCCTATTGTTAGCCTACGGAAAAGAAAAAAATGGCATCCATTTTTTTCCACGAAATAAACAAAGCTTCCGATTTTCTTTGCTGAAACATTCAAACTAGAAAGTTACATTCACATTATTTAAAGCTAATATTAATTCGATACCTATTAACAGATGTTATGTTAGTTTTTGAAAAAATCGGAACATCTAGAAATAGGCTTTTTTCGTAAATAAATGAAAACGCTTTGTTTATTTTTTGGAACTTCCCATATAACGCCATGTATTTTTTTATATTTTTAAAAATTTTTAACTCGTTAACTAGAAAGTAACTTTTGCTTAAATTTTTAAGGGAGGTGCGCGGATACCTGATATATTATCTGTGCGAGTTTGAAGAATATGTAACATTTTGGCTTTTACTATCGAAACACCTTAATCAGTAAAACATGAATAAAAGGTCCGCGATTTATTTATCAACTACTTGTTTTCGAGAACATTTTTTAAAAAAAAAACTTGTTTCGCGCCTTTTCGGAAGAACACTTTTTAAAAATGTTCTCGAAAACAAGTAGTTGATAAATAAATCGCGGACCTTTTATTCATGTTTTACTGATTAATGAGATCAAAATATATATTCGCACAATAATGCATCTGATCCATTTAAACGTTAGGCATGTAATATTAATGAAAAATACGGTTAAAACAGAGTATAAACATTATAAATTAGCCATCTGAAATTCAATTTCCTTCATTTTACAATGGCGCACATATGTGCTTAAGTTGGAAATGGTGAATTAAGTAAGCTTTCAACATTAGAAAGCTCGTGTGAAAAGGAAATTAGGGACATTCAACTGCTTCTTCATGAGGCCTAAAAACCATGCGAATTAAGCATGTGTGAACACGCCGGTCGCAACCATAATATGGTGCAGTAAATTGGCCTTCATGGCTGCTATTTGTCTGCCACTGGAAGATTTCCGACTGTCATGTTCACAACAGCGAAAAGTGAATAAATTTAGAAAAATGGATATAGCATACGCGCAACTCAGTGCCACTTATGACCCCTTATTAACCTCATATGAAACTACCTTTTAACATAAATTTTTTTTTTTTTAACAGCCCAAAAATCGGCCTTATCGACCCACGTTCTTTCAAGCAGTTTCACAAATGTGCAATCAGGAGAATTGTGGATTTCCATTATTGCCGGAGCATCTGTAGGCTTAATCAAATTGTTTAATGTGATTTAAATATATTTGCTGAAAACTTACCGAGCGAAAATGCATGGGGAACAATTTTTCTAGTTCGTTGCATACTTCAACTTCTTTAATCGATTTTGAACGATATCCATATTTGAAGATCAGGTAATCTACTGTAAAGCTCCGAAAATTGCCATAAGAGAAAAAAAATCGACAATTTTTTTTTTCGCGAAAAAATCTGGTTTCTTATCGGAAATCTTCCGTAGATCACGAATCTAATGTCCTTTTTTTTTTTTAATCTGATCCGGTTTTTGAGTTAAAAACCAAAATATGGAAAAAAAGCGTGGTAAAGTGACAAAACGTACCAAGTCTTCAGATTCACTCGTATTTTGGTCTCTAGCTCAAAGACCGGGCCAGATATTAAAAAATGGACTTCAGATTCGTGATCTGCGGAAAATTTCCGATAAAAACCACATTTTTTTGCAAAAAAAAAAAAAAAAAAAAAAAAAAAAAATAGTCGACTTTTTTTTCTTTTGTGGCAATTTTCTAAACTTTAAGCCCAAGTCACGTTTTCCCGTAGAGTAAAAAATTTTTTAAAGAAATCGGGTTTTTGAATAGACCAAGGAGAACCATATTTGGGGATGCGCGATTTGAAATTCAGGAATTGCCAAAATAAGGGACTCCCTACTGTACGTAATGCTCCGGCTTGCTGATCCTTCTTTGAACGAAAATCAAATGTATCAAATGACACCTTTTGAAACTCCATTTTGGCTACAAGGGCGCAGGCTATAGCAAGATTTAACACGTTTTAAAACTGCAACGTTTTTCCGTGGATATTGCGCTGATGCGGAATTTAAAAACCCCGTTTAAAAATTCGAAAAGGAAACAAATTTTACACCTCCTTCCTTGATAAAATACTATATAATTTATCTTTTTAAAAAGCAATCAACAAAAAAAAAATTAAATCAAATTAACGCAGTATTTAAAAAAATCCAGAACCGGTTTGTTTTATTATTCTCTTTAAAAATGAATAAAGAAGAAGAAAATAAAGAGGAGAATCCGGCCCCTGACATTAAGTCGAAACATTATGCAAAAGAATAAAAAGAGATTAGGAAATTAGGCCTAGAATCCGTTGTCTTAATCAAGTATTAAAATTAAAACACCTTGCTATATTACCTTTGCAAACCACCCGGTTTTTATGAAACAATTAAAAAAAAAAAAAAAAAAAAAAAAAAAGAACGAAAAATAAAAGAAAAAATTCATTTTTTTTTTTTATATTTTTGATGATGTTGCCAAAAAATGAAATCTTTGTAATTTAACTTTGCTGTTTTTGTAGATATTTAACACCGTGTTAAAAATATCGAATATCATATTATAATGATGCACATTTTTCTGCGAAAAGCAAGTTTTTTCGTCGCTAAGAAGACGCGACATTTTCAATACAAAAAAGGAGATGATGATTCCTGACCTAGTTTCCCTCGTTGGGTTTTGGATTTTTGCTTGAAGAAGCAAATAATTGCTTGTTTTTTCGAAGAAAAATAAAGAAATCGCATTAACAAGGCCATTCCACAACTCGGGGAGTTGTGGTTGTTTTGTTGTTGTTGTTGTTGTTGGGTGCTGCACAGGTGTACCTCAATTCGTGTGAATATTATATTAATTAGATAGATAACTATCGTCTGAGAACAGGAAGTTTATTCGTGTACCTAAATTCAACCCATCCTTATTTCTTATTTTTCTGGTTTTTTTTTCTTTCCTTTTAAATTTTTTTTAAAAGATTCTACTCGTTTTTAGGGCGCAATTTTACGGAGAACTTGTTCAACCAACATTTTCGGCGAATAAGTTGGTGTTGCATAGGGTGGTTCTTTAAAACCGACTTTTAAATTTTTGTGACAAACTCTTCTGATTTTGTTCCGATGACTGTAAGATTCTTTTTCTTCTTTTCGGCATAATCAGGACATGAAGCCCTATGACCCGGCGCCTGTAAAATTACCCCCCAAAAAATTTGAGGATACAATATAAGTTTTTTGAAAATTTTCGGGCCCCTAAGGCAACCCTTAATGGTGACCCGATCGACCTAAAATTTTTGTGGGGCAATCTTACAGTACAGGCATTGGAACAAAACTAGAGGGGGGGTTCGTCACCAAAATTCAAAATATTTTTTCCCCCTTGCAAAAAACCACCCTAGTGTTTAGTAAAAATGGCGTATATGTTGGACAAACATTTTCACCCAACATTTTCGTTAATATGTCGGGGAAGCTCGGTGAAAATGTTTCCAACATGTTGAATGAAACCATGAAACATGTTGACCCAACATGTTCGGCTTGAAATTGCGCCATTTAAAAACCGTGCAAAGGGTGCAAAGTCAGTATGGAATGTTGGACAAACATGTTATACCAACTTGTTGGAGTGTTGGACGAACTTGTTGGACCAACATGTTTGATAAGCGAACGAATCGACTGTTGCAGAATTTATTCCTAGAGTGCAAATTCATTATGGAATGTTGAACCAACATGTTGGTGCAACAAGTTGGACAAACATGTTGTACCAACATGTCTGACAAACGAACGAATCGACTATTGCAAAATTGACTCCTATGCCGAAATTAGTGTGGAATGTTGCTACAACAAGTTTCTATAACATGTTTGTCCAACTTGTTGTACCAACATGTTGGTCCAACATTCCGCAGTAAATTTGCACCCAGAGACCCTTTTTTTTTTCCTTATTTAAAAAAAGAGAAAATGATTATGTTGTCAATGAGTTAACCACCCGTTTAAATTTAACGAGGAATATGTCATATGTTGTGGAATCGTTAAATTTGTCTCCTTAAAAAGTAAAAGTTTAATGTATTGATTACCCAGCCTGAAAAACATTTGCAATTTCACACAATTTTGTCAAGGTATGCTTGTTACTTAATGATCATCAGTTCGCATATATATTTTTTTTTATTTTTGCTTTTTGCTCTGGTTAAGATTTGAAATCATATGTGATCTCCCAACTAGCGAAAGTAAATGACAATTAGAGGAGATGATTTTCGTAAATTAACTGTTGCTTCAAGTTGTAGTTGGATATAGGAAAAGAATGTAAGGAATAAAATGATTTTGAAGCAATGTTTTAAAATAAATTAAGCCTGAACATGTCATTTTGTTTTATTTTAAGGGTGCAAATTCACTCCGGACCAACATGTTTGTACAATCCACTCTGTTGGACCAACATGTTGGTACAAAAAGTTGGACAAACATGTTATACCAACTTGTTGGAATGTTGGCATATCGGCCCACTTTTTTATAAACAATTTTCATTAGTTGATAATTTGAAATAAACACAATTTTTTTTTAGTCATTTGAAAACACTTCCAAATAATATAGAATATTTGAAAATATTTCCAATAATTTAGAATAGGGTCGGACGAACTGGTTGTATCAACATATTTGACAAGCGAACGAATCGACTATTGCAGAATTTACTCCTAGGGGGCAAATTCACTATGGAATGTTGTACCAACATGTTGGTACAACAAGTTGGACAAACATGTTGTACCAACTTGTTGGACAAACAAACGAATCGACTATTGCAGAATTTATTTCTACGCCGAGATTAGTGAGGAATGTTGGTCCATGTTGATCCATGTTGGTCCAACATTCCATAGTGAATTTGCACCCTATTGTAGAATTTACTCCAACGCCAATTAGTGTGGAATGTTGGTTCAACAAGTTGGTACAACATGTTGGTCCAACATTCCATAGTGAATTTGCACCCTCATACATGTTGGTACAACAAGTTGGTACAACATTCAATAGTAAATTTGCATAGTTTTTTTAAAATTTTTTTTTATTTTATTTTATTTATTTATTTATTTATTATTAAAATAATTTTACCAAGAACATATTTTATAAATTTTCTTGTAACACATGAGTACTGAAAATGATTTTTCATTGGAAAAATAAGTTTTCCGTACTAGTGTGCTTTTAAAAATGGGCCTCGACTGCTAATTTTTTCGTTTGCAGCCCTTGTGTTGTAATATATTATTATTCGCTTTGTCGGTTATTAGTAATAATTCCGAATCGATTAATTCCGACTAGGTAATTCCGAATGCCTTAATTCCGAAACAATAATTCCGATGAGTTAAAAATGCATTTATTCCGGGAAAATATTTTACAGGTAAATAATTCCGAAAATAATTATTTTTTTCCGAAAAAAACAATGTATTCTAATAAAAATAAGACTGATTTATATTAAAAATTAAAAATTATCACAGATTCTTGGGAGGAACAGCGGTTTTCTTAGGAGGGCGGCCTCTTTTTTTTTTTCTGTGCCGGCGAACCGGATTCATCCGGCGAAGTGGATGTTGCTGAGCTAGAAGCCGAATCTAAATCCAATGACATGCACGGAACAACGGTTTTCCCAGCAGGGAGGCCTCTTTTTTTTTTCTTTGGCGGCGACGGAAATAACGATTGAGTGGATGTTGCTGAGTTAGAAGCCGAATCTAAATTAAAAATTTGCGACGGAAATAACGATTGAGTGGATGTTTTAGGCGACGGAGGTAATGCAGTATAAGAACGGGATGATAACTTCGACGGCAATGATCCAAAAGCATTTTCGTAACCGTTAAGTATATATTCTTCAGTAGAATTGGAGGGATGATTTTGAGAAGCAGGATTCATTTCGAAATCGATGGATGAACTTTCTGAATGAGTTGGAACATGTTGATGCACCGAAAACTCAGGTACTTGGCGGCCATATTGGATTTGCCATCTTGAATTTCGAAAATCTGCATTCAGATTTGGATTCAGCGACCCCAAAAATCCCCAGGTCACCAGTTTTGTCTCTTTAAACTAAAAAACTCGGGTACTTGGCTGCCATATTGGATCCGCCATTTTGAATTTTAAAAATCTGATTTCAGATTTGAAATCAGCGACCTCAAAAACCCCTAGAATATCACTTTCAATGAATTTACTCCAAATTTCTAATTTTGGCCAGCTAAAGTTTCATTTTTAACCACTGTGCGACAATAGTTTCCGCGCTTTTTTCAAATGTATTATGCATTATTTTACGTTTCGCTCGTTTCAAAAAATTTTTTTCCCCTTTTCCGGAATAACATAATTATTTTCGGAATAAAATAATTATTTTCGGAATTGTTCACCTCTAAAATATTTTCCCGGAATAAATGCATTTTTAACTTATCGGAATTATTGTTTCGGAATTAATGCATTCGGAATTATTTAGTCGGAATTAATCGATTCGGAATTATGTCAGACAACCGCTTTGTCTTTGCTGACAATTATACTACCAAGGATTTGTCTTGATTAGAGGAGCAGGCAATATTATTACCGTTCCGGAACAAATCAAATGAACTCCCATTTGTAAAAAAAAAAAAAAAAAAAAAAAAGAGAAAAGAAAGACAGAAATGAAGATAGGACAAATTCGCTTGACGCAGAATAAATTTTTTTTTTTTTTTCTTTTTCTTTTTGCATTGGCTCGGTTTTGGTATAGGCCTCTCCTTTCGATTTTTTATTCTTGTTGACTCCATTACTGGGAAAAAAAATGAATAGGATTGAAATAAAAATTAAGAAGGAAAAAAAAAAACTCCCATGTCGCCATGTTCCTCGACCACCTCTTAATTTAATGCGCGAAGCATCTCAATCCCCCTTTTTTTTTCCTTATCTCGATAACAATCCACACGATTTTATTTCTTTTTTCATTCCACTGATGAATCCGCTCAACCCTAATAACCTCACCTTCCTTCCTTAAAGATTTTCACTTGCCTACTGTACGTTCAGCCAAGTGTAATTTCAACGGAACATGACCTCTTAACGGTTCAAATACAAGTTAAACGATCATTAGTTATTATTATGCATTGTTATTAGTGGTCCGTAAATGTAAATAGACGGGTCCGGGTAAAGGATTCGGGGAAAAACATGCGAATCTTTCTTCCTCCCCCCTCTCCCCCCCCCCCTTCCTCCTTCCGCCGTTTTTGTCCCGTTTTTGAATTTTGAATGAATCATTCACACAAATCGAACCGATTCTTTCATCTTATGCGTTTGGTGAAATTCATGCAATCGTAAATACCGTTTGCAGGATGAGATTTTTTTTTTTTTTTTTTTTTAAATTTCCGATTTGCTTCTTTAATTTCCTAAGAGGATCAAATTTCAGTGAAGCAAGCAAAATGCTGACACAATTTTCTTAACAGCACATGTGATGTTTTTTTACCGACCTTCAGGGTTAAATGCGGAAAAAAAAAAAGAATCGTGTTGTAATTTTTCGCTTGCGATTGCTCTTTGGGGGTGGCGTAGGGGGAAAGTGGAATTTTTTTTTTTTTTTTTTTTTTTTTTTTTTTTGAGTCGTTGTTTTACATAATCGTATATATAAAGACATTTTACATTCATAGTTGAAAAGTAGATTAAAGCATACTACTGTCTGTGTACTAGGCCCGACACGGGTCACTCGTTCAATTCTAAAGACGTTGATGGGTTGTTTTACGGTTACATTCTATTTTAATCAACGTCTGATTAGTTCCTTTTTTTTAAAAAAAAATTATGAATTTTTTTTTTTTTTATTGTTTCCCTCGTTACGTGCCACTCTAATTACGCGACGGGCCGTTTGGTTCTGCTCTTTTTCGTTTTCCCGTAAAGCTTAGGTATTTTCTTTTTTTTTTTATGATTGATCATCCTTCCGGTAATAATTTTAAATCATTGAAAAAAATTTACGAGGCGGAATCATGACAGTATAACCGCCATTTTGAAGCTACCGAAGCGCGCTCTGCGTACATAGGTTGAATTTTTATTGAGCTCAAATTCGTTGGAATTGGCAAGATGGGATTGTTTCTCTGCTATTTTCTTCAACTAAATCGATTGGTTAAAAAAAATCAATTACGTTAATTCTGAAAAAAAAAAAAAAAAAAAAAATTATTGGTTCTGCTTAAGCTTAGCGATATCAAAATCGATATGCTCTTAGCACAACTATCTGCGCAATCGATATGCTGTATATAACAATTAAAGAACTATACACAGTAAAAAATGTTGTATGTTTTTGACTAGAGACCCTAAATTAAAAGAGACTGGCAAAAAACTTTGGCTCGAAAAAGCCGTGCCCACGGATCATGCGCACTGATTTTTGAAAGTTTTTGGTTACATTGCCGGTGTAGACAGCAGCAAAGTCAAAAATGGCGATTGTTTTTGTTTATTCAATGTGTATTTGTTTACCGGCTCCTTAAAAGAGTCAGATTTTGAACGCAAACATTGAAAGTGCGTACCAAGACAACAAAACACTTAATGCTGTTCAGCTATTACTGAAAGCCACCAATTAAGTCGGATTTATTAAATTTCTAATGGAGAGCAAAACAAAAACATTCGCCATTTTTTACTGTGCTGCATTTTGCAGCGGCAGTTTTGCCAAAATTCCGAAAATTCCAACATACCATTGCGCATGATCCGTGGGCACCGATTTTTCGCTCCAATTTTTTTTGCCAGTCTCTTTTAATTTAGGGTCTCTATTTTTGACACATTTTACGTGTATTTTTTTTCTTTACAAATAAAAATTAGCGGATCATTTTTGACACATAAAATTTATTTTATTTTATTTTATTTTAATTTATTTTATTTTATTTAAATTGGGCTTCAATTGAAATAGGGATTAACAGGTTTTAATGCTTAAGAAGTTTTAATTTTTTAATGAATGAATGAATGAATGAATTAATTAATTTATTAATTTATTTATTTTTTAATATTTTTTTCTCTCTCCCCTTAGTTGCAAAGTACAAAATCTGTAAAAGGGTGTATAACCGGTTGTTTTAAAATAAACTAAAATGAAATAAATTTTTGAAATAATGATTTCTGTGCGGGATTAGGAAGTTATTATGATTGTACTAATTCAGTTATAAACAAGTTCAATTATAATTAGTTCCCAATTCCGCACAGAAATCATTAAATTTCATCGATTTATTTTGAAACTTTAATTCAGCATAAAATAAATTTTTTTTAAAATTGACTAAGAATCAATTTATTGATATTAAAAATTTATTGAAATTTTTTCAAAAAATAAAAAATTCCCAAAAATTTCGAATTTAAATTTTTATTTTGGAGAAATCATCAAGTTTTGTTGATTTGGGTACTTACATGCGTTGGAAATTCACTTTTTGGCTTTAAAAATGCAATTTAAAAAAAAAAAAAAAGAGCCGAAAATAATGAAAAATGGGGTTAACAGGGTAAAAAAATGTTTGGCATCTACATATGGGGCATTATTTCTACATATTTTGGGCACATTTTGGCTATTTTCGAATTTTCAAAATTTTCTGCCCTTACCCTGTCACAGCCATCCCCGTTTTTCTACTATAACCCTGCCTGGGCGGCCAAAGGGTCAATATTTTCGAACCGAATATTTTTTTTTAGGAAGCTCAATACGTATCTAATATACCCTATAAAGGACAATTTTTTATATTAAAAGATGTTAATTGGGCGAATTTTTTAAATTCGTCCAAATTAAGGACCATTTCGTCCCTAAAAACTTCAAACTCCTGGGCCTGGGTCAAAAAAATTTTTTTCGACCTAAAAAAAATTCAGGCTTCTTTTTACATATAAATGAATGATTTTTTGCCCAGGGAACGAAAATTAAAAAAGTGACTTTCAAACCCCTAATGTCGCTATATCAATTGAAGACCAATTTGAAATAAAATTTTAAGAGGTAAATACTGTTAACTGAGTTACTATAATTTTATATTTTATTTTCATAAAGCAATCTGGTAGAGAAGCGTTGCATGCTTTTTGGGAAATAAAGTAATTCTAAACATCGGAGGCAGACACTTCAGACGAAGAATTTTCCTCAGAGGATTTTTCCTGCGAAGAGCGAAGAACTCGCATCGCCGCCTGGACAATATTGTTTGTGTTTTGGTCTCTTAACGATGCAAATTTTCTAAAAAAACATCGGTCATGTATCTTTTCTATCCAGCCAATGCTGAAAATATTCTTGAAAATTCCGGTATTTTTTGAAAATTTTGCTATTTAAAAGGTTGCTAATGTAACCTCCTCCGACGATCCCTCTTCCGGAAGTTTCTTCTGAGGAAGAGGAAGAAGAGGAAGCGGAAGCTGAAACGGAAACGGAAGAAACTTCACCTATTTCTTTATAAAGTTTTAGTTTATAATTTAAAGCCTTCAAGTAAATATATCCCAAGAAAAAGTGTGTTATAAAATTGGGTTATTAAAAACTTGAGCTTCGTTATAAAATTTTATAACCCGCCAAGAAAGACATCTATTTATAATTCCTTATAAAATTTTATAACAAAAATCATTTTTTGTAAAAAAAAAAATTGTAATTTTTTTCCCCTTTTTTTTCTCATGAAAAATGTTTAAAAAAAGAGCCTTTAAAGTCCTCATAAGCTAAATATAGTGCAATTTAAGCATAAAATTAATATAATGCTCAGTTAAAAATTTCAATTGTAAAAATTTATAAATAGTTATAAAATTTTATAATCGGCCAAAACGTTATACAGTTACGAAATTTTATAACGCACTTTTTCTTGGGATCATCCACATCAATTCAATGTTGGTAGTTGTCCACCAGCGCTTCCACTTCCTTCATATTTCTGGAAATTGGTTGCCGGATCCGTGTGTGACCAGCCGCCATTTTCTGCATCACCATCTCGTTTTCTCTTTGGTCCTTCTTGACAAAGTTCAAGAATTTCCAAAGAGAAAATTTTTAAAATTATGCAATTACTACACAAGCTGGCTCTACAGTTAGCAGCAGCATTCACCGTTATCCGTTATTTATTCCATTTACTTTAAATATAGAGTCATTACTATTTTGTGAAGCCTGTGCACTCGCACTAGGACGACATGTGAAACTTCTGCAAAAAGTTAGAAAAAAAAAAAAAAAGTTTGATTTCTCCGTTAAATTAAAAAGATATGTAAATAAATGTAAATAAATTAAGAAAAGGAGGATAAGAAATGCGTGTAAATTATCTCGACATTATTTCCTCAAATTAAAATGTTTTCACAATCATCTCCCTTGTTTTCGTTTTATTAACTTTTCAAAATCAAAATTTTCAAGTTAAAATTGTTTCCAATGTCTGGTTTATTTATTTTTGTTGTGGAATGACCCGTTTGAGAAGCTATACCGGATATACTGATCGCTCCCTCACCTTATTTCACCTGTAACTACGTAACTTCCTGTAATATTCCTACGGTTTCACCGTTAAAATACCTCCTCGCTCGGTTTATTATTCGTTTTGTGCCCTTTTTTCTTAGGTTTTCCCACAGTTCATCATCTTAATCGTAGAATGAATTAATTTGTAATTTGAAATGGTTTGATCGTCGTTCCCATTTTAAGCTATCCGATCATTTCTGTTAACTCCCTTTTTACTTCTTGAAAAAAATTTAAATTATTCCCGAATCAAAAAAAAAATGCAGATGTAGGAAAAAAAAAAATAATAAAAAGGACCTAATTAATTTGTAGGCGCGAGTGCGTTTCTGGATGATAGTCTTTTGGGAAATATAATTGGATGTACGTGAGTAGGATTTGATTTAAGGGAAATTACACCGATCGGTGATTTTACATCAATCGTGCAATTAAAGGAATTGGGTGCATTCCATTTTTTTTTTTTTTTTTTTACCGGAAATAAGTAAAAAGTTTTTTGTACGGTTTTGAAATCTTTTTTATTCATGAAATTTTTTTTTTGTGATAAAATTCCCTGCCTTTTTCATAATCGCAGGCATCGGTTGTGAGCATAGTGATGTAATCGTAAGCACATAAAAGCTAAGCAAATGACTTCTGGTAGAACAAATAATTGCGGAAGCTTTAGGGAAACGATATTTGTTTAGTTTATTATTGGAGTTATTCAGTTATTTTTTTTGACGTTTTCCTTGAATTCCTTTCGTAGGAAATAACGATACAAAGTATTTCAAAGAAACCTTTCCTAAGTTTTAAGGATTTTCTCTGGTGGAAGTCGTGCTTTTTTCTGGTTAAACCAGTTGTCCTATATTTGTCCTATAAAAATCCTAATTTTTGAGTTTGTCCTGTATTTTTATAGTTATAATTACAAAATGCGTAAAAATCAATTTTTTCTTAGTTAAAATTAATATTTTAGGATAAAGGCTACTACCGGGCTACCATATGATTTCTGCCTTCGAAAGGGATTTTTTTTTAAACTTCGCCTATAAATAGGACCATATTAGAGAGTACTTGAGCCAAATCAGGGTTGTACTATGGCCCGTTTTTTAAAAATTTTCTCAAAAATTTTGATCCCTAAGAGTGCAAATTCACTATGGAATGTTTGATCAACATGTTGGTACAACAAGTTGGACAAACATGTTATACCAACTTGTTGGACCAACATTCCACACTAATTTTGGTGTAGGAGTAAATTCTGCAATGGTCGATTCGTTCGCTTGTCAAACATGTTGGTGCAACAAGTTCGTCCAACATTCAAGCTAGTTAGTATAACATGTTTGTCCAACCTGTTGTACCAACATGTTGATCCAACATTACATAGTGGATTTGCACCCTTATATTTCTTTTAAAAAACCGGTCCTATATTTTTTCAAAAAATGCACTATTGCAACATTGCGTGTCCAACACTCACTTTGTGCAGATGATTATGTTACATATAAACGTCAGTTGTCCTCTGTCCATTTTCGAAAAATCGACTTCCACTTGAGCTAGAGAGTCGTGTAAAAACCCATTTTAAAGCTAATTTCGAGCTAGATTTTTTAAACATATTTTCGTTTTCCGGATAATTTTTCCTTCTTCGGAAAATCAGAATACGTCACTTTTTTGGAGTAATTTTCTCTGTCCGCGTCCGGAAACCATCTTCCCATTGAGCTGGAAAGTCGAGTAAAAACAAATTTTGAAGCTAATTTCAAGCTAGATGTTTTAAAAATATTTTCGTTTCTCGGAAAAATTTTCCTTTTTTGGAAAATCAGAATATGTCTTTTTTTTTTTTTTTGAGTAATTTTCTCTGTCCGCGTCCGGAAACCATCTTCCCGATGAGCTAGAAGGTCAAGTAAAAACAAATTTTGAAGCTAATTATATGCCGGGTTTACCAAAAATACTTTCAATTTTCGTAAAATTTGTTTTCGTTCAGAAAATCGGAAAAACTGTATTTTTTTTCATAAAAATTTTTCTTTCCGCGTCCGAAAACCAATTTCTGGATGAGATAGAAGGTCGATTAAAAATACATTTTTGAAGCTAATTTTAGGCTGGATTTACTAAAAATACTTTCATGTATCAGAAAAAAATTTTCCGTACGGAAAATCGGAAAAATCGTAGTTTTTCTATTACATTTTTATACATAGAAACGTCTAAAAACAAATATAAATGACACAAAATGAAAAGCGAATAGTGTTTCTAATGTCTAAAATCGCGAAAAAAAATCAAGGGAATAAATACAGCTTTCAAGAATGTCTCAGGTTTCCGGGGAATCGGAAAAACCGCGCATTTTTTATTCATTTTTCTCTGTCCTGGCGTGTTAACCTACTTCTAGGTGAGATAAAATATTAAGCGACCTATGATTCTGTCGTCTCAATTCGACTAGAAGATCAGAAAAATAAATTCAGGTTTCGGGAAAGTCCCGTTTTCCCGGAAAATCGGCAAATTTATATTTTTATATTAATTTTTGGCCATGCCGGAAAGTTAACTTTTGGATGGGATAAAGAGTCATTGAGCGTTTTTCTCCTACTTCTAACATCAAAGCAGGCTTCAGGAAAAACAAAAGAAAATTGAAAAGTTTAGGCTTATTGCCCAGGAAAATCAAAAAAATACTTCCGCGGGTTCGAGTTCGAAAGTTTAGAGGCGGAGCTTACATAATTTGATGAAATTCTAGAAAGATATCAAGATCACACGGTTTGGGGTTTAGACTGAAGGCTCCATAAAATTCACTTAAATCCCAAAAAAATTCAAAATTCAAAGAATTTGGCGGCAAAATCGCAATATTGGTCAAAACAAATAATTCATGCAACTGAATGTAAAAAATTCTATTGTTTACCGTCGATTTATCGACGGGTGACGCTAGGGTGGATCGAAAAAAGCGAATTTTTGAATTTGAAAACGCCTGATATGGCAATCGATGCCTTATTGTAATACTATTAACCCTAATTTTTTTCAGATTTTTTGAAGGTCATCTTGAGGTCGCGCAATGACCTTGAATTTTTTGAAAAGCCCATATAAGAGCAAAAAATAAGGATTTTTTTTTTGCTGAAAAAAGTATCGTTTCCTATCGGAAATTTTGCGTAGATTACGAATATGAAGTCCAAAATTCATTTTTGTGTACAGTTTTTAAGCTGAAAGAAAAACCAGCCGAAAGTATTTCAGCGTTTAGAAAATAGGCGTAAAGCTCAAAAACCGCGCACTTAAAATGATTTTGGACTTTATATTCGTAATCTACGCAGAATTTCCGATAGGAAACGATACTTGTTTCAGCAAAAAAAAAATCCTTATTTTTTGCCCTTATATGGGCTTTTCAAAAAATTCAAGGTCATTGCGCGACCTCAAGATGACCTTCAAAAAATCTGAAAAAAAATTAGGGTTAATAGTATTACAATAAGGCATCGATTGCCATATCAGGCGTTTTCAAATTCAAAAATTCGCTTTTTTCGATCCACCCTAGTGACCACGAGTGATTGGCAGTTGCAGCCATTCACATCACAAAATCCCACTCCGAATTGATTATAAAAGAAGTTTTTAAACTCATCTTTTAATATGGGCATGAAGAGCCCCAAATAACTGTTTAATTTAAAATAATTTGCAGATAATGTATGATCCGACATTTTGGATTTAAAAAGTGCTTACACGGTTAGCCGGAAAGGAACGGACTTTAGGTACGTTCAGTCTGTTTCTCGGAATGGGCACCAAAATCCCATGGAGCGCCAAAATCGTTTAATTAAGAAGAAAGAAGAGAAGTGCCAAAATAATTATTAATTGGGGAAAGGGGCGTTAAAAATCTTTCGAAAGGGTAAATAAAATCCCTTAAGCCGCCCCTGAAATATTGAATTTTAGAAAAGCAAGGATCTTTTTTAGTAACATAATCTTTTCAGTCAGAAGGAGACTGTTGCTGCTTCTCCATTATGGTCCTAAATTAATTTTACAAAATAAATTTTATAAAATTACCGGAAATTATGCGCTTTTTCTTTCTTTTTTCATAACATATTTACTTTTTACAGATTTCTTATTCTTTTTTAAGTCATCCTCATGTTCAATTAGTAAAATAAAAGCATTATTCCCAATAATTTTGTAAAATTAATTTTGTAAAATTAATTTTGAGCCATAATGGAGAAGCAGCAGCATGTGTTAAATTTTTTTTAGAACTTAAATTTATTGGACTGACTTCAGAAACCTTTTACTACTGAAGTTGGAAGTCACAAAGTATTCCAAACTAATCTAAATTCAGAGATCCGAAGCTTGGAAATTTTGGTCGATGCCGACGCCTCTAAAAAAAAGTAATCGAATTGGATTTAATACAAAAAAACTAAACTTAATTGGATTTAATTGGATTTAATTAAAATAAATACAAAAATTTTGTTTTTAACTAAATTCAATTCGATATTTAACATATCCGAATTTATAGAACGAATCCTTATGGAAATATAACATTAGAAAATTTCGGTTAGAGTGGAGAATCTGGGTTAAAATTTTATAAAATTTTTATAAAATTTTTATAATAATTTTATAAAATTTTATAAAACTTTTAAAAATCTTGAAAAAGTAATTTCATAAAAATTTTATAAAAGTTTTATAAGATTTTTTTTTCAAATTTTGCACTTTTTGTCTAAAATTTTGTCCATTTTATATAAAATTTTTATAAAAATTTTTATAAAATTCTTATAAAATTTTTATAAAAATTTTTATAAAATTCTTATAAAACTTTTATAAAATTTTATAAAAATTTTTATAAAAATTTTATAAGAATTTTATAAAAATTTTTATAAAAATTTTATAAAAATTTTATAAAACTTGTGCAACAAATGCATTCTTCTTTTTTGGTACATTCAACGGAGCTTAGATGTTTTTCCGAGCTGGAAAAAATTTTTTCCCAGTATTTTTCTGCCTTGCGTAAGCCAAAGATGGGCGCAACGATTTTTCAGATATCCGAATCCCGTACACAATTGTAATCGGTAAATCCAAAAACAACCTAATTCTTCCTACTACCTGAATACATCTCAGCTATATGTTGAATGCACTATAGGGACACAAAATTTTCCAAATTGGTGGAGAAATTCTTGATACGTCAGCGGGAAAGGAATAAGAAAGTACAATAGAAGTGAAAACGTGCCACTGGCTAGGATGTTGATTATGTCGGGCATATAACTTTCTTCGTTTCCCCTGCATTATTTTATTTATTGCACCGATAGGTGAATGCAAGTTGTTGCCATTGTCAAGAAGGGCAACCGTTTGCACCTCTGCAATGCTACGCATCTTTTTAACAGATACGTATAGTGAAACTGGTTAGAATCAAGCTGACTTGATAAGAATGACTTCTCCCATGTGTCGTTATATTTTCAGGTAAAACTAAACGCGACGGACGCCAACCGATCCACCTAAAGTTCTTATTCACCAGCCAGGCAGCGGTCCAACAAACAAACAAACCAACCAACCAACCAAACAATCAGTCAATCAATCAATCAATCAATCAATCAATCAATCAATCAATCAGTCAGTCAGTCAGTCAGTCAGTCAGTCAGTCTGCCAGCGTATCATCTTAAGCGTCTACAGAAGGTAGCTACATTGCTGCTTGCGGCTGCGGATAAAACAAGTTTAGTCAGATCGATTTTTATTCATTTATTGGCGGTGAACAGCCATTTTCTGACTATCTAAATTACGAGTTTTTATATATATTTAACAGTATCAATATTGCACCGATAGGAATTAGTCATGACATATTTGGTTTTCGGAAATGTAATATCAAATAAGTTTTCGATCATTTTCAATAATTTATACTGCAGTAATACGTAACCTTTTTGTTTTTTACTTCTTTTTTGGAGTCTTTTATTTTTATCGCATGAGCGAAATTTATCAATTCTCCGCAGTGTCGCTGTAAATGATAATAGATTTCAGAAATGATGAAAGCTATGTTGAAAAGATAATTACGATTCGTTTAAGAATTAGTCGGCGCACCACTGAGACGGAAAAAATAATGTAACATTTATTAATTTACTATGAAAATTAGTTTTATTATATATTGTTATTATTTATTTATTTATTTATTTTTTATTTATTTTTTAATATATATATTTTTATTCATTTATCTCCGTCTCAGTGGTGCGCCGACTAATTCTTAAACGAATCGTAAATTATCTTTTCAACATAGCTTTCATCATTTCTGAAATCTATTATCATTTACAGCGACACTGCGGAGAATTGATAAATTTCGCTCATGCGATAAAAATAAAAGACTCCCAAAAAGAAGTAAAAAACAAAAAAGGTTACGTATTACTGCAGTATAAATTATTGAAAATGATCGAAAACTTATTTGATATTACATTTCCGAAAACCAAATATGTCATGACTAATTCCTATCGGTGCAATATTGATACTGTTAAATATATATAAAAACTCGTAATTTAGATAGTCAGAAAATGGCTGTTCACCGCCAATAAATGAATAAAAATCGATCTGACTAAACTTGTTTTATCCGCAGCCGCAAGCAGCAATGTAGCTACCTTCTGTAGACGCTTAAGATGATACGCTGGCAGACTGACTGACTGACTGACTGACTGACTGACTGACTGACTGACTGATTGATTGATTGATTGATTGATTGATTGATTGATTGATTGATTGATTGACTGATTGTTTGGTTGGTTGGTTGGTTTGTTTGTTTGTTGGACCGCTGCCTGGCTGGTGAATAAGAACTTTAGGTGGATCGGTTGGCGTCCGTCGCGTTTAGTTTTACCTGAAAATATAACGACACATGGGAGAAGTCATTCTTATCAAGTCAGCTTGATTCTAACCAGTTTCACTATACGTATCTGTTAAAAAGATGCGTAGCATTGCAGAGGTGCAAACGGTTGCCCTTCTTGACAATGGCAACAACTTGCATTCACCTATCGGTGCAATAAATAAAATAATGCAGGGGAAACGAAGAAAGTTATATGCCCGACATAATCAACATCCTAGCCAGTGGCACGTTTTCACTTCCGCTTTGTACTTTCTTATTCCTTTCCCGCTGACGTATCAAGAATTTCTCCACCAATTTGGAAAATTTTGTGTCCCTATAGTGCATTCAACATATAGCTGAGATGTATTCAGGTAGTAGGAAGAATTAGGTTGTTTTTGGATTTACCGATTACAATTGTGTACGGGATTCGGATATCTGAAAAATCGTTGCGCCCATCTTTGGCTTACGCAAGGCAGAAAAATACTGGGAAAAAATTTTTTCCAGCTCGGAAAAACATCTAAGCTCCGTTGAATGTACCAAAAAAGAAGAATGCATTTGTTGCACAAGTTTTATAAAATTTTTATAAAATTTTTATAAAATTTTATAAAATTCTTATAAAATTTTTATAAAATTCTTATAAAATTTAAATTTTATAAAAATTTTATAAAATTTTAACCCAGATTCTCCACTCTAACCAAAATTTCTTATTAGACGTTGGTTACATTACTCGAAAATTTTGGTTCGGAGAGTTTCAAAAATTTTTTCTCGATGAAAGTGTTTACACTTTTCGAACATATGTTCGAAAAGTTTCGATGATGTTCGATATGTTTGATGATGTTTGACGTTATTTTTGGGGTTGTATTATATTTTTTAAATAATGGGAAAATACATATATCATCGGCCGAGTACCCATATTAATATAATACCACCTCAAAAATAACGTCAAACATCATCAAACATTTCGAACATCATCGAAACTTTTCGAACATGTTCGGAAAGTGTAAACACTTTCATCGAGAAAAAATTTTTGAAACTCTTAGAACAAAAATTTTCGAGTAATGTAACCAACGCCTTAACTTCTATAAGATCGTTTTTTTCCAGGGGATTGGTGTAGAAACTTCAAACGATTTCAGTTTTATCTAATTGGCGTAGATATATTTTTACGAATTTGATTTTTAAATTTCTACGGCAGATAAAAATTGTACTGTAATGTTTTAAAATTTTGTACAAAGAGCTTTAAAGATAATTGGCCCAGAGAGATTACCAAACTAATTTGTATTACATTAATTTGCCAATAGTATTTTTAAGACCTGAACAGAAAAATTAATAGAAAAATTTTTAAAGCTTATTGGTACTGGAATTTTTTAAGGATAAATTTTATTTCATCAGTTATTTGATTAAATTGATCGCCAAATAAAATTATCAGTTGAAAAAGCCATAATTGATTAGTAAAAAATTGCTTTCTCGAAATCGGAGACAAAAACGCGAGCTGACATTCCATACGTCTCTTTTAATATAAGTAATTCATCACAGAATGGTACGAAATCTGACTTCTATCCGCCATCAGTGCATACGCAACAGGAGAGCCCTGAAACAAAAAAGAAAATTGTTTCAAAAAAGTGTTGAACAAAAGATTTGGGTAAACATGTTTACCCAAATCTTTTGTTCAAATAATGCTGCAGCATTATTTTATTTCCATAGTCTTGAAAGACAGCCATGATTACTAATAGTTGCCGAGAACGAGGTTTTTTTGGAATAATTTTGAAGGTGCCGTCAAGATGAATCTCCTGGCAATTGACAGCTAAGTGGATTAACTTCCGCACAACAAACAAAGCAATGGCGACATTATTTAAATCGATTTCAAAAAATTGCTCGCCTTCATCTAATTGGTCAAATCTTCTCATGTGTGCTTTAATTGATGTTTGAAAATCTTCCATAGTCTCCGGCACTTGAGGGAAACATTCCATTCGTGCATTGTACATTGAAAATCCAAAGCTTTTAAAAGCGATTTTACCGGCAACGGCCCTTGGAAACCTACAAAGAAATTATTATACCTCAAAAATTCAAATGAAGAATAAAAAAAAAAAATTATTTCTTCTTACCTTGCGGCATTCCCCTCAAGTACCCGAGAAAAAACATACAATTTTTCTTGAATACTTACTGGGCAATAACTGCTAGCTGTTTATTTGCCGACCTGGTCATTGCTTCTTCCTTCGTCATAGCCTGTGTTTTGGAATAGAAATATTAACCTTTATTATTTTAACGGGATGTGGATCTCCATTTTTTTTTTATGAAGATCACGATTATATGTTCTTGAGCTGTATAGGATAAACATACGTAATCAGTTGAAAAGTTAAATCGAAGTGGCGCCATCTTTCGCCACTTAGATTTAACTTTTTAACTGATTTCGTATGTTTATCTCCTATATAGCTCACGAACATATAATCGTAATTTTCTTTTTAAAAAAAAAAAATTGAGATTCATATTCCGTTAAAATAATAAAAGATATCAATCAGGATCGAAGAATTTCTTCTTGAGAAATATTAATTCTTCAGCTACTCGTCGTTCGGCTTCAGACGCTGCCGAGGGTAACTTTGCTTTCTACGTCGAACGTTGCTTTTTTTTTTTGCCGGTGGACCAGGTGTGAGGCCTGTTGCACTTTAAGGATGATCTCCCTCATCTTAGGATGTAAATATAATTGAAGAATATCCACATTTCAGACTTAATGTCGGAGCACTAAAGATGCATTTGCACCAGTATATAAAATCACCTTTTTAAAAAAAATGATTGTTATTTGTTTACTGAGGATTTTTAAGGCAAACTAAATCCGCTAGGGGGGCTCTGGCTGCTATCATGGTAAAATGGCGACCGGCTTCGGATTGGTTAATAAATGAAATTAATATGAGAAAGGAATATTTATTTACCAATCCGAAGCCGGCCGCCATTTTACCATGATAGCAGCCAGAGCCCCCCTAGCGGATTAGTTTGCCGTAAAAATCCTCATTAATAAGGCCTGGTTCAGACGGAGCGTGTGACGCGCGTTTTTATTGCTATACACGCAAAGGGTCATTGGGCTATATGGGACTGTTTAGACGCCGACTTGTCGCGTTTGCTCGACACGCCGAGAGCACACACTGAGCCCTGCGTTTCGCGTGTGCCATTGCCATTGAGTTATATGGAGCTGTTCAGACTTCACGCGCGTTTCATTTTTACCTGCTCATTTTAATTGAATTTTAATCGATTAAAACATGACTTTTTTTTAGGGATGGACACAAGACAAAACAACACAACAAACAATAAGTTTTTCAACCTGATTGTGTTTTTTTTTCTTGAGCTTCTAAAAACAACACAAAATATTGTCTTGTCTTGTACTTTTTGCAAAACAATGAAATTAATAAATTAGCAGAAAGTTTTCGATTTTTTAACGATAAAAGCCTCCGTGATTCTACAAAAATTCTAGTAATCCATATAGCGGTGCAAAATGTCTTCCTATTTTGCTGGTAAATATAACAAAATTTATATTTTTTTTTAAGTGAAGGAGACATTTTTTAACGCTTTGAAGAGTTAAATCTTCTTCTTGAATTTAAAAATTAAGGCCCTTAGTTATTTTATTACTTAAAACTTCAAGAAAAAGCTTGCTCTTCTTTTTCTTCGATTCTTGAAGTGTTGTGTTGTCTTGTCTTGAGTTTTCTCAAACTTAATATTGTTTACTTTTGTATATTGTGTTTATGTTGAATTCTTCTGCTATCAACACAATAGTCAAAACAATACAAAAATTTATTGTGTTGTGGTCCATCCCTACTTTTTTTTTTTATTGAGTTTTTCAAATATAAATTACTCGGCATTGTAGTCTTCACTCCGTGCTGATAAAAACCATATAATTTTTTTTTTTTCAAATAACCCAAATAAAAATTGTCTTCCACTAATTAGATCATTTTGGTAATAATAAATGCACCGATTAAAAATGGATTTTCCGTTAGCTGATTAGTAACAGTTCTTATGCTGTATTGCTTTTTTGTAATCAAAGAGAGAGAAAAAAAGAAACTAAAATTTTTATAATTCTTAAAATGACTCAAAACAAGTTTTTGATATCAATTTGTTCAGAATTCACCAATGATTCTGATTTTTGCAAAATTAGTTAGTTAAATCAATCATGGAAAAAAAATGTCATTTTATAAATAAATAAAAAACGATTAAATTAGTAAATTTTTGCGATTATTTGTTGTTCAAGCAAGAGAAACGCATCAGAAACGCTGTGTGTGAACACCACACGCAAACGCAAAAGCAATAAAAACGCGCGTCACACGCTCCGTCTGAACCAGGCCTAAAAAAGGACTATAATGCCTGAACGGTTAAACCGTTTTACGAACGCTTCGCGGATGCTGTTCCACCTTTTTTGCCACTTTTCACTATAAAACATCTGTAAAAAATTTGCTGCTTACATGTGAATATTGGTGATTTTTTTTTCTTGGAGAAAAAAAAATTTTAATAAATGTTTTTAATAAAAATTTTTAATAAAAATTTTTAAGGGTGCAAATTGACTATGGAATGTTGGACCAACAAGTTGGTACAACTGGAATGTTGGACCAACAAGTTGGTACAACAAGTTAAACCAACATGTTGTACCAACTTATTGGACGAACATTCCACACTTATTTTGGCGTAGGGGTGCAAATTCACTATGGAATGTTGGAACAACTTGTTGTACCAACATGTTGATCCAACATCCCATAGTTAATTTGCACCCTAATAAAAAAATTTTTTTTATATAAAAATAAAATAAAAATTCAAGGATACTTTAAAATTGCTTTGTCGGCGAAGATTCCTTAACTGATTCAGCATTTGTTGAGGAATTGCGGACATCAGGCCTGTTGCAGATGCGATTTAATGCCGATTTTATAGGAAACAATCCATCGTAATTTTAAACTATTTACCAAAAAAAATAATTAAGGGCTTTTAATAAAACTTTAAAATTTTATACGTCATAAAGGAATTTTTTTTTTTTTTTTTTTTTTTTTTTTTTTGCGATATCTTTTTCCTGATTCCAAATCTCACATTCATGAAAACCAGTTTAGATGAAGGAAAAAAATTATTTAATGAACGTTTAAAAAAAAAAAAGTTGGGCACAAAATAATCTAGATGGTATTAGTAGTGAATGAGCATGATCTGTTAAGGAACTATATGAGAAAAAAAAAATTTTTTTTCTTAAGGAAAAAAAAGGAGATGGTTACATAATTTCGATCCTGCATATTTTTTGGTAGGTACATTCGGCTAACTCTCGTCTTTGAACTGGAAGCGATGTGTTGAACTTGAAGCCGTCTCTTCCAATTTTGTAATATTGAAAATGTCCTGATGATGATAATCGTTTTCTTGTGTATCCTAAAGTGTCTAAAATAACTTTCGGTAAAACTATACCATTTGTGGTATTTTTTATATATATTAAATATATATAAATATAAATTATATATAAATTATATATATATATATATATATAAATTATATATATATATATATATATATATATAAATTATATATAAAATATATATAAAAAATACCACAAATGGTATAGTTTTACCTAACTTTCATTTCTTCTGTACTCGGAGGAGCCATTTCCTGGAATGTGAGCCCCCAGCTGTTCCACAAGTTTAAAAAACAATTTTTCGATCCTGATGGCTAAATAATCGATTCGTAAGTTTTATGAGCATGTGGAAGCGCATTCCATTTCCAGGTCTTTAATTCATTAATCTCCACGCGCTTCAAAAAAATTTAAAAAAAAAAAATTGCGTTTAAAAATTCTCTTTTCCGGAGCTACTTTTCACCTTTTTTCTTCTTTCAGCGCGTGGGGACACTACGATTCTTTGCTTTCTTCAAAATTCGAGATGGAAACGAGATATCGATACCAATTACGGGCATTTTTTTTTTTCATGCATAATGATTATTTATTGAGCTTAAAGAAAGAAATTATTCCAAAAATACGACGAACAAAATTCATATTGTCCAATTTCAAAACGCGACGTTTCGTCGAATCCTTTCCCCGCGGTGGGGACAGAATTCCGGCGGAAACGATTTTCAAAAATTTGAAAAGGATTTCATCGCTTAGGAGTTTTTAAGGGGATTTAATTTTTGTTCCGCTTTGCTTTGATGGCTCTTAGGAGGAGGAATAATTAGCCACGGGTTGATGCTAAAAGTTGGGTAAACTCGGAGCGGTCGCTGCGATCGGTCGTGTTTTGTGGTTTTCATTATTTATTCATAATTCCTAATAGTTTAGTACTATTAGCCACGCCTTGTTAGAGTTACACCTCTTGGACGATTATTAAGACTGAAAACTAATCTGAATTAGTCATCGGTTCATGTGGCCCACCTTGTAGATGGAAGAGGGCAACTCTCTCACAACAACGCGGATTCCTGCCGTCGGGCAAACAATCTAGAAAAAAACGGAAGAAGAGTACGGGGGACAAAAAAATTCACTAACGGAACTTTTGGCTGATTTTGGCTTTTTTTTTTTTTTTTTTTTTTTTTTTTTTATTGAAAATTGGAATTCTTCCTGAACGATTTTTTTTTCTTTCGAAATCATAATGATATTTATGTCTAATTAAAATTATAACTAATAACGATAATTTTAATAATATTAATAAAGATGATGATAATAATAATATTGCTGGCATATAATTAATACATAAGGAACACCCATGCTCTCGATATCATTAAGATCTATCAAAGACCCTCCCTTCGTTCTCATGATACAAGGTTATACAAAGTAGAGGAAATGGTTTGGAAATTCTTGGGAGAGATAATGCGCAGGGCTGGTGTCCGCGAACAGAGGATAATGCGTTGAAGGTTCAAGGATTTATGGTAAATTTTCCTACGAATGGAATTTTATTATCGGGCAAAACATTTGCAAATATTTTTTTATACATAAAACCCGTGTTGGCGTAAAGAGAATCCATTTCGCAGATCGGGTATTTTTCCATTTTTGCTCCTACTGCGTATTAGGGTGGTTCAGAAAATACGAAAGTTTTGAAAATGAAATTGGACCCCCGCGGTTTGGTGCTATCCCAGATAGCAAAATTGGTGATATCCTTAGATGGACCCCTTTTAGGGGTCCATCTAAGAAGCATCCCTATCAGAATAAACTAGCCTTAGCCGTCTAAATTACAGCTAAATTTTTAGCTGTAAAATTAGACTTCTATTAGATGCCTAATAGACAGCTAACCTTAGGGCTAATTTTTGTCAAAATCAAGACATCCATTAGATGTTTTTAAGCTTTGAATATATAAATTTTTTTTCTGTAGTTTTTTCCATTCCTCGAAAAACTACAGAAGTGAACGGATTGAGTAATCAAGGGAAACTGTTATTTTACAACGGAAATCCAGTTCCATCTTCACCTGTACCTGCTGTTTTAAAAGATGTTTTAAATTTTTTTAAAATTTGAATAAACCTTGCCTTTTAGTAGCGCATAATTGTGGCTTCGACGCTCCGAGACTTGTTCAAGATGTTCAAAAAGAATAATTGCAAAATGAATTTTCGGAGGTTATTTTCGGCTTTTCAGATTCGCTTTCATTACTCAGGAAAAAATTCCCGGAAAAAAAATCAAAAAACGAAATGACGCTGACAACGCTAGCAAAAAACTTGTCACTGAATGTTGAAAATGCACATAACGCTTTTGCTGATATATGCTTATTGCAAAAAGTTGTAGAGGCACATTTAAAATTAGAAGATTTAGAGAAAGGATTGAAAACGTTTGATCAAATTGTAGAAGAGTTAGTTACTCAAAAAAATATCGAAGTAAATTTTCCTAAATTGGCAAAATTAGATTTCATTCTACGTGAATTCAAAGTGATACATATCACCGCCGCCTAGCCAGTTGAAAGCAGAACATATCAACATAGAGTAAAAAACGTGGAAGCAGACAAAAAGAAGCCTATTTATCCGCCTACTCGGTAGATAAATGAACATATCTACCGAGTAGGGCTTCTTTTTGACAGTGTCAATAGACTTATGTTGTTTGTTTTGTTTATAAAAAAAGGAAAAAAAAAATTTTTTAGTTAATCCTAATCTAACCACTTAGAATGAAAACACACTTTCACAACTACGGGTTGAAAGTGTGAGATATCTCGAGATTCTCGATTCGCTAGATATCTCACACTTTCAACCCTAGCAGTGAAATCTACTATTTTTTATCAAAGAACATGAGGAAAAAACTAGCTGGTGCAAACCTTGATTTTGAAATAATTTTAAAAACCTTTAAAGAAGATGGAGAAAAAAAAAATGATTAAATTGTTAATGAAAGCCATGAAAAGCAAAAAAATTATAAATAGTGTCGTCGATTTTTTTAAAAATTATACTACATAGTTCAGATGTAATATTATAGATATTCGTTTTCTTTAGCTTTTAGTTTGTTTAGTTAAGCTTTGGTTAATTTTCAAACAAAACAAACAAAACAAAAAAAAAAAAAGTTTATACTGTATATAATGGCAAAGAAAATAAAAAGGCTTACGAATGTTCAAAATATGGAGAGAAAAAAAAAAAAAAGTATCCGCATAAACAATTTTTGTACGCCCCCCCCTCTTTAGGCTGCTCTTTCACCTCATGTAACCTTTAAATCAGACTACGGATAAGGATCCACCGTTAAGAATTCAACGCCGTTTTTCTTTCAATTATTAAAAAAATGCCGACTCTTGTTATTACCAAAAGGCCTCGCTAGTTTGGGAACTTTCAGTATTAATTTTACTCTGAGTTTCCTTTTCAACGTTTTCGCCGATTGGATTATTATCAATACTTGGCAAAAGACCCATATCTGACTCATAAAGAGGGGGGGGGGGCGTACAAAAATTGTTTATGCGGATACTTTTTTTTTTTCTCTTCATATTTTGAACATTCGTAAGCCTTTTTATTTTCTTTGCCATTATATACAGTATAAACTTTTTTTTTTTTTTTTTTTTTTTTTTTTGTTTGAAAATTAACCAAAGTTTAACTAAACAAACTAAGACCCATATCTGACTCATACTTATCCGCTTCTCCTGCCTCTCTTCTGTTTCGTAATTGAGCTTTCTTAATCTTAAGCTCAATTCTTTTTTTTTTTTGAAAGAAGGCTCTTGAATTTTAATTTTTCTTTTCAATGTAAGTCTCTTCCTATAATCAGAAAATTTGGCTAAATATTTTCCGGTCGAAATTTTTGTTTTTTCTAAAGTTCTTATTAAAGGACAGTCTCCACTTGATAACATTCACTGCACTCGCGTTGTCCGCCTTCGCGATTAACGTAATCTCACCGGAAGTACTTTGCAGATTTTATTCCCGTAAATATTTTTGGCGTATAAAAAATACCGAATATTTCATTAAGTATACAAGTTTGGTTGATACAGGATTTATTTTGGAAGAGATTTAGTATCTTCCCCATGCCCGAATTAAAACTTTTCTTTCTAAATCCGTGAAAACATTTTGCAAATCGCCATTTTTAATGATTGTAAACAAAAAAAAAAGCAGATGATAATCAAAAAAATCGTAGACGAAAGATCCGGTGCGAGTACGTGCGGATGACGCGAATGCGGCGAACGTTATTAAGTGGAGACTGCCCTTAAGAGGAGGCTTCACGGATGCCGGAAGGAATGGCTGTTTTTTACATATTTTTCTTCCCAGGCCAAAAATCAAAATTTTGTACACACAAAACCCTAAACAATGTTTTTCTCTATTTTTTGACACAAAGTTCACATTTTTCCAAAATAAATTAAAGCCGGCATTTGGGTTTGAAAAAAAAAATTATAAAAAAATTTTTGAAACAAAATAGTGGCTTTAATTTCACCTGAAAAAATATGAATTTTATGTCAAAAGATGAGGAAAATTATTATCTAGGGTTTTATGTGTACAGAATTTCAATATTTTGCCTAGAAAGCAAAATATTAACAAAAAAGCCATTCCTCGCGATACTTTAATGCAGAAAGGGGCTATGTGCATGAAACCTTCTCTTAAATAAAAACAGTCTAAATTTTTTTGTGCCACCGCTGCTGCAAATCTGAAATCGGCGGATTCGGAAAGAGAATAACAAGTTGCCTTCGGGGCTTTTCTGACCATTATTTCATTCAAACTTTCGTTCGCTTGAGTCGAACCACCTGCCGCAAATTTCTGAGCATTGCCGGCCAATCTGTTAAATTCAATTTTTAAATTTTCAAATAACGTTTCTTCATCTTTAAAACCACCCGGAACAGTTGAATGATCGTATGTATCCGGATTTTTTTTGATGCCGCACCAATCTCCACAATCCGTATGCTTATTAAAAGCGTGGAATGGAATATTTTTAATGGCCTTCTCTGTTTCAGCAGTACTGTTTTTATTCTGCGCCACAGCGTAAGAAAAACAGCGCGTTAGGTACTCAATGGCATCTCCTGTCAGTTCATTTTGTGGATCTTTTGAACTCTTGGCCATTTTATAAAGCATATTCTTTACACCTTTTTTCGTGTGATTTTTGTCTTATCTGAAAATTTTACAATTTCATGATCGCTAGCTTGGACGACTGCACTTATACTTGAAGAGTCGTTATCCCCAATAAAAACGCCTAACTGTACCTTATTTTCATTTAGAATCGGACTTTCAGTTATTTTTACGGCGCTGTGTGCCTCCATTGCTTTGGCGGATCCCCAAAAATTAAGCCTACAATCATGGTCCGATTTGGGATGACCCAAATCACACTTTTTGCATTGTCTATTCGTAGTATAATAATCTACCACCAAACCAGTTGCCATGCCGATATATGCTGCAAATCCATTCAAACTGTTGTAGGTAAATCCGTTTCCTCTTCCGCTGTACCCCATGTCATGAGACCCCATAATTCTAACGATATCTTGATCTTCAATTGATTTTGAAGAATCATAATTGGGAATTAAAAATTTTTCGTCTTTACCATCGGGCCTGGGGGAAGAATATGAGGCATTTAAACTTTCGGAAATCAAATACATAGCAAAAAGCCTCTGAGGCGAAAGAGCTAAAAAATATTTGCGTCAAAAAAATGCTGCAAACTTACTTTGATACTCGTCCTAATTTAGGAGAACGAAATCCGAATTTCGCTGTCCGAAATTCGGAACCTATTTGCTGCGTTCACCTCCCTGTGTCTATCAGACGCTGCATATGCAAAATTACTCCAACGATAAAGACGCATCGTTTTCATTAAACTTTTCATTGAGAAAAAAATTTTCTGCTGATCTTGCTTTAAATTCGTCCAACAGGAGATGAAGGCGACGTCCTCTCTTCCCTTGGACAAGTCGAGAAAGAGCACGGCGCTGGAACTTAAACTGATAAATATCCTTAATAAATTTAAATCTCCCAGACGTGTAACTTGTCACATGAACCGTACGTAATTCCGTTTTCGTTGCTTTTAAGTTTCGAAAACATAAAAAATGACTTTATTTGACTTTTTTTTTTCCTCCTGATGAATCTCGAAGAAAAAAAAAATTCTTTAAAACTAATGGGTTCCAGCCTCCCCGTTGACTTTCCAATCATTCAAAATCGAAAGAATCATGTCAACCGCATAAATTAAAAACGATACAACCGTAATTGAGAACCCGAAACACGTGTGTCATTTTAACTTTGAATTAATGACTCTCGATCGACAATTCGGATTCCCCCGTGCCAGGGCCATAAGCTAAACTCGTGAAAATCGATTCGTACAAAAATATTTATACAACGGCGTATAAATATATATAACCCGACCACGAAAAAACATTATAAATGAGCTTGTTCAACGTCATGTTTCGGTGGAATCATGTCATCAAATATCAAGATTTTAACCAAAAGTACAGGGTGTCTTAGAAAATTGAAATGTGTGAGGGGGTGCTTTCCTTACGAAATTAAAATACACCAAAAATGTTTCGAAGGGACAAGTTTCATCCGATCCGAATAAACTCTTTCATCCCTTGATGTCTGCAATCATATGAAGAAGATACATTTAACGTTTAATCCAATCGGAGAAATACTGATTTAAAAGTTCATCTTTTAATGTTTATTTTAGTTTACCTAAAGTTTTTCCTAAAAAAAAAAGAAAAAAAGCATTTTCCTAAACCTATTTGTCTTAAAGATTATTTTTCCTACCCAGACAACATTTTCAATCCATTGGACATCCTGTGGATTGTCCAACAGATATACACAGGATATCCAAACCAATGCGATCCAAAAAGCGTTTTCTGAACGTCCTATATAGGACGTTCAAAAAACGCTTTTTGGATCAGTGCGGACATATGTAAATCCAATGGACGTCCTCACTACGTCCTCGAGACTAAGAAAGACTTTGCTATCTGGGTACTTTGTTTTTCCAAAAATTTCCAAACAGACGAGTGATATGTAGCAATGCTTTTTTGGAAGCGGCTGTGCCATCCCTCTACGTAGTTGTTCGTACGCTGAACACTATTTAAAACCAGTAAATAAAAACTTCCACACTTGCTTGCTCGCCTTCTTCCCCAAACGTACGTCACATCCAAATAATCGTACACGCATCTGACAGCTGCGTGTATTTGTGGCAGAAGAACGATGAAAAGTCGGGATCAGATCATCCAAAGGAACGAAGGGTAGCCCTAACAACGTTCTTAGAGAATCTCTAACCTCCCGGTTAGGGTGGCCGAAAGAAAATTGACCATCTCGGATTTTCGTTCACCCAGAAAAAGGAATATGCCTCGTTCGCAATACAAGCGATGTTGCTTAGCGACAAAACAAATATGCTTTGCCGCAAAGCAACATGGCTCGACTTGTCGACATTATGCATTGCGGCAAAGCACTCACGAGTTTTGGCACAAAACATTTATACTGCTTAGACCTAAGTTATGCGAAAATGCTTTGTAGCAAAGCATTTTTGCTTAGACCCAAAGCAGCATTTTTCTGGGTGTTCCCTAGCAAAAAAATGGGTTCTTTAGAGTCTTTAAAAACACTTGTGAATTTTTTTAGATTTTAAAAAAAAATTGTAGAGGTGGCACCCGAATTTTTTATGTTTTTTTTTACTTTTCGCACTTTTAATTGATCAAATTTCAAAAATTCGCAGGGAAAAAATTTGATTACATATAAAATTGATCTTTTTAGGGTGTAATCCTTATGTATTAATGTACCCAGAAAAAATTTCATTTTGCCGAAAAATGAGACCTTATGGGTGTTATATGGCTTTTTTCGGCGAAAGCGTTTTTTTTTATATCTCGCCACCCGTACAAAAAAGAGATGCATAAAATATGTAAATTTTTTGCAAAATAAATACAAAAAATATATATTAATTTTGTATAATTTATACAAAAATTTGGACCTACATAATTTATATATAATCATATATATAATTTATGTATAATTTATGTATAATTTATATATAATTATATGTATAATTTTTCGTTGAAAAAGTTTATGTTTCTTAGTTTCTTATACATAGTTTATGCATAATCATCCCCGAGGATAAAAAAAAAAAATTTGTTAAAAAAGTTAAAGTTTTTTATACATAATTTATGTATAATCATATTGTAGGATAAAAAAATATAAGTTCTTTATACATAATTTATGCATTTTTTATGCATGTCCAATTTTTTGTATATTTTATGTATAATTTTTGTATAAATAATACAAGTTTTATGCATCCCTTTTTCGTACGGGCAGCCCCAAAAGTTAAAAAAAATTTCAAGATAGCCAAAATGACCAAAAATGAATCTACATTTCATCGCCTTCGATCCAATTTTTGGAGAAAATTTATTTTGCATGAGTAGGGAGGGTTTCAGGTTGAAAAATTGTATTTTTCAAAATTTAAAAAATTTATTTATTATTTTATGGTGTCCCAATTTTGATTGTGCACCTTAAAATCGATTCTACTGCCTCCAGATACCTTCTCCAATTTTTTTCAGATTTTTAAAAAATGTATAGAGGTCGCTACCAGCCTCCATAGGTTTTTTTTCGAAAAGGGGCTTATACAAAAAGCATGATTTTTTTGACCCGTAGAATCCGAAAATGTCCATAAAAATTACGTACTGCTGCTGGAAAAACCCGATATCTCCACATCAATCGATAATTAATGATAAATAGTTAAAATTGGTAATCCAGTGCCGCCTGCTTAACACGGTCAAAGATTACCCAATAGGTGTCCTCCGTCTTCCTGGATGTCAGCGAAGACACAAGTGGGAAAACATGGCCGAAAAGCTGCCCATGTGAAGTGTACATTGGAAAAAATTGCCTAGGCGCAGTCTTTGAACCAAATATATTTTCCAGTTTTTCGGACTAAACGTTTTAGAAATATTTTGGGCAAAATCTATATAATTTTTTTCTGGACCAAATGCTTTACTTTAATTTTGAACAAAATGTTCAAAATGTTCAAATGTTTATTATATGGACGATTTAAGTGTTACAGCATTTGGACGAAATTGTTTAAAACCTTTTTGGGGCCAAAAGTTTAGTACGTTTGTTTGTCTGGACGAAATTGTAATGGACTGCAATGGGTTTACATTTTTTTTTGGACGAAAATAAATGGCGGGTAAAGGTTTTTGGACGGGAACACTTTAATGCAACACACCATTTTCCTGCAATACAATTTCCATAAAACGAATTTTTTTACAATATTTTTCCAAATCCAGTTTTTTATAATTTAAACAAAAATTTACTTTTCTAATGTTTTTTGAAAAGAAAAATCATAGGCCAAACAATTTCACGATGAAACTTATTGCAGTATTTGCAGTAGTAGCTCAATATGCTGCAGCGTTAAAAACATGTTGCCAACATGTTGTTCAACATATCACAGCTGCGAAACATTTTGGTAACATGTTCAAAAGCTGCAAAACGTTGCCGCAACATGTTTCATCGTGAAATTTCACAATGAAAAATTTTGCTTTATCAAATCAAAATTTAAAGAAAAGAAAATTGATGATTTAAAACCCCTAATTTTAAAAATAGGAATTTAAATTTTATGAAAAAAAAAATTGTAGAAAAAATGGCTGGGGAAGCTTTTTCTTTCAAAATAATGCCTTGGACTCAAAATTTCGGTCCACGGCCTTGGCCGTCAGAAAATTCTAGAAAAAGAACATAAAAATTTCCTGACGACAGAGTTGTTTTATGACCTCAGTCAGCCACAAAACATTTTTTTTTTTTCTCCGAACTGAACGATATGAAATATAGATAAACATCATTTTTAGCAAAGACTGTATGTGGGTGCAAATGCCTGAGATCGTGCTCTCGTATAAATGGAATCGTTAAATGACAGGCTGTCCATCAAAATCTTAATGAACACGAAACGGAATTATCATTTTTATACCATCTTCTTACAATTATATCTTTAATCCGCTAATAATAATGTTGAATTTTATATAATTTTTATATACACAAGATTCGATACCTAATACCTGATATGAAATTCGAAAAGGGAATAACTGCCCGCGATGTTTCCATCAATTAATTATCTTTTTTTTTTTCGGTTTAATGAAGTCGAATTGCATCGTTGATTTTTTTTTCTTTTATTTTTTTATTTACCGTTGCGGTTTTTGCCTTTGTATTTCGCATAATTCGCGATTAGGCAAATTGTCGCTCTCGTGTATTTCGTTGATAATATCGGCAAGTTTTTTGAAGGATGAACTTGAGTTTTTTTTTTTTTTTTTTTTTTTCGATGAAATGTGAATATTCGAAAAATTTTAACGAGGAAAAATATTTCTCACGAAGATTGATTGAATGCTTTATAGACCCTTACGACGTTGACGAGGTACGGGATGCACTCGAATGGATAACGGACACCGTCCGTAGGTTAAGCGTGAGGGAAAAGGCAACGGTTGAGAGTGAAACGGAAATTGAAGTAATCCTATCAGTAATAATAATATTTAAGTAAAACAAATATATAAAAGAGTTGCACCCTATAATCAATTTCACTTAAAACCAATAAGATTAAATCAGTTATAAGACCTCCCCGGACAGTCATGTTGATGGTAGAGGCAGGATTCTTTCTTTCTTTTTTTTTTTTTTTTTTCGAGTACCTTATGGAATTTTTAATTCATTCGCAAAAATTATGATTCGGAATTTTTTAATTTTCGGGGGAAGTCGAGTTTGAGATGGAATGGTTTCAAGACTAATTTCATTTTTATGAATGTTGATATTGTTTTAGCGGCGAGACTTCCCGGAAATGATGCTTTTTGTGATGACAATGTGGCGGCCAATAATCAGGGTTGCGGTGACGTTTAGATTTTAAACGGAATCGGAATCGCTATCCGAATCGATCGGTCCAAAAGTTAAACGGAATCAAAATCGGAACCCTAAATTTTTTTCAAGCAATCGGAATCGGAATCTGGCTCAAAAATTGGTTGAAATCGGACTCTTAATCGGCATCGAAATCGGCATCGAAAAATAATTTTGATTCGAATTGAGCTGAAAAGTATTAATACAAGCTTTTTACAATTAGTACATTTCTGGAGATATCGGAATCGGCATTATTGAGGGATCATACAAGTATTACGTAAGCACTGAGCAGGGAAGGGGGGGGGGGGTCTTCGAAAGGCCAAAATAATGCTTACGTAATACTTGTATGATCCCTGAAATATTTTCTAATTGGAATCAGAATCGGAAGCTTTCATTTTTTTTTCGAGTCGGAATCGGAATCGGAACAGAAGCCCTGGAAATAATCCAAATAAAAGAGAAAAATAAAAAACGAAATTTTTTATTTAATCTCTTAACGGGATATGGATTTTTATAAGCAAACCACGATATATATATGTTCCTGAACATATAATCGAAAATAAAAAATATCTCCTTGAAATTTTTTATATTTTATCAATGTTTATTCTTTTTGGCCATATTGTTGATTCGCGTCTTTAAAAAGGTTAAGATTTTCCGACTAAAATCGGAAATATGTCTATTTTATTTTTCAGTTCAAATATTTATCCACGGAATTGTCATTTCTCAGGAATAAATTTTATTTTTTTTATTTAAGTAATAAAATTTTATTTTTTTATTTAAGTATTTCGGACCAATCTGCAGATGAAAATTTTCAGCTGCAGATTGGTCCGAAATACTGCTATGACTACATTCTCCGTACCCAAGTGAAATCTAATGCTCCTTGGGCAGTGTTCGAACTCTTCTACAGCATTTATGTAATAGCCGCCTGTAATTTTAGGGTCATTATTAGACAGTCCTGCATGCAGCCATATTACACCAACGTGAAAATCCATCTACAGATTTTAAAGATACAAGATTGTAAAACTCTCTGCGATCTTGTACCTTTAAATGCTTTTTTTTACTCCCTACCCTCCCAGTTAAAGGTTTCTGCATATTCGTTTGACATTATATATCTGCAAATGTTCCAAACCCTGCTGCCTAGGCCCTTCACCCCCTTGTTGGGGGGGTGGAGGAAGGACCTAGGGACTTTCTTTCATCTAAATTACTTAGCAAATGCACTATATTTCCTCTCCTCGCTATACACTGATAAAACGCTTTTAGTAATTATTACTAATAGTAATTACCTTTTTAGTAATTATACGTCTACATGAAGCTGAGAGTAAATTTTACATATATTTTTAGCAATGTTTACCATACTTATGGTCATTTTTACTTTACTTGTAGTAAAAATTACTAATAATATATATAAAATTTAGCCTCAGCTTCATAGATGTATAATTACTAATAAGGTTTTTACTATTAGTAATAATTACTAATAGCGTTTTATCCGTGTAAGTTGATATAATTCTCAAAAAGGATCCCCGAATTTTCCGAACCCCGAATCCGGTGTCGTGGGAAAACACCATTGCGTTTTCAGAACCTCGAAATTAAAAATCGCCAAATTGGTTTTCGGATTCACAGAGGCAAAATGTAAGAGTTTTATGAATTTTTCACGAAAACTAATCTTTTTTCACAGAGCATTTTTTGTTTTTGAACAGTCTTTTGTTTATATTAGTTTTACAATATGGAAGAACACAGCCTTCTAAAACAACCGAAACGTATGTCATCCAAACTTTAGAAGGCTCCCGCTATCCGTTACCAACCCGTCCAATTGACTTTTGCCCCCCTCGGGGTAAAAGTCAAATGGACAAGTTTTTTTCAACTTTTGACCTTTTTCATCAAAACTTTTAAGTTTTTTTCGTACCAGAAAAAAATGACATTTTTACCAAAGATGTTAAGTTTTTTGCGTCAAAAAATTCGATTTTTTTGAGCAAAAACGCGCAAAAATTAACATTAAAAAAATTTTAGAAAATGTTCGAAAATTTTGACTACATTTTGACCATAAATTTATTAAAATATTAAATACTTTTTTAGGTGACTAGAGTGTATCCGCCTAGGCACCACACACTCTAGAGTGTATCCTGCCTAGGCACCACACACTCTACTAGAGTGTATCCTGCCTAGGCACCACACACTCTAGAGTGTATCCTGCCTGGGCACCACACACTCTAGAGTGTACCCTGCCTAAGCACCACACACTCTACTAGAGTGTATCCTGCCTAGGCACCACACACTCTACTAGAGTGTATCCTGCCTAGGCACCACACACTCTACTAGAGTGTTTTCTGCCTGGGCACCATACACTCTAGAGTGTTTCCTGCCTGGGCACCACACACTCTAGAGTGTACCCTGCCTAAGCACCACACACTCTACTAGAGTGTATCCTGCCTAGGCACCACACACTCTAGAGTGTATCCTGCCTGGGCACCACACACTCTAGAGTGTACCCTGCCTAAGCACCACACACTCTACTAGAGTGTATCCTGCCTAGGCACCACACACTCTAGAGTGTATCCTGCCTAGGCACCACACACTCTACTAGAGTGTATCCTGCCTAGGCACCACACACTCTACTAGAGTGTATCCTGCCTAGGCACCACACACTCTACTAGAGTGTATCCTGCCTAGGCACCACACACTCTACTAGAGTGTTTTCTGCCTGGGCACCATACACTCTAGAGTGTTTCCTGCCTAGGCACCACACACTCTACTAGAGTGTATCCTGCCTAGGCACCACACACTCTACTAGAGTGTATCCTGCCTAGGCACCACACACTCTAGAGTGTATCCTGCCTAGGCACCACACACTCTACTAGAGTGTATCCCACACACTCTAGTAGAGTGTGTGGTGCCTAGGCACGATACACTCTAGAGTGTGTGGTGCCTAGGCAGGATACACTCTAGTAGAGTGTGTGGTGCCTAGGCAGGATACACTCTAGTAGAGTGTGTGGTGCTAGGCAGGATACACTCTAGAGTGTGTGGTGCCTAGGCAGGATACACTCTAGTAGAGTGTGTGGTGCCTAGGCAGGATACACTCTAGAGTGTGTGGTGCCTAGGCAGGATACACTCTAGAGTGTGTGGTGCCTAGGCAGGATACACTCTAGAGTGTGTGGTGCCTCAAACACTCTAGAGTGTATCCTGCCTAGGCACCACACACTCTACTAGAGTGTATCCTGCCTAGGCACCACACACTCTACTAGAGTGTATCCTGCCTAGGCACCACACACTCTACTAGAGTGTATCCTGCCTAGGCACCACACACTCTACTAGAGTGTATCCTGCCTAGGCACCACACCTCTACTAGAGTGTATCCTGCCTAGGCACCACACACTCTACTAGAGTGTTTTCTGCCTGGGCACCATACACTCTAGAGTGTTTCCTGCCTAGGCACCACACACTCTACTAGAGTGTATCCTGCCTAGGCACCACACACTCTACTAGAGTGTATCCTGCCTAGGCACCACACACTCTAGAGTGTATCCTGCCTAGGCACCACACACTCTACTAGAGTGTATCCTGCCTAGGCACCACACACTCTAGAGTGTATCCTGCCTAGCACCACACACTCTACTAGAGTGTATCCCACACACTCTAGTAGAGTGTGTGGTGCCTAGGCACGATACACTCTATTGTATCCCACACACTCTAGTAGAGTGTGTGGTGCCTAGGCAGGATAGACTCTAGTAGAGTGTGTGGTGCCTAGGCAGGATACACTCTAGTAGAGTGTGTGGTGCTAGGCAGGATACACTCTAGAGTGTGTGGTGCCTAGGCAGGATACACTCTAGTAGAGTGTGTGGTGCCTAGGCAGGATACACTCTAGAGTGTGTGGTGCCTCAAACACTCTAGAGTGTTTCCTGCCTAGGCACCATACACTCTACTAGATTGTATTTTTTTTTTTTTTTTTTTTTTAAGAAATTGAAAGAAAGCGATTGGGCGATTTTGGTGTGTTTTTACTCTGGCGTGTTTTTTATTTAAATTTAAGTAAGCAAAATACAATGAAAAAAAATGAAATTAATTATTTCAAGGTAAAATTGGTTGAAAGAATTGTAAAACGCAACGCGATAGGAAGTTTCATTTTCTGTTCTGTAGGCTTTACCGACGTAGAGCCTGTTTCATTTTTTTTTTATCAAATTATGTATAAAGTGCTTGACTTTTTACCAAAAATATTATTTTCATCCTCCATTATAATTATGCACAAAAGTGAAAAAAAAAATTAATAAACATAACATTTTTTTGCAAGTTTTAAAAAAAGCTATATGCGTAATTTATGCAAAAATTATGTATATCCAGATTTTCATGCATAAAAAACTATGCATAATTTTTAAAAAAATTATGCATATTCAATTTTCGGGCCTAAAAAAAATATGCATAAACTTTGCAAAAATTATGCATGACCAAATTGTTGTTTGAATGATACAAAAGCAATACATTTTTCATATAAATTTTTTGCATTTATTTTGTAAATATTTTATATAGTACTTTTTATGTACTTTTTATACACTTTTGCATCAATTTTTCGTATGGAAACAATCGCCATCCAACGTAAGAATTTTAGGCCGAACATCCTTACCCAAATTGGTCAGGATAGCCAACTGAATTTCCACCTTTAAAATTTTTTTATTCTTTAAGATTCTGAATACATTACCGGGAAAAATTCCCGAAACATTTTTAAAGACATAACTTAGTCGTTTTATAATTTTTATTTTTTTTTATTTTCAGGTAAGTTTCCTTGGATTTGTCAAGAGTAATCGATCAAAGTTCGTATAAACTTTGAATTGTCAATTTAAGTCAGGATCGGTTAAAACCTGTTCCGTTTTTTTTTTCTGTAAGTATGGGAGTGAACCCGGAAAAAAAATCGAACGAAGAAACGGTTTCACTTACCTAGAAAGAATAAAAAAGGAGGAGAAAAATATTGAAATTCTAAAAAAGGCTGCGTTGTACCAACATGTTGGTCCGAAACCGAACTTTTTTGGTAGGACCGAAATGCTATATTCGGTCCCAAAAATTTAAATTTTATTTTTTATTAAAATAATATTTTAATAAAATAAAAATTATAATATTATTTTTTAAAAATAATAATTTAATTTTAAATTTAATTTTTGGAAGAGTCTTTTCACGCCTCAACACGTTACAGCACCGAGGCGGAGCCGAAAAATCGTGTTTCGGCGTGAAAGTAGTCTCTTCCATCATAGTTCAACAATATACTATTGTTTATTTATTTACAAAAAAATCTGTCGATATCTTGTTATTTTTTGACTGTAAATCTTGAATTGAAAATCGTTTTCTGGCAAAGTGTGGGAGAGGGAGGGGGGGGGGCAATTCTATATTTAAAATGCCGAATGACGACTAATACAGTTTAGTACTGATCATAAACAATACCTGTAAATTTTTATCGAAATACAGTAATAGCATATTCCCCTTTTATTTAACCCATACGGTTAACGAATCTGGTTTTTTTTTTAAAATAAAAATCACCGATTGTCCGCCCATTAAAATTTCAGCGGATGCAAATCCTGTTCGCAGCAATTAATAAAGACTGATACAATCGATCAGAAAAAAGAAAAAAAAATTTATGAATTATGATCGAAACCATCTTTTCACATAACATCTTCAATTAAAAAGAAAGAGAAAAAAAAATCGTCTATCAGAGTACGAATATCGTAACCCAAGGTTGCCAGCCCTGTTGTACTTGTAGTGGGAGTCCCGGAAGTTATCGGGACTTGATTTTCATCTTTTTTTTCCCCCCTTCATAAATATTTCTCCTTTTTTTTTTTATTATTTATCCTTTCGAACCAGTTGTTTTGATTTGAACTAAGAGAAAACAAAACTCGAGATGACACATTGACAAGATAGTTTATACGCATGCGTAGGAGTCCCAAAAGTTATGCCAGTCATAGTTGTCATGTCGGTTTGGGGTGTTTCTGACTTTGGAAATAAGGTCACCTTAGGTCGAAATGAAGGAACGCAGGCTGCGTTATTTACTATCTTGTTAACTTTTTTTTTTTACGTCATGTTGGCATGATCGATCAAAAAAAAATCGAGTTCAAAAAAATAAAAATAAATAACGAAGAAAGGCGGGAAAAGTAGTGACGAGTAGCAGCGCCGCCAAACGGGAGTAATCGGAACTGCGTCCGTCGCGAATCAGAAAGAAGTGGTTCGACAAATGGCTCATGAGCGGCGCTGTGATCACGTCGGTGATGAAACTTCGTTTACGGGATTGACTCCTAGGTGGCGGTAGCGTTTGAAATCAGCTGACTGAGTCACATTTACCTTATGTTTTTAGTAGGATCATATGGGAGGATTCTTAATTGATTCGAATCATTTGTTTGTTTATACGGAAGCGGGTTCTTTTTAGAATCCAATACGTTTTTAACGGTTTTAACGTTAAAAGGGAGACTTTCAAACGAAAATACCGGGTTCGAGTCCTTCAGCTTGGTTTTCCCGTAGGTGTTAAACATCTCTACGCGATTATTTACGTTGGAAAATATTGCATCACTGGTTTATTTCGCTTTCGTTTTTCGCGACGTGTTGACGTAATTTTTTTTGATACTAAGACTTTAATAATTTTTCGTAGTGCTTTTTACCGTGATTTTTTTGTTTTGTATTTTTTTTAAAAATATTTTTATTATGTGATTTTCGGGGCCGAAGAGTTCGGATACCAACTCCACGTGATATAATTTGTGCTGATTTTATTTTTCAGTGAAAAACAAAATTTTTTTTCTGAAGGAAAATTAAAAGAAAATTGTGCGGGTTATGGGAGAAAATATTTTTACGGTAAAAAAAAAATATAAACATAAATTTTCATGTGATCTTTAAATAGAAGAAAAATTCAGTAAGAGTGTCTGAAAGTGCCTGGAATTGGATTACGATTGGATTAATTTTTTTTTTTTTTTTAAGGATTTGTCCGGAAAATTTTTTTTGGGAAATTGTTTTCAGCGATAACCATAAAAGATGCTTAAAACTTTTTTTTTTTTTTTTTTCGAATCTTTTTTTTTGATCTTAAAGTGAAACCGTCGAGTTTGTGACTAATTACGCCCTGATCGAAATGGAAAGTAAATATTTAAAGACTCGTCTTTGGGGATTTCTTTTTCTAACGCACAATATCTCGAGTTAAATTATTATCATTTTTTTGCCCGGTACAAATTTTTTTTAATATACTTTCGTTGTCATTTTCTTTCTTCGAATCCCAGATTTTTCACAATTTGTTTACCGTGACAAAAACATATTTGGCATTTTGCCCGTTGCCCATTAGCCTACCTTGACGTTGCTTTTGCGGGGGAAACCGTAAGAAAAAAAAAATAAAAATTTCCAACCGTGAAAATTTTTCAAGACTTTTTCGCAGCCTTGAGTTAAAGCTTTTAATAAAATCAAAATCCTTGACCTAACCGGCTGGATACCTTACAGGTTCACTTTTTTTTTTCTATTTTTAAGATCACACGAGAAGTTGTAAAGCTCATGCTTAAAAAGAAATTTTTTTTTTGAAGAATTAAAAAGCAAGACATGCCAATTTTGGATAAAAAATGGAATCTCCTCACATGTACGAGAACAACCAAACGGAACCAAACAAGAAAACAATAAGCAACAACAATAACAACAACAACAATAACAATAACAATAATATAAAACTGAACGTAGCGAATATAAAACAAATTCAAAATGCGCTTTACGCGAATCAGCACGGGGAACTCACGGATTTGAATTCGCCCGAGATAAGTTTGGACCTGCAAAATTTGATAGACGATTCCCAGTTCAACGAAGGGATTTTTACCGATATTTTAGAAGCGAGCGGGAAATCCGTTCAAGTACAAAATCACCACCAGCAGCAGGTCAATAACTTGAGGTCGACGAGTGCAAGTGCTGTAAACAATAATAGTGTGACTTATAGTAGCCGCGCTTTGGCGTATATGCCACAGCCTGTGCATTCAGCAGCAAATTATAATAATAATTCGGATAGTTCCAGTTCCAGTTCGTCCAGTCTCCCGAGTATAAAACAGGAACCTACGGATCCTCAGGTAAGTGTTAAAATTAGGCCCTCGGGTTCGAAAGAAAAAGAAAAGAAAAAAGTTGCATTGAAAGGCCGCTGCAAAGTGTGAGAAAAATTATCCCGTTTTGAAGATCAAGGCTAAGCGAAGCAACAAGTTGAGGTCCTTGCTGTTTGATTGCACGCTAAAAAGAAAAGGGGTGAAGATTTAGAGATAGGATAGTTGTGCGATTGGTGATATTAAATTTTTTTTTTTTCCTGTAGAGGGAAAATTTTTTTTATATTTCAAAACGTAAAAGAAATGTGTAACATTAATTGGTGTAAAAATGAATTGTAAATTTAGAGTTAGGTTTGGTGTAAGTTGGTCGAGTTTTATTGCTTTTGGGTTTGTGGGCCCCTAGAGTGGCTCATTTTGAAGGTCAATTTTTTATTTGGGCAAAAAACCGTTCATTTATATGTAAAAAGAAGACTGAATTTTTTTTAGGTCGAAAAAAAATTTTTTGGCCAAGGCACAGGGGTTTGAAGTTTTTAGGACCGAAATGGTACTTAATTTAAACGAATTTCAAAAATTCGCCCAATTAACACCTTTTAATATAAATAAATTCCTTTATAGGGTATGTTAGGTACGTATCGAGCTTCCTAAAAAAAAAATCTTCGGTTCGAAAATATTGACCCGTTGACCGCCCAGGCAGGGTTATAGTAGAAAAACGGGGATGACTATAACAGGATAAGGGCTGAAACTTTTGAAAATTTGAAAATAGCCAAAATGTGCCCAAAATATGTAAAAATAATTCCCCATATGTAATTTCGATGCCAAACATTTTTTACTCTATGTTAACCCCATTTTTCCTTATTTTAGGCTCTTTTTTCTTTCTAAAAAATTGCGTTTTTAAAGCCATTTGCAACGCATAAGTACCCAAATTAACAGAACTTTATAAGTTTCAAAATAAAAAATTTAAATTTAAAGTTTTTGGACGTTTTTAATTTTTTTTTAAAAATTTTCACTCAATTTTTAATATTAATAAATTAATTTTTAATCAATTTTTAACATATAAATGAATGATTTTTTGCCCAGGGAACGAAAATTAAAAAATTGGTCTTCAAAATGAGCCACCCTATCAGCCCCAAATATTTCCAAATTTGCAAATAATTTCAGATACCTAATTTAGCTAAGTTGTCAAATTTCTGTAGATAATTCTGTACGGTGTTCTGTTTTCCAATAAAATTATTTGCTCGATGATTCGCATTTGTTTAAAATTTTTCTGAGGTTGGACTGTCGCAATTTTAGCCCTCTTTTTGTTTAATGAAAAAATTGGGATAGGTTGTAGATTTAACACTAGGAGCTACCAAAAGGACGGTAATCCAATTTTTCTGGAAACTTTTACACTTCACGGGTTTCTTGCTCATTGTTAACTTTCCTCAGGGTGACTTCATAATACTTTCTTTGGTGATCCATGTAACATTGCGCAATTTTTCAGAATTTTGATTTTTTTTTTTTTTTAATATGACTCACACTCAGTCACATGACTGAGTCACAGTCAGACCATAATCATCATCTCTTGGCCCAGCTTATCTCTTCCATCACTGACTAAAAGTCTTTGACTCACAGAACCTGATCAAAGCTGCGTATAGGGTCCTTTATCGAACCCCGAATTTTCCAAACCCCGAATCGGGTTTCGAGGTTTATAAAATGCGATATCGCGAAAAAACGATGTCGCGTTTTCCGAACCCCGAAATTAAAAATCACCGAATTGGTTTTCGGGTTTCATAAATGTCGGGGTTTGGGAATCCAGGGGTTATGACGCTTTTCGTATTTCTTTAAATAATTTTATATTTCAGAGTAAAAAATTCGGCGATAATAAAATTCGGCGTTTTTAAATTCGGGGATAATAAAATTCGGCGTTCTTAAATTCGGCGATAATAAAATTCGGCGTTTTTAAATTCGGCGATTTTAAATTTCGGGGTTTGTTTAATTCGTGTTTTTTAATTCGGGGTTTTCAATAGGGTTGCCAACTTGTGAACAATAGAATCGTGTTTAACTTATGAGTGCGTCCTGCATTTTGAGAAGTAAATTTACGTAAGCTAAACATGATTCTATTGTTCACAAGTTGGCAGCCCTATTAAAAACACCGAATTAAAAAACACGAATTAAACAAACCCCGAAATTTAAAATCGCCGAATTTAAAAACGCCGAATTTTATTATCGCCGAATTTAAGAACGCCGAATTTTATTATCCCCGAATTTAAAAACGCCGAATTTTATTATCCCCGAATTTAAAAACGCCGAATTTTATTATCGCCGAATTTTTTACTCTGAAATATAAAATTATTTAAAGAAATACGAAAAGCGTCATAACCCCTGGATTCCCAAACCCCGACATTTATGAAACCCGAAAACCAATTCGGTGATTTTTAATTTCGGGGTTTGGAAAACGCGACATCGTTTTTTCGCGATATCGCATTTTATAAACCCCGAAACCCGATTCGGGGTTTGGAAAATTCGGGGTTCCGATATAGACTCTGCGTATACTGCTCGAATTTTCTGCTTTGTTGTAAATTTCTCAAAATTAGTAAAGAAAAAAAAATCTGTTTCGGGATCTATTTTTTTTACTCAAAAATACAAGGAAAGACTGGTCTTTTTATTTTTGGCTACCTCACTGAAAAAAAGCACGGCTTAAGTAAAATTTTGATCGGTGCATTTGATTAGTGGCTGGAAAAATTTGACTAGTTGTTAGTAAAATTTTCATGGCCACTAGTCTGGCCAAGTCCCGATTCGCATTATTAATGTAGAAGGGTTATTCCTTACCTTTGCGACACCGATTTAGATCTTTTAAAAGCATAAAATCACCTATGAAAGCTTCCTCATACTCGCTGAATTAAATAAAGACCGAACACGTCTAAAGTTGTTTTAACCATGAGCAGTACAGTCCATTTAACTCGGTGTTAAGTTCAAGCACAAATCACTGAATTATTATTGTTATTAATACTTCTTTTTTTTCCCTCTAAAATCCATTTCTCATTCATGAAATAAAAAAGGAAATAAACAATTAATTTCCATGTAAATAGCTTCTTTGATAAATGGTCGATACCGTTCAATTAAACTTAAGTTCGATTAGATTAAAAAACTTGTTTATAAATTTTTTTGATATTAGAAATGACAAAATTTCCTTTTTTAGAGTTGGTTTCTCAGAATTTTAACAAGGAAAATTCTTTCAAATATAAATTGTTTTGCTTTTTACATTATTTTATTTGAAAAAGGAAAAAAAAATTGATTGGAGGAAGAAATTAAGGGCTAATTGGCTACTTAACAAGAACAGTGGACATTAGGGTGCTTCTTTTTTTGGCAATTTTCCGAATTTAAAATCGTGTGCCTTCCAAAAATGGTTCTCCTTGGTGAACTGGCAAATCGTGGCGACTTGAGCTTAAAATTCTGAAAATTGCCATTTGAGAAAAAAAATCGAAATTTTTTTTTTTTTTTTTTTTGCGAAAAAATGTGGTTTCTTATCGGAAATTTTCTGTAGATCAAAAATCTGAAGTCCGAAGTCCGTTTTTTTATATCTAGTCCGGTTTTTTAGCTAAAAGCCAAAATATAGCGAAAAAAGGGGGTAATGTGGCAAAACATAGAAAGTCCTCAGTTTCACTCGTATTTCGGTCTCTCGCTCAAAAACCGGACCAGATATTAAAAAAACGAATTTCAAATTCGTGATCTACGGAAAATTTCCGATAAATATCCACATTTTTTTTCGCAAAAAAAAATGTAATTTTGCAATTTTTTTTTTGGCAATTTAAATGTAAATGTTTTAGAAATGTGTATAACATACTTAGGCCTTTTTTTTTCTTCGTCACGTGAAAATCAAAAAAATTTTTTCTTCTAAAATGCAAATTTAGCTTTTTTAAAATATCTCTTTTAAAGTAAAATAAATGAAAACGTGAATTCGATTTTTAATAATAAAATATTCAGAACATTTAAAAGATTTTGTGTGTCGGTGATTTTTCTCGAAAACACCAATTTTCTTGCGTTATAAAACTCAAATCACGTTTAGCTTATAGGTCGAGCTTTTTAATATTAAAATATTAAATATGAATGCAAATTAAAAAAAAAAAAAAAAAAAAGGAAAATCACGTTTCTGAAATTTTTAAGATGAATGATTTTTAATTACAAAAAAAACCAGGGGAAAAAAAAGCAGGGCTGCCATTCCGATTACGATTCCAATTCCAATTCCAACTAACAAGTATTTTAGCGATGCCGATTTTGATTCTGATTCCGATTTAAACCAAAATTGATTAACTGTAGTAACGATATTTTCGTGCTATTTAAGTCAATCTGAATGGAAAATATTTTTTTGGATGCCGATTCTGATTCCGATTTCGAATATTCCGAACTGTTTTCAGACGAGATTCCGTTCCCGATTGCGATTCCGATTCCGATTTCTTCAAAAAAAGCACAGATTCCAATTGCGATTCCAATTACTTTTGAAATAGCAGATTCCGAATAAAAATTAATCGGAATTGCAGCCCTGAAAAAAAGCAGGGCTGCGATTCCGATTCCAATTCCGAAAGGTGGAAAAAAATTTCACGATTCCGATTCCTACTTCTTCAAGAAAAGCACGGATTCCGATTCCGAATAATAATCGGATTCCGATTCCGCATAAAAATTAATCCGAATCGCAGCCCTGAAAAAATGAGCGAAAATGATCAAAAAGAGTAGCAAATTATTTCATCCGAATGCATCTTTTTTTTTTTACACATATGTTTCTTCCTTATGATAATATCATGTGGTGCAGATTTTTATCATCCATATCAAAATTGCAATAAATAAAAAAAGGAAAAATATTTTAAAGGACTGAAAAATTCATTTCCGACTGTTAACCAATAGCATATTAACAGTAAATGTTGCGCCTTATACGATAATGACAATTACATCCTTCATAGTATAAACACAGAGATTATAAGTATTGACCTTGAAGGGAACCCATGTTTTGTTGACTCTTAGAATAAAAGAGCAGAAAAGTAATATTAATCAATTACCATTTTTTTTAAACGTCGATATATGTGCCAGGAAATGCACTTTTTATTTCAATTTTTTTTTTCTCGGAAAAAAAATGAAAGAAAAGAAAAACGGGTGATTTGTTTTTTTCCGCCAATGAGAAATGAGGTTAGGGATTAACTTTTATTTGATTTTATTTACGATTTTTAATCGGGAGCAAAAGATACGAAAACATTTAAATCTGTAAAATGTGACAATAATTGTCAAAAGGAACACATCGTATATTTTATAAATATTGGTGGATTCTGATGCAATCCAGTCCCACCGTTTTCCCGGTGTCCGATGTCATCTGAAGCATAAAAAAAAAATGAAAATTAACAATTTAAAAGACTTCGGTAACGGTTTATCAGCAAATCTGTAATTCATATTTGGCCCAAGATGTTTCAATCCAATAGGATATGGATCTTAATAAACTCTGGCTCTCGGCCAGTTTGTTATGTCAAGACATTTTTTTTTTTTTTTGTATAATTATTATTATTTTTAAAGGATTTACCTAGAAGGAAGTTTTTTTGTTGTGCCGAAGATGATATTGCGAGTTGTCAGATAATTGTAAAATTTTGACGGCGCAAATTCACTACCAACATGCTGGACGAAAACCAACAAAGTCAGACCTTGTTGTGGGTCAATAAAGGAACCCCGAATTTTTCAAACCCCGAATCGGGTTTCGGGTTTTATAAAATGCGACATCGCAGAAAAATGAAATCGCGTTTTCTGAGTCCCGAAATTAAAAATCGCCGAATTGGTTTTCGGGTTTCATAATCGGGGTTTGAAAAAACGCAAAAAGGACTGTTTTTTATTTCTGGGTTTCTAAATTCGGGGATATTATAATTCGGGGTTTTTAACATTGAGTGATGAAGAAGTATATTTGAATATAGATTAATTATGAAATTTTAAAATATTTCAAATTAAGTAATTTTAAAATACTCGATAAAAATCCTGGAATTTTCACACCGTGGAATTTAAAAATCCCGTAATATGAAGTTGGCGAATTTAACAAAACCCGAGTTTTAATATCGCCGATTTTAAAAACCCCGAATTATAACATCGTCGAATTTAAAAACCCAGAAATATAAAATTGCCAAAAAAAAATCAGTCATTTTTGCGATTTTTCAAACCCCGGTTATGAAACTCAAAAACCGATTCGACGATTTTTAATTTCGGGGTTCAGAAAACGCGATATCGTTTTTCTGCGATGTCGCATTTAATAAAACCCGAAATTCGATTCGGGGTTTGGAAAATTCGGGGGCCCATTATTGTTGGTAGATCTTCCTTTAGGTTGATCGGGGAAAACGTTCGTCAATGTGATTCTAGCAGGTTTCGACGTGTTCGTACATGTTCGATAGTTATTACTTGACATTATCGTTTGTTTCAGATTATTTTGGTTTATTTTTATATATTTACTTAATTGAAATTTTTTTTGAGGATGAAATCCTTTTAATGAAACTTCTTATGGTGGGCTTTGAGTGTGAGCGTAACGCATAAAATTAAGAAAAACATTTTAAATATTAATTGAAATAAAAATTTTAATTTCATATAAGCATATATTTTTGTTGAGTTTTAAAGTTACTGTAAAAGAAAAATTTTAAAAACAATAAAATTAAGAAAAATATTTTAATATTAATTTTTATTTAAAAAATTTGGAAAATTTAAATTTTATTTGGATAAAAAACTCATACCTATAAAAATTAGTTTATAATTTTAGAGGCAAATTTCATGAAAATCTTATAAAAACGTTTATTTTAATTTAAATAATTGACCTAAAGTGAAGTTTTAATTCAGTCCTAACTCTATATATCATAGAGCGTGTTAAATGTTTTAAAAAATGTGTTTTACAGTTTGACTTGTTCACGTTTGAACGTGGTAGCAGCGTTGGGCCGTTCACCATAATTCACAAAAAATGTCTAAGAGAGTCATGACCGTGGGTCCTCTGTGATATCCAAGATTCCTCTTCGATTTTTCTTTAACAGGACTCGTCCTTGGTCGACTCTTGTACAGAATCTTAACCCCATCACCGGGGTTAAGAACCCCGAATTTTCAAAATCCTAAATCGGGTTTCGGGTTTTTTTAAAGCCGCGGGGAAATGACATCGCGTTTTCTGAGCCCCGAAATTAAAAATCGCCGAATTGGTGTTCGGGTTTCATAAATTTCGGGGTCTGGAAAAACGAAACAATGGCTATTTTTGTTTTTTTAGGGATTTTATATTTCCGGGTTGTTTAAATCGGCGATACTAAAACTCTGTGTTTTTAAAATGAATCGGGAGAGGAAAGCCTGGTTGGCTAAAATTGTGTTTAACTTATGAGAAATCAAAACCAGGTGCTGGTGCATTGATATGTTTAATAAGTTAAACATAATTTTAGCCTGGCTTTTTTTTTTTTGGTTTTAATAACCTCCAAAAATTTTAGTCAACCTTGTTTTAAATTTAAAATCGCTGAAAAACAATAAGAATAGTTATAATTTGGTTTCTCCAAACCCCGAAAGCCAATTCGGCGATTTTTAATTTCGGGGCTCAGAAAACGCGATGTCGCGATTTATTAAACCCGAAACCCGATTGGGGGTCGGGAGAATTCGGTGTTCTTACTTAGACTCCATTTTTTTTTTTTTTTTTTTTATTTGATCCCGCTAGAAAAATTTGTGGCAAATTTCCTTGGAAAGGATGAGGGTCAATAAGGCCGTTTTTTGGGCTAAATTTTTTTTTTCGTGAAATTTGATCCTTGAGTCCTGGTAAATGATTCCCCAAAAGAATTTTCTATTTCGGTCGTCAGAACCCTTAATATTCGCCTAAAACCATGGTATTTTATTAAAGCAAATTTTAAGGATCATCAGCATAGGAATTAAAAAATTTTATTGCGGCAGGGAAGTACTCCTACCTAAGACCTTTTAAGGGTATTTTTTCATGTTCCGAAAAATGTGTAGAACCCCCTTAAAAGCGGCAATTTTAGGTGTTTTTATTTTTTTAAACACCGTTCTTCCAAGGATTTCTCAAAACTGCATACAATATATTATAGCTTGCCCTAAGATGAACCTCACGTAATTTTTCCCGTTTGCGAATCCAATGGGATCCATTTGAAAAATGCATAAGACACGGTTTTTACGGCCTATTTGAGCTTCCTGGTAGTCAGATCTGAATTTTTTTTAAAAAACATCATTTAGGAATGACAATTAATCGATTCCAGCCATTATCCCGTTCCATCCCAATAGAAAATTCTTTTGGGGAATCATTTACCAGGACTCAAGGATCAATTTTCAATTAGCATTTTTCCATAAGTTTTGCGCTAATGAGAATTTTAAGAATTAAGGAATAAAGCATAGATTATAAAAATTAGTCTCCTTCATAATCGGATGAAACATACATCCGTCAGCTTTTTGAAAATCACCAATCACTGAACCTTGACCAATCGCTGAACCCAAATCGCAACCCAACCCATGGAAAAATCTCTTCTTTCTTAATTCCCTTATTATTTTGCCGCCCTATCCGTTGCCCATTATTGCGTCTTTTTTTCTTTTTTTTTTACTTTTCCCCTATCGGATGTTCTTCTGACGTCAGCAATTGTTACTAATAAAAATATTTTTTACTTTATCACAAAACTGATAAAACGCAAAAAAAAAAAAAAAAAAAAAGATAGATACTGTATTACTATTATTATTTACTTGTTATTACGATTTTCATTCAAGAGGAAATTTATTGAGAAAGAAAATCGCTAAAGCGAAAAAAAAAAAAAATGAAATACGTAAAGGTGATGGTGGAGAAAATTAAATCACCGATAAAATTAAATCATATCATATCTGAGTCACGGTTAATTGAATAATTAATCAAATAGAAAATTAGTCGATTAAATTATTCTGTTATGATCGCTCGCTCACACAACAGCCTGAAACAGAAATAAATTTTTTTTTAAAAAATGAACTACTGAACTCGAATCGATCTAAAAATAATTTTATTGATGTCGGTTTGTTTTTTCTTTTACTTTATATTTTTTTTTCGATTAATCTTTCAGAGAAAGAATTAAAATTATTTTTTAAAAAAAGAATGTGATTTACTGAAATAAATTCGTTTAATTTTAGACCTCTAGAATTGAAAATGATAAGATTAAATATTAAAAGCATGGCACTCAGGCATAATTAGAATTCAAAGGTTAATTTTTTTTTTTTTTTACGATTTGGAAACTTGCCGTATGTTAATCAATAAATTAAATTTTCGCATGGGGTTGGTTTTATATAGAAAATGGTGTGTAAAGCAATTGTAAAAAAAATTTGCCTTGGAAGAAATTGAATTGGATGGTGTGTATAAAGGTGTGCTTTCGTTGGTGTTTAATATTCGCAAAAAAAAAATCGGCATTAGACCCTCCCAATTCAAATACCAAAAACGGTCAACGGTGTTTTTGATCGCTTTGGTTGTATTGGGATCCCTTTTAGATCAAAAATGACCCAAGAAATCAAAAATGATCAATTACCAGGCATCATAGATCCTATATTTTGACAAACGTCCTATATGTCCTATAAAAGTCCTATTTTTTGATTTTGTCTTATATTTTTGTAGTTATAATTAAAAAATGCCTAAAATATCAATTTTATCTTAGCTAAAATTAATATTTTATGATAAATTTGTTATTTTCTACTGCAATATTTGATTTTTATTTTGATTATTTTTCTTTATGGGACAAACTTATTTCTTTGTCATAGAAAACAAAAAAAAAAAATTATTTTTCAAAGTTTAAAGTTCCGAAAATTGCCATAAGAGGAAAAAAAATTGACGATTTTTTTTTTTTACCGAGAAAATATGGTTTCTTATTTTGAGCTTGAGACCAACATACGAGTGAAACTGAAGACTTGGTATGTTTTGCCACTTTACCAGACTTTTTTGCCATGTTTTGGCTTTTAGCTCAAAAACCGGACCAGATAAAAAAGAGCCGGACTTGAGATTCGTGATCTACGGAAAATTTCCGATAAAAACCACTTTTTTTCGCCAAAAAAAAAAAAAAAAAAAAAGAAAACGATTTTTTTTTGTTATGGCAATTTTCAGAATTTTAAGCTCAAGTCCGACGCTTTCCCTTCAAATGAAAAATTGAAAAAAAAATCCGGGTTTAGCAGCACACCAAAGAGAACCATTTTCGGAGGTACGCGATTTGAAATTTGAAAATCGCCAAATAAGGGACACCCTCCCTACTAAAGATACATGAACTTTAGAAGAAAAATTTTAATATTTAAAACTGAGAAAATAATTTATATAACAGGGAACACTATTATTTAAATAAATGTCTGATGTAAAATATTAACAAGATGTTACACAGCCATACTAGTCCAGTGTAATCTTTTCTACACAAATTTTTTTTTCTGGGTTTTTGAAATTTAAGATTCTACACATCTTGACCAAATTCATAAAATTTTCATTGCAAGGAAACCGATTTTATTGTAATCTTACTATGCCTAGAAGCTCCTTTAAAAAAAAAATGTTTGTGGACTTCGTGAAATTCTACCCAGAGGATTGATTTTTGAGGTAACCAGAAACCCCTTCGCTGCAAATTAAGTTCTTATTTAATTTTTCTACCTTTCCTACTCCCACAATGGGCTGGGAAAAATCTGCACTACATTTTTTCGAGGACCAATTAGAGTCAAAAAATAGGCCTGGGATATTTAGAAAAAATTTTCTTTGGCTTCTTTCGCTGAAAAAAAAAAAACAGTTTTAATGGTTCATTTTAAAACTTCAAAATTTCAAAACTTATATATTCGGAAAAGTTTCTTTATAGTTAAAATATCAAGCCTAATTTTTTCAAATTTTTTTTAACGGCTGTCAAATCGACCTTGAAATTTCCAAAAAACCCATATGAAAGACAAAAATGAAATTTTTTTTTTTTTTTGGCATAAAAGACCATCGATTTCCAACGGAAATTGTGCGTAGTTTAGGAATTTGAAGTCGAAAATTTAATTTGGTGCAAGATTTTTGAGCTACAGTGCCGGATTTAAAAGCTCTGAAAACCTATGACTTTTTGCCTGTGGCTCAAAAACCTTGCACCAAACCTAATTTTTGACTTCTAATTCGTAATCTACGCAAAATTTCCGATAGGAATCCATGGTCTTTTACAGCAAAAAAAAAAAAAATTTTCATTTTTGGCCCTCATGGGCTTTTTGGAAATTTCAAGGCCAAAGCGTCACCTTAAAATGCCGTTCAAAAAATCTTAAAAAAATTGAGGGTTGATACTTTACCTATAAAAAAAAAACTATAATTGTAAACAAGAATTGAATAAATTCACTTAGGCACTTCGTTCGCTACACAAACCGGCCGGTTCACGGTCCGGTTTTTGTCAAAAAAAAATTTTTTTTCTGATATTTTTTTTCTTTTGTTTTGAAGCTAAAAAAAAGCAAATCGGGGTCAAATTATACTCAAAATGTTCGAAATTTGATGGAGAACATGATTCTGTAGGTTAAATACATTAGTAAGCTTGAATTTCGTTGATATTTTCGAAAATCGGATTATTGTTTTTTTTTCGTTTGTTTACATCGCCATTTTAAAATTTAAATTACGTAAACAAACGAATTTTTGCAAATATTATGTAAATTCAAGCTTACTATTGTATTTAACCTACAGAATCTTGTTCTCCATCAATTTACGAACATTTTGAGTATAATTTGACCCCGATTTGCTTTGTTTTAGCTTCAAAACGAAAAAAAAAAAATATCGGAAAAAAAATGTTTTTTTGACAAAAACCGGACGTTGAACCGGCCGGTTTTGTGTAGCGAACGAAGTGCCTTATGTTTACCTAGTAAAAAAAATGTACTGAGAAAAATAAAATGTTTTGAACAAGTTTTATCTTGTCAGAAAACCGGAATGTTTCTTGGAAATGCAAAAATTCTTTGCCACGACGGACATGTTGTTTCTTGATGACAAGATATTTTTATTATTATTCGCATGGTTTTGAAGAAAAGGTGTTGTCACAAGGCATTTAATTATCAAGACTGAAGCCATAAGCTAAGCGTCGGTGTTACTTAAAAGTAGCGAGTCGTAGCTTGTTCTAACAAGCTACAACCCGAACACTGAACCAGTACCAGAATTAGACAACCACGATTCTTCAAACTCTCAGTGAAATAGTTTCCCCATAAGCTAAGTACTAAGTTCAAGTCCCATTTTTTAAAAAAGCAAACCTTTTGAAAAATCCCTCGTTTCTAAAAATTCAGCCGTCAGTAAATTCTTTCCGATTCGAAGAATTCGCACCAAGCATTCCTGGGAATATTTGCAACGGATTTTTTAAAGCCGCCTGACGTCATCGCTATATCTTTTTTTTACTACAAAAATATGAAGAAAATGAAAGTGTAAAAAGATAAAAAAAAATGTGATATCAAAGAAAGTGCGTAACTTGTAGACTTACGCTGCGATAAATAAAGGTTAGCTATTGTGGGTATGTTATTATTGTCTAGTGATATGAATAATGCGACGGATGATCTTTTTAAACTTGCTTCTTTTTCACATAACACATTACTTTAAAACCTGATCATTATTATTATTATCATCATCATCATCATCAAGTACCTCAGTTTCAATGAAAACGCATTACGCGTGAAATTTAATTATTAAGAACAGTTGGTATCTCCTCAATGGCTTGTGATTGCCCTAATTAAACACCTCAGGCTAAATACAAAACGGTTAAGTTCACTTCCAAGTACAATAACAAGAAGGGAAGCTGAATTTTTATTTATTTATTTATTTATTTATTTATTTAGACCTTTTCCTTGATATTAACTTTAAAAAATTGCTATACATTTTAGCTTATGGGGAAATGCTATTCATTGATTCAATGCTATGCCATTAGCTTATGGGGAAGCTATTTCACTGAGAGTTAGAAGAATCGTGGTTGTCTAATTCTGGTACTGGTTCAGTGTTCGTGTTGTAGCTTGTTAGAACAAGCTACGACTCGCTACTTCTGAGTAACACCGACGCTTAGCTTACGGCTTCAGTCTAATTTCTTGATAATCCCAACAAAAAGTGTTATAAAATTGAGTTATTAAAATTTTATAACACAAATTATTTTCAGTTTATTTTTTCTAAGTTTTTTTATTTTCTTCTAACGCTTCCCGAATTTTTCTATTTCTGATTTTCTTTATTCTTGAGCCTTTGTCAAATTAAAAATACAAGAAATAAACCGAAAATTTGGAAAAATCTGGAAAATATGATAAGTCAAAATAATTGGCATTGGCAACTTAATAACTCATATTGCCGCTTTCAAAAATGAGTTGAATAGTGGTGTAGTGGAGGATAAAGGGTCGACCAGAAGGCTCGGGTTCTAATCCAAAATTATTGTAATTGTTTTTTTTTTTTTTTAACCTTTTTTTTCTCATGAAATGTGTTTAAAAAAGAGCCTATAAAGTCTTATATGTTAAATATAGTGCAATCCAAGTATAAAATTAATATATCGCTACGTTAAAAATTTTATAACGCACTTTTTCTTAGGATGAGTTCTAGTGCATTCAGTTGACAGATTTTAAGCACTCACGTCCATTTCCTACTGAAAGTTTTGTATTCGTACCCATCTGCCCCCGATTTTTAATTTTAAAAAAATTTCTACTTGAGCTCAATCAATCAGCAGAGTGTGATTTTTAAAACTTGTAAAATGGTGGGGAATATGAATTTTCTAGCCAGATTTTGTGTAATCGGTATTTTGGGAGCATTCCCTGGATCTTTACTCTCTCCATATCCTAGGAAGCCACATGGGATTATCATTAAAACAGCTGATATCATGGGTGCAGCAAAGATGGCATCTAATCCTGGTCGGGTTTTGCTCTTGTATCGCGGATCTGCGGACTGGGTTTTTCGAGAAAACGGGCAAATGCCTGGTATTTCTTCCTAAGGGAGACTCATTTGACTTAAGGTCCCGTTCAGAGACTTGGGTAATAGGTATCAAAATAAATAAATAAACATCCAAATTTGAAAAAAAAAGAAAGAATATATTTTGACTCGATCGTAATGAATTCAGCATAAAGTTCGCGGCGTGCGTAACATTATTAATTTGCATTCTGCGGTGTAAATAAACATACCGGTATTTTCCGGTGTGAACACTGCCGTAACTGAGACTTTCTATAGTCTATCCCATGAACTAAGCCTCTAATTGAGCCCTTTTAAAAATTAAAAAAATCTTTCCGATTTTCTAGAATTCTCCGTTTTTGATTTACCAATTTTTTTTCAAAGGTTTTGCTTACATTTCCCATTTTTTTCGTTATTTCCTGATTTTTGGGCCATTTTTGATTTTTCTTCCGTTTAATTCCCCCCACCCGCTTTTCTTTAAACAAACTGCTAGGTTTTTCCCATATTGATTTCCTGCACTTCCTTAAGGCGTTGGTTACATTACTCGAAAATTTTTGTTCGAAGAGTTTCAAAAATTTTTTCTCTATGAAAGTGTTTACACTTTTCGAACAGTTTCGATGATGTTTGACGTTATTTTTGGGGTGGTATTATATTAATATGGGTACTCGGCCGATGATATATGTATTTTCCCATTATTTAAAAAATATAATACAACCCCAAAAATAACGTCAAACATCATCAAACATCATAAAACATTATCAAACATATCGAACATCATCGAAACTTTTCGAACATATGTTCGAAAAGTGTAAACACTTTCATCGAGAAAAAATTTTTGAAACTCTTCGAACAAAAATTTTCGAGTAATGTAATCAACGCCTAACTCATTTTTGTTTTCCCAATTTTTTAAAGGCTCTTCTATTTTTCCTTCTTTTTTTTTACCGATTATTCCACAATTTCCGTGTTCCGGAATTTTGAATGGCTGCTTCCCATTTTTTAGAATTTTCCCGTGCCTTTTCCCATTCCGTTCCTGCAGTTGTCTTCTTTTGTTTTTCCGTGGACCAAAAGCTAAATCTCTTGAATGCTCAGGCCAACGAGGTTTTTATTACCAGAATTAGACATTGCTGGGAATCCCGGACGGGAATTCCCGGGATGAACTATTTCCCGAAAAAAATATCCCCGAACCTTTTTTTTTTAATTTTTGGGAATCTCGTTTCCCGGGGATGGAATTTTTCTCATCTTCGAGAATTCTCGATTCCCGAGATCGACAAGTTTTTTTTTCCGGGAACGGGAATTATTTCAATTTTATCAACTTTTTGATCATTTATCACATAAAATTTTCAATATTTTAGAAAAAAGTTATAAAAATTAATTTTTTTTTGTGTGTGTAAAGCGTGCTTAATTAAACAAAATGGAGAAAATCTCTTTCGACATGGATTTCCGAAATTAAACCTCAAAAAATACGGAAGTCCGGGTTATTTTCCTTTTCTAAATAAATTCCCGGGATTACCGGGAAATAAAAAAGCTAATCAAAACGGGAATTCCCGTTTTAAAAAAAAATCAATCCCGGGAACGGGAATTCCCGTTTTGACTAGCTTTTTATATTTCCCGGGAATCGAGAAATTGATATTTGTATTCCCGGGAATTCCGGGAATTTATTTCGAAGACGAAAAAAGGAAAATAACCCGGGCTTTCGTATTTTTTGAACGGGAATTCCCGTTCCCGGGATTGATTTTTAAAAAAAACGGGTATTTCCCGATTCCCGGGAACGGAAATATGTCGGGAAATCGCAATCTCTAACGAGAATCAGCATCCGTTAAAATATGCCTCCAGCCCTTATTTTATTAAAAATTTCAAAAAACGAACCGCATGCCTTGAATCCGAATGAAAAAAAGGAAGAGAAAAAAAAAACCACAAGAAAAAGATGAGCGAACTTGCATAAGAAGTGTGATTTAGTAAAAGTGATTGGGTAAGGAGGACTGAGCACAACGAGTCATGTAGTGGGACTTGGTCAAGGTCGACATAGTCATTATATCGGAAGTAATTGCAATACCAATTGCATCCGATGCACGTTGTTTTTAATTGTTACACATTTCTTTTTTTTATGCGTTACGGATCTCCTTTTGACATTTTTTTTTTTTTTCAAGATGCCAATGCAGCGGCTTTTTTTTAATTTTTTTATTAGTTCATTTTTTTTTCCTTTGTGTATTTTTATTGAGAGTGGGACGTGAATTTGATTTGTGTTTTTTTTTCTTTTTTTAAATCAGCAGGAATTCAGGCGGAATTGCAGCACGACGGCGGTATCAGTACCTTACACAGGGACGTTCTCGCCGACGGGCGGGAGTTATATATCAAATGGTGCCGGTTCATCTTTCACAAATCTCACACCATCTACCATACAGGGAAACCAGCATCACCTAGGTAAGTTTAAGTATTTTATTTTTGAGTGAAAAAAATTGATAATTTCCAACCAAACCTAAAATACGCTTTTTGGGGCAGGGTGGGGGGGAGTTTAATTCTCTTCATTTGGGGTTTTCGGTATATGGATCAAAGAGGAAACCGGGAAATGTTTAGTAAAAGAATACACCACAGGCAGAGAAAAAAAGTGAATAAAAATGTTTTGGGGTGGGAGGCTTAGCTAGGAGTGGTTTTTAGTACTTTGCCACTGAAATAAAGTTCTGGTCATGTTTTCGTCAAAATCTTACTCCAAAAAATCATACTGGGATATTGGTGCATACCCCTACGAAGGACTACGTCTTTGGGGTACTGTCCTAATATTGCTAAACTTAAACGGTGAAACGATTTAAAAATTTTAAGGCATTTTTTTTTTTTTGCTCGTTTTTGGTTAAAAAATTTTTCCAGGGAGGGTGGCTATTATAATAAGTGACCATTTGAAGGCCACTTAATGCATGTGCCAGAAATTTTCCTAGGAGGGGCGTGAGAGTCAGCAAGGGGGTGCAAGACCCCTGGCCCCCCCTTGACTACGGGCCTGCTTAAAAGACCCCCGAAAAAAAAAATTAATTTTTTTTACGTTGGCCTTTTTTAGCGCTTTTCAAATTTGGGGTGAAGGTATTGCATTAGTAGCTAATTTTTAGAATTCATTTAGATTTTACTGTAGGAGTAGCCTCAAATGTCCTTCTTACAAAAGGGGAATAGGGAAGAAATAACTTTCGAAACAGCGATCGATTTTCGCTTTTGTAAAAATTTCAAAACAGTTTTCTGATTTCATTTTTACCAAACATTTTCCTCTGGTCCCCCTTTGGTTGCAGGTTCAGTTTTTTCATATTTTGTGAATTTTTGCGTTGCGAAAGTCTAAAGGAGTTGTTTTACTTGCTGTAAACGGGAGGCTTCAAAACGCAACTATTTGGCCAAAAAAAAAAAAAAAAAAAAAAAAAAAAAAAAAAAATTGAGAATTTAATTTTATTAAAAAAATTACGAATCTGAAGTTCGATTTTTTTCGTGTATGATCCGTACTTAAGAACTCTCAATATGCCCGAGCAATATATTTTTAAAAAAATGGAGACATGGGGGGCATCTTTCGCTGCTTTTTTTCCCTATTTTATAAAGCCTATAGTCCCTCAACTCCACCAGACGTTAAAAAAAAAAAATAGACTTAGGGGTCTCCATAAATTATGTAAGCATGACCTTGGAAATTTTAGACCCCCTCCCGCCTCTTTGTAAGCAAAAATAAGACTACTTCTTAAGAGGAATCATCAGTCGTGGTAGCAGACTAATAGTATTTTACTTTTTAAGGAAAAACGAAGACAAATCTCGAAAAAATAAAAAATAAAAAAAAATAAGGAATTTTTGGAAAAAATTCTAAAAATTCCGACGTTTTTTTTTTTTTCCCTCGAGATTTGCCTTTGTTTTTGGCCGGTAATCAATTGAGCTAAAAAGTATCAAATTGAGCCAAAAACCGACACATCAATTGAGCCAAAAACTTGATATCGTTTGAGCCCCCCCCCCCCCCCCCCAAAAAAAAAAAAAAATATATATTATTTATGGTTACTATAATATTCAAATATTATATTTTTTTTATCTAATTGCCTATATCGTATTTAGCTAATAGACCTAAAATGATAAAAAGAACGGCTAACGTACCGTTTTTAAAAATTGCATCTTGCCGTCAAAACAAGCAAAATTTTTATAAGACAAGAAGAAAGAGATCGCGAAGAATTTTTATCCGCACGGCTCCGGGCTTAAAACGAAAAAATTATTCCTTGAAAACTTTTGCTTTTAGCTTTAGGGATTCGGTTTGCAGCGAAAAAAAAAATAAATTATAACATTTTTAGTGCTTAAAAGTTATATTGCGGTTACATTTTTTATTAGAAAAGTATTTTTATTAGAAATTAGATTTTTTATTAGAAGAAAAAAAAAATAGATTGTAGTTTTGAAAAAACTTAATATTATTATTCTGGCTCTTCTGAAACTTCCGGGTTTTATGATTGGCTCAAATGAAATGAATATTTTGGCCCTTTTGATGACAGCGTTTTTAACCCGATTGGCTCAAATAAATTGCGCCGTTGTTTTTCCGTAGAAGTAGAAAAGGATTTGTCTGGTGCCACGACTGGTGATTTCCTTTAAGCAGATTTTACGTTAGCGTAAGATTTTGACCGGTTCCCTCCCCTAGCTGCTTACGAAAACCAAAATTCCCGAAAAAGTAATTAGGTTAAAAAAAAAAAAAAAAATTTTAGATTTTTTTTTGCTTTAGAACTTTCGGCTCAAGTCGCCGCGCTTTCCCGTCAAGTAAAAAATTTATTCTAGGGAGCACCGATTTGAAATTCAAATAGGTATTCTCTTTATTTCGAGAATTTTAAACCCATTTGACCCAAACAGGACTTATGCTTTCTTTTCCTTATAAATGAAATTTTCTTTTTCTTTTTTCCTATTGTTACGTAGCCCCGGGTATTTTCTTTGCATGAGGCAATGCCGCATGCAACACATTTTAACGGCGATAAGCAACTTTTCCCGTCAGCGATTGTTTACGTTTGGTCACGTTTGCAAACAAATCTCAAGGCTCTCTTTTCTCCGATATTTACTCATTTTATTTTATTTATTTATTTCCTTTTTTTTTTTTTTATAGGTATCAAAAATTTGGCAGCTAAAACTGCGATGCTGAATCATCACCACAATAATAACAATAGGAAAAATCACAAATCCGTGGATAAAGCCAGTGATGAATACAGGAGGAGGAGGGAAAGGAATAACATAGCCGTTAGGAAAAGCCGGGAGAAAGCGAAATTAAGGTCGAGGGAAACGGAGGAAAAAGTTAAGTTATTGGTGAAAGAAAACGAAAGGCTTCAAAAAAAGATAGAATTATTAATGGAAGAATTGAACGTGTTGAGAAGTTTATTTACAAATGTCGGTGTTTTACCTGAGCAACTTCACAGAGAACTGAAACAACATTCGGACATGTTCCAGCAGCCGCATATGTAAAAAAATTTTTTTTTTCTCCCGAGGTCAATAAATTTTTTTATGATCGATCTCAAAGTTTAGCCAATCCTGGGGATTCCAGCCCTGGAGGTTGTTTTAAGGGCTGAAATTTTTTTTTGATGTTTGTTACGTCAGACCAAAAAAATTTGAAGGGGGGGAGGGGAGGGGGATTTACAAAAAAAAAAAATTACCTTTGCCCCCTGTTAAAAAGTTACCAGGTTGCCGACTTTCTGTAAGTTGGCAACTAATTTAAAAAAAAAAAAAACATTGCAACGAATTTTATTTACTTAAGCCCAAATTTTCTTTCTGTAAAAAAAAATAAAATAATTGTATATTTTTTTAAAGAAATTGTTTTTAGTTTATTTTTATTTATTTTCTTCGTTTTAAAACACGGGGTGTGAGCCCAAATCGGTCTGGCGTACGGAATTTTTTTTTTTTTTTTTTTCGTCATCACCTCTTTTTTATGCGCCGTATTAAAATTCGACTGAGTTTTGTGTAGATGCTGGAGATTGGCCGGTTTTTTTGGCTGTCTTCTTAAAATTCAGAAATGACAATTTTAATTTTTTTTTAAATTTAAAATTAAAAAGTGTTGCGGAAGCTGAAATGCAGATAACCCAGTGAGGCCGATAATCAGAGGAGAGGGAGAGGCTGGCCCTGATTTAGAAAATATGGGCTCCTATGGGCCTTTTTTCGAGTTTGATTTGAGCAATGGGATTTCCGGCGCAAAATTATTCCAAACATTACTTCTACTACCATTATGGATTTAAGATAAAGGTAGGGAAGTGTGACCGTCTGAAAAGTGTGACTTTAACATATAAACAAGTCTGTAGGAAATTCATTTTTGTGCGAATAAATACATCATTATCTGGTGTATATATTCCGACATAAACGAATTTTCAACATGCGTATTTATATGGTTTAAAATGTAAAAGTCACACTTTTGAGACGGTCACACTTCCCATCTTTACTTTATTTATCTTTTTAATTCTACTGCATCTTGGGTTTCATGGTGTGTTTCTACACCTGGTTCTTGCCCTCTTTAAAATTTCTGAAGTTCAAATGAAGATATTAAAATTCTGCACATCAGAGTAAAACTCGACTAAGTCCATAAAAGTTTTTTTTGTAAGAAGAAACCTCCTAAAATGGTAAACTTATCATAAAAGCTGTCTTCTTACAGTGAAATTTTGATGGACTACAGAACCGCACACTTATAAATATGAAACTCGACTTGGTCTATGGGAGCGTTCAAGTATTACGTAAGACCGAAAGGGGGGGGAGGGGGTACTCGAAATTCTTACGATTTCTTACTAGGGGGAGGGGGGAGTTTGGCAGATCTTACGTAAGAATTTCCATCATAACTTATTGTTCAAAAATTTTTTTTAATTTCAAAAATTTAAGTTCTTTTAATTTTTTTTGAATGTCTAAGTAGAAAAATTAAAAATTTTTCTACTTAGACATTCAAATTTAAGAAATAAAAATTCATTTTTTTTATGCGATTTTGTGCTTTAAGAAAAATATTACTTCAATTTAAAATTGGCGTTAAAAAAAAGGGGGGGGGGTCCTCGAAAATCTTACGTAATATAAAAGGGGGGGTCAAATAAATCTTACTAATTCTTACGAACGGGGGGGAGGGGGTTCAAAAACCCGAAAAAAAGTCTTACGTAATACTTGAACGTTCCCCAAGGGTGCAAATTCACTATGGAATGTTGGACCAACATGTTGGGAAATGTTGGACCAACAACAATTTGTTGTACCAACTTGTTGGTAACCAAGTAGTACCAACTTGTTGTACCAACTTGCTGTACCACAACAAGTTGGTAGAACAAGCGAACGAATCGAATATTGCAAAATTTACTCCTACGCCGAATGTTGGTTCAACAAGTTAATACAACATGTTGGGCCAACCTGTTTGACCAACATGTTGGTCCAACTTCTTGGACCAACATTCCACACTAATTTCGTCGTAGGAATAAATTCTGCAATAGTCGATTTATTCGTTTGTCCAACTTGTTGTACCAACATATTGGTCCAACATCCCACAGTGAATTTGCACCCTTTATCAAACATGTTGGTACAACATGTTTGTCCAACTTTTGGTACCAACATGTTGGTCCAACTTTTCATAGTGAATTTGCACCCTAAGAAAACCTCTTTCACGATAGAAAGATCCTTTATGACTTGGTCGAGTTCTGCCGTAATGGAGGAAAATGTACACTTTCCGCTCGGAGTGATGAAATAAAAATAAGCTACTCACAAATTTTATAAACATATTTCGTAAGAAAAAGGTTCTTTAACATCGTAAGATTACCATTAGATCGGTCTTCTTAAGGTGATTTTTCTAGGGACTTGGTCGAGTTCTTCCTGGTGTACAGAATAATTTTTTTTTTCAGTGACCATTTTTTTCAGAATTAAACTCTTAAAAATTTTAAAGAGGCAAAAAATATTATTCTGCCCCATTTTTCCCTCCTTCCTGATTATGGGTCTATTTAAATCTTCAGCAATTACTCTCAATTGATATTCATTTAATTTTTTTTTCTTTTTAAAAAATTATTTTTCCATTTTAAGAAGATTGGTCAACAATAGGGTAGTTGGGTTTTGACTACAAATTTGATTTTCGCTATTTTCGGAGAGAAACAGTTCTGCAGGATTTGGGATGTAAAAAGAGACTGGAATATCGAGTTATTTCGTAGATTTTTCGGGAATATGCCCAAAAATTTTATGAAAAACTCCGCACCGGGAATCGAGACTAAAATCTGTACATTAGGGTAAAACTCGACCAAGTTTATAGAAATTTATATGAAGATTTAATATTAGAAATTTTTATAGAAATTTTTTTGTAAGAAGACCGTTTGAATCCTAAGCTTATCACGCTAGGAAGGTTCTTCTTACAAAAACAAATTCTACGGACTTGTCTCTGTTGGATTTGTCAAGTTCTACTCCAATGTCCAAAAATGGAAACTCCCGGTCTAAATCTGTAGTTCCGACTTACCCAATCGCAGCATTGATGACAGTCGATTTTTAGTACAGCGCCCTTTTTTTTACAATTAATAAAAAAAAAAAAAAAAGACAAGCTTATCACGGCCGAAGAAATAAGAAAAAACATCACGAATGGCCTGAGAAAGCTAAAAAAAATGTTTTCGTAATCTTAAAATACGCACAACGATAATTTTTTTTTTCTTTTAAAAAATAATTTAAGTTTAATACTCTAATTAAGCACAGAGTTGAAAAACGTACGGAATTTAAATCGACGCGCCTTTTTTTTTCGGTCCGTCATTTTGTTTCCGTACGTTTTTAAATCTCTATGAAAAAAAAATACGTCACAAAATACCTGGGTTATAAATTTTTTTTTTTCGTTTTTTAATTCAGTATTTGTTAAATTTTTTTTAAATTACGATCCTTTAGCAGGACAATAAATTTCTAAAAAAAAAATATTTTAAGTCTGATTAAAAAAAAAATCGAAAAATATATTTAAAAAAAAAGATCGCAGCCTTTTTAAGTTTTAATTAATTATATTAAATAATAAGTTACAATATTTAAAAAATAAAAAAAAAAAATATAAAAAAAAAAGTAAATATTTTTGTAAACTGTACAAATTGTATTATGTAAAATAGAATACTTTGTAAGTATTGTCTAAAAAAATTGTATTGGTATTTTTTGAAGCCGTGTTTTATTTTTCGAAGGATTTTTTTTTCTTCTCTTTTGAATCTGTCCTCTTTTAAAAAAATAAAAAAAAAGAAGAATAATAAAAAGTTATTTATATATTTTTAATTTGTTTATTTATTTATTTTTTAAACGGATCCTATCCCTAAAAAGTTCTTAAAAAAAATTTTCCTCATTGTTTATTTAAATTTTCCTCGTAAAAAAAATCGTAGCTCCCAAAGACCCGTTATTTACAACCTTTGAATTCATTGAAGAGTAACCAAGAATGAATGATTCAGAAATCACGCACTTGTAGGCTTATTTGCGAGCTCGAACTTGCAGCGCCTCCGCTCTTTGGCACCCGAATTTTTTTTTTCTTTTTTTTTTTTCTGTCCGCCATTTGTTTCCGTACGTTTTTAAATCTCTATGAAAAAAAAATACGTCACAAAATACCTGGGTTATAATTTTTTTTTTTCGTTTTTTAATTCAGTATTTGTTAAATTTTTTTAAAATTACGATCCTTTAGCAGGACAATAAATTTCTAAAAAAAAAAAAAATATTTTAAGTCTGATTAAAAAAAAAATCGAAAAATATATTTAAAAAAAAAAGATCGCAGCCTTTTTAAGTTTTAATTAATTATATTAAATAATAAGTTACAATATTTAAAAAATAAAAAAAAATATATAAAAAAAAAGTAAATATTTTTGTAAACTGTACAAATTGTATTATGTAAAATAGAATACTTTGTAAGTATTGTCTAAAAAAAATTGTATTGGTATTTTTTGAAGCCGTGTTTTATTTTTCGAAGGATTTTTTTTTCTTCTCTTTTGAATCTGTCCTCTTTTAAAAAAATAAAAAAAAAAGAAGAATAATAAAAAGTTATTTATATATTTTTAATTTGTTTATTTATTTAATTTTTGAAACGGATCCTATCCCTAAAAAGTTCTTAAAAAATATTTTCCTCATTGTTTATTTTAATTTTCCTCGTAAAAAAAATCGTAGCTCCCAAAGACCCGTTATTTACAACCTTTGAATTCATTGAAGAGTAACCAAGAATGAATGATTCAGAAATCACGCACTTGTAGGCTTATTTGCGAGCTCGAACTTGCAGCGCCTCCGCTCTTTGGCACCCGAATTTTTTTTTTTCTGTGGTTTATTTTTATGCCCCACCTACGCCGCCGATTTTCCGTACCTACATTTAAAAAAAAAAAAAAAAATCATGGTAACGGAATTCGACGTTCGGCCTTGAGAAGGCCTTTTTGCCGATAACGTTTTGTCACGTAACACGCAAAACGGTCTTCGATTGACGGTATCAAGATGACGTCATTATCGGAAAGTTACATCATGGGAGTCGAGCGGGTTCGAACTTGAGACCTTTGAGCGCTCTGGAACGTCTCTCCGTCCGGGCTGTATTTTCTTTGGAAGTCTCTACTTTTTCCTTGTTGCGCAATTTTTTTAAGAAAAAGTATCGGAAACCTAATCAAGATTAGTTTAATTACTAAAAATGGTCGAATCGCCACGCACTAATAATTTTCACCCAAATTCGTATTCACGTAGCATTAAAAAAAAAAAAAAAATTACATCACTTTACGTAATCCATAAACAGTAATTTAAGAAAAAAAAAATTGTTAAAAGAATGTTTTTGTCGTTAAAGTGATTAATCATTAGACGTGATTAACCTCAATTTCGATTCGATAGGTTGACCGAGTATAAAGGATGAGATTGCCTTCTTGAAAGATATAATAATTATTAGAAAAAGATTTTTTTGCCGAATTGTTTTTTTTTCTTTTTGTAAATAATCAGTCAAGAGAATGAAAAGCGTTTGTAATCGTCCTGGGAACATTATCTTTGGGCATTATGTTGTTGAAAGGCGTATATGCTTCGAAGGGGGTTATGCAATATGGCGCTTATGGTGACTTTTCAAGATGGCGGCGACTGCTGAATACTGGAAGCTGTGCAGTAGGGACAGTGGCATTGCGGAGAATCCGGGGCCCTGGTGCAAAAATTTTGAATATTAAAAATATTTTGCGCTTTTTTTTTCGAGAATGTTGAGTGCAAAGTTTTAACATTATTTACGATTTTTTTTGATTTCATGAAAATTAAAATGAGATCTCGGGGTCCCTTCAGGTCGAGGGCCCCGGCGCATTGCACCCTCTGCGCCCCCCTATACGCTTCGCCACTGAGTAGGGAACATATTTGTAACAAAAAATAAATTCCTAAAAATATTTGAGTATATTTTCCGTGCGTATGAAATAAATTTCTCGAAGCGGGAATTTACTTAATTTGTAAAAAATCTCTTTTTAAAGACATTTTTAATTTTTTTTTTTTTTTTTTTTTTTTTTTTTTTTTTTTTTTATATAAAAATTCAATACTAACTGATTTTCGATTCCTCAAGATTTTTTCTGACAGACGGTGAGGTGTGGGAAATGTACCGAATGTTTCGAATTTTATGGGAATGTAATCGATAAGTTCCAGGGAATTTATTTTAAATTTCTAAAAAATATTTTCCAATTTAAAAATATAGTCACTCATCCTTTTAACATCATCAAGATGGATATCGCCTTTTTTAAGCAACTAATTGCAAGCCTGGATTAAAAAATAAATTCCCGGAAATTTTTGGGAATATTTTCCTGGATGAGAAAAAAATTCGTATCATTTTTACCTCTTTCTTATATTTAAAAAAAAAATTAAATTGCTTCTTTTTTGAAAAGAAGGATTTTGTCGTTGACTTTTCCATGTTTGTATCCTACTAAAAATTCCCCAGTATTCCCGTTGTGAGGAATATTCCCGGAGAAATAAATTCTCAGGAAAATTCCTGCTTCCAGCAGTCCTTCAAAATCCAGGGCTGGACTCAATTTTTTTTTTTTTTTTTTTTTTTTGCCACTTTAACCCTTCCTTCCGTTATTTCAGCATTCCCTCAGGAACATTTTATCCTTAAAATCTGAATTTTTTTGACCCTCTCCCTCCCTGAGGTGCTTATTCATAATATTTGAATGATTCCTCTGAATGGTCGGTGTATCATTCATAATTATTCTTTTTTCGCCTGACTACCTCATTTGGAATGCTGAGATAAGTTATCAAATAATTTTTTTTTATTTCTTTTTTCTCAAATCTTTATATTTATTCTATTATTTACATTTAAGGAAACAAATTTTTTTTTTCTAAAAAATATTAACGACTCCTTTTACAAACCATAAATAAAATGACTTGTTTATACAGAAAATGTCATAAACCCCTTAACACATATTGTGCAAAAAAATACGCATGATGCATATTTTATTCTGTGAATCATTTTTTATTACAATTTTTTTTTTTCTAATAAAAAAAAGAAGGAACAAAGAAAAAGACGGAAAAAAAAATCGTCGCTACTGTAAATAAATTCTTTCATTCTATAAAAATAAAGTCATAGAAAAAGATAAAATTGACACAAAACGCGGGGTCTTCCCTTTTTTATACATATTCAAAATGATTAAAAGACCTTTGATCGCTATTGGCTGATACGTAAAAAAGAAAAGAAAACAAACGGAAAAAAGCACTACAAGATTTCCGACTGATAACGATTTCTAAGAATCCCCCAGATAAAGAAGAAAAAGAGGAATGAACACGGAAAGTGACCGTTAAAAAAGATGGCGGCAGCAGCGGCACGAAAAAGGTAAAAGAAAATGGCCGACAAAAGAGATTCCTGCAGGAAAACCCCGCGCTGGACGGAAAATTCCGAAAACGATAAGAAAAAAAAAAGTAAATATAAAAAAAAGGGACAGAAAAAAAATAATAATAATAAAACAGGAAAGAACAAAGCTTGAACGGAAGTCGTGTTATCTCAAAAAAAAAAAAAAAAAACGAGAGAAAAATGATAAAAGAAGAAAAAGTTTTGAGGACGCAAGGTGATGCGACGTGTTTTTTCAAAACCGTCGATCGAAAAAACGTTGAAACGAATCGTGACGCGAGACCAGTTTCGTAGGAACAAGCTGTAGCAGGAATCTCATGCTTAAGAACGCCTATTTCCAACCGGTTGGACAATCAGGGGGTGTAACTCAGTGGTAGAGTGTCTGCTTCGCATGCTGAAAGTCCGGGGTTCAAATCCCCGCACCTCCATCGGAATTTTTTTTTATTCAAATTTTTTTTAAACGATGATTTAGCGTTTCTTTATCACTTCGGCGGCAATTTTCGAATTAAATGGCGACGAGATGATTAATACTTATTTTTTTTTGTTTATTTAAAAAAAAAAAAAAAAAAAAAGAACGTTCACCTTGTGGCACAGGTATTATAATGCTGATCGGAAATAATTCCCGATAATAGGACTTTGACCTGCTGACTCTTCAACATTCCTTTATTATTAATAAGGAAACTGAGGAAAAACGAAAAAAAAAAAAAACGGAGAAGGATGCGGGATTCCCTTGTTGGCTTGTGGGGTTCGGATTACACGGGTCCGAATTGTTTTTTTTTTTTTTTTTTTCGCTTCGAAATTTTTTTGGCCACATCATAGGATGACCTAATTATCACGTTCGTTTTCAAACGCAATGCGTGTGTGTGCCATATCAAACGAGGTCGTTGTATATTTATATTCGGGTTAGTAGCCTGGATTTTGCTCTTGTTCGTGGGTCAATGACTTGACGACTTTTTGACCCAATATTCTGCAGCGTCGGATTGGTCTTTGCCATCTTAATAAAAATTATTATTAAAATTAAAAAGAAAGAAAAAAAAAATTATAATTAATTTTTTTTTCCATGATTTTTAATCCAGGTCATGTTATGAGTATTCGGGTTATTAGAGTAAATTTTCAGCTCTTGAACATAAGTATGGTTATTTACCGAGTTTAAAAAAAAAAGAAATTACATAACCCTTCGTAATAATTCATTTTTTTATACAAATGTAGGTATTAATTTTTTTTCCTAAAGACTAGACGGGGAGTATCGTTGAGAAGCTAAAAAAATTATCTGTGATGTAATACACACATCGTCTTCGATTTTGAGGTTTTTTTTAAAAAGTGCAGTAGCTAATAAACTTTAAGCCGAGTTATATAATTAGTAAAATAAACGTAAAATTAATTAACAAATTTGGGTCGTATTGTTTTAGGACATTTGGGTTTATTTTACTTAACAAAAAAATATGGAGGTTCAACGTTTGAGATTCTGGGGGATCACTTTTGGCTTTCCTCCCTGATCACTTGACCTCCATGTTTTAGCCAATCGGTCAGAAACATTTTTACGTAAAGATGACATCGCTATAAAATCCAGCAACCCCTGCTTTGTTATTTAAATAAATCGAAATGACCACTACACATTTATTTTCCCACAAGGAAAGCTTATTTTGAGACTTTCAAATTCGTCCACAAATGAAAAATTTACGTTTTCATTTACAGAAACACGAATGACTGTTTAAGTCAATTTTAAATAAATATATGCATAAAAATACCTGTTAAGCTTATAGGCGCGGGAATATTTCCAATCTCATAAATATATGATTACATAAGTTAAATATACAAAACAACGCAGCGCTAGTGTCCGTACTTGCACGGAGCCAATTCACATTAAATGTACGTATATTTATACTAGTTTAGCTTACGACTGGAAATATTTCCACGTAAATTTTTGTTATATTAGTCCGTTTCACTATGGCGGAGATCGGTCGCTTGCTTTTTTAATCGGTTCGGGAATTTGAAAACTGAGTGTTTTTTAAGGTCGTTATAAGTTTCTAATGCACATCAGCTTTCTTCCGAGATTGCTTAGTTTGGAATAAAAACTAATATCTTCGATTTTGATGTGTAAATAACGTTGTGCTAGGTGTCGTATGCCGGCGTCCATCTTAATACGAAAAATGCCGGTCAATCGAGTTAACTATATTATTCTCATTAACTGTGTAATATCTATCACGGTTATTATTTAATTATTCATGCTATGCAAATTCAAATGATTGAGCTCCACTTATACACGTAAGGAGAAAACACCATTGTTGTGAAAAGTGACCAAATCAGGTAAATGAATCAGATTTTTTTCATTAAATGATCAGCAGGCCTGGATGCTCTGATAATTATCATCCAGAAAGATTTCTGATCCTGACCAAAAATAGTTTTTCTTGTATTGATCAGCTTAACCTACCAGCCAAAACATGAAACATTTCCGATTTTGGTGGCAAAAAATAAATAAGGTTTTGCCAGGATCTGAGTATCATTTCAGGAAGAAAAAATTTTTTAATGAAAATTCTTTTGTTTATTATTCTTTGATCAATATTTAAATATTTTTAATGCTGGTCACTATATTTTCTGGCAGTCAGGTTATGGAATTAATAGTCAGCATTTTATTGTCAACTCACACATGCAGTTTTGGGTTATGATAAAACGAAGTATGCTGTAGGAGAAAAACTTATTAATCGTTGTTATTACTTTTTTTAGTTTTTATGGTTTTTGATTCAACTAAATTCCTTCAGTAAAGTAAAAGCCAAAATTCGAGACAGGTTATTTGTTATTGAGAAAAAATCAAAAAAAATATTTATAGATTGTTTTAAACTGAATATGACTGACACTAAATTATAAGATGATGAAGAAAGTTTTCATTCCCAATTAAATGAAAAAAGGCTAAAAAATTGGAGCCTAAAAATGAATTTTTCCCTCTGGAAAATTTAAAAGAAATATTGGATCAAGCGTTTTCAGGATTTGAAAGCAGTACTCAACTGTAAAATCCCAAACAATCGATCAAAACACAGGAGCACTAGGCTTATTCCATTTGAAAACTTAATGAGGCAAGACCATAAGCTAATTAGTGAAGACTATGATTAATTTATGAGACTTAATGTTTAGTTTTTGGACCTAATGAGCCAGTGGAGGCTAAAAAACAGCAATGGGTGCATGCACAGCCAAGATAGTAATTTCCCCTCATGCATCCTCCCAGATGACTGCCACTCACCATTGTCATTATGTCCAAAAGGAGCTTCTCCATTTCTGCATCAACTTAATCTCATCGTATGAACTGTGTGATCCTACCATTGGGATCTGAAATGGAGAATTATTGACCATATTCTTTTCGAAAGTTTAAGAAGCTGCAAAACTTTTCCTTGTTTCAGGTCAGAAGTCTTTTTTTTTTTCTCCCGAACAAATTCACTGTCTCGTAATTTCATTTTTATTTTTTTATTTTAACAAGGGATTTTAGCCATGAGATTGCAAAAAAAATTTTTTAAGCAAACGCATGCTTCTCATGACGTCAGCACTGATGATTAATATTTTTTTTCTTAATAATTTTATACGTTGGCCTATATTTTTCTTTTCTTTTCGTTTTTTTTTTAAAAAGGGGAAAAACAATTTTTATTTTTTTTTTTAATTTAAAAAAATGGGGAAATAAAAAAATAAAATACGTAAGCTTAGCTTGTTCAATTTCGAAATTACTGTAAATTGTGCAATTCAATTTATTTTTAAAATTCTTCATGAAGGATAAGGTTCGATCCAGGGTCTTTCTGTTTAAGAGCAGTTTTACCCTTTTTTTTTTTTTTTTTTTTTTTCATAGTCTATTTTTACTGTTTTTAAGCACAAAAAAGTAGTTGACGAGGTTTAGGTCAAGGTTGTGGAAACTTTATGTAGAAAATTCGCGATAAAATTGCAGTGCCCGTATTATTGATAAGAAAATTTTAACGTGTGTGGATTAGGGATTAATACTCACAAACAAATGTATGAAATAAAAGGCCACTCGATTGATAGTAGTTGTAGGATTCTCTTCTCATAAGGAAATTAAGGAAATTAATTGCTTAAAGTGCAGGATGAGCAAAACTTTGGAGCGTTGAATGGAGGAGGAGCATTGCGCTTAGTATCGACAATCTTGAAATTATGCATCTTCATGTTTAGCTTAATGAAGGGGGGTACCTACTCGAACCCCCCCGAAACGGCGCATCTACTAAAATGCATCAGAAGATGCAACGATAAAAAAATAGGGGCTGATAATATGGAAAGGAGGATGATTTAAAAAAAAGGTATCGTGTTCATTTACTGGGAAAAGATTTTTTAAAAACGAATAATTTCGGAGCTTGAAATGGGGAAAAGGGGTGGGGGTGGTGATTGCAAGAGTTCCCTTAGAACACGTAGTAAAAAAAAAATAGACGAGTCAGATATTTTTTTATGAAAAGAGGCATGGGAGCCATCCGGGGGGTCTGTGCCTCTGGCCCCCCTTGGCTACAGACTTGTCCGATTTTGAAAAAAAAAAATCCTAAAATCATTATTGAATTTAAGAAAATATTTCATTTTTACCAGTAGAAAGGGAAGTTGTTCAAAAATGGGCTAATGGGGAGAGCCTTCATTTTTATTGGCACCGGAAGAGGGCGGGGTCAAAAATATCACGTTTTATTTCCGGCCTAATACTGGAAGGACTGTTTTTAGCATTAAAGTTTTCTGAAATATATTCTCATGTTTTTCAAATACTGGCGGGTCCAGGATTTTTCTCGGGGGGGGGGGAGAGTGTTAAGCAAAGTGTGAATTGCACTCAAAATTTTGAACTTTGCTTAGTTTAGAAGTCAATTTTTGAAGAAATTGTAATTTAATGTTTAGCTTATGGGCCAATTACCGTCCTGGTTCATAACTTCTTAAATTGTTTCCCTCCTCCCCGTTAAAGAATTTATTGGGATAAAAATGAGTGAATTTTTTTGTGGAAGAAATGTCAGAAAAACTATCTTGAAAAGGGGTCATTCAAGTTTTACATCAGCATCACGGTGGGAACAAGGAGAAAGAGAGAGGGGGGGGGGATCCCACCAAATGCTGACACCAATGTTGATTTTTCATAGAAGGCTAATTTTTCTTTCCAAGGGGGTGGGGGTTGACAGTTGCTAGACATTAAAATGGCGACAATGAAATCATTTTAACAAAAAATTGACCGAAAGGTAATTGGGGAAGCAATGAAGGAAAGCAAAGTTCCAAACCAGTTTTTTTCTCAAAAACAAAAATGAAATGATAATACTCAGCGATGTGCAAGTTGGCAGCTTTCAACGCAATTCGATATCATTTTTAATAAAATAAGAAAATAATTATTAGGAAAAACAATCGCATTCTTGTTTAATCTAATAAACGCGATTTTTAAAAGATTAAAAAAAAAAAAATTAAAATTTGAACTCGTGCCCAGTCGGGGAAAAAAAAAATTCACAAAATTTACAATTGGTTATTTTAACTTATACAAATTTATTATTTTATAATGTAACCCTTAAAGCATTCTTATGTTTACTTCTATCTCTCTCTCTTTCTCGCGACTGCATTAGCATACTTCGGTTTATAAGAAAAAGTAAAAAAAAAAAAAAGTCTTGTAGAGTTTGACGAGATTACAAAGTTTGTTGAACCATGTGAAGGTCGAAATTTAGAAGGGACCTTGGCCTCGTCTTGTCCACGTGCGTACTGCGCATTCAATACTTGCTCTCTTCCTTATACAAACATGCGATCCGCTCAAATAAAAATTAATAATAGTAAAAAATAATAATAATAATACGCGAGGATAATAATCGCGGGGAAAATCGGTCTTGGCGGATGAAATTCCCGCCCGGATACTTTTTGCCCAAATTTTTCCCCGAAATAATTTTTTTTACGGGAGGGGACTTAGAAAAATCTCGGAGCCTTGTAAATGATTTTATTTATTTATTGTTGGACGCCTTCTACATCAAACCCGTTCCCGTATATAAACAACAAAAGCAAGAATGGAGAATTTCTTCTATAAAGTTTAGGATGTGAACGACCTTAACTAAAACACACACACACGCACACGCATTTATGTATTAAACGTATGGGATGCGTGTTGCCTGAAATTCCCGAAAGTTAAGCATGGACCCGCCTTGTCTTGTACCGCTGAGTAAGGAATATGGGTTAACGAACTGCGACTTTTTCTCGAAAGATTTGGAAAAAGTTGCAGGTTTTTTCCGGTTCCTATCCCCAGGTTTTCGACTTGGAATTTCCTCCTTCGGTAATGGATTAATTAATTATAACTTTTATTTATTTACTTATTTTTTTAATTAACCTTTTTCGAACGATCGCATACGGTGAACAAATATTTTGCGTGTGGACCAAAATTTATGATGGGCTATTTTCACCCTTATTTGAAATGGTTAAAAACGAAACGATTTTGTTAGATAAACTGCATGCCTTTGGCTGTTATATTCCACAAAAAAAAAAAAAAATAAAAAAAAAAAAATTGTTAAGTTGTTTTAGGATTTATGCCAACCACTCTGAATTTCAATAATTGGCCTTCAAGGAACGTCAGAAAAATTTTAAAAATCCGAAAAAAATTTCATCGAGCTTAGCCGAGTCGAGGACTTGAACTCCGGACCTTTCGCGATTGCCGGTCGACCGCTCGTCCTACTCATCTAGTCCGATAATCTAATAAAATTTTACCTTCCTCTGGCGTTCCTTACTCGTTAATAAAAGTGTCACCGAGTTTGTGACGTATCTATTACCACCATTGGGTTTGAAAAGTCAGCAGTGCCGTGAAAAATTCAAATTTTGAAATTTATGCCATGATTTTGAGCTCCGAATTTGAGCCTCTTCTACAATAGAAAACTTTATTTACTTCATGCCTTGGTCTTCATTTATGATGTCTGACTGGCAAGTAGAAACCAGTGCTGGTTAAAAAACAAATTATTTTAATCGCTTATGTTAAACTTTCGGGAATAATTTATTTGAAGAAAACGCTCAGAGAATTGCTTGTATGATTTAATTTTACATTTTAATTCGACACTTAGGACATAGTTTAAAATTCTGAAGAATTTTTTACTTCTATATTTAGCTTATATACGTACCAAAAAATCTTTTTCGTTGAAAAATAAAGAATTTCCCATGATTTGCAATTTTATTCTAAGCTCCATTAGCTAAGCATGGGAGAAAAAATATTTAGAAGCTAAACACAAAAGCTCATATCTCCGTCCCCAAGAAAAAGTGTGTTATAAAACTAGCTATTAAAAACTTAAACTTCGTTATAAAATTTTATAACCCGCCGAAAAAGACATCTATTTATAATTCGTTATAAATTTTTATAACAAAAATTATTTTCAGTTTTTTTAAAAGTTTTTTTTATTTTCTTCTAACGCTTCCCGAATTTTTCTATTTCTGTTTTTCTTAGTTTTTGAGCCTTTGTCAAATTAAAAATACAAGAAATAAACCGAAAATTCAGAAAAATCTGGAAAATATTATAAGTCAAAATAATTGGAAACCTAAGAAACCGTGTTGCCACTCTGAAAAATCAGTTAAAAAGTGGTGTAGTGGCTGGTACGTCGACCACAAGGCTTGGGTTCTATTCCAAAAAATTGTAATTTTTTTTTACTTTTTTTTCTCAGGAAAAATGTTTAAAAAGAGCCTAAAAAGTCCCCATATGCTAAATATAGTGCAATTCAAGAGTAAAATTAATATATTGCTCAGTTAAAAAATTTAATTATAAAATTTATAAATAGTTATAAAATTTTTTAATCGGCCAAAACGTTATAGAACTATAAAATTTTATAACGCACTTTTTCTAGTTACGGCAATGTTACATTATTTCCCAAATTATGTGGCAGCTGGAAGCTATTTTAAATGAAGAATAGAATCCCCATAAGCTAAACATAAAAAACTAAATTTTGGCCTAAGTTTTAAAGCCTAAATTTTTTGGCAACAAATGGTTGAGGTTAGATCAATAAGATAAGCATTAACTTGCACTGCTTCTGGTTTTTCATGCTCATAAACTTTAAAATTTTTCTAAAATTAGCCCCCCAATAATTTCCCAACAAGTAATTTTTCACATCAAAAGCGAAACGTTAAACTTAAAAGCAGAAGACCAATGGTGCGTTTATGCGAATAGCAACGTATAGCAGCCATGTTGGATTTTAAAAATTTCTCGGATACAAAATCCCTGCGGATGGTTGTTTTAGCAGCCCCATGGCAAACCGCGTCGAAATAATGATTTTTTTCTTTTTCTGTTGGCAGTACTGCTATCCCATCCTGAAGCCGTCGGACATCAAGAATTCAGTCCGTCGCCTGAAACAGGATCGAACATGTATTCTTCGTCCTCGAAGCTGCTACAGGTAATTGCTTCAAATATTTTAATTGATAGGCTTTTCCCCTGCAATTTAAATTTAAACCACTTTTTTTTTTTTAAATCAAAAGAAATCCCTGTTACCCATAACCCTAAACCAACGTCCACCAATTAAGATTTTACACAGGGTATGACCCCACCCGTTGCAAAAAGACATATTGGCACTTTCAAACAAAAAAAAAAATGCCGGAGAGCAAGGTCGATGCATCTCATCTTGCCAAGTGCATTTTATTTCGATGCATTTTATGCCCTCGTTCCTCTCGGAAAAAAAAGAAAAAAAAGCTGAGTCAGCTTTTTTTGATTTACATTCAGCATTAAAAAACAGGAAAAAAAATACATCAGTGAAAAAGAAACCGACGCTTCCTGTTTTAAAATGACGAAAGGAAAGAAATTATTATTGAATCTTTTTTTTTTTTTTTTAATGTTACGAGCATGTGGGAGGTTTTTTTTTTAAATTTTCTCGTGCGAATAATAAAAAAAAATGTAGGTAAAATATTTAAAAACGATCCGTGATAATGTAGAGAATGAATAAATAAAAATGACGGAACGCCACTGGTCGGTATGGAAGATGCGAGCGGTGACGCGTCTTGGAGTTAAGTGAGGCAAAGTTGGAAGGATTGTCAGAAGCGGCTCGTTGGTCTAGGGGTATGATTCTCGCTTAGGGTGCGAGAGGTCCCGGGTTCAAATCCCGGACGAGCCCTGTGTAATTTTTTTGTTTTTTTTTTCGCTGGGAAATTTTTTTTTTATTAATTGTTTGAATATTTTTAATGTTGAATTAGGATTTGATGAGTGTTTAAAATTAATTAAATAATTGAAATTTTTTTTCTTTCGCTTTTTCAGAATGAAATATTGTGTTGTAATGTAATGATGCGATTTCTTTTTTTTTTTTTTTTTTTTTTTTACGAAGCGCGTAAGAATGATGGAAGGTTTAAAAAAAAAACAGAAAATTCTCCCGTGGGTTTCCGCTTTTTTTTTTGCTGGAAAATTTTTATTTGAAATTATTTTAATGAGTTTTCTTAATTTCTGTAGTCATGCAAGCTTATAAACAGGAGTTTTTGTATTGACATAAGGATTCATATAGCCATAAATTTAACTTATCACTGTTCGCAGTTTAATGCGTACAGGATGTTTAAAAAAAAAAAAGAAAGCATGCATTTAAATAAATTTTTTGCCGAATTTTTAGATTGCTGACGGAATTTTTTTTTTAGAAATGTTTGAAGTTGGTTTCGATCCCCGTTTCGGTGACATTTTCAGTTTTACATGCAATTGCCTATATCAAAATCGGCAGGCGCAGCGTTTTTTTTTTTTCGGGTTTATTTGAACTAATTTGGGGTCCGTTAAGGGTTTTGGGTTATTTTTACACCCTAAATGATCGACAATAAAATTTTTGGAATAAATTTTTCCAATTTTCCGGGATTTAGATTGCAAGAGATCCTAAAAATTGTTACTTCGGATGAAGATTTCGAAAAAAAAAATCAACTCCATCTCAATTTTATTTTTCTTAATTTTTTTTAAGAAAAATAAATCTCACAACTGGATTTTCGATTACAGAAATAGATCAAAAGTGACAAGCTGTCAAAAAATTTAGAAGAAAAAAAAAGGAAAAAAGAAAAAGTTCCGTTAAAAGAAAAAAAAAAAAAAATTCGACGAAACTCTGGCTCAAACCGGAATTTAATACCAAATTCCGTTCTTGCCTGCATTCCTACCGATATGCAACTCATATTAAACGTTATTTATTTTTTTGGCTCTTAATGTAAAAAACGGGGAAGCACCAAAAGAAAAAAAAAAATCTTGAAACACTTTTGATGGGTCAAACAGCCTTGGAGTGCATTTTAATACAATAATAATAAAATAGAGAATTAACTCGTGGGTGATTTACATCCCGATGACGGTTTGCCAGAATGTGTCATTCTCAGGTGAAAAAAAAAAAAAAGGATTGTAGGAACCAACGCGGGCATCTTAAGAGGTCATTGCAAAGGTCTTTAGTGATACTAATTTGTTTATCTTTAATGACGATCTATATGGTGATGATTTCGGCCTTAAAATCGTTTCGTAAAAAAAAAACAAAAAATTGATGACGTTTTGGCATAAGCTAAGTGCTAGGAGCATTTTCTTTTTTTTTCTTATGTTTACTTTTTTTTTTTATAGCACCGGCTGTGTTACCCGCGATATGCACTAGAAAGGCGGGAGAATTTCATTCAGCTTTTTTTTTTTTTTTTTTTTTTTTTTTTTGTCTTTCTTTTTTAAAGCCCATTAAAATTATACATGGGTTTAATAGTTTTTGAGTAGGTTTTTTTTCGACTTGTGCGATAAAATAAAAGGTGACCGGTCATTTAGGTTTTATATTTATTTTAGATTTTGATAGGTTTTTTATCAAAACTCTTGATTGTAAATTTTTTTTTTTTCAGAGTCTTCCCAGATTCCGCAAAAAAATGTGTTGTAATCAGGGGTCCCAAGCCTGTAAAAATTGGTTGGAGCGGAGGCCGGCATCTGCGCCGAATCCAAAGCTGGCGCTAGTGCCGGCACTGGAATAGCAAAATTTTTGCCGTTGGTGCTGGTGCCTCCAGCATCGGTGCCAGCACCACCATCATTTTTTTTTTAAAGTTAAAAAAAAAAAACTCGTAGCCTTTTTCAATTATATTCAGCATTACCATCGGGTCATAATTACAAAACCGGTGCCAGCACCGGCGTTGGCACCAAGTTTAAAATGAATTATGTATCATTGGCACCAGCTTCGGGACCGACCTGCGTTTTTAGCCGGCTTCGGCTGGCATTGGCATCGGCGCCGGCACCACCATCGGCTTCGGATCCCTGGCTCTAATGTGAATTCCATAAACTGTGTAAATTACTTTTTAAATGGGGCTCCTCTGAGAGTGGTTAGTTCGCCTCTAGTTTAAAATTGTAGACCAGGAATTTTCCCAAAAAATTTATTTCCGGGAATTTTCGGAAAAATTCCCCTGAGCTTGAAATTAGTTTTTTTTTTTTTTTTTTTTTTTTCTTTTCTTTCTTAAAAATTTACAGCAGCTTAGTAGTGTGCCGACTACTCAAGGAATTCATTTCGTTATATATTTTCATACGTCAGAGGGAATTTATTTTAAATTTCCGAGGAATATTTCAAATTTAAAATTCCAGTCTCTGACTCTTTTAACTTTGGCAAAATTTCATAAATTTTTTGAAATATTTTTTAATTCCTTTTCCAAGAAAAAATAAAGATTTTCCATTAATTTTTCCATTTTTTAATATTTTTAATAAAACTTCTTCTAAATTCCTGACGTAGAGAATATTGCCCAGATAATTTTCCGGGAATATTCTCCTAGAAATAAATTTTCAGAGTTGTAAAAAAAATTTACAATTCAGCAATTTTGACATTTGCACATATTTAAAAATATGAATTTAAGCGGAAGGATTGTAGTTTGGTTTTACCGCTATGCGTGGCGTGCTCGGCTCGTTGGTCTAGGGGTATGATTCTCGCTTAGGGTGCGAGAGGTCCCGGGTTCAAATCCCGGACGAGCCCCGCGGTTATTTTATTTTTCTCCTCGTGAAATTTTATTTTTTATTCGTATTTTTATTTATTGTCAAGTTACAACGTGTTCAACGACTTTAAAAAGTCGCTCGAGGATGGAGAAGCTTTTCCGGTACCGAATATTTGTTATATTCGTTTTGGAAATGAGACTGACTAAAGTTTTGTAACTTTAATCCAGTATTGTATACACTGACGGATATAGGGGAAAAAATTCCTGAATCCGCCAGCGGTATTGTATGCAGCAGAATGTTACTCTAAAAAACCCAGAGATTTAAAACAAACAGAAAAAAAAAAAAAAAAAAAAAAAAAAAAAAAAAAAAAAAGGAAATTTAAAAAAAATTAGAATATTTTGCACGTTTTTTGGTAGAATTATTTTGTTATCGGTGGATAAATTAAAGGGTGGTTTTCATCAATTGAAAATTATTACATAATGTCTTTCAGGTGCAGATCATCAAAATTCTACTTACGAAGTCCTTTTGTAATAATCGAAAATGCATTTTAAGCGGAAATTTCAGATTTCTACGTCACCTACTTTTTCTTTAAAAAGTGGTCTACTATAAATTCTCGGGAATTTTGGAAATTTATCGCCGACCCAATTTTTAAGAAAAATTAATTGTTGCAGAAATCTGAAATTTTCACCGAAGGTCGAAAGGTAGAAAAAAGCGCTTTGTAAGTAGAATTATCATATTTTTTTGGACTCTAGCGGGATTTTTTATTTGTTGAGCGAATAATAAAGAAAATCGATTTTTGGGCCCAGGCAGACAGACTGACCTTGTGCAAACCTGTGGTTTTTTGACTTGCATGTTTTTAGTTGGTCTCCGAAACCCAACTGAATAAAATTACATAAGCGTCAGAGTGGTTTTTTGGAAGAAGGGGCAAAACATTTTTTTGAATTTTGGTGATGAAACCCCCTAATTTTATTCCAAAGATGGTAAGATTACCCCACAAAAAATTATAGGTCGATCGGTCACCAATAAGGGGTGCCCGGGGCCCAAAAATTTTCAAAAAACCAATATTAACTGCCAAAAATAATTTTTTTTTTTTTTTGGCATAATAGACCATTGATTCCTATCAGAAATTTTGCGTAGATTACGAATTTGAAGTTTAAAATTAATTTTTGTGCATGGTTTTTGAGCTTGAGGTCGAATTTAAAAGCTCTGCAAACCTTGTTATGGCTTTATTGCCTTTGGCTCAAAAACCTTTCACCAAAACTAATTTTGGACTTCAAATATAAAATCTACGCAAAATTTCCGATAGGAATCAATGGTCTTTTATGCAAAAAAAAAAAAAAAAAAAAATTCATTTTTGGCCCTTATAGGCTCTTTGGAAATTTTTGGACCCTTGGGGCACCTCTTAATGGTGAACGATCGATCTAAAATTTTTTGTGGGGTAATCTTACAGGCATTGGAACAAAATCAGGAGGGTTCATCAAAACTTTGGCCACCTTTTATTAAAAATTTATTTTGATTCTTTTAAAAGAACATTTTTACGATCCTAAGAGACATAAACCTCGCCTTTACGCATGCGAAAGAAATCCTCGCAGAAAAAAAAAAATTTCCTTACGTCGTATAATAATAAACGAGAAAGTTGTTTTTATTCTGAAAGGAGATGCATCTAAGTAATAACATACGTAATAAATACTCCTCGCAGGCATTTTTCTGCCTTAAGCCAAACACGCACTCGTTATTATTTTTATCTGAAAAAAAAAAAATTAATTCCCGAAATGATCTAGTTTTTTGTTTTATCTTAGATTTTTTTTTTGGAAGAAAATTCGAAGGGGGAAAAAGCTACCGAAAAAAAAATCGGTTCTCTTTTTTTTTCGAATTTCACTTTCGATTCGAAAATTAAATGTTCTTTGTTCAATAACAATTATTATTCAAAACAGGTTTTATTTATGATTAGTCTAGTGAAACTTGGCCCTGTATAATATTCACATATGAGGGTACCGTGGTTAAAACGGTATATGTGAATCCTACACTCCAGTTAAGTTAGGACGTTACGACACTGAGAATTTACATTTTTAAAAGTGAAAGTGACCGAATACAAGAGCACTTTATAATTATTAAAATCGGCTATATGGGTCCTTAAAATATATTTTTAAATATATAAACTTCTTTTTTTTTTTTTTGCGGATTTTCCGAGAATTTTGGGACGAACCTTTTCAAAAGTAAAAGTAAAAAAAAAAAAAAAAAAATATTATTTGATAATTAATGTTGCATGGCTAATTCGGGTCTTTTAAAATCTAATAACCGGTCCCGTTTAACAGGTTTTTCTTTAATTAACGTACCCGCTGGACCAAATCTGTGAATTAGGTTTTTATCTAATTTTTTTTATTTTTTTTATTTAATTCAAATATCGCGGGACATATATATTTTTTTCTTTTTAAATTCATTCTTTTGTTTTATGCAAATTAATGTTGACAACGTGATAAGATTTTTTATAGAAATCAGAACGAAATAACACAGATCTAGTTTGGTTTTTATATCTGTTTTGACCTAATAAATCGTGGTTCCTTAAAAAAAAAAAAAAAATTAAATTAAGTTTTTAGATTTTCATGTTTTTTTTTTTGTGGGTTCCCGAAAAGTCGGGCAATACTAAAAATGCCTAGGCCATTCTGAAGTTGATTTGGTAAATATTAAATTCAATAATCAATATTCGGAGTAAATTCGAAAAATGCGAATGGAGTAGGAAATTTTTGAGTTTCGCATATAAAATTTTCCAGGCAAATCTAGGTTTTTCCAAGTGGAAAAGGATAAAATTGTAAAATAGTCTGGGCACGTCTAGAAGACGTGCATTTAAATGGTCAATTACTGTAATATTCACTTTTTGGTCGAAATGAAGTTTTCAATTTTTATGTCCCCCTTCTATTGTTGTCATATTGTCGTCACCTCGATTTCGAAATGCTAATGTCACGACTTTTCGACTTCAAAAAGACGTCTTCTTGACGTCATCCGTTGACAAATTGTATTATCAGTCATTCTTAAAGACGTACCCAAAAAAAAAGTGTGTTATAAAATAAAGTTATTGAAAACATAAACTTCGTTATAAAATTTTATAATCCGCCAAAAAAGACATCTATTTATAATTCGTTATAAAATTTTATAACAAAAATTATTTTCAGTTTTTTTTAAAGTTTTTTTTTGTTTTCTTCTAACGCTTCCCGAATTTTTTATTTTTGAGCTTTTGTCGAATTAAAAATACAAGAAATAAACCGAAAATTCAGAAAAATCTGGAAAATATGATAAGTCAAAATAATTGGCAACTTAAGAACCATATTGCCTCTTTTAAAAAATCAGTTAAAAAGCGATGTAGTGGATAAAAGTCGACCACAAGACTCGGGTTCTATTCCAAAAAATTGTAATTTTTTTTCCTTTTTTTTGAAAAAAAAGGAAAAAAAAATTTTTTCTCATGAAAAATGTTTAAAAAAGAGGCTATAAAGTTCCCATATGCTAAATATAGTGCAATTCAAGCACTTGTTTAAAAATTAATATATTGCTGAGTTAAAAATTTTAATTATAAATATTTATAAATAGTTATAAAATTTCATAATCGGCCAAAACGTTATAGAGTTATAAAATTTTATAACGCATTTTTTTTTGGGGTCGTTTTGACGTTGAAAATCTCGTAAAATCTCCCGGAATCTCATCAAATCTCCCCATTGAATCGTTCATTTTTGGCCATTACATCGGCTTTTTGGGAATTTCAAGTCCAATTTGACATTTCAAGATGCCGTTCAAGAAATCTAAAAAAATTCAGAGTTGATACCTATACCTTATTTATTAAGAAGCTTTTACCGATAAAGGAGTTATGAAATTCCAAAAAAAAAAGTTGATTTTCAAACCACCCTAGTTGTCATGGCCGATGACGTCTTTTTTACGTTTAAATTATGTCACTTTTTTCGCTGAGCTTGTGATATAACCCAAATTGATAGCCCATTTTCTTTTGAACCTTAATAAACAGAGCTTCCAGTCTTCGAAAAGACTTTGGATTTTTCCAAAAACTGGACTCTGGTCTGTCTGTGAGGAATAGCGTCAAGGTTCCTGTTTTCAAAAAATATGAGGGTTTTTTTTTTTTTTTTTTTAAATTCTTGAACTCGGGAGTTCGTTTTTTTTTTTTTTTTTTTTTTGCAACCGTGTTTCAGTTGATAATATTACAATAACCCTAACGAATTTAGAAGACCTTTCCATGACTTTGTGAATTCTTATCTTTTTTTTTACGCATTTCCTTACGGAAAAAATAGAATAAACAATAATTTCTCCACGAAAGCTCGTTTTTTTTCGTACGGAGGGAGTTCAGTATAGAAAAAATAAAATTTTTAAATTTGTCGAAGAAAAAAAAATTAGGATCCGACCGTTAAAAAAAATATATATATAATTCCGAGAATTGTTTAGACTGTCGAAGCACTTTGGGTGGTCTTTGAGAATTTTCCAATGCTCATGCTCATAATTTTCTTTTTTACATGTTTTTCGGAATCTAATTTAATGTCTTTTCTTCTTGTAAAATTTAAATAATAATAAGGCTCAAGTTTCATTCCGCTTTTTTAAAATTGGGAATATTTTTTATTTCAAAAATTGTAAAAAAATCGGAAGCTTTCTTGAAGTCAAGCTTGTGTTCTGCATTGGAAGGGTGCGAATGAGATGAAATCTGCCTTGGGAAAGTTTTGAGGTAGATATTCATTCTTTTTCAAAAAAAAATGTACAGATTGTAATTCTGATGCTTTATAAAAAAAATTTATTATTAAACTTTCTTAGGTTAGCGCAGAATAAGGAACAAGACTACTTTCGATAATCTAGGTGTAAATCCATAGGAGACGACTTTTGTGGGAAAACCCCAGCCTGGTATTTTTCCTCAGCACTCCAGTAGATTTATTTTTAGAAAAAAAAAATTAATCGTTCACATCTGTTAAATATTTGCATGGCAGTGTTTTTTTTTACTGACTATATGACAAGTACAAAATATTAATTAAATGTCGAATTCTTGAGGTTGACTAAAGAGTTTTCCCATGTTAAGCTACTGGTGGATCCACAAATTTTTTTCCAGTAGGAGTTAGAGCTAGAGCCTAAAATGAGCCCGAAAATTTGAATTCTATCCAGTGTAAAATTAATTTCCTAATAAAATTTCATTCTAGTTAGTGTAAAATTGTTACAGTTTGAGGAGGAGGAGGAGGAGGAGGGGGGAGGCCGCGGCGCGCCGGATCCACCAGTGTGTTAAGCTTATGGTCCAAGCCAATTTTTTTTCTCTAATTATTTAGTTTAATGTAAGAGATTGGAGGCATAGAGATGAATTTAACTGAACGTCTTGGAAATTATGCTGTCGATTCAAAATAAGGAATCCGAAGTTGGTGCCGGTGCCAATATGTTTATTTTAAACCTGGATTCCGATTCCGATGCCGGCGTAATTATTTAAGGACCATCCGATGCCGATGCCGATGCCTATTCCGATTCCGATTATAAGTATTTTTAAAAGATAAAAATTTAATTAATTTAAGTAAGTTCTTCACGGGTCCGAAGCCCGTAAAAATTGGTTGCAGGGGTCCGAATCCGATGCCGGTGCCGATGCCCGTGCCGGCCGGCGCCGACTGAAATCACGGGTCGATGCCGATGCCGATTTGATATTATTTATGGCGACGCCACCAAGCATCGATTATATCCGATGTCACCTCTGATTCCGATTTTAGTGAAGAAAAAAATCATGGAGCCATTCTAGACGATTTTTAAAATCAGTGGTCCGATTCCAATGCCGATGCCGAACCCAATGCCGATGCCAGCACTAACAATTTTGCAGCGCCGATTTCGGATATTAAGAAAACTCCGATGCCGATGGTACCATCTACCAAAATTTTCAAGCTTCGGACTCCTGACTGGTTGGGGCCGACGCCGGTATCGGCGCCGAAATATCCAAAGCCAAATGCCAGCACCACCATCAATTTTTTCCATTTTTTTTTACTTGAAAAAAAAAAAAAAAAAAAATTGTTACAGTAACCGCTGCTTATTGTAGTGCCGCGGTTAATACAATCGGCCGCTTAATTTGATCAAAACTTGCGGTCTTTCTCAATTATACTCAGCAATATGGCATCGGTTCATAATTACAGAATCGCTGCCAGCGCTGGTGCTGGCAATTGCTAAAAAAAATCATTTGAAAAAAATTTGAAAAAAATCATCTAGCACTGGCACTAGCATCGTCACCGATCTGAGTTTTGAGCCAGCCGCTGCTGGCATCGGCGCCGGCACCGGCATTGGCTTCGTACCCCTGGAGAAAATGAATCGATGCTGATTCCAGTTGCTGAATTCCGTTTTTAAAAATTATTCGATGTCGGTGCCGATACGGATTTGGCACACTAACGATGTTGTAGTGCCGGTACCGTTTTTTTTTTTCGGAACTGGCATCTGAGCCAAAATCGAAAATATCTTATTTGAACCGGAATCTGGTCGAAATCGGATTCGTTTATGTTTTTGACCAAATGTAATAGCATCGGAATCGGCCTAGGCACCAGCCAACTTTTGAGGAATCGTTTGGAATCGGCGTCGTAGTATTTAAAAAAAATTTATCCGACCGAAGCCCGCATCGTTTTCAAAATCCCAGTTTCAAATTGAAGAAAAAATGGCGCCTTGCTGAGGACCTTGCACAACAGTGAAACACTCCGAAAGTTTTTGTTGAGGAAAACTTCACCCAATAAGCTTAAAATATGTCTGGTGCCAAACCCTAAAATCGACCAAAAGGAATTTATTCTCATTTTATTGAGGGGCACAGAGTGCCCCCCAGCCAAGTTAAAAAAAAACAAAATACAAACACCCGAACCTAACACGGCACCGACAAAACCTCGCCTCACCGGGGCACTCGACCTGTGCCTACTTTACCGTACGCATAATACGGCCGATTTCAGACCCCCGTACCTCCGAAAATAAAAAAGCTAATTTTTTTCTGATTTCACCATCTTGTTACCGCTTGCCTTGTGACTCTATGTTCCAATTTGCAACTTTCTAGCTTTTGCCGTTTTCGAAATATTAGGGCCTAAAGTTACGGTTTTTGAGCGTCAGATATATATATATATAGATAGATAGATATATAGATAGAGATCATAATGTTTAGGGTACTTGGGGAGCACTTAGAAAGTTGAAACTTGGCATGGTAATAGATCTTAATTAGTAATGAACAGAAAAAGTCCAAAAACCCGAAAAATATTAATGGGGGGCCGAGAAAAGTCGATTTTCTTATTCGCCTGCAGTATCGAGATTAGATAACCCTCAACATACAACGAAAATAAATGTTCGTAGTGAGGACGACGAACTTTATAAAGAACCCTCTGCTTCATTCCTTTATATTGTCGCAGATGTTTTCATACCTGGAGCACTTTTTTTTTGAAAGGGCATTTTTTTTTTTCATTGATTATTATTATTATTATTATTATTATTACTATTTTTTTTTTTTTTCAACAAACCTAAAACTGCTTTAAGACGGGTGTAATTCTCTCAGTTGAGCTTTATCGGGCTTTCTATTATTTTTTTTTTTTATTCACCAACTTAATCTTTAGCTTTTTAATATGTAGAAATAAAACATCATGCGGCTGTCATCAATTAAATCTACAATTTTTAGGGGTATAACTTATAAGAGAAAAAAAAAAAAGTTAAGACTACTTCATTTTGAGGCATTTTTTTAAAATTACTGGATTTAATATCGTAATTTGGATATATATTGATGAGCGAACGTTTCCTCTGATTTGTTTCAATAATATTTAAAAAATGATAGGGGTATTTGTTACTTAATGACCGAGAATATAATTCCACTGTAAGCGGAGAAAACAGGTACATTTGCGTATCTTCATGAGCCTTTTTTATCTCTTCCGGTATAACAACATGCTTGGATTATATTGAACGGCATTTGTTTTCGTGGATTTTAGAGAAAAATATTGACTTTTTTATTCCTCTTTTCGCTTTTATTTTTCATTTATAATTGATTGGGAGTACAAAACCCATTGAATTGACTGTAAATTACCGGCAGGAATGCCGTAACCTAACTGAAGAGCAATAAAAAGGCCAAAAACGTAGCTTGTAGTAGAATATTTCTTTTTTTTATTCAAATGAAAATCATCTCAAGTCGAAACATTGAATTTAAAATTGATAAGCATGAAGTACAATTTAAAATTTTTTTTTTTGCAAGTTTTTATAAATTAAAAATGGCAATGATCATCTAAAGGCTTTACAACGCTATTTCTATGGCCAACGACTGACACTAGTAACAAATATTTGTTAAATAAAAACGTGCAGTTTCATTCAATATAACCCACATAGTTTCAATGTATACCCAAATTACGATAGAGAAGACAAATTGAATTCAGTCATTTCAATTTTAAACAGACCCGGTGTTGCAAGTTTCGTGTTTTTTGCTAGTTCTTATTTTTTGCAAAATCCATTTTTTGGCAGCAGAAAAAAAATTTCAGTGTGAGAAATTATTGCTAACAAATAATTTTAACTTAAAAGGTAAAAAATGTTGGAACAACTTGTAAAAAAGGTTAAAATTTTACAAAAACTCGTGATATCTCCAAAAAAACAATTCCTTGTAAAAAGGTTCAGCCAAGTTAATCTTGCAAAAAACCGAAATGCTTCTGCCCTTAAAAGTTCTGATATCAAAAAGGGCAGCCAAGTTTTTTAACGACAGCTTTCATTTAAAATGCCGTTTTTCTACAAAATACATTAAAACTTGGCCGCTTTTTTGCCTTCCCCCCCTTTGCCCTTACAAAAATGTCATTACGACGTGTATTATTTAACAAAGTTAAAAAACTTGCCATTTTTTCAATTACTCTTTCCAATTTACTCTAAGTAATAAAATTACTGAGAAAAAAAATGTCAACTATAATACTGTTCGTACCTATACGAGTCACAATAGTGTGGTAAATTTAACAATAATAAATTAAATTTGCAATAGTAAAAGTCGATATTACACTAAGCTGAAGAGTAAAAGTAATATTAACTTTTTAATATTGTAAAAGGAATAATAAATTACTGTAATTCATATTTCGACATACAAAAGTTAGATTTACAATGGATTTCTCTGGGTGTGCACACCACTTTTTTCATTATTAGGCTCTCATTTCCAAGTTCCAAAATGTTAAAAAAAAATCAAAGTTTAAGCAAGTAAATAACAAGCATGAAATTAGCAACCGCCTGGAGACCCACAACAGCTCTGTTCATTTCTTTAAAGAATTCACGCGAATTTTAAACGATTCGTCAGTTATTACAATTATTAAAAAAAAAAAAAAAAAAAATAAATAAATAAATAAATAATAAAAAAAAGCGGCCAAGTTTTAATGTATTTTGTAGAAAAACGGCATTTTAAATGAAAGCTGTCGTTAAAAAACTTGGCTGCCCTTTTTGATATCAGAACTTTTAAGGGCAGAAGCATTTCGGTTTTTTGCAAGATTAACTTGGCTGAACCTTTTTACAAGGAATTGTTTTTTTGGAGATTTTATTTGGACGAAAATATGGAGGCACGCTGCGCTCTCAGCAAAAAATAAAATAATATATCATTAAAAACTGGACCCACCCTCGTACTTTCTTCAAAAACGTCACACAGTAATCTCTACGATTTTTTTTCGTCCTAATGCGTCAAAAAATCGCCTGATTTTTGTTATGATACCAAAAATTGATTTTTATTATTTTCCGATAAGAAGGAATCAACACACAAAAAAAAACTCAAGGTCGCTGACTTAGGGGGCTCGAGAGCTCAGGCCTAAGCAAAAAAAAACAACAATAACAAAATGAATCGCTTACGCGTGGGGTTCAATATACCACGAAAACATGAGGAAGCAAAATCGGAAACATCTCCATAAACCCGATCTGGAAATGCTGGAATGTGAATTAATGACAGCAAAACCAACCCGGTTCACCTTCAGACGGTCTTTATCATTTCCATATTTGGTAATTGTTGGATAAAAAAATTAAATGGACTAGAGGAAAAGAAGAGAGGAGAGAAAAAAAAAAACAGATCATTTCCGATTCTCTTGGGAAAAATTTTCCGGGACGGGATTTACATGCAAATTTCGGTTAAATTAAAAGCTGTTTCGTGCTTTAATGCAGTTGGGAACAATCAGCGTGATTGCCACCTAACTTAGGGGGATCCTATTTTTTTTTTAGGAAAACCCTCTGGAGAAATCATTTTTATCTCCGGATGACCTCTTTTTTTTTTCTCGAACAAGATGAAACGGATAATAACTTTTTTTTTTTTTTTTTGTTTTTTCCGTTGAACTGTTTTTCTGTATGAAACCGCTGAAAAAGAAAGATGGATTGCATCACTGTTTAATAACTGTAACGGGTGGTTGCACCAAGTTACATAACATTTCTGCACGGTTAACTCAGCGTTGAGTGCCCTCAATATATCGGACTTGGCATACTTTGCTTTGGAATTATATAACGAGTCTTTTTAAGTATTGACAATACAAAAACACGGCAGTGGCGTAAATCCCGTTAGCGGGATGCGCCACACGTCATTAAACGGACTGCGCGATTAACTTGCACATGTTGAGCATAAAAAAATCAAGGTCGAGGAAAATAATTTTACGAGGGGGAAAAGAAAAGTTTTGTTTTATAATACCTCAGGCATAATAAGGCCGTTATGTTGCCATAGGAGTGAAATTTTCCTTAATTAAAAGAATCGCTTAAATTTTCCTGAAATGCGAATGCATTTCTTTTTTTCCTTAAGAAAATGCTCCCCCCGGCTTCCATCGTACAAACCTAAAGATTTTTAAGAGAAATATTTTTAGGTAAGAGGAAAAAAACTATTTAATGAAATATCATGTTGTTGCCGGTAATTTCCAATCAAGGATGTGAATTTTTTGAGAATTTGGAGAGCTGTCACCGGAGCTGACTGAGGAACTGTATGTCTGCTGATCCATCGCATTACCCTCGCATTATTTCTTATCCCCTGTTTTACCCCAGGTTATAAGTGTTATTTTTTTTTTGTAATACACAGAGATACCATTAGCGCCATTGACAGCTCCCTCGATGCAGCCAACATGAGATTTACCGTTTGAACATGTAAAAACATGTTAAAAAAACTTTTAAAAAATGTTACGATATGTCTAAATAGTTGTAACATGTCCTAACATGTTTTTTACATTTTTGTAGGAAAATAGATAATATTCTAACATGTTTTACACATGTTTTACACCTGTTTCAACATGTTTTACACGTTTTACCATGTTTTAACATGTTCTTACATGCTTTGCACATGTTTCAACCTGTTCTAATATACTTTGCACATGTTTCAACCTGTTTTACACTTTTTACCATGTTTTAACATGTTCTAACATATCTGACATCAAATAATAACTCTTAATGTTATAAAATGTTTAAAAAAATTTTATCGCCCAAACTAAAACCTCTGAGGGGTTGTTGGCTGCTGACACTGATCAGCAAACATGATTTTGATTGAACGAACATGGGGAACCATGCTAACCGATCTTGTTCCTTAAAGTTCTAAAGCGCATTAAATGAATCAACAGCTTCCTGTTTGTCTGGCATATTGATGAACAACATGTTTGTTCTTTATGAACTTGTACCGACATAAACATTTTAGAAGTCACGAAAAAAAAAATTTATTTTAAGTTTTCAAAAATGTTTTTGCTAACATTTTAAATTTCAAACATGTTATTTAACATGTTCGTTAGTGCTTCCTCTATCGTACCGAATGTTAGGAAAAATGCGACGGTGCAGTTTTACAACGACCATGCTACCCTGGTTGCTTATTAACATGTTAATGGGTTATTTAACATGTTAAACATATCATTTAATGCTGTTATTAAACATGTCAAATAATGTTAACTAACATATTCTTTGTCGTTAAGTATGTTAAAAAGAATTTTAGAGGACACTCCTACAGAATTTTAACTTTTTAACATGTTATCCGAATATGTTAAAATATTACCTGAAGTTTTCAGAACAGTTTTTTTTTCCTTTGACACCGAATTTATCCCAAGATTTTTCTTGATCTTTTCCCTAATATGTTCACATGTTGTACTGACCTGTTATTTAATTCAACATGTTAAATGGAATTTTAGTACATTATTTTCCCTATCATCTTTGTTAAAAAAAGTGTTAAAATGCAATTTTACAAGGAACATGTTACAGCTTTTTGCTTGTTCGCATGGGATTTAACTTGTTATTTAAAATGTTAAATAAACTGTTTAATAAAATTCGAATATTTTTCGAAAAAATAACAAGTCAGTTTAACATGCTAACAAGGTAAATAACAAGCTGGTTAAAATTTTCTTGATTGTTCTTTAAAATTAAAAGAAATGTTAGAGGAACGCTTTATAGTTTTAACTTCTTAACATGTTATCATGTTATTTTCATCTACATGTTGAATGAATGCTTGGAAAAATTTTCAAAAAATTTTGAATTTCGTTTTTTGTAGGATTATTAGTAGATTTTTTTAACGGACATCTTAACTAGTTGCATAGTAACATATTAATATCAAATTAACATGTAACCTAACATGTTAAACACGTTGAACATGTTATAAACCCAAATATAATTAGGGTATATAATTATAATGTAATTATAATTATAACATGTTAAACAGATTTAACATGTTATCCTACTTTTAACATGTTTAACATGTTACCCTAATATAATTTTCTCTCCAACATATTTGATCAGCATTCGATTAAGAATCAAAGAAAATGTTAGGAAAAATAATTTAGACAAGAGCTAATGCTGGAAAACAATTTGTGAGTTTATCTTAACAATACTTAACATGTTGAAACTTGTAAAACCTCTGGTAGCAAACCGAACCTTGGGCAGTTTTTTGTCCATTATTCTTAGTTCTTTTCGATAGCAAAAGTCTTGGTCAGTTTTTTAAAACCAAATCTAATTGCAATCTTTTCTTCAGACAATTTTTTTTGCATCTAAACAGGTCTGAGCATGAAACTCTTTTTTTTTTTTTTTTTTTTTACTGTTACTTCTTCCCTTCCATTTTTCTATTTCTGGGAGCCTTATCACCCTCGCTTGTAGTTTTAACATTTCATTCGAATTTTTTGTTTTGTTTTGTTTGCACAAGCTGCTGGTCCCTATTTCTTTTTAAAAAGGGAATTTTTTGATAACGTGCAAAATAACCTACGTCAATAGATTGGAAGTTGGCCAACTTTGACCTCAGCTGATTTGGATTGGTCTGAAAATGTTGGACGTGCCTTCCATGACGACATAAACTCAGAGTCTATTGTAAACAAATCCCAGATTTAAAAATTCGACCTTTACTTGACCACCCTTAGGAGGTCACGTACGGACTTCGGCCAAACTGAGCACTTTTTTTCTTTCTCTCTCTCTCGTTCGATTTTTCCGATAACTTATCTTAAAAATAGAAGAAAAAAAAGGAAAGGGACGGTTGATAAGTATCGAGAAACACAAATTGCGGATGATCTGTGCAAGATCGATTTGGATACGTCACTGCCTAGGTTCAAATGTTAAAAAAATTTTAGATTAAAGATCAGGTTGAGTTGAAAATTTGGGTCAACGTTTTTTTTTTTTTTTTCTTATAACTTCGTGTACGCCTTCTGTCTGACTTTTTTTTTTCTTAATTCTGCGAGGATTTGTAATTGGAAAAAGATGAGTGGTGCACGACTGAGAAAATTGGGTAGATTTATCGATAAAGAAAATTGGAGATGAGAAAGAAGAAAAAGACTAATTATTGAATTTTTCATAAGAAAAAAAAAATTGGCAGGAAGTGGGTATAAGTTTTATATTTGAACTGAAAGGCTTGTCTCCATTTGCGGATTAATCCTGTAATAGAATTAATCCGAGGGTAGGATTAAAGGTGCTGTAAGATTTTTTTTTTTTTTCGTTGATTTATTTTAGCCTCGGTTTGGCTTTTCGCCTGCGTTTGGGATCATTCAAGTGTTAGGGGGTGAAGGGGATCCCCGAAATCGGACTCCAGTGTTTAATCTCCATAAGAGAAAGGAGATTGTGTTGCTTGAGGGAGGTCGAAGAGTGCCCAGGTCGTGCTTGCATGATACTGAATGGCTTATGTTAAGTTTTTTTGAAGAAGGAAGATACCAAAATTATACACTACCGTAAAAGCTCTTTATGATTTTTTTGCCAGTCGCTGCCGGCTAAAATCTCAGGTCGGTCACGAAGCTAGGGCCAGTGCTAGATAATTTATTTTAAATTAGGTGCCAGCGTCGGTGCTGGCACTTCATTAAACGGACGTTACGGTAACAATTTTTTTTTTCGAGTAAAAAAAAAAACAAACAAAAATTGACAAAATTGATGATGGTGCTGGCACCGATGCTGGAATAGATTCGGGCACCAGCACCAGCGGCAAAAATTTTGATATTCCGGTGCCGGCGTCGGGTTCCAGCCAATTTTTACCGGCTTTGTACCCCTGCTGCCAGATTCACATGGTATTCTTGGGATGCTCAAAACTTACCGTGAAGTCAGCAGTGCCAAATTTGTAATAGAAATTTAATTTTTTTTTTTTTTTTTTTCAAGCTCAAATTTTGCATTATCTTTTTCCGAGAGCTCAAATTTTTCAAATTGACTCTCGCTCATTCGGACGTTGTCCCTTCAAGTCAATCCAGGATTTTCTTGCGGTCGAGAGCCAGACAAAGTTTTTCAATCCAAAATCAAGCTAAACATCAAGTCAAAGCAATGAGGAGTTGACATAGAAATTGATTTTTGTTGTACTGACGGGGCCAAGGGGGGAAAATTTCAAATTCCTGAGAACAGGCATCATAGTTGCCCTATATGTCCCATATTTGGACTAAAAGTCCTATTTTTTGAGTTTGCCCTATATATTTGTAGTTATAATCAAAAAATGCCTAAAAAATCAATTTTTTTAAAACTAAAATTAATATTTTTTGATAAATTTGTTATTTTCTGCTGCAATATTTGATTTTTATTTTTGATCATTTTTTCTTTACTTGACAAACTTATTCTTTTCCTAATAAAAAAAAAATTATTTTTCATCAAAAAAGTTTGATCCCTAAATGAAAAAAAAAAAGAAAAGAAAAGAAAAGGAAATCAAGATCGCCCCAAGAAAAAGTGCGTTATAAAATTTTATAACTCTATAACTTTTTGGCCGATTATAGAATTTAATAACTATTTATAAATTTTTATAATTCAAATTTTTAACATATTAATTTTGTGCTTGAATTGCACTATGTTTAGCATATGAGGACTTTATAGGCTCTTTTTTATAAAATTTTCATGAGAAATAAAAGGAAAATAAAATTACAATTTTTTGGAACAGAACCCAAGCTTTGTGGTAGACCTACCAGCAGCTTACACCACTTTTCAACTGATTTTTAAAAGCGGCAATACGGTTCTTAGGTTTCCAATTATTTTGATTTATAATATTTTCCAGATTTTTCCGAGTTTTCGGTTTATTTCTTGTATTTTTAATTTGACGAAGGCTCAAAAACTAAGAAAAACAGAAATAGAAAAATTCGGGAAGCGTTAGAAGAAAATGAAAAAAACTTATAAAATTTTACTGAATATATTCAGTAAAAAAGTATTATAATACTTATAAAATTTTATAACGAATCATAAATAGATGTCTTTTTTGGCGGTTTATAAAATTTTTTAACGAACTTCAACGTTATTTTTAATAACTCACTTTTATATCACACTTTTTCTTGGGGAATTTTTGTTTTGCATTTGTCCTACATTTCTTTAAAAAACCCGTCCTATATTTTTTCAAAAAATGTCCTATTTTTAGTTAAGGAGGTACTATGATGCCTGCCTGAGAAGAAAAGCATTTAACCCCCCCCCCCCCCCCCTGCCCCCTTGTGGTTAGTACCTACATTTAAAACGGATAATTTCATTTGCAAGTGCACCGAAATAGACCCTTCAATATGTCGAACCCTCATTATAGTTTCCATGTCTTCTAAATATAATTTTTTTTTTTCAAGTCCGAATTATACTCTTCACCGTCCGTTTTCTCTTAAATGCGACAATTTTCGAATTTGTCATTGGAAAGTCTCCTCTATTTTTAAACAATTATTTTTTCGTGCCTAATAAGTTTTCATTCATTTTTTTCCATAAGCTATTTTTCTGCATCTTAGTTTTTGGCGCATTTTTTGTTTTTCTTAAAAAAAAAAAAAAAAAAAAAAAAAGTATAGTGTCGAAAGTAAAAACTAGAACGGTCTTCCTTTAGCGTAATTATACCTAAACGATACTAAGTCAAACTTAGCCGGCTAAAACCGACGACCACGCTTTCTCATATGCGACCGGTTATGTACGCAATCGCACACTTTCATTTTCCATTCATTTACATATTCTAATTGATTTTAAAAAAAATGCAAATATTATAAACAAAAATATAAGAAAAAAAAAACCGGTTTTTTGCCCGTCCGATATTGTTCCAATTTTTTTATACAAAAAATTTTTTTTTTGCGCGCCAAATATTTTTTTTTAAACCAAATTAGGTTAGAGTTTTTTTTTTCTCTCATCCTAATTGGATCCGACTCATTTGTGTTCTTTTTTTCTCAGTTTTTATACTGTACAACTTACGATACTTTTCCGGATTTTTCAATTAAAAAAAAAAAAAAAAATCCCGCCAAAATAAATTTTTTTTATTTTAACCAAATTAGGTTAGCGTCGTTTTTTTTCCGACTCATTTTTTTCCCCCTTTTTTTCTCAAATCATTTTTTCTTAAAGACGTTTATAATTAAACAAAAAAGCAAAACAAATAAACATTAAAAAAGAGGCCGGCATAAGCTAAGAATGAAAGGGAAAAAAAAGGGAGAAGTTTAGTGAAAATGAAAGTTAGCCAGTAATGAGAGTAATGTTTTTCGAAGCCTAATTTGAGACTTAGTATCCGAAAGTAGGCTAGCTACGACCATTTTAACGAATTTATTTTGCCCGGTTACTTAACTGCATTGAAACTGCAAAAAAAAATTTTGGGTCCCAACGAAAAATCATGAAATCGGCCGCGAAATACGCGGGGAAAAATATCTCCTTTCGCCCGGTTTCGAATCGTGGGCCGCAGGAAAATTTTCGGGGGATCTTGGGAAATTATTTTTCGGGGGAAAATAATAAAATGAAAGTTACGTAATTGCGTTTGGGATTCGCTTGCCTCGTTCAACCAAAGACAGTCATCCAAGTGGTTATACCTAGAAACCTATATTCTGAGGATTATGCGGGTGTAAAATAAGTTACTTGGACTTAAGTTAAACATGGACGGAATCCCAAGTAATCACTATTATTCGATTACGTCATTAATAATCGATTGTTATTTTTTTGTTTTTATGTTTTTATGTCAATTTTGGTATCTGATCTTTTTTTTTTTTTTTTCTTTTACATAATCTTTGAAAAAAAGTGAGATCTTTTTTTTTTTTTTTTTTTTATTTTATTTTTATTTTACAAAAAGAAGGCGGTTTTTAAGGTCTTTACGAAGTCATCGCCCTGAAAACCCCGTTTGTTTGGAGAGGGCGTTCATGCATTTTTTAAACATCCCTTTTTTTTAATTATGAAAATGAGCTCATCAAGGAAATGCAATTATGTTTTTTTTTCTTTCAAAATTAAAAAAAAAAAAAAAATTTTGCTCCTCTTACGGACTTGCAGAAAGCGACATTAGCTCCCAATTTTCATAAAACCATACTTTTTTTGAAGTTTCCTTTCAGATGCCAGATTCCTGATTCTTGACTAGGGATAAGCAGTTATTATATTCTAGGCACTGAATGTCGAGTTTAAGTGACACTGGCTCCTCAAATTCCGTTAAAATTGATTTCAAAGTAGAGATTCTGCCCAAGATTTCCCGCTCCGGGAATTCCTGGGATCCCAAGAAAATTTTCAGCCTCGATTCCGGGGATTGAAATTTTTCGGAATTTTTACCGTCATTTTTTTAATTCCCGGGGAAATTTCCCGGACATTTTAATTTCCAGATTCTCGGGAAACAATTTTTTCCGAATAACGGGAAATCTCAAATCTCGTATTCACAAATTTCCCGGGAAATCAGAAACTCTATTTCGAAGGTGTGTTTCAGTTTCCGTCTTCACTAAAGATTCCGATTTCTCGAAAATTTTGTAAATCAAGGATTCGGGATTTTCCGTTTTTCAGAAAAAATAGTTTACCGGGACTCGGGAAATCAAAATTCGTCGGAATCCCGGGAAATTTCCCCGGGAATTAAAAAAAACGGCGGGAAAAATTCCAAAAAATTTGAATCTCTGGAATCGAGACTGATAATTTTCTTTCTGAAAATAGAAATTCCGCCCAAGACTTCCCGTCTTGGGATTTCCCGGGATCTTAGAAATATTTTTAGTTTCGCCTCCGGGAATTCTAATATTACGGAATTTTTCCCGTTTTTAATTCCCGATTTTTTAATTCCGGGGAAGGTTTCCGGGGTCCTGACGGATTTGAATTCCCTGAATCTTGGGAAACTATTTTTTCCGAAAAACTAAAAATCCCAAATCCGGGATTCACAAATTTCCGGAAAATCAGAATCTCTATTTCAAGGGTGTGTAGTCCTCATCTTGGGCTGAGGAGTGTATTGTGTATTCGAGTTTCCGTCTCCACTAGAGATTCTTATTTCCCAAAATAATTGAGGACCAGGGATTCGGGATTTTCCGTTTTTCAGAAAAAAATAATTTACCGGGAATTGAAAATCAAATTTCATCGGGGTCCCAGGGAATTAAAAAAACGACTGGAAAAATTCCGAAAAATTTGAATCCTCGGAATCGATACTGAACAATTTCCTTCTGAAAGTATAAATCCCGCCCAAGGTTTCCCGTCCTGGGAGTTTCCGGGACCCCAAGAAAATTTTTAGTGTCGATTCCGGGGATTGAAATTTTTCGGGATTTTTCCCGTCGTTTTTTTAATTCCCGGGGATCCCGACCAATTTTAATTCCCAGAATCTCGGGAAACTATTTTATCTGAAAAACGGTTAATTCGAAATCCCGGATTCATAAATTTCCCGGGAAATAGAATCTCTATTTTAGAAATATGTAGTCAGCACCTTGGAATAAGGAGTGTATTCGAGTTTCCGTCTGCAATCGAAATTCTAATTTCCCGGGAAATTTTCTGAATTTTCTAAAATTTCTGAATTTTTGGGATCCCCAGAAAATTTTCAATCCCGATTTTCGGGGTTCAAATTTTTCGGGATTTTTCCAGTTGTTTTTTAATTCCCGGGGAAATTCCGAATCAGGGATTCGGGATTCCCCGTTTTAAAAAAAAATAGTTTACCGGGATTCGGGAAATTAAAATTTTGGGATTTGCCGTGGATTCTCGGGAAATTCCCCGGGATTTAGAAAACAATGGGAAAAATTCCGAAAAACTTGAACCCCGGAAATCGGGATTGAAAATTTTCTCGGGATCCCGGAAATTCACAAGCAGAATCTCTAGCGGCCAAGTAATATTTGGGTGTTTCCAAATACGGACAATTTTTTTTTTAATACGAAAAAATTCACAGCATGTTTTATTCAGATGGTATTTTATCCAAATTTCAAGGGCCGCGAAATCTGAAAACATTTTTTTTTTTTTTTGGATCACCCAACCCCATGCCTGAAATGCCGACGTCTGCTGTATTCTGACGCCAACGTTAAATCTTCATAAGAGAAAACCTCTATATTTGCTGAAGAAGCAAAAATCCAAGAATAGCCAAAATTTAGCTGACCTAAGTCTTGAATGGACCCACAGAAGGAAAATTATCCAAGAAAAAAATTCAATCCGCAACCTCGAACCCTGGTGCTATCGACCTAGTGAAAATTCGTTTCCTCTACCACAGTTCTATGGTTATGACCTTTTTACTTTTTTTTTTCGCTTCATTAATGATTCGATTCTATTTCTGGGAAAAATTAATTTTCACACGATTGATCTTGGGTGTATTTATTCGAACCAAACAAGTGCTACATTGAAAAAAGTAAGACAATATTTTATCCGTCTTATTCCTTAATTTTTATGCAAACAATCCGGTGCATCCTACAGCAACAGGTGGCATCAAACTACTTTATGCTCTTAACAAGTGCTCTCTATAGAAGAAAATGTCGGTCTCGAGTTCTGAAACATGTGGTGGGAAGGGCAAAAATTTATAATAAATAGAACATTTTTTTGGAAAATTGGTACACCCGTACGAAAACGAGATGCAAATAATGTGTAAAATTTCTGCAAAATTAATGCTAACAAAATATTAAAAAAGTACCTATTATTTTTGTATCATTTACACGAAAATTTGGACATATTTGATTTTTGCAAACTTTATGCATATTTTTTAAAGCATGAAAATCTGGATATATGCATAATTTGTTTTATGCATAATTTTTGCATATAATTTTTTTAAAATCTTAAAGCCGGAAAATTTGCAAATATTATGCTTATTCAATTTTTCTTCCATTTTATGCATACTTATTTATGCATAATTTATGCATAATTAAATTGAAGGATGAAAAAAAAATTTCCGGTGAAAGAGGCTAAATTCTTCATACATATTTATGCAATTTTTATGTATGCCCAAGTTTTTGTATAATTTATACATGATTTTTATAGAATTTATCCGTCTCTTTTTAGTCGGGGGTCCGAATCCGATGCCGGTGCAGATTCCATATTATTTATTTAACTTCCGATTCCGATTCCGATTCCGGCACCGGCACCCGATGCCGACGCCAGCACTAACAATTCGCAGTGCCGATCCGAGATATGCTTGATAAAATCAAGTAGTTCATAGGTCAGGGTTTGGAAAAAATACGACAGCGCTGTGGCTGGACGTGATAAAGAAATATTCTTTCCTGGGGGACCAACACTGTTGATAAAAGTATATAAATAGCAAATATTTCCTAGGAAATCTGGAATTCGGGAAAGATTTCCTAAAGTGGCTTAAATGCGTAGATGTCTGGAACCATGGGAGGTGTCTGTGGTTTCTTCTGCCCCCTTAGAAGCTTTTTGCGTCTTTAAGAACGAATTTGGCGATTTTTCAAAAAGTGCCATGACCTATCGGTTCTGACTTTGGGTCAGTGTACTCTGAGGTGGGTCTTGACCGTGAGCTGTAAAAATCATAAAATTATAACCATCCTTCTGGTAATGGAAAAAAAGCATTAAAAAATTATTTTTTTTCATAAAAACTTGAGTCAAAAATTGGCAAGACTCGAAGAACGCTGCCCTGACTCCTTTTCGGTCGTCAGTGCCCTCTTTGGGCCTTAAAAATTTCGAAAAAAAAATTAATTCAATTTTCCATTTACATTCTTATGGATTAGGAAAAAATAATATAATATTTTCAAAAAAGTCTCAACATGATTTGCAACGTGCTTTAAATGGCTTTACTGCTGTTGGCCCAAAAAAAATTTCAATATCTACAAAATATTTTTTTTTTGCAAAATGTTCAAACATTTTTGGATTATTTGCAGTTTTTCGGATTATTTGTGAAAGAACCAAATGGTAAATGTTTCTAAAAGATTTAGATCTCCACAGTTAGACATCGCTTTTGGGCATGCATAATTTTTGCAAAATTTGTTATTTTTTGAAATCACGAGGCTTTGTATATAGTGTATATTATGATTATTCCCCCTCCCCCGTATTTATGCATTTTTTTATGCATGTCCAATTTTTTGCATAGCCTATACATGATTTTAATATAATTTACGCATCGTTTGTCCAACGAGTTTTTGTCCAAGTTCAAAAATTTTTGTGGAACCGTGGGTGCCCTTAAAGAGATTTTAGCAAAAATTCTAAGCTTTTTTGGATTATTTTTTGCAATTTTTGCAAATTTATTTGGATAAAATGAGAAATTGAAAATATCTGTAAATGTTTCAAAATGGAGCGAATACATGATGCTTTTTGCTAATCGTCCAAATGGCAAATGGTCCAAAACTGATTTGGAACATTTGCAAAACATAATTTTTGCAAAAGGTCCAAATTGCAAAATGCTCCATAACAAATTCGGATCATTTGCAGTGCAGTGAATTACCAAACGATATAAATTGCAAAATGGACCTTTGTAACATTTTTAAATACTTTGGATATACATATTGCAAATGTTTCAGAATTTGTGGATCATTTGTAAAAAATGATGAGGCAAATGATCCTTTGGTTCGAAAACGTGATGAAAATTTGGATCATTTGGCAATGTAGTGAATTTGCAAATGATGTAAATTGCAAATGGTCCAAATATTTTTGGATCTTTATAACCCTTTTAAATACTTTGTATATACGTATTGCAAATGTTCCAAAAACTGATGAACTAAATGATCCGACTTTTGTTTCGGTACATTTTGCAAAAGTTCCAGACCAGTTTTGGACTATTTCCAATTAGGGTCATTTGCAACGCAGTGAATTTGCAAATGATGATTTGGACCTTTATAACCTTTTTGAATATTTTGGATATGCATATTGCAAATGTTCCAAAATTTGTGGATCATTTGCAAAAACTGATGATCCAAATGATCCAAATTTGTTTCGGAATATTTTCCGAAAGTTCCAAACCCGTTTTTGGACCATTTATAATTTGGATCATTTGGAATATGACTAATACATGCGAACCATTGGATGGCGTTTTTGCAAAAGTTCCAAATCGCTTTTGAAGCATCCGCCATTTGGACCATTTTGCAAAACTCCCATTTTAGAACGTTTTCTAGAGAATCTCCCGCTTAATTTTTTTGCCTTTTTTATTTTCAGATTAACTTTTCTCCAGGAAAATTTCCTACTTCTTCAATGTATCAGCTACGATCTTCTGCTGCTCCGAAATGGTAAGTTTCTCAATTTAAAAATCAATTTTTGGACCAAAACCATTCTTCTGTGACCCTTTTTCGTTTTTAGGGCAGTAGGGTTTGTTTTTTTTTTTTTAAATGCCGGTTTTAAGAGCTGTTACGGTGCCTTGTCGACCGAGACATGACTTCTCGCGTTGTTTAGCGTACCCTAGATAAATAAATCTATCATTTATTTTCAAAACAAACCAACTCCTTTCAGAAAATTTCAAATTTTTTTAAGCTCTCCGAAAAAAAAACTTTTCGGAATTTTCGGCTCCCCGATTTCGACGTCTCGCGCGTAACGTTTTTCGAAAATAAATTTTTTTTTATTGTTATTTCGGAAGAAGATAAGACGGGAGCGATGTCGCGGTTTCATTTTAGCGAAGGGAGATATCCCGTTTCGTTATCCGAGCTCCAATCTCTCACTTTCACTTTTATTTTGCGAGCACGAGTGTTTCTTCGTGACGGTGGATTCTTCTTGCAAATCTAGGTCATTCTTAACATTGTTATGTAACGCCAAACTGAATACCAATTCGACTGAATCAAAACCTTAAAAATTCCAGGTAGTTGATTTATTTTAGGGAATTTTTATTGATGAAAAATAAACCTCCTGAAGCGATTTTAATTTCACTTCGGCACGATTTTCTAAAAATTATTTTAAAAACCCAAGCGAGTATTAATAAAATGGAACTTACCCCCCGAACGCGGAAGTCTGGCCCAAAAATAAAAGGGGACTTTTTTTTTTTAAATTTTTTTTTTATTCTTTTCGAACTAGGGCAAAACGTGAATGAGCACTCGAATGGATTTTTTTTCTAAAAAAAATGAGGACGTACCGTATTACATAACTTTTTTTTTTTTTTTTAAACTCGAAATCGCCCAATTTTTTTGTAAATTAAAATGACCTAAAAATTTTTTTTTTTTTAAATCAAAGAGGGGAGGCGGGGGGGACAAGCAAAACGTGGAGACTTGAGAGGCTTCATGATTCCAGAACGTGTAATTCGAGATCATTTAATTATTTGACAGTTGGAACTGGTACTGGTTTGCTGGGAGAATGCACGTGGATGACCTAAACATCAGTAGCGAGATCGCCTCCTCACCCCAGGGCGGGCAAATAAGGTACCTGCATTCTTTTCCTCGGCTTTTCTCCTTTTTCTTCTTCTTCTCTTCTTTTTTTTTTTATTATGTTTTAACGGGAGCGCTAATGAATTGGTTATGGCGAGTTTCGGCTCCCCCGCGTTGTTGGAGCGTTACTCACCGCCTTGTCATTTCCTTGATTCCGAGAAATTTATATATAGGTGATGTTAAATGGATATGTGTAATATCGGTCGAGGTTTTTAAAGATTTTTAAAAGATTTATCGATGGGGAAAAACGCTGCTTTCTTTTTACAATTGCCTGGAAGTTAATTCGTTGAGTATAGATTTTTTTCTTTTTTTTTTTTTTGGGACGCTAGGGGGGCGCGAAATTCTTTAAATTGAAACGCAGAAAACGGCTCGGTGGGGGGCTGAGCTTTCATTTTGCCTCTGCCCCCCTCTGAACACAATTGTGCAGTTCTTGAAAAAACGTACATTTTTATTTTTACTCAATATTGCTTAATATCTTACGAAAAACACCGAAAAAAAATTTTTTACAGCGGATTTGCGTTTCTGAAGGTAAAGAATGATATCCCTTTTTAAAACAAAATAAAAATTATTTTTAAACCTTTTTAGTTAGCTAAAGAGTGAATTACTTGTCCTCCCGTCTCGTTTTGCTTTGTTAGTAGCTTCTCATTAAGGATGCAAAGAGAAAGAAATTTTTTTTGTTGCGAATTCGTGTTTTGGAAGGTAAAGAACGATTCCTTGTTTTTGGGAGAAAATTAATTACTTTTTAACCTTTTTTTATTATTTTATTATCAAAAAGTGCAATATTTGTCCTTTCCCGTCACGGTACGTTTGTTCAAGAATAGACAACAGACATGTTTTGAGCTGTATTTTTTTTCTTAATCTATGAAGTGTAAGGAAATCATAATTGCAATTTTTTCTGTTCACCGATAAGGAATTCTACAATAAAACTGAGAGAAAAAAATTTGGAATTTGATTTCGCGCTAAAACGGTCGTGACGTCATCGGTCTAGTTTTGCGTGTGTTCGTTTCGTATGGTTGTATATTTGACGCAGTTTGACGTGGTTCGAGTCGTATTCCGCATGAACGAACATGCCTGGTTTAATGAGCTTAGATAAATAGTAATCACGTGACTAGACCGATGACGTCAAACCAATGAGAAACGTTCAGGGGTGTGGTCACGTGATAAAAACTTTTTTTACTTTTTTCTTTTTTTCCTGACGATTTATCAAAACCTTTTTGCAAAAAAATTACTATTTCGTTTTCAGCAAACATCCGAGATTTTATTTCTATCATTACCTCAAAATGTGTCTGTTGTCTATTACCCAATTCAGGTTTCAGGTTGTCTGCTGAACTTAAAAAACTTGATTTAGCCTCAGAAAATCGGGTCGGCCCGACAGGAAAAACAGGGAAGTCCGCCGATCATTTCGGTTTTACCAATTCTGTTCGGTTTTTTTTTGCTAGTTGCCGCACTTTAGCTCGTGCGTCCCGTACTGAAAAGAGATGCATAAATCATCTAAAAATTACTTGTAAAATTATACGAAAAATTGGACATACATAAAAAATGCATAAATCATGTATAAACAACATAATTTTTTTAACCGGAAATTTATTATTTCATCTTCCAATATAATTATGCATAAATTTATATGCATAAATAAGTATGCATAAAACGGGGGGAGAAGTTTTATAAGAAATACTTGCAGTACCTTAGGATTTAAAAAAATATATGCATAAATTACGCAAAAATTATAAAAACCCAGATTTTCAGAATATAGACCCCAATCCCGAAACCACTTTCGGGGATTTGATTTTCGTGGTTCTGATTTCACTATTTTTGGGGTACATATTTTAATTTAATTTAATTAAAAAATAATTAAATATTTAATTTTTAATATTTCAGGGTTTTGATTTTCGGGGTTCTGATTTCGTTTTTTTTTTTTCCTTTTAAATTAAATTTAGTTTTTTTTTTTTTTTTTTTTTTGTATGTAAGTTTTTTGCATTGATTTTGCAAAAATTTTACACACTTCTGCATCACTTTTTCGTGATCTACAAGAATTTAAAAAACTCAGTAGACATAAATTGTCCTGGTTGTGGCTATTTTTTTTAAACGGCAAACTCTTCCTTATATTTTTGCTCATTTTTTTAAAATGATATTTTTTGAGGGGGTCTTACAGGCTATTACGTAAGCATTTTTTTTGTCGTTTTTGGCCCCCCTTTATATGCCGGAAACTTTTATTGAATTTTTCCAGGAAATCATCTACTTTCATTTTTTTTTTGTTTCAAATTGCTCGCAAATCGTGCTTAAAAGTGCTTAAATAAGATTTTTGAACCCCCACACTTCGTAAGCAGCCGAAAAAATTCTTTGAACCCCACCCCCCCTCCCCAACTTACTTACGCAACATATACGTACTACTCTTAGGGAGCTGCACACTTATTACACAAGCAAAATTTTCACCGCCACATTTGTGTAAGCCGTAAATTCTTGAGCCAAGGTAATGGCAATGGCAGATCCAAGGGGCCCCCCTCGAACTGAAATAATTTTACGCTAGATTGAATGCAGTTTTATTGGTAAATTGGTTTTGTACTGGATGGAATTCAAATTTTTAAGGCTCATTTTCGGCTTTCGCCCCCAACTCCCCCGAAAAAAATGTTTGGATCCACCAGTGGGTAATAGTCCCCCTGTTACTTTTTAACCGAAGTTTTTATACCGAAATTCTCGGTTTTGAATATTGTAAAATAAATTAATTTTTAAAAAATATCAGCTGAATAATTCACGGTTGAAAATATTTTGGTCATTAAAAAAAGAAATAAAAAAAAATATATAAATAAATAAACTTGAAAATCTGGGATCCAAAAAGATAAGCCAGGCCCACAACCCCAATGCGAAAATCGTAAAAAATATAAGAAAAAGAAATTAAAGAGCCCTTAGCTGATGGTGTGTCGCAATTCCAGGTTGCATAACCTCACATATCGTGACCCTGGAACACTCTTTAATAACTTTTGATTTTCTTTGATATAACTGGATAATCCAGTTTCCACCCTTTGAAATTCACTCCTCTTGCCTTTGTTCCAATCCCTTGATTTCGTTTTGACCCTTTGATTATTTTTCTCATACTTAGAAACGGGATATTCATCCATCCATCCTTCATTAATTCATTTCGGGATGGACTTGCTCCATGGAGATAGTGTGCACACTATAATTTTTTTTTCTTTATCTGACTTAATTTATTCGATGAATTTTCGAAGTAAATTTTTTTCTCTCAAATTCCTGACGAAATATGTAAAATGTTCCTATCGGGGGTAGGGAGGGGGTGGAGGGGGGTCCATCATAAGAATTCTGTCGTCGAAGAAAAAAATGAATGAGAAAACCAGTAAAAAGACAGAAGTTTTATAAATTAATGATGAATATTACCCGGACCCCCTACACCGCCCCCCCGTCTCCTCCGACCACCAGAGTGTCGCGGGAGGAGGGGATTTCGGGTTTTTGAAAGTATAGAGCAAGTGGAAGAAGGGGTTGAAGGTAGTCAAATTTATGCTGACATAATGTTGGGTCGAGTGGCCCCAAAAAAATCCAAATCAGTGATGTAGGGAGCACCTAGTTGTTCGGATTAGATTTCAAATTTTTAACTGAAAAATTACGGGAAAGGTTTTTAGGCCATCTATACCGTTATCTTAAAACCACGAAGTTCCAAATCAGCCACAAGCAAAGATAAGTTTCCTACGGTTAACTTATGGCTAAACTGAGTCAGTTTGAAGAAGGGAGTTGCTTTCAACACATCACGAAAGAGGAATGGGGTGGGGTGGAGGGTGGTAGGTGCTTCTGGATTTGATGGGAAAGATACGGCAACGCTCAAGCGTCATCTCTGGGGGGTCAAAAATTATTTTTTTTCTTCATTAAAAGTCATTCGGTCATATCCCTCCCGTGAAATGTTCTGGGGGGTGAAAAAAAAGTCGTTAGGTCATATTTCCCCCACGAAAATTTTTGGGGGGGTTAGAAAAATATCTTGCCTCAGAAGTCACTGAAAAAATGAAAAACTTTTTCTTCGCCCCCCCTGAAAAACTTGGGGGGAAATTTTTTTTTGTTTTTAATACGGAAAAATAAAACAGCAATAAGTTCACGGAGTCATATTCAGGCTGCTCCGCGTACTCGTATTTTTGAATACCGGAAACCGCATGAAATGCGTTATATCTATGTCTACGCGATCAACTTTTTGTCGCCAATTTGTAAATAGGACTTTTTCGCCAACGCTTTCTACAATTGAGGCAAAGTTAAGTTAACCGTTAAGTTAAGTTAAGTTGAGTTAGTTTTAAGTTAAGTTGATTAACGATGAAAAGCTTTAGGTTAATCAACGTAACTTAAAACTAACTCAACTTAACTTAACTTAACGGTTAACCTAACTTTGCCTCAATTGTAGAAAGCGTTGGCGAAAAAGTCCTATTTACAAATTAGCGACAAAAAGTTGATCGCGTCGACATAGATATAACGCATTGCATGCGGTTTCCGGTATTCAAAAATACGAGTACGCAGAACAGCCTGAATATGACTCCGCGAACTTATTGCTGTTTTATTTTTCCGTATTAAGAACAAAAAAAATTTCCCCCAAGTTTTTCAGGGGGGGCGAAGGAAACGTTTTTCATTTTTTCAGTGACTTCTGAGGCAAGATATTTTTCTAACCCCCCCAAAAATTTTCATGGGGGAAATATGACCTAACGACTTTTTTTCACCCCCCAGAACATTTCACGGGGGGGATATGACCAAAAATAACTTTTAATGAAGAAAAAAAAAATTTTTGACCCCCCAGAGATGACGCTTGAGCGTTGCCGTAGAAAGACGTTTACTGGATTCTAGAAATTCTTAAAATTATGTAAACGCCGATTTTTTAGGTTTAAAAAATTTCGCAATATGCATTCAGATCTCCGGTCGGAAAAGGGGGGTCGAACGACTTTTGGGGCTTATTTTGCCATTTTCCTCAAAAATGTTCCCCATATATCTAGTGTAAATTTTTCTGGCTCTTAGGAAGAGGGGGGTTGATCGCCCCCCGTAGACTTGCCCTTGATTTTGCGACTTAATTGCAAATGATGACACACTCTTCAAGGGGGGTTGACTAATGACGACAATTCAAAGCTGAAGTCAATGTTGCACAAAATTACTAAATTGAAGCTCTAAATGAATTTTTGTAACACGGAAAATTGGGAAATTCATTTTTTGATTCTGAATTTGCCAAAAAGAAAATTCACGAGGAATTCCCTTCCTGGCTATGTGCCCTCTGACGATTAACTATCTGGGGCAGAGGTTTGAAAAATATTTTTAAAAAATTAAGTTATGGCCTTATAGGGATAATTCAACTTAGAATTAGAAGGGGGTCTCCAAAATCTTTCTTCGGTGTTAAATCTCCATAAGCAGAAGCTTATTTTCTGACGTAAGCGGAGGAAGAAAACTGTCCGAATTTTTACGTAATACTTAAAAAACCCCTTATTTGAATATTCCTAAAGAATTTTTCTTAAATTTTCACCGCTAAAGGTTAGGTTCTCAAGCACTCCCAGAGGCGTCATTTCAGACTTTTCTTGGGGGGTCAAAGATGTCTTGGAACAGACAGACACGCCCCAGCTTAGGGGGCAAAAGATATGTCTTTTATATTTATCTTATGAAAGCAAAATTCTTTAGGGGGGCCAAAGAGCCTTGTTGCCCCTCCCCCCCAAGGCCCGAGCACTCTCTTCCTTCAGATTTTTTATATAAATTTTAATGAGTAAGGTAAAGTACCCGAATCCTGACCAGGCACCTAAACCTGACCAGGTCATAAGCTAAACATGTTTTCCTTTTACGGTATTACGTGTTTAGCTTATGAGCCGGTCAGGTTTAGGTGTCCGGTCAGGATTCGAGTACTTTACCTTTAGCGATGTCTTCCATGACTCAAAATAGAAAACAATTCCTTCGAAATCCAAAACCACGTTGGTGGAATTACAGTAAATTGAAAAAATTCGATGAACAGTTTCGAGATTTCGAAAAAGCAAGGCCTTTCAATTTTGTTTTAAATTTTTGATAAGGGTACACGCATTACGAAAGCAATTAAGCATGTATGGTAAAGGGGGGTTCATTGAAATCTTATGCAATCTTAATTTACGCATCTAGAGGTCGTCTAGACATTAGGCGAGACCTTGAGGGGGTCAAAGGTAGAGTTACTTTCCTTACGAAATGGAAGGAAGAGGGGTCAAAAATAAATCACGACCCCCGAGAACCCCGAGAGACGAATCCGACGAAATAATAGACGACCCCCCTATTTTGTGCTTACGGAAGAGAGGAAGGGTTCAAAATTGCGAAAATTTGGCTTGCATTGGGCTAAAATTCCTTACAAACTAAAAATTCAGAGTGACCCCCCCTGTCGTTTTTCGTACCACCTAAAGATACCGTAGATTTTCGGTACACCTCCTCTCTGGAAATGGGTTCCTAATATGTAGGCGACATATAAATAGGAAGCCGGACAAAATTAATACATCTTTTTTTTCATATGACGAGTTTTAAATACCATTAATATAATATCAAAATTTTAAAATAATAAAATCGGTCGTCCCTACACAACGTTAGGGGTCAAAGATATTTGATTCCATGTTGGGGGGGGGGGGGGTTGTTAGTATATTACGTGGGAGAGGTTTTGGATGGGAGAGAGGTTCAACAATTTCCATAAGACAATGGATTAAAATTAGCGTTGGAAAGGGGAAGGGGGTCACTATAAAACGGCGTTAGGTAATTTACGTAACGACCCCCTAGAGCTCTAAAATGACGACAGCCCCTAATTCAAATATTATTTCAACACAATTTTGCCCATGTTTGATCCCCTTACTCAGCAATATTTAGCTTACGGGAGAAATCGATGATTCGGACCCCCCCCCCCCCCGTATCGGTGCTGATGTAATATTTTAATGGGCCCATACCTGAATAGAAAGAATCTTCACTTTTTAAATAAAAAATCATAAAAAAAAATATTTACAATTTAAATAAGAAAGGAAAAAAAAAAGTTTTTACCATTAGTAATAACAAGCGAGGATGATAAAAAAAAAATGTGGGAATGAAACATTTCCGGGAACGCATTGACTATCCTAGTTCGATTAGGTCATTTACGGCTGTTCCCACCCTAAACATCTCAGATTATGCAGATTGCTTTTCACCTTGTTTTTTAAGTCCACGTCCAACAAGTTACGGGTCGAATTTTTATATATGTTCACATACTTTGCACACGTGAAAGGATACGGGGTGGTGGGACTATCATAAAAATTCCCCCCCGAAATCCAGCGTGATTTCTTTTGTGTCAATTTTTTTTTTTTCCTTTTTTCCCTTCCATCATTTTTATGACCGAGAAAGGAAGAAAGAAAAAAAAATTAATGAAAGGCGCTGGATATATTTATTTTTACGAGATCAAAAATTTGAGATAAAATTAGAACGGTATCTGACACTTGTGGAATATTACTCAGGATATATGTCAATTAATTTATTCCGGTCCTATTATAAACAAAAAAACAAAAATTGTTTTTAGAGAAAAGCAAAATAATTTTTCTAAATTTTTCTGAAGCGTTGGCTTCTTTTTTTTCGGGTAGGTATCATTATTACCGATGATAATTTTTGATTACATGGTGTGAAACTAATTATTAAAGCGAAAAGTAGGGCATATTAAATCATAAATTAGGAGAATATAAAACGCATCTTTGCAAATTATAATAATATGTATATGAAAAAAAAAAAAAAAAATTGGTTATGTAAAATAAAATGGGCAATTAAATCAAAAGTGGTTTTTTTTTGAGCTTGTGGTATTTTCTTGTTTAGGGAAGGGGATCCCAATAGCTTTTTCAGCTTAATGCAAGGTAATTCGATTTTTACTTGGAAAACGAGTTACGACTAATTTTATAGCCGACAACTTGGAAGTTGTTGTAAATCACTCATTCGTCCTTGAAATGGATGCAGTTTTTGTTATTGTTGACAATCGATTGTTTCTTTCATTCTTAAATTTTTTTTTTCTTTTTGAACTGATGATGAGTCATATTTTAAGCAACAGGAAGCTTTACTTTTTAGATGCTACTTTTTTTTTTGAATAATTTTTAAAAAGGTGCCACATTATCCTAATTAAACGTGACAAACAGGGCTATTAAAACTTTTTTTTTTTTTTTTTTACGAAGTCAGTGGGAACTTTCTTTGAAGTAAAAAAAGGTTTTAATTATTGTTTAAGTGATTTTAAAAATAAAGTATGCCTGATTACCAGTTTAAAAAAAAAATACACGCTGGAACAGTTTTTGTGGTGTGATTTTATTAAGGTAAACATAGGAAACACCGCCATAAAAATTGTTCCGCCGTGTATAGGTGACGGGTGTAACAAGGTTTAAAAGCCCAGGGAGAAGAGGGGGTGGGGGCGTGCGAAAATTTTAATCAAGTACTTCAAGTAATACAATCAATTACAATTTAGACAAAATTAATAACAGAATTCCTTAACCCTTTGCCGCTTATGGATTTTAATGCCCAGACGCTCATGCAACCCTGCAGAGGGAACGTTCAAATATTACGTAAGTCTTTTTTTGGGGTTTTTGGACCCCCTCTCCCCCTTCGTAAGAACTAGTAAGATTTCTTTGACCCCCCCCCTCAATTATATTACGTAAGATTTTCGCGGACCCCCTTTTTTTTTTAACGCCAATTTTAAATTGGAGTAATGTTTTTCTTAAATCTAGATTTATAGTTCACACTCATATCCCTAAAGATGGCTACATTTGGCACAAAATCTCATCAAAAAATAAATTTTTATTTCTTAAAATTATTTGCAAAAAAATTTCAATTTTTCTACTTTAAATATTCGGAAAAAAATTAAAACAACTTAATTTTTGAAATAAAAAAAAATTCTGAACAATAAGTTGTAATGGAAGTTCTTACGTAAGATTTGCCAAACTCCCCCCCCCCCCCAATTATATTACGTAAGATTTTCGCGGACCCCCTTTTTTTTTTAACGCCAATTTTAAATTGGAGTAATGTTTTTCTTAAATCTAGATTTATAGTTCACACTCATACCCCTAAAGATGGCTACATTGGGCACAAAATCTCATCAAAGAATAAATTTTTATTTCTTAAAATTATTTGCAAAAAAATTTCAATTTTTCTACTTTAAATATTCGGAAAAAAATTAAAACAACTTAATTTTTTGAAATAAAAAAAAAATTCTGAACAATAAGTTGTAATGGAAATTCTTACGTAAGATTTGCCAAACTCCCCCCCCCTCCCCCAAGTAAGAAATCGCAAGAATTTAGAGTACCCCCTTCCCCCTTTCGGTCTTACGTAACACTTGAACGCTCCCAGGGTTTTTATTTTCCTAAAAAACTGTGAAAACCTTGTTAATAGGAGTATTTTGAACTGCTGAAACCGAATATGAAGTCAAAATTTTAAAAAGCTCAAAATTGAAGATGGCGGATGGTTAATAAAATCTTATTTAAAATATTACAAATTTTTTACCAGACTCTAAATTTTGCACACACTTATTTTTATTGCTCTTTTTACTCTTTTGCAGTTGAAAATGAAACTAAATAACGGATGGACAGCCAATTATACAATATTCACCAATTGATTTATTCACAGAGGCTTCACCTATGTTTAGCTTATGGGCAAAACAGCTTTTTTTGTGTAGAAGCGTTTGTAAGTTTAAAAATAATAAATAATAAAAAAATAAATATTTTAAGGGGTTTCTTGAACTGGTAATTCTGAATCTGAAGTCTGAAATTTGGAAAAAATAGAAATTAAAGATTGAAATTAAAGATGGCGGACAAATAGCTTTTAAAATTTTCAGTTTTCTTATGTATTATTATATGAAAAACAATCGGTTTTTGAGAAATTAAGACAAGTTTATTTTCCTGGAGGCAGTTAATTTAAGGCAAGTTGATTTTTTGGGGAGGGGGCGCACGTGCCCCCTACGTAAAATCCGATGTTAGATATGAAATCGGGTTACCGGAAAACATATAAATTGACATCCATGTGTAATTTTTCCGATAATTTAAAAAAAGTTTACTTTTTAAAATTAAAAATTTATACAATTAAAAAAATACTTTACCAATAAAGAAATTTTTACCGACATAGGAGTTTTGAAATTCCAAAAAAGTTTATTTTCGAACCACTCTATTGTGGAGTGTAAGCTATCGTAGCACCCCAGTTTAGGGCGTAAGTATTAAACAAGCATTTTTTTAAAATAATTTTTGACCCCGCCCCCTTTTGCCAATACTTAGCTTATGGTGAGAATCCCGAATTCGGACCCCCTTTCCCCAAGATGCTTGAAAGGCCCCTTAAGAAAAAGTTATTTGAAAATTGAAATTTGCAAAAAATTGAAATTAAAGATTTTTGACAATTAGCTTGTAAAATTCTGAAATTTCTGAAATTCTGAAATTCTTGGTAAAAAATGTTTGTAAAACAGCAAAAGGGAGCTTCTGAAGAATAGAATTTTGATATTTTACTCAAAAAATTAGTTATAAATCGATTTCCGTAGTATAGAGTGTTGCATAAAAAAAAATACTGGAGCCCAGTTTTAAAATATTAATATACATAAAGCCTTTTTTAAAAATCTTCTGATTTCAAAAATAATGGTGGCTAGTAAACTAAAACAAAATTTTTTTATGTTATAATTATGATCCTCATATTAATTGTTATTCGGAAGTGGATCATTTTTTTGGAAAGCCTTGAAATTTTTCAAGGTAGAGTTAACAAAGGAACATCAATTAAAATATTAGTTGAAGCTGCGAAGAATGGACTCGAACCACCGACCTTCCGTTTTCATGACGGAAGAATTATTAATGAAGACGACAAGACCAATTCCGAAGCCTTAGATTAAAAAAAAAAAACTTAGTCTCATTGGAGCCTAGCCTTTAAGAAGGAAATCTTATAAAAAAATAAAATTATTTAACAATAATAAAAAAATGTATTTTTTTTAAATGTCAGATAATTATGAGAGAGATCCTAAACCATCTGGGTTTCTCGATTGCCATCGCCACGTATCACGACCTAAAAAAAGACATTGCAATTTAAAAAAGAAAAATAGCAATAAAAATTAAATATAAGTAAAATACGATGCGGCTGAAGAAAAAAAAAATCGCATCCGTATCTCTCCCATTTTTTTAAAAGCCCATTAAAAAAACAAAACAGCATGTAAAACACACTTTAACCACAACCACAAGAATCCAAGGAAACGAATCTTTTTTTTTTTTTTTTTTTTTTTTTCCCTCCTGCCTTTACGTCCACCTATTAAAGCAAAAATCATAATGTCTCATGGCTTATGACTTACACATATCCACTAGGTTTCTTGTGGCTATCCACTGGAGCTCTTTTTTCGCCAAAGAAGCGTCGGCGTAGCTGGAATCGATGTCCCCGGCTCTCCTCCCGACGATTTCGTATTTTATTTCCCGCCCCGAAACTTCCTTGAAGGTTTTGATGACTTCGAGGACGGTGTAACCGTTCCCGGTTCCCAAATTGTAGGCTTTAAAGCCCAAACCGTTAGCGGTTTCCAATTTGTTTATGGCTTTGATGTGACCTTCAGCTAAATCTTCGATGTGAATGTAGTCTCGCTCGCCTGATAATGGAAAATTTTTTAAAATTATTAATTTCGAATTGGAAATTAAGTTAATCGGAAATTTCGGATTGCAATTTCAAGTTAAAAATTTAAGGCTGCCATTGAAATTTTAAATTTAATTTTGAAACTTATAATTTTGGGAATAACAGTTGAAGTATTTTCCATTTTTTCTTTTGCTCTAGAGTTATTCCTACCTAGCCACCAAACACTCTAGAGTTATTCCTACCTAGGCACCAATCCCTCTAGAGTGAGTCGTACCTAGGCACCACACACTCTAGAGTTAATCCTACCTAGGCACCACACACTCTAGAGTTAATCCTACCTAGGCACCATACACTCTAGAGTGCGTCGTACCTAGGCACCATACACTCTAGAGTTAATTCTACCTAGGCACCACACACTCTGGAGTTAATCCTACCTAGGCACCATACACTCTAGAGTTAATCCTACCTAGGCACCACACATTCTAGAGTGCGTCGTACCTAGGCACCATACACTCTAGAGTGCGTCGTACCTAGGCACCATACACTCTAGAGTTAATCCTACCTAGGCACCACACACTCTAGAGTTAATCCTACCTAGGCACCATACACTCTAGAGTGCGTCGTACCTAGGCACCATACACTCTAGAGTTAATCCTACCTAGGCACCACACACTCTGGAGTTAATCCTACCTAGGCACCATACACTCTAGAGTTAATCCTACCTAGGCACCACACATTCTAGAGTGCGTCGTACCTAGGCACCATACACTCTAGAGTGCGTCGTACCTAGGCACCATACACTCTAGAGTTAATCCTACCTAGGCACCACACACTCTAGAGTTAATCCTACCTAGGCACCATACACTCTAGAGTGCGTCGTACCTAGGCACCATACACTCTAGAGTTAATCCTACCTAGGCACCACACACTCTAGAGTGCGCCGTACCTAGGCACCATACACTCTAGAGTTAATCCTACCTAGGCACCACACATTCTAGAGTGCGTCGTACCTAGGCACTACTCACTCTAGAGTGTGTCGTACCTAGGCACCACACACTCTAGAGTTAATCCTACCTAGGCACCACACACTCTAGAGTTAATCCTACCTAGGCACCACACATTCTAGAGTGCGTCGTACCTAGGCACTACTCACTCTAGAGTGTGTCGTACCTAGGCACCACACACTCTAGAGTTAATCCTACCTAGGCACCACACATTCTAGAGTGCGTCGTACCTAGGCACTACTCACTCTAGAGTGTGTCGTACCTAGGCACCACACACTCTAGAGTTAATCCTACCTAGGCACCACACACTCTAGAGTTAATCCTACCTAGGCACCACACACTCTAGAGTGCGTCGTACCTAGGCACCACACACTCTAGAGTTAATCCTACCTAGGCACCACACACTCTAGAGTGCGTCGTACCTAGGCACCATACACTCTAGAGTTATTTCTCCAGAGTTATTCCTATTCCGAGTGCGTCGTACCTAGGCACTACTCACTCTAGAGTGAGTCGTACCTAGGCACCACACACTCTTCTTGTCCTGGGGGCGGTTTTAATGCAGAGCGGAAGAAAAACAGTAGCCTCCGCACATCCTGAATGGGTTATCCTATGGATCATCCACAGGTTATCCTGTGGAGCTAAAAACGGTGACCCCGATTCGATCCGTGAGATATCCTCTGGTCATCGATATCCCTGAAAGGTTATCCTCGGGAGATCTTATGGATTGTAATGTGCTACTAGGGGTAAGTGAAAAGTAACTTTTTTTTAAAAAAAATGATCGTTAAAAATGAAATTTTTAAATCTGAAAAATTTTCAGATTTTTGTAGACACCCTGATTGTAGTTATGACTATTTAAGGAAGGGGGGGGGGGGTCTAACATTTGCGCAATCCCCCGACCCGTAAAACTTGAAAACCCCACGATTCAAAATTAATTTTTTTTTTGTTTACCTGTGCCGTCATGTGTGTTGTAATCGCTACCAAAAACCTTTAATTTGTCACGTTTTCCGACAGCGACTTGGGATATGTATGGCATGAGGTTGTTCGGAGTTCCCTGAAAAATGAAAATAAGAAACAAAAAACGTGAGTTCACAACTCCGTAAGTGAATCATTTGTTTTCAAGATGACGATCATAATTAAAAATCCAGTCATTTGTAAAATTTGTTTGAAATTAATAATTATAATGACATGTGAAGGAGGTGTGAGGAAAAAAACCGGATCGTTTGTTTTTAAAAGGATAAAATCTCGAGAAAAAGGCTAAAAACAAAAGGAGAATACGTGAAAAGAGTTTGCGAATCCGGCAGATGTAAAACGTGCCGAAGGAATAAAGAACGTTTTGTATGCACGTTTTTGCAACTTGAATAGATTTTAATCATAATCGATAATTAATAACAGCTGACATATTCGCAAAAAAGGAAAAAAGAAAAAAAAAAAAAAAAAAAAAAGGTTTATAAAAGAAAAAAAAGGGAGAAAATTATTACGATCAAGAAAGAGAAAATTAGCAAAAAAATTAATGCGGAGAGGTAGGGTTGGATTGTAGTGATATAGACCCTAGGGCGGGCCTTATTTTATGTTTTTTTGAATTTCGGATGAACGCACCCGAAACTTTAAAAACGCAAGAAAATTGTCTGAATTTTTTCAGATTTTTTGGAAATTTTTTCAAAATTTTGAAATTTCCGTAAATACCTAAAAATTAAAAATTTTGTTTTTATGTAAAAATGGCTGTTTCCTACTCAAATTTTTATGCAGATTTAGAAAGAATTATTAAAATTTATTTATGACAAAACGATTACTGTGTTAGAGGCCAAAAATTAAAAGAATTTCGCAAAAAATTGGGGCTGTAGCATATTTTGTTTCATAAAAAAGAATTTGAGGATTTATTTCTTAGCGAAATTTTCGGACAGCGATATCTCATATTAATTTCATTTTGTATTTGTAAAATTTTTGCATTTTCCAGGAAAATTAGATCTCTGCATCTAATTAAATTGCTTTTACATTAAAAGCCTGGGCGAATCGGGTAAAAAGTTCAAAATTAAATAATTTCCAATGCGATATATCGTCTTAAATTCAACTTTTTAATTCAATATTTCGGCTCCGGGAACTTGAAATGATTTAATTTTGGTTATATTTTTTCCGAAAAATTCATTCAAAGTGCCTCATTTCAGAGATTAAGAAGACTTCCTGGCTGGTAAATTTAAAAGGTTTCAAAACTCGGAGCTGTGGGCTTATGTCGACCACTGCCTAAAGTAAAGCCGCTTTTAGTACAAAATTTTTTTTAAAAAAGATAATAATAAAAAACAGCCGAGAACATGCTGTTTTTGGCTTTGCAAGCCTAAATAATTAATCGGCCTAAGAATTTATGAAACATTTTAAAAATAATTAAAACAGTAAATTTTTGGCAGCAAATTAAAATAGTTATCTTGATTATTTACAATTTTAAAATTAAGTATGCCTTTTCAATATCATTTTAAAAAAGTATTTAACTTTAATTCAATACTTCTGTTAGTTACATCTCATGTTTCTTTCTCTAAAAATTAAGCAAAGTGCCTCTCAAAAGGCTCATAAAAAAATCTTTGGTTGAATTAACAGAAAAATGATTGGTTCCATTAGTAAGCCCCGCGCAGCGAATAAAAAGAGACTGGCAAATTCAGCGATCAATTTGATTGGTTCGCTTTTTAGTAGCCATAATAATGGATGGTTATATTGGAAATTGAATGAAAATTTGAAGATTTCTCGGCTTTACCAATATATAAAAAAATCTTAAAACTCAGATTTTTATTCGATTTTTTTTTGTCTGCACTGAAAAACGATTTAGTTGACCCAACCAAAATGTTAGTAAAGCAGTTATTACCCTAAAAATTTTGGTTAGGACAACCAAATTTTTTGGTTCAGCTGACCAAATTTGATTGGCTGAACCAAAGAATTGGTTGTCCTAAATCAAAATTTTTGAGACGTGATATTTGCTTTACTAACATTTTTGTTGGGTCAACCGAAAGGGTTTTTCAGCTTTCCGGAAATTCCTAAATCCAGACGGCTTTACTTGGAAGATATCGATTTTTCTTCTGCTTAAGCTACTGCATTGTAAGCTGCCGTATTGAATATAGATGGCGTCAATTTAAATTCGCCAGTCTCTTTTTAAATTCACTGTAAAACCCTTTCGGTTGACCCAACCAAAATGTTAGTAAAGCAAATATCACCCCAAACATTTTGGTTAGGACAACCAATTTTTTGGTCCAGCCAATCAAATTTGGTCAGCTGAACCAAAAAATTGGTTGTCCAAACCAAAATTTTTGGGGTAATAATTGCTTTACGAACATTTTGGTTGGGTCAACTAAATCGTTCTTCAGTGAGAATCTTTATTTGTAATGTAAACATTCCTTACGAAAAAATAAGTAGGCCTAAAAATCGGCCACATTGGTTTTTTTTCCTTTCAAATTCGACGTTTTGTTTTTATTATGTTACTCCAAAAGGGAGACTTTTTCATAGTACCTTTGGATCTTCTCCCAACAACCCCGAGGAATGTGCTCCAACTGGATTAAAATATCTCAACGAAATGACAGACCAGCTGCCATCGCTTTTGCATAAATCTTTCATCATTTCCTCCACGACATACTTGGTCCTCCCGTAGGGATTCGTTATGTCCTGAAAAAGAAAGAGATAATCCCCACAATAATCATCATTTCATCTAGGATAAAATGAGAGCTATCAAAACAACTTTTATTAATCCCCTGATAACGTTGGTTAAGCCAAAAACAATTTGTTATCAATGAGTTTTTATCTTTTTGGAACTTGACGAACCTGGCCCGTGGGATGATCTTCTTTAATTGGTAACGATTTCGGGATTCCGTAAACGGTCGCCGATGAGGAATAGACGAGTTTTCGAACGTTGTGCGCTTTCATCACTTCCAGCAATGTACATGATCCGGCCACGTTGTTTCTGTAGTATTCGAGCGGTTTTTCGCATGATTCCCCGACCGCTTTTAAAGCGGCAAAATGTATGACGCAGTCTATGGAATGCTGAAAGGAGGAAAAATTATGTGAAATATTTAAAGAACATTAAAATGTGGAGGGAAAAGTATAATTCAAATTGAGTTAACCCAATATAATAATAATATTAAAATGATTAACTATTAATTTTTGGTTATTGAAATTATTAAATGATGCCCTTTTTTAATTTTTTGAGATATTTCTTGTAAATTTGATTAATTTTATTAATAATTATTTCTTGTAAATTAATATTTTAATATTAAAATTTTAATCAAATTACCTCACTTTTCGCACCAAAAATTAATATTACAATTTTAACGTTTTTGAAATTTTGCTGTAAAAGTATTAATTAATTTAAATTAATATTAAAAGTAAAATTTTAGTTAAATTAGTTAAAAGTTTCATATAAAAGTAAAATTTACAAGAAATTAATATTTTAAATTATATTTAAAAAATTAATATGTCTTGTAAATTTTACTTTAAAAAAAACAGCTAACATTGAAATAAAAGTTAAAATTTTAATATTGAAATATTAATTGTCCGTACCAAAAATTAATTTAATATTACAATTTTAACGTTTTCGAAATTTTGCTGTTTCTAAAAGTATTAATTAATTTAAATTAATATTAAAATTAACAAAATTTACAAGAAATATTAATTTTTTAAATATTAATTAATTAAAATATTAATTTTTGGTGCGAACAAGACGCACCCGGACAGACAGATTTCTTCAGGACCGAGCCCCAAGACGTAGTCATACGTCAAAAATGTTTTTCTGACCCGTGATTCCGAATTTGAAGTCAGAAGTTTGAAAAAATTTAAATCCAAACTGGCGGAACAATTTTACAATTAAAAATTTGACTTTGTTCGCCATATCGCCATGTCGATTTTCAAGTTTAAAATTGAATCATTCTGACATTAAATTAGAAATCCGCGACATCGAATTTACATAGAAACCTCTTTAGCCCCCCACCCCCCTTCCCCCTTAAAAAAAATTATGCCATTTGTTGTATAAAATGCATGTGGTACGGGTTATCTATACTGCAAATCGGTAGGCGCTCAATATAAGTTTTTAACGCATGGGGAGAGTATCTCTGTGTTTTATTCTCAAAATTATTCAAAATTAAAAATTTTGAAAATATTTTCCGAATTGTCCAGGGATTTTCCTGAATTCCGATCCTTAGGTTGGAATAAAAATAATGGAGCCATTTAGGAGACTGAAGTGCAAATGAAATGAGAAAACTAAATGACTGAGTGAAACGAAATGATAATAAAATGAAAAAAATTAGTGAAATTGAATTAAATTAAGGTGGAATATCAGCCACTTGTGAGTCAAATCAGGTCCTTGGAAAATAAAAATTAAATTCACCCGTTAAGTAAATTTATCTTAGTTAAAAATTAATTTAAGACTTTTCCTTTTTTTTAATAACTAGTATAATTTATTTATTTATACATACGTTTACAATTTTTCGATATAAGATGCTTTGTTTGTAAACTTTTTGCCATTTTCTTATTTTCCGTTTTGTTACCAACCTAAAAACTGTTTTTAAAAGGATGCTCAGTTGAGCATCTTATGTCGAAAAATTGTAAACGTACATATAAATAAATAAATTATACTACTTATTAAGAAAAAGGAAAAGTCTTAAATTAATTTTTAACTAAGATAAATTTACTTAACGGGTGAATTTAATTTTTATTTTCCAAGGACCTGATTTGACTCACAAGTGGCTGATATTCCACCTTAAATTAAAACGAATCCAATTAAATGAGGGGGGCTAACGAAATGACAGTAAACAAATGAACTAAAATGAAATAAAAATAAAGCAAATGAAAACTGAGAAAATTAAATGAAATCTCGTGAAATAAAGCAAAATCAAACTAAACGAGTAAATGAAATAAAATGAGATGAGATGACAAAATGAAATGAATTAAAACGAAATCAATTTAATGAAAAGAATAAATGAAATGATTCAAAATCATATCGTTTTAATTTATTTCATTTTCGGAAGGGATGTAAAAATATATTTATTTAATTGTACTGATGTCTCCCAAAAATAGTGAAATTAATGAACTGAAAGAGTCCTAAAAATTTTTAATTAAAATTACAATTAGAATGAAATATGGAATTAAGAAAACATAAAAAATGAAAATGAAAACGAAAACAAAATGAAAAAAGAAAACGAAACTAAAAATCTCAAGAAATAAATAATTCAATGAAAAAAAAATTTGACTAATGAAGTTTTTCGAAATAAAACTGAGCTCAAATGGCAAGAAGAATGGTATCATATTTGATTTAAATTTTAACTTGAATAAGTTTAGCGTAAAATTAACAAAAAACCAAATCAAAGTGTAGAAATTTTTTGAAATTGAAAATTAAGTCAATTTTGCAGTAAGTTTTATAAAATACTCATATTTTGTCATATAAACCTCAGGTACTTATTTTCTGAACACTTCTTACTTTTTGAAAAACTTTGCCGAGAGCTTCTCCATCCCCTAAATCTACATTATAATACACAACTTGTTTCCCTGTTATTTTCTCAATTCTATTTAATGCTTCTGGTTTTTCAGCAGAAGGATCTAGAAAAAGAAAAAAAAATCATTTTTAATTACTGAACTTTCCTCTTTAAAACCAAAAAAAAAGTACTTACCTTTATAAGCATTGACTAAATTATCGATGACTATTACACTGTAGTTAGCATTGAGCAAAGGAATGACTGTATGTGCACCTACGAAACCAGCTCCTCCAGTTACAAGCACAGTCCAGGAACCAGGCATGCTGTTGTAGCTAAAAATAAAAATTCTTTTTTCACTTCATATTCCCCTTTAGTTTTCAAAGATGAAGATGAAACATATAAACATAACAAGCAATCCAACACCTCGACATTAATTTTTTTGGGGGTGAGTGTAAACATATAAACCAACACCAAAAAAAAAAAAAAAATACAGAAAAATAATAAAGGTTTTCTTTTTTTTTTTTTCTTTTCTTTACCGCCTATCTTTAGTCTCTAAAATATCATAGTAGTGGATAAGAATGTATATAACGAGACTCAGACATAAAACAGAGACAGAAGCTTTGGGGAGCATGGCATCGAAAAAACATCACTCAAGCATGAAGCAGTCTGGAAAGAGAATTTTTGATTTTGCAATGTTAAATTAATAAACTTACAATTTGTACAATATTTCCAATCGAAAAAAAAAAAAAATAATAATCCTTTTATAAGCACTAGCCTGCCTATTCACTTAGAGTCTGTTAAATTAAGTGATAACAAAACAGGGTACATTTCATGAAAAAATGACCTTGATTTCTTTTTTATCATTTAACAGTTTGTTTATCTCGAAAGTATCTTTCACAAAAAATTTATATTAAAAAAATTAAATGTTTGAACTTCTGTGAGGTCACTGATAATGGTTTCCATGTCATTTTTCAAATGGGAAATTTTGCAAAAAAAAATTTGATTTAATTTGCCGTACCTATTTCTGGGAATTATGACTGATTAAAAAACAAAACGTTTTAATTTTCAATTGCATCTCAATCACACAACGCCGGTTTTATATTTCAGTTCTACGTTGTCATCTATTTAATCATCAGGTGAATTGTTTATTTAGGATTTTTATCTACTAACATTTTGGTTGAATGTTTTTGCAAAAAAAAAATATTTTTAATTGATTAAAAATAATCAAAATAAATGGTAATGACCGAATTGGGATAACGGGACATTAATAACATTGATTTTAAATTGTTTCTGAGTTTAAAACGGGAACGATTAATTAAGATACGTGTAAAACGATTAAAAATAAGCCTACCTTCATTTATTTACATTTCAGACTTGTGGAAAGCTTTTGTAATTATTGTGTACGTTGGCATTTTTAATTTGTTTATACCAAACGCACGCCATTTTTCATTTTTTTTTAAACGTGGATGAAGTTCGCGAGTTCGTCGCCGAAGCGCTGTCGATTGTCGCCAACTTTAAAAATGAATTGAAATGGCGCTCGAAATTTTAAAGTACAGCCCAGAGGACGTCATGAGGATATTTATTGGACGTCCATTGGATTTATTTATGTCCGTACTGATCTGAAAAACGTCCTTTGGACGACCTATGGATTTGGATATCTAATGGACAATCCACAGGATGTCCAATGAATTGAATTTGCTATCTGGGACCTTTTTTTTTTTTTTTTAGCGGAAACGGATGTAAATAGTAAACCTTTGAAGAAGGAAACTGAAATATAGGGACTCTGAGTTGAGCAGTTATGGCCCTGTTATTTTATTTTATTTTTTTTTTTCATCTTCCTATTTTTATAAAATAACGGGCGACAAGAATATTATACCAATAACCGAGTAAAACGTAATGCATTGAAGATCTCGGTTTTCAATTGTTGTCGTTTAAAGTCAAAAGTCAAAAGGTTTGTCATTGTTGTCGTTTTAAGCGTAAATAAAGAACTGATGGAAATGGGATTGGAAGAACGAAAGTGAAGTTTTTTTTTTTTTTATGTTATTCGGCGTAAAATACCGTGAGGAAAAATGCCCGATTAAATGAACTTGAATCTCATGAACTGCCGTCAAAATTCGTTTTGACAAATTAGTCATCGGCTAACTTTCACTGAGCGTTTTATTTATTTCTATTTTTAGAAATTATAAAAGGAAAGAAAGCATTAAACTAATTTCCAAATTCTCTACGGATTACGGTATGACTTTTCTTTTAAAAACAGATTATCAGATGTGCTAAAGAAAACCGAAATATATAATATTAGAACATATACTGTATTTGGTTATGAGATATTAAGATTAAAATTACACTTACAATATTGCCTTTTGCGTAAAAAAAAAAAGAAAAAAAAAAACCCTTACAAATTAATTAAACAATCATCAAAAAAAGTAATAACAAAAAATATCCGGCCCACATTTTATGCAAGTTTTACATTATTCTTAAAAAAGAAAAAAAAAAAAAATACTGAGTAAGAAGAATAGACTGAACTAATTCAGACCTTATTTATCTTACTTAATTTGTCATATACAATCCCTTTTCATTCTTTTCAGGTACTAAATACATGCACATAAATAATATTGCTTTTTGCTAACCAGTCACCAATTAAAAATTCATTTCTTTTTCTTTTTTTTTAATTTAACTTTCCCTGATAGGACTTATGATTCGAGTGGACAGCCTTAAAACATTTGCCAGACTTATGACGAACACTATTCCTGCTGGCATTAATTTGCCACTGTTGAAAAATCTGTAGCCCATTAAACCTGTCAAAAATGTGCTTGATCCTAGTGATAGGTATATGTTGTTGGCATTTTGAGATATTTGAAATGCACCGAGACCTAGGAGACCTCCAAAAAATAAACCTGCAGTGAGTGATGGAATACTTTCTGGAAAAAAAACAAAACCAAAAAAAAAAAATCCAATTATAAAATTCTTATCTGCTTAAAAACCGGACAATAAAAACAAGTTGAGAGAAAAAAAAAGTAATTTTCATATCTAAGCCTATCCGTTTACTTTTTGCGTGTGATTTTTGTATGATAATTCAAGTGTTTTTATTTTTTTTTATTAACATCCGTCATTATTTTTTATCTTTTTAAGGGAAAAACGTAATATTGTAGTAAACACATATGAAGACATGATTCAGCAGTTTGCTTACGTGCTTTTATGTATCCCATAATGCCCCCGGCAGCGACAGTTGCAGCATATGCAAATCCGAAGTAATCAACAGCCATTTTTCTAATAAATTTATAATAATTGCACGATTATTTAATAAAATGAAGGCAGGAATAATTATCAGACCCACTTTCCTGTCTCTGAATGTAAACTAATAATAAATGTGGAGCTGCAACGTTGCCGTTTATCACGAATGAATGGCGACAAAATGGGCAACAAGTCGAATCCATTTCCACGATTGTTGTTATACAAATGACATGTTTTTTCTCGAAGATGATTTTTTTATTTGATTTATGCCGGATTTGTGCATCTTTTTTTTAAAGTGATAGTTGCATGCATTTCATAATGCAAAACAGTTTGGTTGTGATATTCTTGGTGGAAATTATAATTCAACAGCAGATTCAAATTATCGGAACCTGAATATGCATTGCGAGGTAGGCCTATTATTCATAAATGGTTAAATTCGAATGATGATTGCAAATAAATGTATTTACTTATGATAGCACTTAAAAAGATTTTTTCTACTTATTTTAATTAACATTCATTAAAAAATGAAATAAGAAATGTCATATTTGCTTTCACTTCTGGGTGTTGGGTGTTGGGTATTGCTAAAGTCGGATAAGTTACTTTTAATGCCAAAAAATTACTGGTCTGTGGCGGTAGCAATGCCAAGAAAAGCTCGCATTTAGGCTTTTAGGAAAACAAAACGTCCGGAATTTAAGCTTTAAAAACGAAAAGGTATAAGGGAAAGCCTATAATCTATGGGGAATTCGCTCGCTAAGCAAGCTTGGGCGGCAAGCCTACGTTAACATTTGTTAAGCTTATGGGAGATGAACAGAACCCTTGGGGAGGCAAGAAAACTTTCGGGGCATAGTATGTTCCCCTTCAGATCCTCCAAAAGACATCACTGCCAGATTCCGAATCTGACAGTGCCGTCTTTCAATGCTAAGAATGTGGCAAACAAAATGTTGCCAAGACATCAAGTTTTATGTTGCTCTTTTGAATTTGAACTTTCAGAAATTGTAGATAAAAAAAACTAGAGCTTTTACCTATTCCGAAAGAGCATATTTTCTTCGTACGATCATTTCTGACAGAATATGAAGAGCCCAAGAGAAAATGGACGGATTCCATATTTCGTAAAATTTTGCAAGTAGTGTCATAAAATTTCTACCTTTGTAAACGTAAAACATGAAAAAAAAAAGGAGGAGGTACGAATGGTGAAATATCAAACAAAACGTTTTAGTTTATTATCAGTTGTTATTATTATGTATAAATATCATACAAACGTTATAATTTATTCATATTGCCCCAAAAGTTCTCAGAACGATATGCTGCACATTTAAGTGCTAGTTAAAATATAACTTTCGAATGTGGCTAGTTTTGGTCCGCCTGAGAAATGAATTCTCATACTCTTCAGTTTTGAAGAGCGTTCCCCTATCCGCCACCTGGGGAGACGCCCGATGGGGGACTAGCCAGAAACCCCACACAGGTTGGGGGGAAAACTCGGGGTTCGCGACGCGACCGAGTTGTCTCCCCAAGCCAGCGTAAAAGGATCACATCTTCCCAACGGCACAAGTCACCAACCTCGTACTGATCGACATAAAAATGACGTCCTTTTCACATCGACCAGCACGAGTGTTGGTTCCGCATGACGCAAGGAGGACTTTACTGCTCTAGCTAACAACATCATTTACAGTTTACAAATTGATAATACAAATTACAGTACAAATTACAATACAGTTTACAGTACAGTTTACAATACAGTTTACAATACAATTTGCAATACAATTTACAATACCGTTTACAATACAACTTACAATACAGTTTACACTAGTTGCTAAACTAAAATTAAGATTGTACGAATGTACAATGTATGGCATTGGACTTTCATACAGTTTACAATACCAGACATTAGAGAAAAGATTTGTATCTTTACACAATCTTAACTCTTCAAAATCAATGCGCAAAAAATAACCACGATTTTTTTTTTTTTTGATACCGCTTAACCGCTATAAAAAAATCTCTAGCCGGCAGCTATTCAAATTATGCTGCAGTTATTATTTATTGTTTAATTATTTAATAATTAAACAAATAGTTTTAAAGATATAAAGGCTGAACGATTCATGCAAGACCAACCCTGAAGTAAGAATTCATGCTAAATTTTTCGCAAACTCATTCCAGTACATAAAACTTTACATCATGCTGTAATGTCCACAAGCACCAAACCGTCTTTTTTAGCCTTTTTCCATGTCTTTTCCCTGCAAAATTAAAAAAAAACTGCTAGGTCTTCCAGATTCACATGCTGTCTGTTGTGGTTAGTTTTGGTCCGCCTGAGGAATAAATCCTCATACTCTCTGATTTTGGAGAGCGTTCCCCTATCCGCCACCTGGGGAGGCGCCCGATGGGGGACTAGCCAAAAACCCCACACGGGTTGGGGGGAAAACTCGGAGTCCGCGCCCGACCGAGTTGTCCCCCCAAGCCAGCGTCCAACAAGGATCAAATCCCCCTAACGGCACAAGTCACCAACCCCGTACGGATCGACATAAAAATGACGTCCTTTTCACATCGACCAGCACGAGTATTGGATCCGCATGACGTAAGGAGGACTTTACTCCTCTAGCTGACAACTTAAAACTAATACAATACCTATAACTAATACAATAACTAAAACTAATACAGTAACTAAAGCTAATAAAATTAATACAACTAAGCTTAAACTAAATATGATTTAAGATTGTACGAATGTACAATGTACGGCATTGGACGTTCATACAATTTACAATACCAAATATTAGAGACAAGATTGTCGAGATACTATTCGACAACCTTTACGCGAAAAATGAATTCGATTTTTTTTTCTTTTTTGTCGTTTAACCGCTTTTTTAAAAAAGTGGTAATCAACAGCTTTTTCAAACTATAATAGGCTGCCTTTTAAAGTCCCGTTTTGTTTTATTTAATTTTAATTTTTTTTTTTTTTTTTTTTTTTTTTTTTTTAATTAAAAAAATGTAGGAGAGGAATAGAAATAAACAGAAAAATAATAATAAAAAAGTAGTAGAAAAAATTGGAAATAAGAAAAAGAAGAAAAGGTAAAAGCCTCATAACCCAAATTTATGCCAAACCATACCCATACCATACCATATACCACATCCATACATACCTATACCATAGCCATGCCCAAACCCATTGCCCAAATTCAAACCTCGTTGTTGAAGCTTTTGGCTGCGTTGCGGCTGTGACGATTCCTCTGGTTGCGATGATTTTTCTGGCTGCTACTGTGAAAACTGAAACAAAAAAAACAAAAAAAAAAAGACGATTAAAAAGGGGGGGGGGTTGGAGACCCTCACAATGGAGTTTATCTCCCGCGGTATGATTGAAATTAAAAAATTAATTATTTTAAATTGTAGGTAATGTTATTATTATTATTATTACTATTTTAGTTTTTAAATTAATACTTTGAGATTATAAAAAAAATGCAAATATGCAAAAAAATTTCGGATTTCCAGGCGTAAAAGCTTAAGACCTTCCGCATTGGACCGGCCGTCTAGGGAACCATGCCATCAGAGCTAGCCGGAGACCTATCGGCTTTAACTGCACATATATGCACAGTTAAGGCTTGCGGTGCGCCAATAACCTCGGACACCCAGTCATCCGAAAGAAAACCCTGGAGACTCTCACTATGGAGCTTATCTCCCGCGCCATGCATGTTCGAATCGAATAGAATATACAGCCTAATAAAACTCTGCAGCTCCAAGAGAGGAGCTGACTCCTAACGTAAAGATTTGCGGGGGAACTTAACACTAAACCTTTAACACTAATACCACACAAGGCCAGTCGCTGGGTCGATACCTAGGCCTTCTACGATGGGAGACCAAACCTCCTGGTTTGCCTCCAAGCCGGACCGAAAAAAGTAAATTAAAAGAAAAAAAAAAAAAATTATAGACCGTATTTAAAATTTAATAATTAAATTATTTTTAAAGAAAATGAATAAAAACCGAACACTATTTTATTTAAATTAAATAAAGCCCGAGTAAAAAAAAAATAATTTATTAAAATTAAAGAAAAAAAAAAAGCACTCACGGACGCGGGCGAAAAAGACCGATCCGACCCCTTCGGAAGATGAAGTCGGAATGAAGGTACTGCTCTGTGATGTACTCTCAAACCTCGTTGATGAAGCTTTTGGACTGCGTTGCGGCTGCGACGATTCCCCTGGCTGCGATGATTCCTCTGGCTGCTACTGTGAAAACTGAAACAAAAACAAACAAAAAAAAAAAAAAAAGACGATTAAAAAGGGGGGGGGGGTTGGAGACCTCACATGGAGTTTATCCCCGCGGTATGATTCAAATAAAAAAATGAATTATTTAAACTTTAATGTTATTTTTTTATTAACTATTTTTGTTTTTAAATTAATACTTCGAGATTATAAAAAAAGCAAAAAAATTTCGGATTTCCAGGCGTAAAAGCTTAAGACCTTCCGCATTGGTCCGGCCGTCTAGGGAACTATGCCATCAGAGCTAGCCATCATACCTATCGGCTTTAACTGCACATATATGCACAGTTAAGGCTTGCGGTGCGCCAATAACCTCGGACACCCAGTCATCCGAAATGAAACCCTGGAGACTCTCACTATGGAGCTTATCTCCCACGCAATCCATGATCGATTCGAATAGAATACACAGCCTGATAAAACTCTGCAGCTCCAAGAGAGGGGCTGACTCCTAACGTAATGATTTGCGGGGGAACTTAACACTAAACCCTTAACACTAATACCACACAAGGCCAGTCGCTGGGTCGATACCTAGGCCTTCTACGATGGGAGACCAAACCTCCTGGTTTGCCTCCAAGCCGGACCGATAATAGTAAATTAAAAAAAAAAAAAAAAAAAAAAAAAAAAAAAAAAAAAAAAAAAAAATTATATACCGTATTTTGAATTTAATAATTGAATTATTTTTTAAGAATTAAAATAAAAACCGAACACTATTTTATTTAAATTAAATAAAACCCGAGTAAAAAAAATAATTTATTAAAATTAAAGTAAAAAAAAATGCACTCACGGACGCGGGCGAAAAAGGCCGATCCGACCCCTTCGGAAGATGAAGTCGGAATGAAGGTACTGCTCTGTGATGTAAACTCTCAAACCTCGTTGATGAAGCTTTTGGACTGCGTTGCGGCTGCGACGATTCCCCTGGCTGCGATGATTCCTCTGGCTGCTGCTGTGAAAACTGAAACAAAAACAAACAAAAAAAAAAAAAGACGATTAAAAAGGGGGGGGGGGTTGGAGACCTCACAATGGAGTTTATCTCCCGCGGTATGATTCAAATAAAAAAATGAATTATTTTAAACTTTAATGTTATTTTTTATTATTACTATTTTTGTTTTAAATTAATACTTCGAGATTATAAAAAAAAGCAAAAAAATTTCGGATTTCCAGCGTAAAGCTTAAGACCTTCCGCATTGGTCCGGCCGTCTAGGGAACTATGCCATCAGAGCTAGCCATCATACCTATCGGCTTTAACTGCACATATATGCACAGTTAAGGCTTGCGGTGCGCCAATAACCTCGGACACCCAGTCATCCGAAATGAAACCCTGGAGACTCTCACTATGGAGCTTATCTCCCACGTAATCCATGATCGATTCGAATAGAATACACAGCCTGATAAAACTCTGCAGCTCCAAGAGAGGGGCTGACTCCTAACGTAATGATTTGCGGGGGAACTTAACACTAAACCCTTAACACTAATACCACACAAGGCCAGTCGCTGGGTCGATACCTAGGCCTTCTACGATGGGAGACCAAACCTCCTGGTTTGCCTCCAAGCCGGACCGATAATAGTAAATTAAAAAAAAAAAAAAAAAAAAAAAAAAAATTATATACCGTATTTTGAATTTAATAATTGAATTATTTTTTAAGAATTAAAATAAAAACCGAACACTATTTTATTTAAATTAAATAAAACCCGAGTAAAAAAAAAAATAATTTATTAAAATTAAAGAAAAAAAAAAAGCACTCACGGACGCGGGCGAAAAAGACCGATCCGACCCCTTCGGAAGATGAAGTCGGAATGAAGGTACTGCTCTGTGATGTACTCTCAAACCTCGTTGATGAAGCTTTTGGACTGCGTTGCGGCTGCGACGATTCCCCTGGCTGCGATGATTCCTCTGGCTGCTACTGTGAAAACTGAAACAAAAACAAACAAAAAAAAAAAAAGACGATTAAAAAGGGGGGGGGGGTTGGAGACCTCACAATGGAGTTTATCTCCCGCGGTATGATTCAAATAAAAAAATGAATTATTTTAAACTTTAATGTTATTTTTTATTATTACTATTTTTGTTTTTAAATTAATACTTCGAGATTATAAAAAAAAGCAAAAAAATTTCGGATTTCCAGGCGTAAAAGCTTAAGACCTTCCGCATTGGTCCGGCCGTCTAGGGAACTATGCCATCAGAGCTAGCCATCATACCTATCGGCTTTAACTGCACATATATGCACAGTTAAGGCTTGCGGTGCGCCAATAACCTCGGACACCCAGTCATCCGAAATGAAACCCTGGAGACTCTCACTATGGAGCTTATCTCCCACGTAATCCATGATCGATTCGAATAGAATACACAGCCTGATAAAACTCTGCAGCTCCAAGAGAGGGGCTGACTCCTAACGTAATGATTTGCGGGGAACTTAACACTAAACCCTTAACACTAATACCACACAAGGCCAGTCGCTGGGTCGATACCTAGGCCTTCTACGATGGGAGACCAAACCTCCTGGTTTGCCTCCAAGCCGGACCGATAATAGTAAATTAAAAAAAAAAAAAATTATATACCGTATTTTGAATTTAATAATTGAATTATTTTTTAAGAATTAAAATAAAAACCGAACACTATTTTATTTAAATTAAATAAAACCCGAGTAAAAAAAATAATTTATTAAAATTAAAGAAAAAAAATGCACTCACGGACGCGGGCGAAAAAGGCCTATCCGACCCCTTCGGAAGATGAAGTCGGAATGAAGGTACTGCTCTGTGATGTAAACTCTCAAACCTCGTTGATGAAGCTTTTGGACTGCGTTGCGGCTGCGACGATTCCCCTGGCTGCGATGATTCCTCTGGCTGCTACTGTGAAAACTGAAACAAAAAAAACAAAAAAAAAAAAGACGATTAAAAAGGGGGGGGGTTGGAGACCCTCACAATGGAGTTTATCTCTCGCGGTATGATTAAAATTAAAAAATTAATTATTTTAAATTGTAGGTAATGTTATTATTATTATTATTATTATTACTATTTTTGTTTTTAAATTAATACTTTGAGATTATAAAAAAAATGCGAACATGCAAAAAAATTTCGGATTTCCAGGCGTAAAAGCTTAAGACCTTCCGCATTGGTCCGGCCGTCTAGGGAACTATGCCATCAGAGCTAGCCATCATACCTATCGGCTTTAACTGCACATATATGCACAGTTAAGGCTTGCGGTGCGCCAATAACCTCGGACACCCAGTCATCCGAAATGAAACCCTGGAGACTCTCACTATGGAGCTTATCTCCCGCGTAATCCATGATCGAATCGAATAGAATACACAGCCTAATAAAACTCTGCAGCTCCAAGAGAGGGGCTGACTCCTAACGTAATGATTTGCGGGGAACTTAACACTAAACCCTTAACACTAATACCACACAAGGCCAGTCGCTGGGTCGATACCTAGGCCTTCTACGATGGGAGACCAAACCTCCTGGTTTGCCTCCAAGCCGGACCGATAGTAGTAAATTAAAAAAAAAAAAAAAAAAAAAAAAAAAAAAAAATTATATACCGTATTTAAAATTTAATAATTAAATTATTTTTAAAAAAATAAAATAAAAACCGAACACTATTTTATTTAAATTAAATAAAGCCTGAGCTAAAAAAAATATTTATTAAAATAAAAAAAATCACTCACGGACACCGGCAAAAAAAAACCGATCCGACTTCATCGGAGGTTGAAGTCGGAATGACAGTACTGCTCTGATCCCGAAAAACACTTGGCGCCGACTGGTCTGCGCATGCGTCATGATGACGTGAACAGGTTTCCAAAATGGCGATCAAAGCATTTTTAGTGTATTTTTGTGTGAATTTAACATTTAACTGCATTTTTGCTATTTTTTTTTTGAATTTTTTCAAGTAAAAAAAATGTCAATTCCATTTTTGGTGAAAAATTGACTCTAATTTCAAAAATCCTATAGCTTTTTCCTACAGGATAAGCTTAAAAGAGAAGAGACCAGTTTTGGAGAGTTGTGGAGTTACGCGGATTTTGTTGTCATCGCCTCATCGGCTGTGAGGAATAGTGGCATTATTCTTTATTTAAATTGTGAGAAAGTTCTTTCGATCCGATAGTCACTGTCGAATGAAATGGTGTCAGTAAATCAATATCTTATTTAGTGTATTAAGGGAGGGAGGTTTGGGGGGCCGCATCGAGACGGTTGCCTGGGGCCTCATTCGTGTTAAATTCGGCTCTGTGTTAACTCTGATTAATCTGATTGTAGGATTATGCCAGGAATAGGATTAGTGATGCCAGATGTGCGGTAATTATCGAATTTTGCATAAAATTCCGTAAAAATGCGATTGCCAATCGTGACTCGCAATAGAACACGAAAAGTGTACAACTTCTAAATTTTCCGACAATAAGTCTAAAAACCCCGATAAGTTTGGAAAAAATCGTCTTCATGAAAAAAACAAGTAATTTTAGAATTATTTTCCTTTCCTAGGACATGTAAGAACATGCGAATCCGAAATGACTTATATCTTAATTTACTTGAAAGAAAAAATTAAAATGAAGTGCTTTCTAAGTCATTATTGCTGCTGGTAAAAAAAAAAAAAAAAATTCTCCTATAAAATTAACTATTTTTTAAAATCCGATAATTTGAAGATGGGATACCGCGGGATTCCGAGTTAGTAATGCCATAGAGGACTTTAGCTCTCGCGCTAAGAACTATGGGTAGCATTTTTTTCGTCCGCTAGGAGGAGACAAACAAAGAGAGTCTCCCATAAGCTAAGCATTGCACAGGGGTTAAAAATCTAGTTTATTTCCGTTTTAGGAAAAAAAATTGTAGGTTTGACTCCGTAATTATTTTTAGAGACGGAATAGGCATCAATTATGAGAATTTCGAAAATGCAATTCCTTTAAATAGACTAAATCACTATTCCGCCTATTCTTAACTTATCAAATACGACGACGCGTCGTCTGCTTGTTTGTCCCTATTCAGTCCCAGAATGCTATTCGGTTTATGTCTACGGAAAAGTCCTCTAATTGCACCTGGCAACGCTGAACAGGATAAAACCTGTGATTTTTTATGACCCAACTGAATTTTTTATGAAAGTTTTTAAAAATTACCCAATTTTTTAACAAAAAATTTATAGCCTGAATATTAATTAAGAGGAAACTTCACGTAATATCGGAATGAATGGCTGTTTTGCCTAACGCTTGACGGTTTACGGGGAAAAAAATTAAATTTTAGGTAATAACGAACTCCTATGACTTTTTTTGGTACACGTTTCAACTTGTTCCCAGAGAACAAAAACCAGGAAAACAAAATCAAAATTTTTCGACCGCAATTTTTTTGGAAATTATTTTCCCGCCGCCCATACATTTCAGACAAGTTGAAAATTGCACTGGAAATCCTAGGATATACCAGAGGAGCTTCGTTTTATATACCTAAAATTTGGATTTTTTCATCGTAAATCGAGTATCAGAAAACAGCCATTCCTTCCGGCATCCGTGAAGCCTCCTCTTAATTATAAAATTTTTTTATAGAAACAAAAGACCTTGAAAAATATCAGGAAACCGTTCAAACGTTTGTCAATAAGGGGGGGAAAAAATCCACAGCCTGTCCGATTAAAATCTGTTGTTTACATGTAAATCACACGTTGGTTTGATTCATTCACATTCCGTAACACGAAATCAGTATTATTTTTTTTTCTCCTTAATTCTCTTAAAAAATTCGATTGTAATTCAATTAAAATCCGCCGAAAATTTCATGTGATTTTTATTTTTCGTATAATTTTCGTTAAAGTAATTCATAAAACTCCTATTTTTACGCAATGTATATGTTTGAGGTTATGGTTCACCGAGTTTTGTTTTTGTCAAATTAATTAAAAAAAAGCAAAATAACCGATTCCATTGTTAATGTATGAAAGCATTTTAATTTTACGTAAGTATTAAATTACAATTGTGATAACCGTACGCTAGGGTAATTGACTTACGTGCATTTTTCATTCATGTATTGAATTTTTTTTTTTTTTTAATTTTCAGATACTTCAACTAGTCTCTTGGACAATACAGGTTCCTATATTAATTCTTTGCATATTCTAGTCTTTAGCTTTATGAGAAGCCGTTTAAGTAGCAGAACATGTAATAAACAGGTTAGTTATTTTAAATAATAATTTTTATTTTCTCGACTTAAATAATCAAAAAGTTACTTATGGTTCAGATGTCGCTAAGGAGTTTTCTATGGTTTGTTGAGCTCACATTAAAAGCTATTTTATGTTAATTCTTGTTAATTGCTGTTAGTTGTTTTTTTCTTTTCTTTTTTTTTTTCCTTTTTGTTCGTTCTTTAATTTTAAATGATTGTGCTTGGGGTGAATTAATATGAGAAATCTTTCCGTTGAAGTATATTTTTTTTGATAAGATTTGAGTTACGATTTTGATAAGTGAATAACCAAACAAAATTTTTTTTTTGTTTTTAAAACGCCTAAAGCTATAAGGACATTTGTACAGTTACATGCAATGGGATTCAGACAATATTTAAGAATTTTTTTTTAAAAAGAAATTTTTCTTTAGAGTTTAGTCGGATATGCTATGAGCAATTTTATGATAAGAAAACCGAGCAGAGATAGACTGCAATGAATTGCAATTTTATATTTCTGATTGTAATGTAGAAAAAAAATGTTATCAAGAAAAATTGGAATTAGAAAGAGAATGGCTGGATCTTTGTGAAAGCTATGAATATGCTGATTAAAAAATATTATGAGTAAATGAGTAGAATTATTTTCCTTTTAGCATGTTGGTGCTCTGTCGGATAAAAGTGGAGCATGTTAGGCTGGATTTAGGTCCTTCTCGGTTAGAAATATTCCAAAATATTGCATAATCAACTGAAGCTTGGCATGTATGATCGTTAAAAAAATGAAAAGAATTGGTTTCTTCAAGGGTGTCACTTCAGGAATGTCAGTTTTTTTTTTTTTGGGAAGGGCAAAGATGTCTTGGAATGGACAGGCATGCCTCAGCTTAGGTGGGGGTGGAGAAGGAAATGACATGGCTCTTATAATTAATTGTCTTATGAAAGCAAAAAATTTTTAGGGGGGCAAAAGAACGTTGAATGACGCTAGTGTTCCCCCAATCAAAACCCCCAAATCCGTGCCTCGGAGGTGAACTGACGTATTTCCATCTTAAATATGGTAGGAGATAGTCTGTTTCGACATTTCGTGAAAGTGTCATGTGACCACGAGTGTACACGAACTTGAGCGTGTAAACTTGTAGTCACGTGATTTTCCCAAACAGTCGTAACACACTATCTCCAATTATATTAACGATGGAGATGCGTTAGTTCATCTCCGACGCACGGAAATGATTCCACTGATTTTTTTTTTTACTAGCATGTTGGTGCTTTTTGGATGAAAATGGAGCATGCTTGGTTCGATTTAGGTTCTTGGTTAGAAATGCTGTGAAATAATTTATAGGCAACCCGCATTACATGCATGTAAAGCAAAATATAGCATAAAATTTGAGATTCTGTAAAATAATCGGAAAAAAAAATTGTTTTAGGGGTTTTCGCCCCGTAGGTTTTAAATTTGATGTCAAAATTACATAATTTCTGGTCAAAAATCCTATATTGCTCCAAAAATTAAATTATTAATATTTTTGTAATGGCTCCGTCGTGTGTTGGATTTAATACATATAATCAAAATTCTGACTTCATATGAGTTTCAGAAGATTCTGATGAAAAGTGACTATTTGATATTTTGAGTCAATGGCTAAAGAGAGGCTAAAGGGTGCCTAGCGTCCCCGACAATTTCTCCTAAAAATTTTTTTTTTTTTACTTTTAATTTTTCTAAAAATAACTCTTCCTTCCATTTTTTTTCCCCCTGAAATTTAAGTTACTAATTTTAAAATTATTAAATATTTTTCCTAAAAAAAATTTCGATTTTTTTTTAAATATTTGATTAAGCTTCTTTAAAAACAAGTAAAATAAATTTTATTTAGTTATTTACTTATTTATTTAGAAAAAGTTAACAGCGACAAGCCTTTAATGAGCCAAAATGACTGGCTTTTATAGTACACATATTCTTGGAGGAGCAGTTCCTCCTTTTGCTGATAATAAAATTTCTCTGTAAAAAATTTTATGTAAAAAGCCTTGCCGTCGCTAGGCATTAAATATTGGGAGGGGGGGGGGGAGGCGAAAAGAAAAAAAAAGTTTTAATAAAACGTGGCCTAAAATGATTTTTACTCCCCTTTTGCATTGAAAGTAAAGCGTTATGAGAAATTATTGGGGTGGCAAAATCCAACATTTCAGGGGCAATGACCCCCCCAAAAGGGCCTAGCGACGCCACTGGTAAAAAGTAACATAACATAATTCACTGGTGAAAAAAAATGGGCTACTTAGAATTTTAAAAAAGAGCAACTAAAAATTAACATAAATTCTACGTAGACCTTTTTTTAACCCTGTATCCTGTCTCGTCTTCCCTTTCATTGCCACCGAATTCTGCTTCATCTGAATCCGTCATTTTTGAGCTAATTTACTTGAAATTTTGAATTTACTTATACACAGCTAGACAAATTACAAATAATCATAAGAATATAATTTGTGACCACATTAGATATGTAAATTTTTCTTTAAATTAGAAAAAAAAATGGTTTTGGAAAAATATTTTAGAAAAATTAGTTTTAGGAAATTGTATTTTAGGAAAATCGTATATTAGGATAAAACAAGGCTGCAATTCCGATTCCGAAAGGTGGATAAAAATTTCAGATTCCGATTCCAACTAAAATATTTTATTTATTTTTTTATTTAATTTAATTTAATTTGAAACACAATCAACAGGTTATACATCCTATTATTAGATTTTGTATTTTGCACCTAACACAAAAAAAAGAGAAAAAAAGAGGGGGGGGGGGGGGGGAGAAAGAAAAAAAAAGTTAAAAATTTTAACGATGCCGATTTGATTTCAATTCTGATTCTGATTTAAAACAAAATTGATTACATGTAATAACGGTCTTTCCGTGTTTTTTAAGTCATTCTGAATCTAAATGATTTTTTTTTTTTGGTGAAGATGACGATCCCGATTTCTTCAAGAAAAGCACAGATTCCGATTCCAATTACTTTTGAAATAGCAGATTTCGATTTCGATTCCGATTCCGATCCCGAATAAAAATTAATCGGAACTGCAGCCCTGGGATAAAAAATTTAAGGAAAAAGAAATTATAAAAAATAATTTAGGAAAAAAATTATCTTTCGGGCAAATAGGTTTAGGTAATTTTTTTTTTTTTTTTTTTTAGGAAAAACGAGTAGGTACATCATTGTAATCTGTAAATAATTAATTTCGGCGTGGATACCGGTTGCAATTATTTTCAAATCTCAACAATAATCTTTCCTTGTAGTTTTCTATTTTATTTTATTTTATTTTATTTTATTATATAATTTTCTCAGCAATCGCTTGCACTCAGGGAAGTAGACAAAAAAAAAAATGGCACATCGCAGTTTACGATTAAACGACTTATTAGGTTATCACTCATATTAAAAAAAAAAAAAAAAAAGTTTCGTAACGATTTGATAACTTTGTTGATATCAATTCTGTGCAACAATTCCAATTGGATACCTGTTATAGTGTCTTTTAAAAGGACATCGCTCTTTCAATATACCTATACTAGCACAGACTTTTTATTTAAAATTTTAATGAATAATTTTATGTATTTATTTATAATTTTTTTTTTTTTTATTTTCATGAAGTCATAAAAGAAAAAAAAAGAGGATGGAGCAGGAGACACGTCCAAACGTTTTGAAATTGATCCAAATTTAGATTGAAAAAAGAAAAAAGTAGGGATGGTACCTGGTTAAAAAAAGAAGTGAGTATTGTATCTTTTAGTGTAAAAGGCGATTACCCCGAAAATGGCTTGGTCGAAAGGTGAATGCCCGAGTAGTTGTTCCCTTGTCGTACTTATAAGTGCGCCATAAAGTTGTAAACGTGTTGAAGGAAACTGAAAACGAATTTTTTTTTTTTCTTTACAATTCCAAAGAAGGGATTATTATTTTTACCTTTTTGATTGGTCCAGGAACGGAATAAAGTTGAGAGGGGAAAATTTGAAATGAGGGTTTTTGGGAATTATGCTGGTTTGCTGTAGTAACTTTGTGGAAATTTAATTAGTTTTAATTGGGAAAATATGGAAACTTGGGAGGTTTCGTTGAGTCCCCCTTTCGGTTTGGCTTTTGCCAACGGCAGACCGATGGGAAACTGAAAGCTCTCCAGACAGAGAGGATTATTTGTAATAAACTGTAGAAGGGAATCGATAAATATTTACAGTGGAATCCCGCGATCTTGTTCGTTTGCTACTCCGCGAAAATTGTCAAGAGATAGTCGAGGGGTTCCAAGTGGGAAAAAGTTTGGTCCGTTGGCGTTCAAAAATATTTCCCGTTACTTTTTAGCCCTTACCGGAGGTATAATTGCGTAGTTCGGCTACCTGCATGTTATTCAAATGCAGATAGTTAATCCACATTTCAGTTTAATCATTTATAGGCCCGGATGGACTTACCAACCGGCCTGTCGGAAAATTTCCCAGCGCGCTCCTTGGCCAAAGCACGCCTTTATAAAGAATAGTTTTCGTCGTTGCGCGTTGTAAAGGAGCAATATGCAAATGCTTCTTCGAAAGGTAAACATAAACATTCTTTTTCATATTGCTCCTTTACAACGCGCAACGACGTTTTGTTTTATGGTGACATTTTTTTGGGTGCCTCTTTCCAAAAACCTGTAGCCGGTTCGAAAAGCTAGCAAGTCATCTAAGACTGGCCCCATATGGACTCCTTTTAACTTGGAAATCGGGCAAATACATGGATTAAGATTTAAAGGAGTTGAAGTACTTTGCTCCCTCCACCCTCCCATCTACAAGCTTGTCTTTCCAAGAAAATTTTCTGTGAGTAATAGGCGCCCCTTTATTTCAAGAAGTGCTGGATACCCAGTTGGACCTGCTCTTAATCAGGCAGAAAATCGTTCAGTAATCTCTTTAAAGGGCGATACGAATGGTAGCTACCAACCCGTTGCGTATGACTTTGAGGCGGACATCTTGGGGACGGAAGTAGAGTGTGCTGTTAAAAAGCTGAGAAACAGGAAATCTCCCAGATGCGATGGCATCACAGCTGAGAAGATTTTGGCCATGGAAGAAATCGGATTGATTGATATCTTTTGGACATTGTGCAATAAAATATGGAATGAGGGGAAGTGGCCTACCGATTGGTGTGAGTCCATCTTTGTTCCCATATACAAGAAAGGCTCTACTGTAAAGCGCACTAATTACGAGACGTTTGCTTTAATTCCTCACGCCAGTAAGATCTGGCTGCACGTCATCCATAAACGGCTAGAGTACTATTTTCTTCCTCAAATGACTGAAGAACAGCGCGGTTTTATTCCCGGAAAAGGAACGAGAGAGCGGATTCTGAACGTTCCTCAGTTATTAGAAAGAGCCAGGGAATTTAACGTTACTGCATCTCTCTGTTTTGTTGACTTTGGGAAGGCTTTCGACTCAGTGAAGTGGCACCACCTTTGAGAGTTCCTTCACTCTTTCGGTGTTCCAGAGCATCTTATAGATCTGATGAGGAGCCTTTATGATGATAACTCCGCGACTGTGAAGGTAAACCAAAGTAATTCCGCAATATTCAAAACCCAGGCTGGGACTAGTATTCTTTCTCCCAAGCTCTTTAAAGCCTATACAGAATTTGTTATGTGGAAAGTTCTGGAAGATTGGGAGGGAGAAGTGTCGCTTGGCGAAAAGAAGTTTTGCAACTTACCGTATGCGGACGAGACTACAATGGTAGAAGGAACCGCTGAGGCTTTGGGGAGTACCTGGAGAGCATTAGCTTGGAATATGGCCTAAAGGTGAACAAAGCCAAAACTAATGGAATGATAATAGTCCTTGGAACTGGTAATCAACCCTATAGGCGTAGCATTACTTGCTACGAAGTTGTAAATAGTTATGTTTACCGGGGCTCGCTAATTGCAAACACCTGAGGGAGCTGGAATGTAATTAGGCGTCGAATAACAATTGCGAGGTCAGTAGCAGCAAGCCGACGAAAATCTGGAAGGACCGCTCCAATAGCAACCCTATAAAATTGCGATTGGCAAAAGCCCTCATTTTCCCCAAAGTCACATACGCCGCAGAAACCTGGACGATGAAAATGGTAGACAAGAAAAAACTTTGGGATGTGGCTGTACTCGAAGGATACTTCGTGTTTCATGGGGGGAACATCTCACAAACCAGTCTGTACTGGATGAGCTTCGGGTGAAGGAAAGTCTTCTTCCATTGATTAATAAAGCCTACTTAGCCTTTTTTGGTCATATCGCCAGTTAAAAAGGGTCCATTGAAAAGTTGATGGTGGAAGAAAAAGTCGCTCGAGAGGACGGTCACCAAGCCGATGGGTGGGAGCTTAAACCTCTTAGGAGATTTCCCTCCTTGAAGCTGTCCGTCTGTCAGAAAACAGAGCGGCCTTGAAGGTACAATCGAAGCAGGTCACTTCCTGAGGTGTCCCACTACACCCTGTTTCAGGGAGACAGGGAAGAGAAGGAAGTGTCTTTCGTATCTTCCATATTAAAAGGGGAGCTTTTTGGAAAGCTCTTAAAATGCTGCAAACCCATTAGACTCTCAGGTTGGCTGTGGAAAGAGGTGCTGTATTTTTTAACTTTAAAACCTTAAGACAAAACAAAATTAGAAAAGCTCAGGGGGGTCCAGTCTTTGACCGAGGATCAAAGCCTAATTGGCCAATTTTATGGTCTGCAAGAAATTTAGAATTACACTGATAAAACGCTCTTAGTAATTATTACTAATTGTAATTATCTTATTAGTTATTATACTTCTACCTATAAGCTAAGGGTAAATTTTATATATATTATTAGTAATTTTTACATTACTTAAGATCATTTTTACCACACTTACAGTAAAAATTACTATAAGTAATTTATATATATTATAATAATAATAATAATAAATATATATAATTAATAATAATAGTAATAAGTTAAATTTTAGATATATTATTAGTAATTTTTACTGTAAGTAGGGTCGTTAAGGTCGTTATTATTAGTAAACATTACTAATAATAAATATAAAGTTTACCCTCAGCTTCAGGTAGATGTATAATTAATAATTACTAATAAGATAATTTCTATTAGTAATAATTACTAAGAGCGTTTTATCCGTGTATTCCCTCAAATGTTTTTGATTTTTAACTTTTTTACGATTGATTAAAAATTCTACGTGGTGCTGAGAACCTCATTCAGTGCTGTAAACAGCAGGTACCCAAGCCCTGGGGCAACCAATTTTATCATCTCCTTTGGGCTTGCTGCACCTTAAAGTGCGACTGCTTAAAAAAAAAATATCATTTTAAATATTTACAAAAAAATAATTGGCCTCTCCCATATTTTTGTCATTGCAAAAAAAAAAAAAAAAAAAAAAATTAATGCAGACCCAGGTTCATTTCTGGTCAGTGTAAATGACTGCAATTCCCTCACGTCGAACAATTTTCAGTTTAAAAAAAAAAAAAATTATTATTTCCTCTGAAAAAAATTTTTTAAGGGTTGAATCCGGCCCTGTTGGCGAGAGTAATTCAGGTATGCCACCTGTATCGTATATATTAATAGCTGATCCGGTTTATGTTAATGTCCTCCTCGAAATTTAAAAGGAAAAAAAAATTAATATAAAATCGAATTTTTGTTTCGAATTTTCCTTCCGACGAAATACGAAGATGGGACAAGGACGAAAAGTAAAAATTCCATAATTTTCTTTTTAAGGCAACCTTTTTAATCAATAATCAAAATATACCTGATTGGAAAGTTTAATAATATACGAAAAAAAAAATCGTATAATGCACACAAATTACACAAGACATAATATCAAACTGGAATTGTAAGTTGTGATGCCTTTTTTGCACGTAACTCTTAACCTCCATGATGAGTTGGCAGTGGTAAACACGTATAGAGGTATCTATCAGGGTTGGAAATCCAAAAAGCCGTAAAAGCCATCCTCCAATTTTATTTTTTTCCGAAATTCCAATTTTTTATTTTTTTTTTTTTTAGGTAAATAATTTTTCGCATAAATTTTTCTCTCGCCGCGGCCACGTCTGAGAATGTACAGGAGGAGTGATAACATCTTATCTTTACACGCTAGCGCAGTGCCGATTTGAAATGAAAAAGAAAAAAAAAAAAGTAAGTTTAAATTTAAAGTTAAGTAATGAAAATTGACGTACGAGCTTTTAAATTTGTAGTTAGCCGGTTTCGGTTCTGAGCCGTATCGTTACACGACTGAATAACTTTGCTTTTACCTGTCTTACCTGAGCACACAGTTTTAGTTCGGTAATGTAATGGTAGGATAGAAGAGTAGGATTTTTATGGGGAAAAACGAAAGAAAAAAAAAAATTTATTTATCAGAAATTTAAATGTTTGTTGTTGGGGAAAAACCGCGTTTTTTTCGTATTTTTAACGTGTAAATTCAGTGTGAAACCGTGAATTTTTTTCGTTGTTCGATCGCCGATTTATTTTTTTCAAAAAAATTCGTTAAATTTTAAAAAAATTTATGTTTATTTTCTGTTTAAAATAATAAATATTTAAAAATAAATATTTTTAAACGTGAGTGAGAGAGCGGCCATTTTGAAATACGTAGCCGTTTTTAAAAATTTATTTATTATTATTATATTTTTTTAAATGCATGTTTGTATCAACAAGTGATTTTTCCGTTTGGAAAATGTGTAAAACCTAATTTATTTTTCGAAAAATAAATTTTAAAAATTTTCAAAAGGAAATTCGCCGGGAGGATCGAACGATATTTGGCGTTGTAAAAGGTGAGGTTTGGCGGTTTTGGAAAAATTTGTTAATTTAAGAAGATTTTACATAAATTTTCCGATGAGATTTTACACCGCTTAAGGACGAAAAATTGACGGACCGTGGAAATAGCCTTTAAACGTTTTTGTGACGTCATTCAGGAGCGTAATTGCGGTTATGCTTTTTAATATGCAGAGATTGCTACAATTTAAATAGTTTTTTTTTTTTTTAGAAAGGTGTTCCGATTTTTTTTTTTTTTTGCACCTTTTTACGATTATATTTATGGCATCGAACCTGTGAAAAAATAAAACCTGACGTTTTACCTGCATTTTTTTTTGTTAGGATGTTCATACCATTGTTATACCGGCATAGATCTGTTAACGTTATATCATGCCTGTAATAAATTATTTTTTTGAAATTCAAATTTAAACGGAAGAGGGCTGAAAGGTAGTTAAACCTTTGTTGCATTTCGAATGGGCATTGTTTGTTTTTTTTTTTTTTTCGTACGGCCCCTTTTTAGTTTTACTTTCGTAGGAAGGTGACATAATTTTTCTGTTGAGGATTTCTACCCTCTTCCAGCTCTTGAGAACTGTGTTGGTTCTTGCAACGTGTTGCAAAGTCCTAAGTAGATTTTCCGATTTTGTTGAAATCCGGCATTGTAGATCTTATCCAGGAAATATTCAGGCTGCTTGTCTAATTCCCGCGGGAATAATCTCAGTCCGAAATCAATGATCCAATTTTTATTTTGGAAAATCCTGATTTCGGGGAATGAGCTAGACTGAAGATTTGATTTCCCGGCAGAGATTCCTCCCGGGAATTCCCGTACCGAGATTTCTCAGGATCCCAAGTTTTTTGCCCGAAAAACTTCCCGGGAACTTTTTTTCTTAATTAGTCGGGAATCCCGCTTCCCGGGAATCGGATTTTTCTCATTTTCGAAAATTCCCGATTCCCGGAAATGAAAAAGCGTCGGGAATTTGGAATCTTTGTTTCCCAGGTACAGAAATCTATCGGGAATTTTGCCCGGGAAATATTTACCGGAGTCCCCTGGAATAATCTTCATCCCGAAATCAAAGATTCTAGTTTCCCGGAATTTTGTTTTTTCTGGAATTTCAAAATTGCGGATTCTTTGGAAAAGTCCCGATTAAAGTTTCGATTTCCCGAACTTAAGATTTCGGGATTAGGGATCATCTTGCCTGGGTAGGTCCAGGTTGTTGACTCCCAAATCCACAGGCATAAGTCTCAGTTGGATAACAACTATTCCCGTTTCCCAACATTTTTATTTTCCTACGATTCGGGAATTCCTGATTCCCGAGAAAAGGAATGTTTTTCTGGGGGTAAATCACTTAGGGAATGTTTTCTGCCACTATTTGTTCATAAAAAAAGCAAATTTTAAATGCAAATTATTGGACGCCTAAATTTTACCTTAAAAATAACTTATTTAATTTTTAAGATTTCCCGGGAGTACAAAGTCCTCGGAAAAAGAAAAGGTTTATTCGGAAATTATTATTTTCTGAAAAAATGAAAAAAACCCAAATTGGAATTCTAATTTTTCTGAATCTCACCCATTGGGTTGTTTTCCGTTTTTGAGAAAAAACAATTTCCCGGGATCGGGGAAATAAAAATATCCGGGATTTCGGGATATTCCCTGGTATCCTTTAGGATAAATTCAGGATTCAATCCCCATTCGAATTTTTTTCTGGATCAAAGGTTTCACGGGACAAACTAATCCACCACACCGAAAGAATTTTTTTGAATTAATTTCAAGTTATTTTTTCCCAGAAGCAGGCGCTTATATAAGCAAATAAAAAAAAAGGCCTACACACCGGCTCCCTAGCCTTTGATAACAATTATCTTGTAAATAGGCTGGCTTTGTACTTCATTCATAAGTGCAAAAATTAACAAATAATCTTTGGTTAAATTTAGCACTTGTTTTTTTTTTTTTTTTTCTTGATCGATCAGATTTGTTGATTTGTTGATTTCCCCACATTTACGACGATTTTAATTGTAATCTAGATAGATATTAAAGCTTTGTGTAATAAATTGGGCTAAACACAGTAAGCTGTACAGGTGCAACAATTTTTATATTTCTTATTGGTAAATTGACTAGACTCATAAATGTTTTATGAAATTTTTTCAGGGATTAAAAAAATAAAAATTCCAAAAATACGGGGAGATCACAAGGCTACGGAAGCCGGTCCCGGATAAGGGTCTCTTATCTGAAATAGGGAACCTGTTGGGTATTGTTGGGAGGTGAGAGGGTCTATATGTAAGAAATCTCTGCCAGGAACAGAGTTATCAGCTGAAGTCATCATTCCGTTGTCCTTTTTTGAATACTTTTTATTTTGATTTTTTTGAGACAGGCAAAACAGCTTAAATTGCTGTCTTTATAGTCTAATCAAGTCGAGTAAAAAAATAAAAAAATTCCTTAATGCGTTTTTTAATGTCATAATTAAAGTAGGGTTGGGAAAACCGCATTGATATCGATATGGTGAACTTGGTTCGGTTCTGTCTATTAAATCGGCTTTTTTTTTAGGCGCAGTCTAGGTTTGGAATAAATAGTGATTCGGATCCATTATGGGTTGGAATCAGCTATGCGAGGCTCCTTTTTTCCTTCTTTAAGGAAGTTGAGGCCTAGCGAGAGAGTCAAGCTTAAAAGATTTCTTTAAACCGCGTGATTTTTGTGAAATGTTCCTAGATTTATCAAACGGAAAAAAGCTGGCAGAGGCGGAGGCGGAGGCGGGGTCTTGGGGGGTCTTGGAGAGGGCACTTGCATTCCCTAAGGATTTTTTGCTTTCATAAGATAAGTATATGAATCATATATTTTGCCGCCCCTAAGCTGGGACACGTCTGCCCGTCAGGGCTACAATTCCGATGCCGAATCCGATTCTGATTTTGATTAAAACCAAGATTGATTAACCGTAATAACGGTATTTTAGTGCTTTTTAAGTCAGTCTGAATCGAAAATATTTTTTTGGATGCCGATGTCAATGCCGATTCCGATTCCGAAGATCCCCAACTGTTTTCAGACGAGATTCCGATTCCGATTCCGATTCCGAATAAAAATTAATCGGAATTGCAGCTCTGCTGTCCGTTTCAAAAGATTTTTGCCCTCTCTAAGAAAAATCTGAAATGACGCCCCTAAAAGCTGCCCTTACAAAAGTGATTTTGCCTTCGGCCTCGTACTTAGCCTCTGTCGTCTAGCCTTTGCAGAAGTGTTTCCGTATACCTCCTCCATTTCTTTGGTTTAGGATCGGGCATGTCGAGGAGTCATCTTCAATTAGAGCCGATATTTTTCCATTGGCTGTTTGTACTTTTTTCCCGACCCCGCAGAATAATTTCCTAGGTAATCATTTTTTCCTTTTTTTGCCAGTGATCAAAAATCTGGCGGATCAAGGAATTTTTCGGGGGGGATTGTTTTCCTTCTCACCCGATCCGCTAGTGCATTTTAAACACCTCTTCAGAACGTTTTAGTGCCCCACTCCTTGACCTTTTCAGAAAGATAATTTCTAATTCGAGTTGTAGGAGCCGTTCGCTTTAGCATTTTTGTTTTGGTCTTTTATCGCAATTAAAACTTCAGGCATTCGTACGTGAAATCAAGCCTTTTATCATTAATCACCTATCTGAAAATTTCTTTCCTTAGCGATCCATCTGCGTTTTGTTTAATATTCACGAGAATAAAGCCGATTAAATCACTTTTGTTTGCTTTTCGTCCTAAAACAAACATTGATCGTTATTTTGACGTTTTTATGTTACAATTATCCTTACTTTTTATCCTTATCAAAACTGAATTGATGATCCCGAAGCCAGAAACCCCGCATACTCTAAGGTAGTAACCCCTATGCAGCTTCCTTTAATTTCCCTTTCGGTTTTGGTGATTTTTAACACCTTTAACGGTACCTTTTTCAACTTATAAAAAGGTTGTAGCCTTGAATTTTTTTTTGAAAATGCGAAGAAAAAACCAGTCCCTTCGATTGCAGACTTTTTTTTTTTTTTTAAATATAAAATATTTTGAAAAAGTTTACCTGGACGCGCCCAGTGCGCCTTGCCCAATTTTACGACTGCCTTTAGGTGCTCCTTTTCTTCAATTTTAGTGACGTCAGTATCGTTTGTAATTCAACTTGTGTAAAGATTATTCAATTTTTTTATCGAAATCATTTTGCTTCAGTTGCTGACGGTGACTTGTTTTTTTTAATAAGTCATTTTTCATGGAATTGAGTTGTCTGTTAACCTTTGCCTCTATGGCTAAAGTCGTAGGGTGGCCCTTATTTTACGAATTTCTAAGTTTTTGCGAACTAATCCCCTAATTTTTTTTATAGTAACTAAAAGAAGATTGCCTGAATTTTTTCAGATTTTTTTTACGTCGTTCCTGGGCACCTTAAAGTTTTCGAAATTCCCGTAAAAACTAAAAAATAGAAAATTTTATTTTTATGTAAAAATGACTGTTTCCTGTTCAAATTTTTATGCAGATTCAGAAAATGAAGTTAAAATTTATTTATGACAAACGATTACTGCGCTAGAGGCCAAAAATATGGAGAATTTGGCAAAAAATTGTGGATATAGCATATTTTGCTATTTTTTTACCTATTTTGTCTCTGGCAACAAAACCGTAAGACATTTGTAAATTTTAACTACATTTTCGATTTTACTATGAAATTTTTTGACTTTTCGGTCTTTACGGGAATTTCGAAGTTTTTACGTCTCCGGGGACACTGCTAAACGACGTCCAAATAATCTGAAAAAATTTAGGGAATCTTCTTCCGGTTAGTATAAAAAAAATTAGATGGTTTGTTAACCGAAATTGAAAAATTTATAAATCAACGGCCATTCTAACCCATATGGGTGTCTCGTCTCCGGATATCAAACTTGATCCATTTTAATATTTTTACAAGGGTAATGCTTTTAATTCGGTCTTTTCATTTTTATAAGTTTGCCTTTAGGAGGATTTTTTTCACCTTAATTTCCATGATTGCGGTTTTCTGTTGTAGAGCCAAGGTGTAAAGTCCACACCCCCAGCCATGGATGGCGCTGATTACGAATTTGAATTTCTTAATTCCATGTTTATTATCTCTTGTTTTATTTAAAAAATTATTTTCCCTTAATTTCCGTAGCCTTTCTTGGAAGGCTTTTTTAACCCACTCATTTCTGGAGTCTAATCGCACAGTGCATCCTTTGGGGAAAAAAGAGCTGCCTTAGGAATTCTTCGTCACTTAAAAAGTAAACGGGCTTATCAAAGGCTGGGAATTTTAACGAATTGTCCCTATAGGGTAGGCATGCCATTAATACTCTTAAAAAGAAGAGTACTCTTTCTTTTTTTTTTCAATTTGCAATTTAATTTGTACGAAATTTAATTAATTTTTTTTTCTTTCAAAAAATTTTTTAAAAAGTCTATACTCTTTTTTTAAATCTTTTCTTGCTGCATTGTCTCTTTCTATATTCTATAATCTTGCAATTTCATACTCTAAAAATATTCTTTTTTTTTTTCTTACAATTTTATTAGAGATTGCTTTCGGTATTTCCGGGACGAAAATCAATTTTTTCCCAAAAAAATTTCCCGGAAACCTTTTTTTTTAAATTGTCGGGAATCCCGTTTCCCGGGAATGGAATTTTGCTCATCTTAAGAATTCCCGATTCCCGAGATGGACAAGTTTTTTTTCGGGAACGGGAATAGTATGAATTTTATCAACTTTTTGACCTTTTACCACATAAAATTTTCAGTATTTTAGCAAAAAGTTATGAAAATCAGAAATTTTTTTTCCTTTTCTGCCTAAAGCGTGCCCTTTAAAAGCAACATGTAAAAATCTCTTTCGACGTGGTTCCGCTTATTTCCGAATTTAAGTCTCAAAAAATACGGAAAACAGGGTTATATTTCTTTTTTTTGACTTTTAAATAAATTCCCGGTATTCCCGGGGATCGAAATATCAACTTCTCGATTCGCTTGAAATGAAAAAGCTAATCAAAACGGGAATTCCCGTGCCCGGGTTTGATTTTTTTTTTTCAAAAACGGGAATTCCCGATTCCCAGGAATGGAAATATGGCGGGAATTTGCAATCTCGAATTTTTATACTCTTTTTTTCAGTTTCAAAAAATGGCATGCCTTTAGGGTCCATTGATTACGTTGCATATGTCCATCAAGGCCGAACGTTCATAAAATAAGTTCAAAGCTTTTGGATGGACCTATACGGGTCCATTTATCACCTAAGGGTAAAAGCATCCGGGAGGTTGTATTTTTTTTTTTTCTTCAAATATCACCCAATATAGACTCAGCCTGAAAAAATCATTAACTGCCTAGCAGAAAGAATTAAAACCGGATGATGGACTTTTTTTTTAAACTTTAATTATTTGAAAATTTGTTAGCAGTTTTCTTATGGGGTAAGGACCGAACCGGGACTCTAGAACCTTTAAAATTCCAGAACCTTGACTTGAACCCAACCCACCGTCATTCTGAATTTTTTAAAACTCTGCTGAACCCGAGCTCGTTATTTCCGAGTTTGGCAACCCTATTCCTAATCGTTTTTATTCGAAAAAAGTCCAAAAAAAATTATTCTTAATTTTAATTTTAATTTTTAAATCGGAAAATACAGAACCTCATCTATCTAAAACAAACATGATGAAATTTTCATTAGACCTACTGTATGGTTTTTCAACTTGAAAAGAAACGAAATTATCATTCATATCGTTATCAGTTCTATCAGTCAAGAGCTTTTTTTTTTTCTTCTCTTTTTCAATAAAAGCAAACTCGCGCATCCGATTACGTTCCTTTTATTCTTCCACACAGCGCCATCACCTTATCATTAAAAAAAAAAAAAAAAAAAAAAAAAAGAAAGAAAAGACTTGCGTGACGTTTTGTATGAGAAAATATACACAAGGATGGGAATTAATAATTAATTTAATGAATTAAATCCGCTATTTTTCGGCACACCGTGTGCTTTTTTTTTCCTACGAAAATTTTTTTTACGAAACACCCTCCTTGACAAGTTTTTCTTGTCTGGCAATAAAAATAAAAAAAAAAATGAAATATAAAGGCGGCGATTATAATGCTGACGTTAGAATTGTAAAAACATGCCGTAGCTGAGGCAAGTTCGGGTTAACCCTCTTAAGACACAATTGGGACGGCAGCTGTCTTAATATCGAAAATAAGGGAGGGCATTCATTTTTTCTCATGGAGCAGAAGGTGAACGGTTTTATCGGAATTCTTAGAATCTTATTTTATTTTATTTGTTATTTCTTCCTTTAATTTTTTTTTGTTTCTTTTTTTGTGTTGCAGGAATATGACTACGTACAAAATTTTTTGCGGATAAGTAGCCGATTATGCTTTTTCTGTGATATATTATTATGACATGGTGCAACTAGTAGATGTGGACAGTATGTCTGGGCCTCCGTACTTGTGCGTCTTCCATCTAGCCACGGCGGGTCAGCAAGGCCCGAATCTCGGCTCCGATGAAGAGGAGATCGTAGCTATGATATATATAGTTATCGATAAAGCTCAGAACAAAGTGAGTATGGGTTGAAAAGGGAGGGGGGAGGAGGAGATTAGGGGCACGGATATTTGTGGGCAGATACCCAGCGAAAAAGGTGACGTGCTTTAAACGTCATGAGACGTATATACGGAGACGGCATATACGTACCGGAGACGTCATCGGGCATAGTCACTTTCCGGGACTATTTTACGATATTTTCGACGTCAAAATAACGTCATTAAGTATGACCGACAACGTATCTCATTGAATGACGTCTTATTGACGTCATGACGTTTGTATTTCGAAATTGAGTTGGCGTCTGTACGACGAAAGTTAGACGTCAAACAGTCACAAATATTACCGGTCGTACTGTCTTGACGTCATTATGACGTCGAAAATCTCGTAAAATCGCCCCGGAAAATGACAATACCTGGTTTCGAAAATCGAACGTGTCATCATGACTTCCCCTTTTTCGCTGGGTACTCATATACAAAGAGGTATAAATGCACTGAAGGTGGTTTAGCGTAAATTGTTTTTTACGAATGTAATTTACCATGTCGAAAGAGGTCACTTGGACTGCCCTGTAGCCAGGGGGGCATTTTCTTGGAATCAGCCATTTCAGTAAAGCCCTTATGAAGGGAAAAAGCCTAAAGCCTCTTTTAATATGACCGTTTGCACTCCCCCCCCCCCTTGACTTTCGACCCTGTCTAGGGGGCTGCATTTGAAGCCCCCCTTGACATTATAGGCTGGGGTTGGGAAGAGGGAATTTGAGCAGAGTTTGAAAGGCAACTGCTTGTGTCAGTGTCACGTGGCACTTTCACGAAATGTCGATACAGACTTTTTCCAGTCTTATTTACGATGGAGATATGTTAGTTCACCTCCGACGCACGGATTTAGTAGTTCAATAGTAATTATTCCTAAAGTAAAATAAGTAATACCCCTCCCCCCCTTCTTCAACTATTATGTAACATAATACCAGATTGTCAAAGGGCTTTTCCTAAAATGAGGAATTTTCGGGTACCAAAGGTTCCTCCTTTTAATATTTCTTTACGATATTAATTTAGATGGATTCAAATCACTTCTCCCGCACCCGGAAAAAAATTCGTGAATCCGCCCTTGTTACTTGAGAAGGAATTCGAGGGAGTTATTTTAATGGAATTTCCTTTATGAAAAATCAGGACCTTCTAGGTACCTTTTTTTGGAGTTAGGGAACCTACAGCCAGTTTTTAATTTTTCTTATGAATTCTCTGAGGTTTGCATACCTAAAATCCTTAGGGACCTGCTTCTTCCTAATTTATTATAAAAAGGAAAGGTTACTGTAGCTCCTATAAAGTTGTTCCCAAAGAACAATCTACAGGAATACCAGGTGCCAGAAATACTTTAACAGACCTCAAACTTGGTCCCTGAAAGTCCCTAAAGTCCATATTTTTAAAGGAAGTCCTTAAAAGTCCTTAAATTCGAAAAATGATCCCTAAAAGTCCATAATTTTTAAATCTGCAGCGCATTTACGAAAAATTTCCTGTCGTTTTTAATAAAGAACATGATATTATTACGAAGCAAAATTTAAAAAAAAAAAATTTATAGAAGATTTAAAAATATTTGATAGAAGAAGAGAAAAAAACTATTAATTTTTTTTTTTTTTTTTTTTTTTTTGCTAGAATTCAAAAGTTGTTTAGTCATGTCACAAACCTTTAAAATCAAGCAACCAGAGGAAGGTGGATAAAATTTTAAAAAAACTGACAAGTTTTATGCTACTTTTCGGTTCTTAAAAAGGTCCTTAATATTCATGTTTTTTGTCTTTAAAGTCCCTAAATTTCAGACCAGAAACCGGTTCGAGGCCTGTACTTGCAAGTACTCCTGTCCCTTTCCCCTTCCTAATCTTAAAAGCTTCCGATGTAGAGATTCTGCCCGGGATTTCCCATAACGGGAATTCCCGGGATCCGATCCGGAGAAAATTTTCAATCCCGATTCCCGCCTTGAAAATTTTTTGTAATTTTTCCCGTAGTTCTTTCATTCCCGGGAAATTTCCCGAGAATCCACTGGAAATCCTGGTGTCCCGGCGAATTTTAATTTGCCGAATCCCGGAAAACTATGTTTTCTAAAAAACGGGAAATGCCGAATCCTGGATTCACAAAATTCGGGGGAAATCAGAATCTCTATTCTGATGGGTCCATCAATCAGTTTAATTCCAGAAATCTGTCGTGACAGCTTTTTGCAACAATCAAAAAGCAAAGCCAACGTAAGGAAATAATGCTAAGTCAAGGCTGCAATTCCGATTCCGATTCCGCAGAATCTTGACTGTTTATGAGTAAGATTCCAATTCCGATTCCAACTAACAAATATTTTAACGATGCCGATGCCGAGGCCGTTTTCGATTCCGATTTAACCCAAAATTGATTAACTGTAATGACGGTATTTCCGTGCTTTTTAAGTCAATCTGAATCGAAAATATTTTATTGGATGCCGACGCAATTCCGATTCCGATTCCAATTACTTTTGAAATACAGCAGATTCCGATTTCGATTCGGAATAAAAATTAATCGAAATTTCAGCCCTGTTTAAAGCCAGATTTCAACAAATTAAAATTTTTTGTCTTGCTCTATTTCTTGCGTGAAGGCCTAATTTGAAATTAGTTCATCCGGCCACCTTGTTTTATGTAGAAAAGCACCTGCAACAAAGGGTTGGCGCTTTTTTTTATTTTTTTTATTTTTTCCTCTTCACATTTTGTTGGTTTGAAAAAGCGTACCTGGATGATAATGTATTCCCCTTTGAAATACGTGCTAATGTATTTAGCAGATGTCACTTAAAACGACATTCGGCTATAAATAAATTTAGATCGTCTGATTATTCAGGATACGAGCAATAGAATCGTTTTCGTCTACAGGAATTAATATTCTTCACTTAATAAAACGGTTTTGTGTGGCTCTGCCCAGTTCAAATTTTCAAGTGGTTCCTATGCTCTTGAAATACAAGTTTGGGAATAGAAAGAGGGAATAAAAATCAAATTTTAAAGAAATCCGAACGAAGGAAGTGTGAGATGTTAATTTCAGTCAAATTGGCAACGTTGAACTCAGTAAAAGGTGGGAAGGCTCTTGTTTTTTTTTTTTTTTGAGATTTTATGTGAAGGAATCTTTAAGAATAAAAACATTTATAATAGCAATAATCCTTTTATTGTAATCAGAGCTCATGAAGGGGAATTCCCTGGAATTTTAGGGAAACGTCGCCCTCGTTTTCATTCCCCAAAATTATAATTGATCCCCAACTCTTACACACTTAGCTTAAGAATTATTGTAATTTTTAATTTTGTTAAATAGAAATGCCCAAAAATTCGTTTTTTCTTAGAAATTCTGACTGCAAGATAACAGCATGCCCGATATTTAAACTGATTTTCAAGGTTTTTTGTTTGAAATCAAAGTCGTTGGAATTTCAAATTTAAGCTGAAAGTTAAACGGCAACTTAAATTTCCAAAAATAAAAAAAAAATAAATAAAATAAATAAAAAAAATCGATTTTTATTTTTATTAAGATTTTTAAATTTTGTTCGCCCGGGGAATACTCCAGACTATAAGTTGGTAATGGACTGCTATTTAGCATAATCGATGGTTAATGCACTCTTTTTAATTACTTGCAATGAATAATAAGTGCAACAATTAACGGTGCATCTTCAATAGTTGAATCGGAAGTCAGAAAAGCTTTTCCTCCTTGAATTTTTAATTAAAACTCTGGTCGGTTTTGTTTAAAATTAATTTTTAAGAGAAATAAGTTTAATTAAGATGTATTTTCCATCTTTTTTATTAAATAAAAATTTTAATAAAAATGTGGAAAATATTTCTTTTTTTTTCTGCTCCTACACTGAGGATTAGCCCCAGCCTGGTAACTAACCCAAGATACAGACGTGAGGGAGGGAGGACGCAAAATTTAGTTGGGAAAGTTTTAAATGACTCCTTATACGGGAGATGTGCGGGAAAAACTATTTTCTGGGAGGGAAAGAATACTGCTTTTTGTAACTTATGCCTCGTCGGTAGCATTTAAGAGTGACTTTCAATGAGTATAGGAAAGAATGTCTGCTTTAATATCCTAAATTTTAGGTGAATATGTAACTTCTTTCAATTATCGTTGTAAATTTGGTACAAGTTTTAACTTGTTCCAAGTGAGTACGAAGCCAGAAACTAAATAAAAGCTTTTGAAATTATTTTCCGGCCGCACATGAATTTCTGACAAGTTGAAACTCGTACTAGAAATTCCAGAATAAACCAAATGAGTTAAATAAGTTGCATAGATATTTAAAAATTTGATTTTAATTCATTGTACCACCAGAAGCGCGTCGAATATTTTTATTCTGAGCCAAAAATGACGTTAAGTTATATATCATCTTATTATATGTTGCCACATATGACATTACTTTTTTCTAGCCTTGTAGCTAAGGGGGGGCCAGAAGGGGCAGTTTCTCCCCCCTTGGCATCCAAAAGTGCCCCTTTGGCCTTTTTTCAAGAAAAAGAAAAAGAAAACAAATTGGTTATTGCAAAATAGGGATTAGGAAATAAAAATTTTAAGATAATTGTTTGTTGAATTAATTAATAGTACATTACTGCCCTAGATGAAAGAGACTTTTTTCACGTCGAAGCACGAGTTTGAGACACCGAGGCGAAGCCGAGGTGTTCAACGTGCTGAGACGTGAAAAGTCTCTTTCATTCTAGTGCAGTAAGGTGCTTTACGTACCGAGAATCACTTTTCGAGCGGGAGAAAAACAGGCGATTTCTTCCCGAGGTACGTAAAAGTAAATATCATATTAGTCACAAACCCAAATCCAAGTGTATTAACTTTTATTTTTAAAAAAAAGTTTTTAACAAAAAACTAGACGGCCGAGTGCCTTCCCTAGGCTTTGAGTCTGGCTACAGGACTGCTTTTCCCCCCAGAGAATATTGGTCGCACTTCCGGTATTACAATTATTTACGTAGTATAATTAATTAATTAACAAATCACTCAAAATACAATTTTTCTAATTTTAAACTAGCTTTTAACCCCCCCATTATCTCCATTATAAGTCAGGGGAGGAAGTAGAGATGTATTCATGGACATTGTTCCACCATATTGGCAAAATTTTCCTTTCATTTTTTGTTTTCTTGAAAAAAAAAAAAAAAAAAATGTCGGATAGTAGGAAAAATCCCCATGCGTTTGATATAAGAAAAATCAAGGCCTTAGTGGCACGTGTTTGGATTTTTGTTGGTTTTTTATTATTTATGTAGTTTTGCTACTACTAAAACTGTACTAAGTAGGGAACCGAAGTCAACCAGAAGTAAGAATTGTGCAGTTTAGACACAGTTAGGCCCCCACTGGAGCTTCGTCCCTGGACCCCTTAATGTTGTTCGACGTTATACTGTATGGGATTTCATATATCAAAGCTCATCATGATATGAAGTTTATCAGGGGCTCCGCTCCTGAGGAATGAGGGGATGAGGGCGAAGACCCAAAATGACTTACAGGTACATATAACTATATAATTACCCCATATACTTATTCCAATAGTTCCATTTGATTTTCTATTTCAAGCCCCTACTGGGCGTCTGTAGCGCAGTGGTAGTGGTAGAGTTTCCGACTTCGAAATGAATGATCGAGGAGTCGGTCTAGGTTCAAGTCTAGGAAATAGCTCGGATTTTTTCACTGCCGTTCACCTCTGAATACAACAAGTATACAAGTGAACAATAGAGTAAGCGCCCACACTGTTCGGATTCTGTGTCTAAATAAAGGAGGTCCCGCTCAGTGCAAGCAAAAGCCAGTATGAGTGAACCTGTCGTCAAACTGGCCATTTGACACACTTATAGGTCTAAAGTCTAGGAGATATCCTCACATTGTACATCCTCACTTCTATATCGTACATTGTAACGAAATTGAGTATACGGCTTCAGCAGTTACATACTACGCCCCATGATGATGATATCACGGCCGTACACTGATAAAACGCTATTAGTAATTATTACCCATATTAAGGGTAGATGTATAATTACTAATAACCTATTAGTAATTATACATCTACCCTTAATATGGGTAATAATTACTAATAGCGTTTTATCAGTGTATAGGCAGGTCCGGAATCTTCCCATGCCGTTTATGTCCCGCTTAACTACATTTTAGTTCTAAAACGGGCCAGTGATGGCTCTGCGATCTTAAAAGACGCAACATGTCTAATCGTTTAAGTTGAGACCATGGCCGTATAGACTTCTATACGGCTGTGTGCCGCCATCGTCGGCTTCAAATCTCAACGACCAATTAAAAAGCTTCTCTCTAACAAGTAGCGCTTACGGTGGTAGAAAGGAAGAACTAATTTTTGCGTAGTTAAGCGGGACAAGATCTCCCATATATAAGGGATAGGAGTTTCCGGACATGTCGTGGATGATACCGAAACCCCTATAAAATGTGGTAACGATAAACTAAGACACCCTAACAAAACAGTCATTTCTCTCAGTTTATACTGAAGCGCCTACTCTTAAAAAATTGTTCGAACCTTTTTAGTTTGAAAACTATATGGGGGGTGTAGCACACTCATCTGGGATAGTCTTCATTTACTTGATAAATGTACCCTCACAGGTACTTTCGGGCAAAGAGTTGATGATACTACCTTTACCACCGAGTAAACCTTGGCGATTACTAGCTTCCAGTAAAATCGTTACTGTCTGGCAGTAAAATTTTACTAGCTGATAGGAAAATGACTAGACGCAAGCAGGGCTTCAAAACTTCTGATTCCTATTTCAAACAGGAAGAAAGAAATTATGAGATTTCCGTTCCAATTGAATTTCAGCGGTGCTGATTCCGATCTTAAACTGAAAGCAAATTGCCTTTAACAGCAGAGATTCCGCTTCTTAATGAAAGACCTTTAAAATCATCCCGGCCGGCACTTTCCTGAAATAGCCACGTCATGTGGTTCTGGTGTTGGTACCGCAGGTTAAAGGTCACGCAAGTACCTAACGAACGAAATAATGTATAATAGGAAAAAGAAAGACCGAAAGAAAAAAAAATCGTAGTAACCTTTTCTGAAATATTTAAAAACTTATAGATTCTCGTTGCGTCTTAAGTTTGCGTCATTACGTGATTCCTCGTCTTGTCAAACTGGAATCCACTCCGCAATTGTCATCGATTATTTATAAGCCTCGTCAGAAAATGTAGTGACAACTAATTTTTTTTTTACTTCTCTTTGCAGGTGGTTGGAATTCAGCAGTATCTAGTTAAGCCTAATGTTGCCAATTCGAGTGATAATTTCCTATCGTCGGAAGTCCTTATGGAAGCTCCTTCCATTACCGAAGAATTAGTTAAAAAAAGCTTGCCACTTGAATATGTAATATTACAAGTAAGTAATTTTTTTTTTTTTGCGTTTCATTTGCTTAAGAAGATTCTCACCTTGGCCGTTATTATATCAATCATAAAAAAAAAAAATGGCTGCCAGTCATACTGTAAATTTTTTTTTTTTCGCCGAGTCGAAAACAGGATCTGCCATAAGAGCGGAATCGTATATATTGGAAGGAAAAGCATAAATTATACAACGCGGCATTCCATGATGCAACAATGCTAAAATAAAAAGAATATTCCAAAGGAACAATCATTATCATGTCTTGTGACTTTTGGTTCGTTGAACTCTTTTCAAATGGCTGGAGGGATTTTTACAGTGTACTTGAGCGACTGGTTTGGTTATATTCACGTCGCGTGAATTTCCATTCACAACAATTTAACTTGGCCGAAAGACTTTTATTTTTATTATTCCTTCGTTTTTACGTTCCTGTCTTGTGGGATTTAAAAAAAAAAAGTTATGACTGTGCCCAGGTTTTTTTTTTCGGGGAGATCCTGTTCCCTGGCTTCGCTCCTGCGAACAGGAAGCGCAAGATCGTTTCGATGCGCAAATTGTGGAACTGTTGTTTGATTTAAATGCTCGTGAGGTTGGCGTACCTTTTATTCCCTTTTGCGTGTAGACTATTCGGTTTTTGATTTTCTTTCAAGTTCAACTGCGGTTTAATGGTCTTTTGACTCGGGAGGAACGGCGGTAGAGACAAGTCCGATTTTGGTTTTTGGATCTGTGGCGCATGAGGTTTTTGTACAACATGTGAATTTCGATTTGGACTTAATAATTTGAGGGTATGCCTTATGGAAACGATTAATCGATTTTTGATCCGGTTCTTAAAACCAGGGGTCTGAATCCGACGCCGGTGCCGATGCCGATGCTAGAATATCCTATGCCGCCTCCAATTCCGATTTTAGTGGAAAAAAGTCGTAGAGCCATTATAGACGTTTTTGAAAATATCATTTTATGGATCATGCAGGTACCATTCTACCTAGCAGCCTTGTTTCTTGTAAAATCACTTAAATCTCGACTTTTTAATTACGATGCCAGTACCGGTGCCAGCGCCGATGCCGATGACAGTAATAGCATGCTGATTCCGATAAGTTTCTTATCATCCGAATCTTATTTCGATTCCGATTCTGAATTTTCCGATGTTGATTCCAATTAATTTCCATCGATCAAATCTGATTCCGATTCCGATTAAAATCTATTCGGCATAGGCCTACCATCCCTGGCCAATGCCAGCTCCAACAATTTAGCGATGCCGACGCTAGAATCGGCATCGGCCAAGATTTCCAAGTTTCGGATCCCTGCCTAAAAATGTGTCAATGCTTCACTTATGGAACTAACAAATCTGAAAATCAGTCTTCCAGCAGAATCGATTCTTAGAAACGAATTCAAAATTAAATTCTCGGTTCTAAAAATCGGCTAATCGAGAATCGGTTCTTGGAGATCCGATTCTACGACTCGTTAAGAAAAAAAAAAAAGGAAACTCTACCTCATAAAATCCGTACTTTTATGTGTAATTAATCCTTAGAATCGGCGCGAAATTTAAGGATTGAGTTTTCCATCAATTATTCGAGAATCGATTCTAGATCCGGTTTTAACTGCTTCGGCAGCCTCATCCGGGTTCCGAGCAATTGGATGATCTAACGACTGAGTATCAATATTTTTTAAGTAGAATCGATCCCTAAAATCGTTTAAAAATTTAAAAATCGCATCCTCATCTTGATTCGATTAAAATTCTTTTCAGAGAGAGTCGATTAAAAGTTTAAGAATCGCACCTTAAATCGATTACTCGAAGTTCGATTCATGATCCGCTTCGCTTATGGGACTAACAGATCGATTCTTTGAGAATCGAAGCGTTTCAGCGAAATCGATCCTCAAGAATAATATCAAAATCTTAAGAATCATAGTCTAATCGAGAATGGATTTGAATCCGTTCAGGATCAAGATCAAGAATCGATTCTTGCATACCCGATTCTTGATCCGATTATTTTGAGGTTACTTACTTTTCTGTATAATCGACCTTTTAGAATTGATTAAAAATTTAGGGTAGCTTCTCAATCGATTTTTTTTTCAGTAGAATCGATCCTTAGAATCGATACAAAATTTGGAAATTACATTCTCAGTCGATTAAAAAATTAAGAATGGCTTTCTGATTTGATTCTTGGTTCAATCCTTAATTCAATCCTTTTAATTGTCCCAATGCTTAGCTCATGGGACTAACGATTTCAGTTTTTAAAAATCGATTCTTGGATTCAAAATATAAGAATCGCATTCTGAATCGACTCTTAATCCGATTCTGTATTACTACTTAGCTTATGGAGCTAACAAATTCGATTTTTTAAAGATCCGATTAAGTTAAAAAAAAAAAAAAAAAAAAAATGCCAATTTTTTTTCTTTTGTTTTTTTTACTCCACAACACACCCGTTACTCTGAAATTTAAATATTTGTAGTAGCTTATTATTTCTTAACAAATCATTCGATCGAAAACTTTCATCAGATTTGCTATTATTCTTTAAATAGTACTCCCGACATTCAATGCAAACTGCATTTCAGGCTTTATACACCTCAAATGATATTTTAATTTCTATAACGGATTTTTCCAGCAGTTGATCAAAACACGATATCACGAAACCACGATGGCATTTTCAAAGAGCAAAAGAAAAAAAACAAGACGGAAAAGTTTTTTTTTTTTACGTAAGGATGTGCGATTTTTGAATTTTATTTGAATCGATTCTACTGAAAAATCGGATTAATTAATATAAATATATATTATATAAATAATAATAAGCATTGACCCTTACTTTTAAGCAGGGCTGCAATTCCTATTAATTTTTATTGGGAATCAGAATCGAAATCGGAATCTGCTGTTTCAAAAGTAATTGGAATCAGAATCGGAATCTGTGCTTTTTTTGAAGAAATAGGAATCGGAATCGGAATCTGAAATTTTTTTTTTAATTCTGAAATTTTTTTTCCACCTTTCGGAATCGGAATCGGAATCGGAATTTTACTCATAAATAGTCGTGCTTCTGCTGAATCGGAATCGGAATTGCAGCCCTGGTTTTCCCTGTATCAGAATTCATGTCGTCACAGGGTAGAATCCCTCTGAAAGAATTGCTCTTTTTCATTTTCCCAAAGTGACGTTTCTGCAACACCTTCAGAACTCCTATGGGATATAGGATCCCTAATAAATATTAAACCTATGATAAATTATAGGTGCCTAATAAATATTTTAAGTCCCTAAAAAGGATTACCCCTCTCATAGGATCTTGATTAGAATTTCTCATGGACAGCATTAAAAATGATGCTGGTGGAATTCCTAATGTTAACGCTTTTAATGCAGAAAATATAGGATTTTCATCGTATCGGATCCCTAAAATTCCATTGGATGCCTGCATAGAGCAATTCAGACATCCTATAAGGCGACAATCCCATGGGTTCCATGTGCCGATGGCTCTAAGGGATACAGGGATCCGATACCCACTTCGAGGAGTGTAGGTCAGGGATCCCATAAGTGCCATAAGCAGATGTAATCCGTGGGATCCCTGAATTAACTAGAAAATACACGTTCAGGAAAATGAAATGTTTTGAGCATGTTCTGACTTGCTACAAAACTGCAGTGTTTTGTAATAAAACAAAAATGCTTTGTGACAACTTACAAGTTGGTTCTTGAAATGATATTTTTTACCGTTTTCGCGTGGTTTTTAAGAAAATGTTTTACCGGAAGACATTGTCGCGCTTGTATGGGCCATTTTGTTTCCTGAGGACTTAAGATCATTAATATATGGGATAACTGTATCAGGGCATCGTATTAACATTAGCAATTGGGTGGTACAGGGATCCCACGGCCGTGTTATCTCTAGTGGTCACTACAGGATCAGAACGAGGGGTTACTCATTTTCAACAAATAAAGTGTGCACCGTAATGAAAAAATTCAAAGTAATGCAAGCAAAGCAGTGGCAAGGCACACAATGCAGCTAGATTGCATCCAATCAAGTGGTACTATATCTAATGCAAATGTAATATAATCTGTAATGCAGTGGCAATGCATGTAATGCCATTCGGTATTGCGACGTAATGCATGAGTAAGTAACCCCTCGGACCGGGCTTCCTTAAGCATGTGATGGAATCTCTGTATGAACACTATTTGTAGGATCAATACAGGGATCCGACCTGTCAGTGATTCTGTAGTTGGGTTCCCGTATTAGTCCTATATTACCTGTAGCTGTGGTTCGCGTCTTCTTTCGTTTCTAAAATATCCTACAATTCATTACATAATCTTGAAGACGAAGCGCGTGGTCGTGGTTTTGTTTCCCGGTTTTTTCCTTACTTACGAATTATGTCTGATTCGGGGTGTTGCTTTCCTGGGATCAGTGCCCAGGATTTAAGGCCACGATGGCGGCCCATCCTGGGATAATCCCAGTACTTGCTGAAAATCCATTAAATGAAAATCCATTAATTCAGTGTTACAACTTACTTTTATTTTCAATTTAGTTATAAATTTGAACTTTTTAATTCAAGAGTTGAGTCAAGACTGCCTTCGGTCTCGCACTGAGGTCTGGTCCTTGGTCGTAAAGCTCGACTTCGGCTATCATCGTACGCGCTTGCGCACGATGATTGCCGAGTCGAACCCCGGCCAGCACCATCTCTCGGTGCGAGTCGGTATTATATTTCTTATGAAAACTTTAATTTTGCCTTCGCTACATACCTCTGCTAAACGTGCTAATACAGGCATACCATTCGCCCGTTAGCAGTTGCGCAGTTGCCTGAATCCCCAGCCACAATGAAATCGTTTTTCACGTTATCGAGTTGGGAACATCATCAGTTTCAATAGCTTTTATCTTACGGCTCAGAAACCATTGACGGCACGAGGTCATCAACACCGCGAATTATCTTGCAACCGAGGATGAACAATGCCTATCTTTTAAGATCTTTGGCTTTTGAAGAAGTTAAAAATAGAATACAATATAAAAAAAAAAAAAAAAGGAAGAGTGGCAGCTGTAAAAGCCTCAAACTTTCATCTGAATAATTTGTTTTTTCTTTTTTTTTTTTTGCAAATTGCTAATTTTTTTAAATCGCGGAATATCTTGCAGTTGAGACTGGCTTGATCTTGGGAAGGAGGACGTAAGGAAGACAAACGATATCATATGTACCTGTCACGTCTCGACAATGTTGTAGATACCATCAGCCATTTAAAGTGCATTCATTAATGTTTCTTTTTTTTTTTTCCTTCTTCTTTCCTTTAAAATTTGTTACCGTTGTTGAGGGACTGACTGAGAAAGGAAAGCGAGTTTTTGAATCGAGATAGGTTGGTTGAATAATGAGGGGCAAGTCATTTCTAAATCATGACTTTTATAGTTTCAGCTGATGATGTTTTCTTAAAGAAGTTGTTCGATTTAAAGTAAACACTCGTAAGATTTTACCGGATACGGGATCGAATGTAGAGAAATTCTTACCAGTTTTTAGAGAGGATTGTAACTCGTTGGAAAGAGGGTTTAGTTTAGCAGCGTTTTGAATCTTGAAAGGGAGGCGCACCTGGGGGGTTCAGTCATTATCAAGAACGAAAATTTTGCTTAGGGGTGGTTTATAACCCCAGCCCCCCTAATCCCCGTTCGAGGAAGAGATGCATAAATTATATAAATATCATATAAAAATTATAAAAAAAATTGCGCATACATAAAAAATGCATAAATTATGCATAAAGAAGTTGACTTTATTTTACCGAATTTTTTTTTTTCATCCTCTATTATAATAATGCGTAAATAATAAATAAATCATTTATGCAATCATTTACGCATAAATGATGCATAAATAAGTATGCATAAAAAAAGTCGAATAAGCATAATATTTGCAAAGGATGTGGGAAATCAAGGCCGATTTTTGGACCCTCTAGAAAAAAAATTTTTTTTTCGCCTAAAACTTCATCTGAGACGCCCTTAATATACTGACACCGGTGGCACAAAGTTGCGCTCATGCGTTCCGGAGATATAGACAGTTGTCAAGTTCGTCATTGTGCGCACGTCGGACGGATCATGAAGTTTTACGCGAAAATTTTTTTTTTCTAGGGGGCCCTAAAATCGGCCTTGATTACCCACATCCTTTTCCTGCTTTGTAAATTCAAAAAATTACATACATGAATTCTGCAAAAATTATGCATGTCCAAATTTTTTTTGTAAATGATACAAAAAAAAAAAATAATAATAATAAATAAATAAATAAATAAATAAATAAAAATTTAAAAAAAAAAAAAAAAAATATAGTAGGCCTACATTTTTTAATTTTTTTTTTTTTTTTTTTTTTTGAATTTATCTTGCAAAAATTTTATGCACTTTTTACATCATTTTTTCGTACGGGGTCCTCCTGCCCTATAAAATTCCGAAAAAAAAAGTATTTTAAGAAAAGTTTAACTGCGAATTACACAGGAATAGGCTTATTTCACCGCAAAAGAAAGATATTATGTCACCTGATAAATTAAAACAACTATAAAAAGTACACTTCGAGACATTAAAAACGCTGATAATTTATCGTTAATTGACAAGAGTGGCCTAAAAAAAAAAAAAAAAAAAAAAAGTTATTAGAGAAGTTATTACGAGAAGTGTGTATATAGGAGCAAGCCGTAAACTAACTCAGCGATTGCAGAAATATTTAGTTAAGTTGTACAATAATTATTCAAGTAAATTAGTCATTAATAATTATTCCAAGATAAAACTAACTAGGAGATTTAAAAGGATTACGGAACTGGAATTCTGTAGCTCAGGGCCAAAACGCCGAATTTGAAAGGAATATAAACAATCGAACCGGGGTGAATGCGTTTAAAAGCGATTCGTCTAATGCTCAAAAGGGATAAAAGATAGACGCTAATGGAATTTTTGTTATCTTAAAAGTTGGTGAAAAGGAAAAGGAGAGAATTAGTAAAGGAAAAAGACAAGAACTGAGGAGCACGAATTTCACTTCGAGTTTGGTACTCAGTAAAACTTTTAAAAGATCCGTATTTCAGAAAAATTGAATTTTCGAATCGAATACTGAGTCCAGTTTCCGGAAGGACTCGAGTTCGAACCCGTAATTATGTCGGTTGCTTACAGGCACGGACTGCGGAAAAATCGTAGAGAAAGGGGCGCAGAATTGTTCTGCTATACCCAAAGTCTCCACCACTTCTTTTCCGAAGTTTCCTCCAATTTCTAGATGAAAAAAATGGAAACAATTTTAATCAAGAAACGTGGAAATCGGGGAAAATAATTGGGGAAATAAAAGTGAATTAAATACAATATGAACAGTATGTTCATATACAATAGTAAAAATGGCGAAATTCGGACTAATTGGAAAATTTAAAAAAATTTGGGAAATTTGGAAAAATGGGGAAAATTGAAAAATCAAAGAACTTGGAAAAATTGAAAATCAAAGAATTTGGAAAAATTAAAAAATGAAAAAATCAAAGAATTTGGAAAAATTAAAAAATGAAAAAAATCAAAGAATTTGGAAAAATTAAAAAATCAAAAAATCGAAGAATTTGGAAAAAACTAAAAATCAAAGAGTTTGCAAAAATTGAAAAATCAAAGAATTTGAAAAAATTGAAAAATCAAAAAATCAAAGAGTTGGGAAAAATTGAAAAATCAAAGAATTTGAAAAAATTGAAAAATCAAAAAATCAAAGAGTTTGAAAAAATCGAAAAATCAAAGAATTTGGAAAAAACTAAAAATCAAAGAGTTTGCAAAAATTGAAAAATCAAAGAATTTGAAAAAATTGAAAAATCAAAAAATCAAAGAGTTGGGAAAAATTGAAAAATCAAAGAATTTGAAAAAATTGAAAAATCAAAAAATCAAAGAGTTGGGAAAAATTGAAAAATCAAAGAATTTAGAAAAATTATAAAATCAAAGAATTTGGAAAAATTGAAAAATAAAAGAATTTGGCAAAATTGAAAAATTTGGAAAAATCGAAAAACTGGGAAAAGTTAAAAATTTTTGAAAAATGAAGAAAGAAAAGGGATAAGTAAATGGCTCTGTCTCCATTGGACAATTAATTGTAAGTTTTGCAATACCAAAAAAAATGGATTTTCAAACCACCCTAATGTAGATTTCCAGACAAAAAGGCTTTAAAAAAATTTTATTGAGTTACACCATAGGTTCTGATCCAATACTTCTCAGCTATGGCAGAAACTCTCCATCTTTGATAAATCTCTTTGTTAATTCTACGGGGTGTTATAGGCCTATTTTTTTTTTTATTAAAAAATATTGTTAAGGAAAAATGTATTGAAAAGTCATCAACATCATGTTAATATAACCTAGTTACGCAAGTAAACCTGACATTTGTTTAATACATTTTTTTTTCTTTTTTGCAGTTTGACAACTACGTAAGATCTCTTCAAATAGACCCTTATCAAATGAAGTTCGTAACGGACGGCGAACTTCCGTTAAGGCAGTGCCTTCATCCAGAAGCTTGCAATAAAAATATCGAACTTCCGGAGTACTACAATAGTTTCATCGATTTAAGAAAGGATTTTAAAGCTTTTTATTCGTCTCCGGACGAAATGGGAAGCGTTCGGGAAATGATAGAATGTATCCTTTTTTTTTTTTATACGAAACTAGTTTTTAAAAAAAAAAATGGAAAATAGTAGCGTTAGGCGCTGTTTCTCAATGCATGGAAATACAACGTAGGCTAGGAGCTCTTAAGAGCGAGACGGGAGATACCAAAATCGCCACGGTTGAGAGAGTTAAGACAGTGATTTTTAGCTTTAGGAAAATGCCTTATTGCACGATGTAAGGCCGATGACTTTTCATATTTCGGTACACTCGGTTACGAAATGTTTGTTTCTGGTCTTTTTCTTGTGTTTTTTTTTTTCGCTTCTTTTCACAAGGAGAAATAGCGTTACATTGCTGGCGATTTTTCTGAAGAAAAGTTTTTTTTATGCACGAGGCTGTAATCATCGATTGTCATGCTAATTAGCATTCAAATAAACGTTGAGGAACTTTGAAAAGGGCTGTAGGGTTATTAAAACCGTGTTCAAAAGTTTGTTTTTTGGAATGTTGTGGAAATTAGGCCGGTTTTTTGAGATTTTCTGAGGTGAAAAGATAAGGAAGATTTTTTTATTGCCCAAGTTTTTTTTGATCCAAAGATTTTTTTGGGAGTGGTATTGGTGGGAAGGAGGGTAGTTAGAGACTTTTGATATGGATTATCCGAAATAAGAGGAATTATTTTAAAATCAGGGATCCAAAGTCGGTAAAAATTGGTTGGAGCCGACGCCGGCATCGGCGCCGAAATATCCAAAGTGCTGGCGCTAGCGCCAGCTCCGGCACCGGATTGGCAAAATTTTTGACTCTTTTTTTGACTCTGGTGCTAGAGCCGGTTCCGGCACCGATATTGGCTTCGGACCCCTGTTTCTTAAAATAGGTACTTTGGGATTGTACAAGATTAATCATTATTATTAACCATCAGTAATAATGAAAAAGGCTGAATGAGTGAGTACCTCTTGATGCCGTTTGCTGTTTTGCGCAGAATTTTTTTTATTTTCTTTCATTTTTTTAAAATGCTTTTAGGAGATTAGATATAAATTTTCAATCATGACTTCTTTCCATAACCCATATGTCGAAAAATGTACTTATTTCCCCAGAACGTTATGGTTGTTAAAATAAATTCTTAGTCGAATTATGTGCTGCATTATGAACTATATATTATGAATTATAATGGGCTGCAATTCCGATTCCGAATCCGATATTGATACCGATACCGATACCGATTCCGATTCCGATAAACCTTAACATATTTAAGATTCCAATTCCGATTTATTTTCCTGATGAGATTTCGATCCTGATTCCGATTCCGATATAAAATGTAATCGGAATTGCAGCCCTGAATGTCTGAATTTCGAGCACTGTAATTGAGACTTTTAAAGTAGGAAAAGGGAAAATATTTCTTATTCTGTCTCTATCGACCAGGCCCATGTTAATCCCTAGTATAGGATTAAAGGTGTTATGACCAGGCCAGAATTTTTCCTCTAATTCCAGATTTTATTTCAAGTTTCAGTCAGACAAGTTGAAAAATCTGAAGAAAAATTTTTAATCTCAATCCTAAAACTCTTTTTTTTAACCTCCCATTAATCCCACTATCGGATTAATCCGTAATAAGAGGGGAGACATCTGGGGGTATAATGCCGGGATGGGGAAAAAAAATCGAACAAAAAAAAAAAAAAATAAGCTAATCCTAGAGGATTAATTAGGATTAAATCAATTTTTTTTTTCAATTTTTTAAATTTATTTTTAAACTTTCTGTTGAGCCAAAATCTGCAGTTTTTTTACTGGAGGATTAATTCTTAATCGGAAGGCTAATCCGAATTAGATCCTATTTAACATTAAAGCAAATCTGAAATGATTCAATTTATGGAAGCACTGAAAGTGCTTTGTAAGATTTTTAGAACTTTCGTTTTGCGTTTTTTTAAAATTTTTATCGCCAAAAATTTTACTTTTGGCTTTGTTCGAATGTCTTTTGCTGCCCCAAGGCAACCTTTGCTGCTAACTTGCTTTTGTCGCTGAGAATTTTTGAGTCATTCCAGAAAAATTCTTTCTGATTAAAAAAAAATTTGTTTTGTATTCGGAAAATTTTTGTTTGAAGAATTACAAGTTTTTCTCGTTCATTTTGGCATTGGAATTTTGACAAATATTCTTAGAATATTTTTGCCAGCAGTTCGTTAAATTTTTTAAAATTTTTCGGCCACACTCACCGGTGCAAAAACGGGGTAGCGCCAACTTTCAACTTTATTTTAAAATTTTGCTATGCTCAAAATCAGGTACAGCCTGACCAGAAACCTAATATCCACCCATAAATGTCTGATCGATCAAACGTATTTTTTAAATTTATCAAGGGGTCACGGTGTAAAAATTAAATTTTAAATTTTAGAAACTGTTCGTCAAAAAACGGTCGTTCGCTCTACCGGAGGTTTCACGAACTACGAGGGTCTTTTTAATCATGCGATTTGGTTACCTTCAAGGTCATAGACTTCGCCCCGTGTTTTTTTTTTTTTTTTTTTTTTTTTTTTTGATCGTGTCACTCTACTAGAATCCGGATAGTCGCTCGCTCTAATGAACTAACTGCCGTGTCAGGGTCACATTATTTATTCCACCGTAATTTTTTTTGTCTGTGCTTTTTAAATTCATCTGGTTTTTTTTTTTTTTTTGTTTTTCCTGTCTTGAACAAACAACAGCAGATATACGTGAAATTTAATTTCCGACAACAAAGACAAAAAAAAGTCTGTGTAAATAACCGAATCGAAGGATATCTCCCTTATGTCAAGGCAAACTATTCATACGAGACAAGTTGTTACGATTGCATTAAATGCTTTCTCTAATATACCGTTCATCGCCTCGAGGTCTAAAAAGAAAAAGGGGGAAAAAAAAAAAAATTGGCGCGCTGTTTTTTTTTTTCAAATCGAATCGACAACAGCGAAACATGGCATGACATTCACTTAAGTTCATTAAGAAACATTAAACGTGTTTGTAAGATTATTATTTAATAAATTCACGTCACGGAGGTAGAGCCACGATATGAATTTTTTGACGATTTCAGAACGATTTGTTTGAGTCAAAACGCTCAAAAATTTTTGAAGAATAATAATAAATAAAATGAGAAAGAAGCAATGCAATTTCCAAGCAAAATTGTTGTCGACTGCAGAACTGGTCTGATCGCGTTATTGTTTTTTTTTATTTTTTTTTATTTTTTTGCAAACGGCGTGAAATTTTGCTTGAATTCGATCCGCGACGTTTCGATGTAAACATTTTCGTAGAGATGACTTTTGAAGCTTTGGGTACAGTTGACAGTGGAAAAATTTATGCCATTTTCAATTATTTGAGGATCATAACTTACCTGTTTAATTTCCTTGTCAATGTGGAGGATTTTGGTATTTCACCCTCCCTTTTTCCTTTTATTATTGGCTATTTATGATCTGAATCTGGGTTAAAAGAGTTGTTTGCTCTTTGCCTCAAATTGTAAAAAATTTCTCATGTTTAGCTTATGAACATTAATTCTGTACTTCAGTAAAAAATTTGTTTTGGGAAAAGCAGACAAAGTCCATTCAAGGATTGCTGCTTCTTATTTCAAATCCGACTTTACAAAAGGTATACAACCTCAAGCGTTGGTAGTGGTGATTTGATGCCTTCTGCTAGGTTATTTTGTTAACAAAGCAGAAAAGTTAACTCGCAGACATTAATTTGAGTTGGCAACGCTTGTATATGCTTTGTAAAGTCATGTTAGAAACAGGCCCTACCAACACTATATAAAATTTTTCCAAAAACATCCGACAATTAGAACGTTCCGAAAACGTCCGCCATATTGTTGGAGACAATATATTTTTAGGTTGGTTTTGCGCAAAGTCCCAAAGAACGATAACCTAAGAAACCAAAAGTCCGTAAATTTAAGAATTTTTGTCTGCTAAAGTTGTCTGTTTTTAGGGACTTTGCGAAAAGCCAACCTAAAAATATCTGGTCTCCAACAATATGGCGAACGTTCTAATTGTCGGACAAAACCGTATATAGCTATTGGTAGGGCTTGGTTAGAAATAAGAAGGTAAAATTTGTGACAGGACTTGGTCTAATTCTGCACTGAAGTGAAGAATTATGTGTACACCGAAGATTTGAATTGTGACTAAAAGTCGAATGCGTTGTAGATTTAAACGTCTCATCCCTTTATAAACTTAATGGGGTCCGAACTCGACTCCAAATATTTTTTGAATTCTTAATTTCAAATATTTTCTAGTTTCTCAAACCCAGTTCTTAGTCTCATCATTCCGCAGCGACTAGAATACGTTAACGATTATGTTTAGCTTATGACGTACAGCATTTTAAGAATCTACCTTACAATGCTTTACGTTTTTAAACGAAAATCATTTCTTATTTTTACTAAAACTGAGCATACTTACTGAAGTCTATCACTTATTTTCCCAATCTATACTGCCGTTACTGTCGAAACGGAAATCACGATGCCCATTTCCTTTATTAAAAGTTGTTTTAGAAAATTGGCAAAAGAAAATTTTATAAATACAGATGAATGAGTCACTTCAAAAACATTTAGGCCATCTTGTGGTGAGCGCTAGAACTACTCCATGTTTAACTTATCTAAAACATGGCGCATGACAACAAGCTATCGTCCTTTACCTTTGAAAAAGGACTCCGTCTTAAATCCAATTAAACGTCATTCCTTTCACGTTCAATCATTTGAAATTTACATACAACTTTTTTGCTTTCAATTTTACCCATTTTGCTGTGAACGTAGTGCTATGAAAAGGAACATCGAAAAGTCGTTGTCAGCCTTTTTTCTTATTTTATTGTATTTTTCTCGATCATTGTTTTGAGTTGTTTTGATTTCTGGCTTAAATCACGCCTTTTTTTATTTCCTTCAAAAAAATCGTTGAATTAATGGAGAACAGCAGGCTTTAAATGAGTTAAAAGTGAAAGGAACGAAATTTAAATACTGTGGTTGTTTGTTCATGACAAAAGTGATTCACAATACCTTTAAATTTTGGAAAGCAGAATAAAAAAAATTTGTTATCGCATGCGCAGTTGATTCCGACTTTATCATTCGTTGGCGCAAACGAGACACGGTGAGTGGCCTTTAAACTAGCTGTCAAAAATTTATGCCTTGTTGAGACAAGTTAATACTCTTTATGTTATTTCGTTATGATTTATAGGTGAGTTTGAGGTTTTTTAAATATTTATTTGGATTTTTCGCATGGTTTGGTTAAAAACCACGTGGCAAACGATTCTATTAGCATAACTGTGTAAATTAATTGTTTGTTATCTGGGATTTTGTTTTGTTTTTAAACTTATTCAACCCTAAGATTTTTGGCTGGGAAAAACCGGAGCAGGGCTGAATGATGGAAAGAAGTTTTCTCGGTTTTAAATGCCCACTTAAAATTTTAGACCACCCTCCAATCCTTTTGATTTAGCTATGCACCAGTTTGAGAAAGATTAGCAGGTATTTAGAAATGGGGTATGCTCTCTCAACGTTAAGCTTTTGAAGGTCAAGAACTGATTCACTAAATTGCATTAGTGCATTTTGTATCCCTGTAATTAATTGTTAATTATACAAAATTAACAAGAGGTAGATTTGATGTGATCGAAGAGTTTTCCTTAATTTAAAAAATTAAAAACAGATTTAAGAATGGTTCCGGAAACAGAGCCAGAATTTTATTTGAAAGAAGCAAAGGATATGTTAAATATCACTTTGAGGTTAATCGCTGATGGTAAGTTTCCCAAGAAGTAAATTTAAATCAAGGTGACAACACAAAATTAATGCAAGTTGAAATTGGTTTAACATATTTTTATTATTTTTTTTTCCCTGTTGCAGGTTACAGGTTCAATAACTTGGAAATTATTACAATACAGCTAGAACCAGGACTATGGTTAGTTTTTTTTTTTTTTTTTTTTTTTTGGAGAATTTTTAAATATGTAAAATTTTTTCGAGATCTTTTATTCATATGGTAAAATTTTGTGTTTTTTTTTTTTTTTCAGCTCAAAAGATGAAGAAGTAGATCCGAATTCAGTAGTACGAGCAAGAGGACTTCCTTGGCAATCATCAGATGGAGACATAGCCAAGTTCTTTAGGGGTTTAAATATAGAAAAGTAAGCTTGGAAATTTTTTATCAAAATCAATCTATAATATGATAAGATGAAATAAAGTCAATTGTGAGATATCGGTTTGAATCAAAAGTGAGATGAGATGATTTTCTTATGTAATACTGATAAATAATAAATAACATTTTTGCAATTCTATGAAGTAATGTAACATTTTTAAAAAAAAGGAAGAGAGGATATTTTTAAACAGATTTATGTATAAGAATTTTATTAACTTTTTTCTATTTTCTTTTTATTTACAGAGGTGGCGTTGCTTTGTGCCTAAGCTCAGCCGGGCGACGAAACGGTGAAGCCCTCGTTAGATTTGTCAATCAAGCGCATCGAGACATGGCGCTAAAACGGCATAAACATCATATGGGGCAGAGGTACATCGAAGTTTATAAAAGCACAGGAGAGGAATTTGTATTTGTGGCTGGGGGGAGTAGCACAGAAGCTCATAATTTCTTAACAAGAGGAGGGCAAGTCATAATAAGGATGAGAGGATTGCCGTATGAATGTACAGCAGAGCAAGTGGTAGGTTTCAAAGCAATAAAATTTGTTGCGTAGAATGCGCAGTTAATGAAATTATGTTTGTTGAGTTTTATTTTTTTAACAGCGATTATTATGCTAAATAAGCGCTAGTCTTAATATGTTTATGCGTCTCTAGAAATATTTCTTCTGATAAAGTGTAGTATATCTTCAAATCTTGGAAATTTATTTTAAGACTACAGTCAACGTGTTTTTCTGAATTTCTAATATTTTTCTGGTTAATAATAACAGCTGATTGCTGTTACAATGACGCTTTTAAGCAAAATTTCGGTATCTAGCATTGAGAAAATAAATGCCTGATGAACAAATTCGAATGTATGTTTGAGCCAAATAAAACTAATAAGTTTTTTCTCTTTTTTTTATTTTCAGTTGGAGTTTTTTAGAACTGGTGAACACACCTGTGAAGTTTTAGACGGCGAAGACGGAGTTTTGTTTGTTAAGAAAGCCGACGGCCGGGCCACTGGTGACGCTTTTGTATTATTTGCTAACGAATCCGACGCCCCAAAAGCACTTAGTAAACATAGGGAGAGAATAGGTTCACGTTATATCGAATTATTCCGAAGCACAACTGCCGAAGTGCAACAAGTACGTTCTAAACTTCAGTGTAATTTTAAAAAATTAATTTAATTTTAATAATTGCTTATAATGAACCTTTTACATTCGGGGGGAAAAAGAAAACAATTTTGCCGCAATTGAGTTTGCTAAAATTTTAAGTTGTTGATTCAAAACTGAAGTTGAAATTTTGGCAAAAGCAGTACTTAAGATAGCAGGCTCTAAACTGTTCTGCTAGAGGGCTTAGGGGTAAAATTTTTAGGCTGAAAAAATTTATTTTTATGATCTTCTACAATCAAACTCTCTAAAGGTATAATTTTGCGTGTACCTTCTTCAAGATTTTGCAATAATTTTGCAATAATTTTGTAATAATAGGAAAGGCAAAAGCTCAGCTTAAAAATGTATAGAACTTTTTCTTACCAGATTTTTAGTGTAAATTTTGCAGACAGTCTTGTTGCTTTTGAGTTAATTTTTTTTCGTCTGGTGCTTCAATTTTGAATATATCAAATTTAAAATATTCAACAGGGATCTTCTTACTTTGGGAAATGTTAAATATTTTGATTTTAACGTTTTGTAATCCCAAAACCATGTGTGGGAAAATCCGAAGAACATTTTAAGGGTTCGGCCTTGAGGTATTCGAACGGATCTTTTAATACTGTATTACTTCCTATTTAATTTATTGAAGCACCGGTAATTATTAAGCAATTGTTAATTTAGTCGTTAATCGGTTCTGCCCCTCAGAGCCAAATCGTCGAATTTGAAAACCAACCTTTGGTTATGGAGAATCAAAATGTAAAGACCATTTTGGGTTTTTTGAATTCCACCTTTCGGAACTGGGGGGCAAAATTGTGGGTTAATTAATTAAGCAATAATTAAGTTTAAGCAAGGCTTGTAACAGATTGGAAATTTTAATGCTTATAAATCCACTTGGTGATTGTGGCTACTATTCCGGTAATATCGTGGTAGGCTTCGGATTGGGTAATAAATTACTCAGAATAAGATGGGAATATTTAATAATTAATTCGAAACGCTCCGCCATTTTACTGGGCTAACTGCCAACAACTTGTTGGATTTAGTGTACGTTAAAAATCCTCATTTACTTGTGGAAAGCTTCTGATGGTTCATTTATTTATATCTATTTTTTTTTTTTTTTTTGTGTGGAATGAGCACTAATTTAGTTTTTTTTTTCCAGGTATTGAATAGAGCGCAGGAAGACCCGAAACCCTTTCAAATGCAACTCCCCCCTCTTCCTGCACAACTTCCCCCTCCTCCACTGCTCCCCCAGCAAGCCATCACTTGCGGGACTCGAAGGGACTGTATAAGACTACGCGGCTTGCCTTACGAAGCTCAGGTTGAACATATACTCGACTTTTTGGGTGAATATGCCAAAAATATCGTCTTCCAAGGAGTACACATGGTCTATAATTCAAACGTAAGCATTTTGAAAAAAAATTAAATACCTACGCGAGCTCCTCTGTTTTGTAGGAAAATTGCAGACTGTTTCACAAATTAATGCTGATGATTTTGTTTATACAAAAAAAGATGCGAGCTTTGGAAATTCTGGCGACTTATTTTGTTTTTTTTTTACTAGCTTAGTTAAAATAATATTTTCCCTATTTTTTTGAATGAAAATAGGAAGCTAAATTTTTTTTTTCAAGCATAAATAATTAATCGTTTTAGCTAAATCAAAGTCTAGAATTTAATTGTCAGTCTCAGCAATTCTTGTCAGTCTCAGGATTCTCAGTGTCTTATTATTTACGCTAAAATTCCGTTTCTTTTTTTTTAATATTATTATTTTTTATTTTAATAAAAAAAATGACAAAACATTAATTAAAGCGGACATCTTAGCGTAGAAAAATCCTTTAAACTCGAGGGTATAAATCATTTCAAGATTTTTTTTTTTTTTTTTTTTACTTCTTGCAATGTTTTTGAATGCTGATGTAATTTTTGTGTATTAGAGCATGACTTTGATGAGAAAATATCAATCGGCGGTTTGATGTTCGATAATAACGAATCATTATTTTTCGTTTAATTTCAAATTTAATGATGAGTCGTCACTTTTTTTTTTTTTTTTTTTGCTCTTGTTTTGAAAAATTGTGGTTGCACGTAGCAGAAAACCTAGAGGAATTTATTTGTTTTTTCATTATTGAGAGCTTTTCTTTCAAATAGTTGGGTAGCAGATAACAGGTCTGATTTTTAAAGAGTAGGGCAATGTGTTTTTGAGTGAGGACCGATCTTCATTAAGAAAAGAGACATTCACGTATGAACTTTTGCTCGAATTTTAAAAATTCGGGCAGCCCCGCAGCCGGGAGGAGGGGGGGGGGGGGGAGGAGGTCAATTTGCTTATTTCTTAAGAAATCATTTAAAATAACTATTTTAAGTTAGGAAATGCGGAATTTAGCTTAAACACATAAAGTTGTTCTTCTTGAAAATTCCGTTCGAAAGGAAAAGTTAAAAAAAATTCGTTTTGCTTACTTTTTTTCTTCTCGGAAATTAGTGAAAAGAAAACGAGAGTCCATTTTAGATAATAAAGAATGAGAAGGAAGTCGTAAATTGAAATCCCATCAATTTGTGTTGGAACACTCCTGATCGTGAGAAATGGTTTTCCTACTTCATATCATTGGTTGTCCATTACTGCGTATTATTCTTTTTATTTTCGATTTTTTCCTTTTTCGAAATTTTATTAATGTGCATATGAATGAAGGTTTCTCGTTTTCTGGGGGGAAAAAAAAGGAATTTTGACTGCAAGAAGTGATTTTAATAAACTTTGAATTTTTTTTTTTTTTTTTAATTCTAAAAGGCATTTTGAAATTCTAAAATTTTTTATTTTCGGCCCACCCTACTGATCAACCCTTTTACACAGTCATTCCAACAGAAAGAAATACTTGAGCTTTTATAAGGAAAATAATTTAGATCAGAAAATTATTTATATTTAATATCTCATTTTTGTTTTCTTGCTGTCGTTTTTGGGATTTAAAAAAAAGAAATAGGATAAAACGACCTGGTCAGTATAAAAAGCGTTAAAAATGAACTTAAAAAAAATCTTTAAAAATTGATTAGAATTTCATCTTTTAATTCGTGATTTCGTTGTGTTTTTCAGGCGCAGCCAAGTGGCGAGGCTTTTATTCAAATGGACTCGGAAGCGTCGGCCTACCACGCAGCCACAAATCGACATCATCAATACATGGTATTCGGTAAAAAGCAACGCTACGTTGAAGTGTTCCAATGCAGCGGGGACGACATGAATTCGATATTGACCGGAGGACAAGTCTCTCCGAAAGCTGCGACGTCCGTATTAAACTCAGGTATTGAAAATAACGTGCCTGGTGTGGGTTTAACAATGCCTCCGACGATGATCCCTTCCTATTACGAACACCAACAGGTTCCGATAATGCCCCCTCCTGCCCTCGCTATCTCGACTCACGCGAACATGTTACTCTTAAACCAGATCGCGTTGCATCAGCAGCAGCAAAACGCGATCGCCGCAGCCTCCCTCATGCAGAAAACCTCGCCTAAACAAGTTTACGCTGTCCCGCCCCCGAATTACGCCCAATGGCCTCCGGAATTGGATCCCTACGGGACTTTGAACAACAACATACCCCAGTCGAAAACTGGCCCCACGACCCCGGTCACTTCGACTGCGAAAACCGTTTTAGCCAACGGACAAACGACTGACAGTATGGGTCTCGTCTCGGTCAAACCTCCGGAAGCCCCCAAACAGGAGATCCACCCCTCCCAGTCGGAATTGTATCAGGCTTATTCCTCTTACCCAGCGTATTTCCTCCCACCCCGGGTCGCCATGTACCCTAAATTAGGATTCCCCGTCCCGGGCGGTCCTGTTTTAATGCCTCAAGTCGCTCCCGTTGCCCCCGTCGGTCCCGTCGGAATGTTAGGACTAAAAAGATCTTGGGAACAGGCTTTTCCGATGGATACGGCCGCTGCTGCCGCTCAAGCGGCAAAGAGGTGGCAATCCCCTCAAATGGCTAGTTTTGCTGCTCCTGGTTTTTATCACGAGGTTTGAAAAGAAAATAAGACATTTTTTTTGACTAACTGCCAGTGGACTCGTTTCTTTTTTTTACTATCAGAATGCTTTGGATACGTAAAAGCAATTTTTACGTATATAAAAAAAAAATTTATTACGGTTGTGCCTTTAAAAAAAAGATAAGTTTAAGATTTTTTACGTTAACAGAGGAATAACAGGGACATTGTATATTATTTTTTCTTACTCGACCTCCGTCCGTCTTTACATTCCTTTATTATTATTATTATTATTTTTGTTCCTTATAAAGTGAGTGAGAAAGTTACGAAGGTTTCAAAGTGACACGATAGATGGCGTTGCGGTGAATTCTGCTCCCGCGATACGTTTCCTTTGATTTTGCGACTTCGTTATAAAATTCTTTTTATTTTTGTGCATAGGATAGCCTAACTATATTTAAAACTATTTATTTTGCATTTTATAGAAATTTAAATTTAAAATTACCTAGGGCGTCGCCATCTTGTCCAATGTTGCCAGCTCTTTTTGCTAGTTAAGAGCCCAGGCCACGTCATCCACATTTTTTTTTTGGACATCTTTGATCCCGTTCCTCCCTTCGTCATTAAAAATAGGCTCTTTCTATGGAGATTTAGCATTAGCGTTATGATTTGGAGAATCCCCTTTTCCCCTAAAATACTGACGTAATATATGAGTCGCTTCTTTTCTAAGAGGCGGCGGTGCCAGGTCAGCGACAAAACCGGACGCTCACGTCTCTAAGTGAACATTCAAGAAACTACCGATGTAAACAGAATTTAAAGTCAATTTACATGGTTAAATTTAGATGTATGACAAGTTAAAACATGCTACTTGATCAATAAATCTAATTTTCAATTTTTTTTTTGTACGATTGAAAATCGTTCAGTTTGACGCCATCTTGAACCGCTAAAGAAAAATGAATCCATAATAAACAATATGGCGGCTTCACATGTTTTCATTGAAACAAAATGGCGTCTTTTATATTTTTCACAGTGAGATATTCAATTCCTGCTGGTGCTCTAGAATGATTTAAATTGATTTTCATGCTCTTTGTGATGTAGCTAAAGAAAGGCCCTGAAAATTATTTTTAAGAATGCAAATTCTCCGATTTTACAGATCTTGGAAACCCCTTTCCTAAAATAAAGATATAGAGTCGCTTCTTTTCTAAGAGGCGGCGGTGCCAGATCAGCTACAGAATCATACGCCCATGTCAAGCGGACATTGAAGAAACTACCCATGTAAACAGAAAAATCTTGATAATAATTCTTCTTTCATGTTAAAAACTGCTAAATAACTTTTTTCTCGATGATTACTCGTCAGCCAATGCTGCATTCGACCTGTCAGATCTTGCCCAGACATTGACTGCTCATGTCAGTTTTAAGTAAATATACTTATGGGCCGGAAATACTTCCTTCTTTACTGAGAAAAAAGGCTATTGCATAAGCTAAATACAGAAGTAGCGGAGCACTAGTTTCGCTGCTTCCACTGTTCAATATGGCAGCTAAAGTAGAGCGCTAATCGAAATTCCAAAAATATAATTTAATCCCTACAAAATCAAAAAGTGACTTCCTCTTTACTAAAATTCACCGCAGTACCATCTATCGTGAAACACGGAAAGCTTCGTTTGAAAATCCTTCATTCCAATTCTTTTTGAATATACATGTTTACTTTTTTATTTTGACAACATTCCAGCTTAAATGTAGAATTTATTTTCTAATGGTGTTTTGTACTTAAATATTTTTTTGGCATCATTGAAAACTTTTTTTGAAAATATGGCTGCCGCGAATAATAACGTTTTGACTTCGGATTTTTTTTTTGTTAAACAAGCTTAACACGGATTATTCACGTCGGCCATTTTGTTTTTCGGTTTTTTTTTTTGTTTTTTTTACTCGTCACCATTTTTTTGTACATTTTTTTTGATTAATTTTACACTTTTTATTTATTGCTGGAGACGATTTATTAATTATTTTATGGGACTTACTTTTTAATTGATACAAAATGATGCAAAATGATGTTTTTTTCGATTACGCTTAAGTGACACCTCTAATCCTAGTCTTTCAATATTTTGAAATAATAAAAGGCAGCTTTTTTTACTTATTTTTTCTGTATATTAGAAACTTTGTACTTAAAAATATATAATTTTTTTAATCGGAAAAAACATCATTTTTCCCCGGTTATTATGTGATATTCTTAAAAAAATACAAGTTAAAAATAAAACGTATTCTTTTATTTTCAGTCGCAAAACGGCAAACTTTTACAACGAGTTGTGTATTATTTAAAAAAAATGGACGTTTCGTGATTTAAAGTTGGCTAAATGAGTTTTAGTTTATCCTTTCGCGGAAGATGGCGTTAGTGTTTTTTTGAGGATTTTTGCTCGTCTCGTCGATGCTATGGGACGAGAGCTTAAGTTTAACTTACGTGGGGTATATTTGTTACCCCAAGGAATGTACTTCAGGTTCCAGGACAGGGTCGAATTTAAAAGATTTCACTAATGGGTTGTTTGTAGATAGCGCTTCGATCCTAAAGAGTCACTGGATATAGACCGTATGTATTAGTAGGAATTAGTGGGAGTGGGAAGGGGTTGACCACGTGATTAATCAAACAGGAAAGTGCAACTCTTATGAACGCTTTGTTTTGGGGTCACATCATGTTTAGCCCACCGATGACGTCATTTATTTATAAGCTAAAGATGATGTGATCCGAAACCAAACTTTACCATGGGAGTTACTTCTTTACGTAGTCTTTTTTGCTCTGTGTTAATTGAAGGATCGCCATATTATGGAGTAATTTAAATCCAACGGATCAGTCCACAATATGACCGATGGTATTATTGAACTCGACTGACCGAATCTATTTAAAAGGGACTCTTCTGCCTCCGTGCAGACGGTCTAAACAGTCTAATCCCATAACATACCATGCATTTTCCGCAAGTTAAATATAGGTTTTTGCTGGAGCAGTAGACATTAGGACGCCATCTTGAATTTTTTATGTTGTAAAATGACGTCACTCGATCATTTTTCTGAGTCTGATGTTCGTTGTAAAGGTTTGCGTTGCGACTGCAAAGGTCAAAGGGAAAATAAAGTAAAGAAAACTTGGTTTTATTTTATTACGCTTGCACGGTTGGTATTACTGTTTTTTTTGTTTAATGAAGGTGATGATTGGGGTATTTTTTTTTTTTTTGATAATATTCGGAAAAGTTTTGTTTATTTATTTATTATTTGAAAGCTTAATAATAAAACGTAATAAATGCCTTTCCGAATGTTTGGAATTTTTTTCCAAAATGCACGCTTTATTTGTCGAGTAACTAATTTCTGGGGGATATTTTTTTTTTTTTCTTTTTGTGTCAGGTTGGCAACTTAATTTTTTATTATTTGTTGATTGTTTTGAAACGAAATTGGATTGGTGGAAGGTTCATTTATTTTTTGTTGGTAGCATTTAAGGCTACGGTTCTGTTAACGATGACGTTGAAAACTCTAAATTGACAGGTTCACAGAAAACTAAATCCTCTCGTTTTGAACGAATATTATCTTGATTAGCCAATTTTCGCTAATAAGGCAATTAATGCATAAATTTTCATGAAGAACAAAACTACAAAACGGCGGAGGCCGTTGCAAAATTACTCCTCTAGGGGAGCTGTCTGGCAGCCAATAAGATTTTTTTATGGTGACAAGCCTTTAGAGTAATAGTTCTGCATATGCCTCTTCCAAAATATTTCCGTAATTTTTAATAAATTCCCGCATTTTTTTCAATAAATTCCCGTATATTTTCAATAAATTTTCGTATTTTTCAATAAATTTTCGTATTTTTTCGATAAATTTCCGCATTCTTTTAAAAACACGGGAAATTAATAAAATCTGTAAATTCCCAAATTTTTACAAAAGTATTTTTAGTAATTAATTGCTTTGGGAAAAGTGTAAAGGAGTTTTCAAGGTCATGCTCAAAAATAGCCTTAAGTTAAAGTCGACTCAAGAGATTCTCGTGAGTCGACTGATTTCTCAGCCAGGGCAGTTTCTGCTAAAAGGGACTGTGCAGGCTCTGAGTCAGCCCAGAACCGATTCGAACAAATCTAAAACCTGTCCGAAAAATTTTCAAATAAAAAGCAAAGCTTTTTTTTTTTCGCTTATTCGGGAGAAAAACATGAGGTGCACTATTTTTTTGCACATTTTAATGCGTAATAAGGTTGGACCAAGCTTTTTATTTATTTATTTTTTCCTTTTGTGTGTAGCATCACTCGGGTTGGGATCTTTACAAATGTTTGTTTAATATAATCATAAGACTAACTTCATGCGCATTAAATGCAGCGGGAGGTTTTAGCTAAAAAATATTTTTAAAAAAAAAAATGCAAAACCAACCGCTGCATTTAGCAATAATAATAATAATAATAATGATAATAATAAGAAGAAAGGGAGGCATGACAGGGATTGACTTCGACTGATCTGAAGGAATTTGTGTTTTTTTTTCCTAAGGGACTGGGAAACCTGCAAGCATGCAGCGTCATTTCTTTTTTTTCTTTTTTCCTTGACGGTTGAAGTTAATTCCGTTTGTTTTTTCGGAAAAGTCTCGCCCGGATGCTTTTTTGTTTATTTTTTTTTTCTCTCTCCATTCTTTTTGGTTAGTTAGTTTAAATAAAATACTATCGTCTCAGTTTTTTTAAAAATTGTACTTATTTATTTCTCGGTTGTTTCAATGTGCTTCGCTTTTCTTTTTTTTTTTTTGTTAATATATAGCGGGCATTTGTATGTTTTTTTTTTAAATTAATACGGCAGCAATTATTTTTAACTGGGTTGCTTATTTTTTTCTCATAAGAAAATATTAATCCGATGTGTTATTTTTTTTTTTTCCGGGGGATTACATTGCTGCCTTGTATTTGCCTTGACCGCTTATTGACATTAGGCGAAGTTCATTGTCATGATTGTAGGGATAGGAAAAAAAATTGTTTTTTTTTTCTATCTATATTTTCTTCTGTCTGTTTGTATATTTACAATCAATATAATATTATTAAAGGTGAAAGCGGACTTCTAATTTTTTTTTTTAATATTTTTTTTTTTGGTCTTTATGCGGTTGGTTTTCATAATCTTTCCTGATAAGTTAATTTTTGTGTGGATATTTTTTTTTTGCCTTTGGGTGTGTTTTTTTCAATGGATTCCAAAAAAAAGGTTTTGTTGGAAGATTGGACTTTTTTGATTCTTTAGATGCTTTTAATATGTGGAATCTGAAAGGGGACAAAAGGTACTGCAGTAAAAACTAAATTCACGGTGTAGGAAAATTCACTTTTACAAATTGGCCTCGAAAGGTTGTTCTAAAAAAATTTTGGATCTAAATGTGTTAGGGTGCTTTAGACTAATTAAAAAATGCAATTCACTGCAGTTGACAAGCTCCAAAACCTGATGTTTGCGAGGTTACTAGGGTTTTTGTGAAATTATGCAGTAAGTCCGTGGTTGGAGGTCGGAGGTTGGCGGTCAATTGACGTATCTCGTTCCCGACAATTTTTCCTGATCCATTTTTCCTAAAAAAAATAAATTCCTGATCATTTTTTCTTAAAAACAAAAAAATTCCTAATCCGTTTTCCAAAAAAAAAAAAAAAAAAAAAAAAAAAATATTCCTGATCCGTTTTTCCTAAAGAAATAAATTCCTAATCCGTTTTTTCTACAAAAATTAATTCCTATTCCGTTTTTCCAAAAAAAATAAATTCCTAATCCGTTTTTCCTAAAAAAAAAAATAAATTTCTAATACGTTTTTCTTAAAAAGAAAAAAAAAAAATTCCTAATCCGTTTTTCCTAAGAAAATAAATTCCTATTCTGCTTTTCCTAAAAAAATTAATTTCTAATTTGTTTTTCCTAAAAAAAAAAAAAAAAAAAAAAATTTATCCTTTTTTCCTAAAAATTTTGGTTCCCAAAATATTTTTTCTAACCAGTTTTTTCCTAATTTTCATTTTTCCTAAAATTTTTTGATCCCTAAAATAAAATTATTCGTATAAATATTTTCCTAACTTTTCAAATCCCTAAAAAAGTTTTAGGAAATTTTACTTTGGGATTTTAAGAAATTTTATTTTAGGAATCAAAAATTTTAGGAAAGTTAAGAAGTAGGAAAAAAAAGGTTAAGAAAACAATTTTAGGAACCAACATTTTTAGAAAAAATGGATTAGGAATTTATTTTTTTAGGGAAAATGGATTAGGAATTTATTTTTTTTAGGAAAAATGGATTAGGAAAAGTGGTAGGGGATCGACGTATCTCCATTCTAAATATGGAAGGAGACTGGCTATTTCGACTGTTCAATGAAAATCATGTAACCACAAGTTTATACCCGTTCATGTTGGCATACTTGTGGTCACGTGACACTTTTACTAACAGGCTTATTTACGATGGAGATACGTCATTTGTTGATCTCCGACGCACGGAACGCAGCTTTAGGCTAAATTAATGTTAAGCAAGATTTTCAATTTTTTGGAGTAATTGACGTTTTTTTTTTTGCGGTACAGACTTATTACCGACGACGAAAGTTTAGATTTTAAAAATGAATTATCTCTCTGCAGTATCTTAAAACCTTGTTTTCATATTTTTAAATTGAATCAGTGGTTAATGGGAACAAAAAAGGAAATTAAATGAGAGCAGGGATAACCCTGTATACCTTTTCCCAATAAAATTAAAAAGCTTGTAAGATAAAAGTATTGTTGCCTGCAGGTATTTAAACGGGGAAAGTAAATAACTCGAATGTTTTAGTTCGAAAAAGACAAATAAAATAAAATTCGTTTGACTTTTTTTTTTTTTAAATGACGAAAATGACACGACTACGTAACGTTTTTGATTTCAGTGTAACATGACGGAAACCGAATGTGTATATATATGATCGCCTATGCTTAGCTTATTGGTATATATATATATACCATAGCAAAGTATACGTATATTTTGCTGTAAGTGTTAAGTTGGCAATGCTGAGTGATATTGGGTTGGCATCACTAGTTTAGACTAGTTTCTGTATAAATGGCGTTGGTCCATACACCAAATGACGCCATTTTTTGCAGTACCTTATTTATTACATAAAAGAGCAACTAATAACAATTTTCGTGCTTTATGATCGTTTTTTTCTACAAAAGGGGGGCTTTTGGTTGATGTTTTTTCCCCCTCCTTAATTTTAACGAGGGTCAACCTTTCGATGGATGTTGCAGTAACCAAGCACTAATTTAGGGTTAGGCCTTTTTATGGTCTTTGTCATGAACATTTTTTTTTTGGACAGGGTTTTTTTCACGGCTTTTGCGAATGGTTACACTTATCTTACAAGTGGTTTTTTTTTTCTACATATACATAATCAAAAAAGACAATTGGGGGTGTTGTGTCATGTTCGGGCTTCATATTTGGTGTAACAGTAGTGATCTAAAAGTGGTAGAAAAGCTTTTTCTTTTCCGTAATTTAAAGGTAAGTACCATATCCTCTTTTTTTTGTTACTATCTTTTTTTCATGGGGAAAAAAAACTCACTAAAAAAAAAGAAAGGGAGGAAGAAACTGCGAAAAATTGGGAATTTCACTTAAAAGCGATAAAAATATTTATGTGCAGTATCCGATTATGTTAGTTTGCGTTTGGGTTTATTTAGAGGTGAAAGAGACACATAAAAAAATGTTACATAAATATTTTAGTTATGAGCTTTTTTTTTTGTTATTTATTTTTTTTTTTTAACAAAAGTGTTGAGTTCGTCAATGGGGAATATTAAAAAGCATGCTTTTTTTCTGCTTTTTAAAGGAAATTTCGCCTGTACATTTGTGGTTTAGGCACTTTTTTTTTTTTTTAATTTTTGAAAAAAAATTCCTCTTGTTGATTCCGGCCCCCATTTTTTTTTTTTTTTTTTTTTTTTTTGCAAAATGAGCGATTTGCTAAGCGTTTTTTTTGTTTTGATTATTTTTCAGGAGGGACATTGGCGCCAGGACCATCGCCTCCGTTCCCAGCGCCTTTCAATCCTTTTTCGCCTCCACAGCTAATTGCTTCGCCGATACCACCTACTATTCCAGGAAGGGTCCCTCAGTTCGGTGTTGGACCGTTCCCTCAGTTGTATTTATTGTCTTATCCAAGTCCTCCGGTGTCTCCGACTGGATATTATGGACCAGCTCCTCCTTCTCATATAGCAATTGTTCCACCTGAGGTAAGTTGGAGTTTGGATATTTTAAAGCTTCTTGAGACCCAAAATTATATTGCAAAATGTTTTGAAAAAAATTTTGCATGTTTAGCTTATGGCGAGGGGAAAATGTTTAAAGTAAAATTGTTAAAGGGCTTAAGGCTTAATTTAGGCAAAAGGTTTCTGTTTTAAGAAACGAATTTCTTAGTTTTATTCCCTTAGGAGCCTAATCGTCGTACTAATTTTTATTTTTTCATTTTTTAGTGGGGCGTAGACTACATAGGGCCGCCACCTCAACTGCCTACCAATACTCAACCACTAAGTAAGTACTTCAAAAAGGAATCCAACCATTTTTTTTCCTTAAACTTCCGATCTCTTCACACGCTTGAGAATTCGCCAAACACACGCCCCACGGGTTTTATATATGAAAAGGGATATTCGGCTATATTATTAGTTTATTTAAACTGTCGTGGCAGCAGCTTAACTAAATTATATATAAAAGACGGAAAACGAGAGGGGAAGGGAAAAGAGTTTTAATTTATTCACGAGCGATATATACCGACTGGCTTTTTCAATGAACGGATGAGCGAGAGAGAGAGAGAGAGAAAACTTTGAAATATCCTAAATCTCATCAAAATGAAATTTCAAGCTTTATTGGCTTTACCTTCCCTGGGATTAATTTGATCTAATAAACGTTTGCTTGCATTACTAAATTGTTTTATTTTTTTTTCTTTCATTCATTCGCAGATCAGCCAGGAGTTCATTCTGCAGTCGCCTGAATCGATTTTTTAATCATCAAAGATATCAAAAAAAAATGTGAAAATATGCTGTGAACAGTACTATCAGAATGTTGTTATTATATAAGTTGATTTATAATTTTATTTATTATATTTACAAAAAGATAAAAAAAAAATAATTGTTTTTACGAAATGCAATATTTTAAAATTTATATTATCGTAACATGAATCGAAATTTTATAATTATATCATTATTAAAATTGTTTTCCTTGATATTATTTGGTTTATTTTTTGATTCCCCTGGTCTGACTGGTTGACTCCCCCATCCCTTTTGCCAACAAAAAATGAAGATTCAGCATTGGCTTCAGTTTTTTTTACACAGTCGTTCCCTTCCCTCCCTACTCCCTCAGTACTTGGATGACCATTTTCCCTTTGAAAATCAAAATTTCTCTTTTCTTTTGAAATTGGGATGAGAGATGATTGTTATTAATATTACAGCTTTTGATATGGTAAAATTTTATATAATTAATTCACAATTTAATTTAAAATTCTATTTATAAAAATAAAATCATAAGAAGAATGTAGAAAAGTAAAGGCTACCATGAAAAACAAAAAGGAAATATTTTTAACAACCACCATTTAACAATTTTTCATAGACCGTTAAAAACGTTTTACAAAGTGCGATTTTTAATAATTGCGAACTTTAGAAAAGCGACGACTTTTCATTTAAATTACTCAAAAAGGATAGGATAAATTCAAAGCGTGATTTGTCCTTGTTTGGAGCAAAAAAAATTCGTTAACTGATGTAAACTGCGTAGAATCCTTCATTGTCTTTAGTTTACTCATTGTCCTGAATATGGCGCGATTAATTGCATGATCAACAATAGGAAACCACTAGCGCCATAACGGGTAAGTGATGAACTAACAAGTCGCAGACGGCGTTAACTGTATAAATGTTTATACAGTTAACGCAGACGGAGTGCTCATGTTTCTTTCACTATGGAGAGTAGTCCAATATTTTAGTTAAAATAAGAGTCATGGAGATTCATTATTATTCTTTGAAAGAAAGAACTGACTTGACGTTATTTGGGGCTACGGAGTACGGTAAGTCTTACCTTACGGAATGAGTATTGAGTATAATGAAGATGTAAAATTCAGAATGGCGGACGTTTTGGTTGATGTCCTTTTATCATTACTGTATATTAAAATTTCGAGATGATAAGGTTCCTTGATCCAGCTAAAGAACTAAAGGAATGCTAAAACAAAAACTTGTTGGAAGTTACTTTATGAACTAGTGCTTCAATTAGGCTGGTCAGATTTTCTCAACAAAAAGAGTATGGAACCTTCTAGAATTTAGAGTATTTTCGAGTATGGGAAATAGATTGGAAGATTATAAAAAAATCATCAGAATTTTACTATACAGTCATGACTTCTAGGGTATTCTTAACTTAAATTCGATCCAAGCAACCACATTTCCTTTTTTATATATAAAAATAAAATTCTCTGATATTTTATGAATAAATAAATGCCATTCAAAAGACAATTAGACGAAAGCAAAAAATGCGAAAATGCCGGTTGACGCCATTTTTTAGTTGGTTGTTTTGACGCTAGAGGTCAGGCAATTCGTTTCGAGTTTTTAGGAATATTCCGGTAAAATCATTAATGAAAATTACCATAAATCATAATGAAAAGCATCCATGATGTTTCTGCATCAATTTAGCAGGATTGAATTAGCATTATTTGAATTTGTTAACAGAGATGCAAGAATAACTGAAAGGGTTTGAAAAACAATCGAATGTTGGCAACGCTGTTTTGTTGTTGTAGAAAGCGAAAAACCAAAATCGACGGTCAGTTTGTGTACGCAGAGAAAAATTTTAATTACGACATTATCATTTTATTTATTATTCCTCATGTGATTTTGGGTCAGATCAATTAAAACGGATTCAAGCTTTCACAACGTGACTCAATAAAACGTGGAATAGATATACAGGAATCGTTGAAAAGGTAAGAATCGGTTTATTCCGACCACAAGGTCAATCATATTTTTTTAAACTCACGAATCTCAATTTAAAAAAATTGGCATGATTGAGAAATATTTATTTAATTATATTAACAAATTCGTCACTGGTTTATGTCATCGTCGCCATCATTTTCGGTTTTTTTAAAAGTCTAATTTCAATATATTGGAATTCTATAGAAAACTGATACATTTTTCATGGCCCCTAAATTATTCAGTTTTTAAGAGGCAACTGTTTTCTCATTACATTAAATACATGTAATTATGTTTTTTTTAAATATATATTTATTTTTATTTTTCCCATCTAAGTACCAGCATTTCAAACTGGAAAGAGGGATTTATAACATTTAAACCAGATTGTCAAATGCTCGAAAGGTTTGAAAAATATCATTTTTCATATTCAATGTTTTTTACATAACAGTATTTCTTTTTTTCTTTGAGCAGTTTATTTGAGTTCTAAAATTTCCTTTTTTATTTTTCACCCAAAAAAATTAACAAGATAATGTTATTGGATAAACGTAATAAAGATTTTTGTGAAAATTTTAGTTGCATGAATTTGCATTCAATCTTACTGATACCAAAAGCTCTGTACCCCTTTAATAGATGTTGATGAAAAGTTCAGAGTGGATGGCAAATTCAGATTTTTAAGTAATTTAAAAAAAATTTTTGGGAGCTTTTTATGGGTTGAACGGGAAAATTTTTGGAAAAGTTAGGAACTTATGTTTCTTATGAACTTAAAAATTCTTAATTATTTCCATAGATTGTTTTCATCATTTGATGAGGGAATTATTTTGAATATTTTCTGATCTTTCATTGGAATCTATGAATGTGCTAAAAATTTTTTGTGTGATTTTATCTCACATTTAAACTCAAAAAAGTTTTCATTCATTCTTTTATTGATTTTTTCTGAAATTTCAGCAGTCAAAAGGAATTTTTCTGGGGTCCTGTTGGGAACTTTCCATGAATCTGAAACTCTGGAAGCATGAGCCATATCTTTGGAAAGTAGATTTTCGTGAACACTTTGATGAGTTACAGTCATGAATATTTTTACAATTGACGAGGCATTCTCAATATACCTAAATTTTTTTGGGTAAAAAAAAGGTAAGTTCACTATGATACACCAGTAAATTTTAGGAGACTTTAGAACTCCAATTATATTTTAATATCAAAATTATTATTATATTTTTCTTTTTTGAATAATTTTAACATTAAAAAAAAAATTCAGTTAAAAATTTTTTCTAAACGTTTATTACACTTTGTCTTTTTTTTTTTTCGATAAATAATTTTTTCTTCTCTGATTTAAATGGGATATAAACTACAATACATGTAGGTTTTCACAGCTTTTCGATTTTGAATCGTTCATGCAGATCTTTTGTAAAAGTTCCCTTGCTATGTTTAAACTAAGTGAGGTTTTCGAACCGTGAAGCCTGCTCCCGTTTTGTCCGCATTTGCTCCCTCTTCTCTTTTGCTTTTTATCCCTTGTTTCTTTTAGGCGACTTTGTTTCAAGATTCCTACTAGAAGTTCGTCCACGTTGTGCTGGATGCCCGAAGACGTTTCGATGAATTTTGAATCTCTGGAAGCGGCCAAGGATTTCCCATCTGGAATAAATAAGGTACGGTGAGCGTTTTGGGGGGGGGGGGGGCATAGTTAAGTCGTGGGCACATAGTTGAGAAATTAAGCCGCAGAAAAGGTTCGTGCAAGAGTTCAGACCGGTTCCAAGAGCAGGGCGCTTCGCTCAAACAGCCTAATGAGGATTTTTTAAGCCGATCGTTTTTGAAATTTACTTGGGCAGTGCAGGTCAGCATACAGTAAATATACGCTCAAATATACCTACTTAACTTATGGCCCGGGAATATTTCCATTATGCTAGTGGTATTACCATAAGCTAAGTACAGAACTAAACACGGTCTTTATAGGATGATTAAAAGCGTTTGCAGCGCCCCTAGCGGAGCATTTTCTCAACTACGGTCCGTATTTTTCATTTCATTTTTACCTTGCGTCGATATGACTCTAGCCCTTGCCAAATCGGCTTTATTTCCTACCAATATGACTGATTTCTCATGAGTGTAATTCTCCCTCCACAGGTAATTAAGGATGTCTTCTGCTACTTGGAAAGTCGCCCTATCGACGACGGAGTAGACTACAACGCAAGCGTGTGGTTCGTACGTGGCCAAACAATTTTCAACCTAAAAGAAAAATTAGCTGAGACGAAACGCCCGTATAATTGGATTAGATTTCCGTGTATCGTTTTTTTTAAATGATGAAGCGTGATTGGGCAATCAAGAACATCGACCTCAAGAGTTTTTCAAGTGGGGGGTGAGTCAGCGGTTTTTTTTTTTTTCAAAAAGTCTCATAAGAACTGGGAAGTCTTTTTTAAAAATTTTCAAGCAAGTTCTTTTCATTCGAAAAAGGCAAAAGCGTTTTTTTTTTGTTCGATAATTTATTGGAATAATTTTGTCAGCATTAAATTTAGCTGACAGAAGAAGCGGAAAATGTGTCATAAACAGGAAGTAAAACTGTTTATTTCCAATAGGAGTAGTCTAAGGTGTGGCTTTCAAGTTTTCGTTGTAAAGAAAAAGACAACGACGTAAATTAATTTTTTTCTTTTTTTTAAAAAATCGGATCTCATCTGTTTACGAGTTTAAGGAAAAGGGTTCAGGGTTTTTTTTTTTTTTTTTTTTTTTTTTGCTGAATGGGTGAAAAAAAAAATTGAAGAGGTGGGGGGAATAGGAGAAAGAGTAGAATAATTTTTGCCGCAATGTTTCTCTTTAGCGGTAGCCATGGCAATCTTGCAACAAAAATTGTAGTTGTACAAGTAATTTTTAGCCTATTTTTTGTTTTTTTTTATAAGGTCCTGTTTCCTGAAAAAAAAAGGCCGGAAAAGCGCTTTAAAAGGATAAAACTGTTAGAAAGAAATTAAAATCCGTATTTTAAAAAAAAATCAGAAAAAAAAATGTTCATGGCAACTAGGAGCTCGATTGTCAAAAAGAAAAGGGGAAAAAAATTAAAATCAAGCAGAAAAAAAAAATTTCTCTTTGCCTGGGTCGACAGAAATTAAACGCATGCATTCAGTCATAAAAAAAAAGTCGTCAAATCGAAAGCTTTGTGCATTTTTAAAATTACCCGTCACACATATAAGCTCCATAAAAAGCAGTAAAAAGCGCTTGTGATTCGGGAAAATTCATTGTTACGGGATATAAGGTTTATCCGTGATATGTTGACATTTTCACCGTAAATGTTTTATATTGGAAATTGGTTTTAATGATAACGGCATTGACGGTTTCCGAACTTTTTTTTTTTTTTCAAAAAGTCTCATAAGAACTGGGAAATCTTTTTTAAAATTTTCAAGCAAGTTCTTTTCATTCGAAAAAGGCAAAAGCGTTTTTTTTTTTTTTGTTCGATAATTTATTGGAATAATTTTGTCAGCATTAAATTTAGCTGACAGAAGAAGCGGAAAATGTGTCATAAACAGGAAGTAAAACTGTTTATTTCCAATAGGAGTAGTCTAAGGTGTGGCTTTCAAGTTTTCGTTGTAAAGAAAAAGACAACGACGTAAATTAATTTTTTTCTTTTTTTTAAAAAAAAGGATCTCATCTGTTTACGAGTTTAAGGAAAAGGGTTCAGGGTTTCTTTTTTTTTTTTTTTTTTTTTGCTGAATGGGTGAAAAAAAAATTGAAGAGGTGGGGGGAATAGGAGAAAGAGTAGAATAATTTTTGCCGCAATGTTTCTCTTTAGCGGTAGCCATGGTAATCTTGCAACAAAAATTGTAGTTGTGCAAGTAATTTTTAGCCTATTTTTTTAGTTTTTTTTAGAAGGTCCTGTTTCCTGAAAAAAAAAAGACTGGAAAAGCGCTTTAAAAGGATAAAACTGTTAGAAAGAAATTAAAATCCGGATTTTAAAAAAAATCAGAAAAAAAAATGTTCATGGCAACTAGGAGCTCGATTGTCAAAAAGAAAAGGGGAAAAAAATTAAAATCAAGCAGAAAAAAAAAATTTCTCTTTGCCTGGGTCGACAGAAATTAAACGCATGCATTCAGTCATAAAAAAAAAGTCGTCAAATCGAAAGCTTTGTGCATTTTTAAAATTACCCGTCACACATATAAGCTCCATAAAAAGCAGTAAAAAGCGCTTGTGATTCGGGAAAATTCATTGTTACGGGATATAAGGTTTATCCGTGATATGTTGACATTTTCACCGTAAATGTTTTATATTGGAAATTGGTTTTAATGATAACGGCATTGACGGTTTCCGAACTTTTTTTTTTTTTCCAAACTTTTGTTTTTTTTCCCCTTTTTCTCTTTTTGCATGAAACTAAATAGGTTTTTAATTGTAAGACAATGGATTGGATTCATTTGGTCTGTTTTTTTAAATTCTTTTTTCTCTCTTGTTTTCAACTTTTTTTTTAGTATTTTTATTGAATTGTCAGATTTTTTATTAAATGATCTGTAAGAGCAAGTTTTTGGCCGAAAAAAATTAATGTCAAATTATGGTTGTAGAAAAACTTTTTGGCCACTAGAAAAATTAATTAATTGGTCAGTATTTAATTTAAAAAAGGCAAGAAAAAAACGTTTTTTTCATTAAAAAAAATAAAAAGAATAAAATTAGTAATTAAACAATTAAATTTTTTTACAGGCCAAATTCAGTTTAATTTCTGACAAAAAAAATATTTTTACAGACCAAAAGAGAATTAAATGCTGACTAAAAAATTACAGACCAAATTAGAAAAAAGAAAACAGATTAAATAATTTTAAGCCTAAGACAATGAGCTTTTTTTTTTTTTTTTACAAATCAAAAAACTGAATTTTTTTAAATCGAATTTTCTAATTCTTTTTTCTTTTTCCGATTCAGATTAATTGAAAACGAAGTTTATTTCCTTCTTTTTTTCGAAAACCGAATTATGAATAGCTAATTCAATTAAACATTTTTCGAAAACAAAAAAATAAATGAAGATATTCGCTCGCCCGGAAGAGATGGCTTTTGGTCACGGGACGAAAAAGAGATGAAAAGGGAGGATTTTCATTTAGTGTAAGTATGTTTGCTCAAGAAGAGGTGAAAAGGGAAAAGTTTTTGGGTGACTCTCTCGTCGAACAATCATCTCCCGTTTGTGAAAATTTACATTCATTTCGGGAACATGAAAAGGGTCTTGTTGATCAGGACATGGGAGGAGGCTTTCCTTAGAAGTTCTCGTACCTAAGTTTTGAGACAGTCGCAACGTCAAACCCTTTTTTTAAAAAAAGGAAGCTAGGAAGGAGGAAGTAATGGAAAAGGAAATAGATGTCACAAAAAACAAACAAAAAAATTTAAAATGCGGAGTTTACGAAAAGAAGTGAAAAAGGTTACGGACATATTACGTAAGCATTTTATGGGGGCTTTTAAAATATTTCGGTAAGGGTTTGCGCATTTTTTTAAACATTGATTGCTATATTATAGACTGGACTTAAGGGGTCAGTTAAATTGTATTACGTCGTCGTTTTAGAGGAGACGGTCCTCCAAATGATGGCGCTAATGTTAAATGTCTGTAAGAGAAGAAAATCCTTTTTGATGATAAAAAGGGGAAGGAAGGGGATTTCAGGCATCGAACCAAGGTCCCTTTTTTTTGGGAAAGTCCCTATTTTTAACACGAGTCACTAAACGTCCGTATTCTGAAAAAAAGTCCCTATTTTGCTTTGTTTTAATTTTTATGCCTGGATTATTTTATTAAGGAATACATTAAAACTGACAGTATTTTTTCTATTTTTTTTTATCAGTAGCATCGATCAGTAAATATAATTATTTGTCAGTAATTTATACCGAATTTATCGGTAATAAAGTGATTCCTGTCAGTAAAAAAGTTATTTCTTGTCAATAAATAATATTATTTTTATCAGAAAACCTATAATTAATGACTAGTTTTAAAAGTAAAATTGCATCTTGAGGTGGCTTAATGACCTTAAAGTTTTTTAAAGTGTTTCATTTTGGATTAAAAATAACTTTTTTTTTTTTTTTTGCCTAAAAAATGTAGCGATTCTTCTCGGGAATTTTGCGTAAATTACGAATATGACGTCCAAAATTACTTCCGATGAGTAGCTTTTGAGTTATAGATAGGATTTAAAGCTCTAAAATTCTTCAAACGTTTTTCATTCTTATTTTAAAAATCTTACACTAAACTTAATTTTTAACTTCAAATATTTGTAAACTCTAAATTTCCGACAGGAATCTGTACTTTTTTCAGTAGAAAAAAAATTATTATTTTTTAACCTAATTTAAGCTTTAGCTTTTAAAAAAATTTTCAGAGGCAATGATTCTGTAATCAGGCGATTCCTAATTCGAAAATTCATATTTAGCAACAGAACCCTGCAGAATAACCAAGCGAAATTCATTGATATAATTTTGAAGTTTTTTTCCTTCGCAGTGGCGTAATGTACTTATGAAATTGTTGTTTAACGTCGAGGGAAAAAATCGGGGGTTTTCAATAATATTTTAAAATAAAATAAAGATATTATTAAATTATTTTTTCGACTTGCAAAGCCCCGAAAACTTGGTGATTGTAAAGGGACCCTAGCAAAACCCCGGCATTCAAAACCCCGACATTAGATATCGGGGTTTTGAATGTCGGGATTTTGCTTTTTGCCTTTTATTATATTTTATTTTTTATTTATTTTAATTTATTTTTAATTTTTTAAAATTTTTGAAATGTCGGGGTTTTGAAATTTAATAGCACTTGTATAGAAGGTAATAGAACTAGTAAGAATTAAAATATAGAAAATTTTCTGAGCAACAAATTGCAATAGAAATTCTTACAGAGATTTTCCAAACTCCTCCCTCACATATAAAAAATCGTACGAATTTCGAGAACCCCCTCCCCCTTCCGGTCTTACGAAGTACTAAAACACCTCCTATGGGGAGCTTAGTCCTATACTGCACTCGGTCTGTGGAATTTCCGTCGGTCTCTGCCGGTCTGTGTGGTATCTTGACTTTCTGCTGAAAGCTCCCTAGAACTTCTCAGTTCTCTAGAGCTTTCAGGAAATGTTCATTTCATAAAAGCTCATAGACTCTGAAGTCAGGAGGACCTATTGTCCCCTGAAAATTGCATCAAAATCGGTCGGGAAGGGGCTCCGTACGTGTCGGGCATCGCTTATTTTCTTAGCGTTTTAATATATAAGCATGGGCGGACCTAGGGGGGGGGCTGGGGGATGCTAGCCTTCCCTAGAATTTTGAAAATTATATGGCCTGAATGGTATCAGCCCCTCCTTCCCCCCCCCCAGAAAATATTTTTCCCTATTCTGAGCCCCCTCTAGGAAAAAATCCTAGATCCGCCCATGTATATAGGACTTAACTGCTGATTTCAAAACCCCGTCATTTAAAAATATTTTTAAAAATAAAAAATAAATTAAATTAAATTAAAAATAAAATATAATAAAAGTCAAAAATCAAAACCCCGTCATTCAAAACCCCGATTTCCAATGTCGGGGTTTTGAATGTCGGGGTTTTGACTCGGTCTCATTGTAAAAAATATTTTTATAAATCATTTTTCGGTATTTTCAAAAACCCGGAAATAATAAATACAAATTAAATAAAGTAATAGATTTAAAAAAGCCGCCGAATTTCGAGATTTTGCAAGGGTCCCTAACTCTTTTGGACTAGAACGGTTCGATGCCTGGAAATAGAATCAGGGGGGAAACTTTTCCGACTTTTCGGTAAATTAAAATGTTAAAATGAAGAAAAATTAAAATGCTAAAACTATGTACGGCTTATGTAGATGGGAAAAGGACTCTTACTCTCAAACGAATCGGTTTCGGTTCGGTTCAATTTTTCCAGTTCGATTTCCAGCTCTGATTAAAACTTTGCTTACGTAATACGTGACCAACCCAAAATTTCACTTTTAAAAATTTCAGATTTAAAAAAGAAAAAAATTAAAGAACCATTGTTAGTTTTCATTCGAACGAAAATCCAATTACGCATAACTAAATATAAAAAAAAAAAAAAAAAAAAAATGTAAGGAAATTGGAAACAATGAAAAAAAAAAGATTTTCCGAAAGACTGGGAAAAGGCGTGCGCTTGAAACCCATTGTCAAGAGAAAATTCAACCATTTAAAACGCTTTTAACAGGAAATAAATGTTTTAACAAGCTACTTTGACTCTTACACTCGGATGGGTTTAAATCGACTCCTACTCATTGTTATAATATACTGAGAGCATCTCCATATATAATTTTTTTTTGAAAAAAAAAAAAGGAAGAAAATATCACGAAATTGTACCAGCATAATGACGCGGGAGGGGGGTACAAAATTTACTTCCTTCCTTGTTGCCTGTGTTTGACTTGTTTTTGCCGGAGACCGAAAAAGCGCATTCACACTTTTCAATATTTAAACGGATACAAGCTTTTACACTTTGGGATCGCAATCTCACGTATTAAATTATAATATATCTGGCTGGGTGTCAGGGAAGAAATTTATTCCAAGTTTTTGAAAAAGCCCTCTCTCGCCCCCTCTTAGCGACATTTACGTGCACGGCCCGGAGGGTTTGCGAAACATTTTAAAAGCGTTAACTGATACGAATTATGATGTGTTCGGTAAATTACGGAAGCGCGAAAATGATTTTAATTTTTTCACCCCCCTCCCCCTCTCCCCGTTTTATTTTCTTTTTTTCTTTTTCTTTTTGATTTTAAGAAAATAATCGCGGATTGAGATTTGTGCTGAATGTAAACACGTAAAGGGATGTTAAAACACGACAAGGCGGGTTAGCCGCGAAAACCAGAAATGTTGAAACGAAAATGAGGTTTTCGGGTTTTTCCCTCCTCCTCTTTCGTTCCTCCTCCTCCTCCCCCGCCCTTCAATTATATGAATATGATTCTTTTTTTTTCCTTACCGACATTTCAACAGCCGGATGATCGATGAATATCATTTCAGATTCTTCTCCGTCCAACAGAACGGAAACAGTCTTTTCACCGAATTCGTCATCTGAAACAAGAAAGGAAGAAAAATGAAGATTTTGTAAATTTTCGCACGGAATCGGGGTTGATTTTGCCGAAGAAAAGGGGTCAGCTTTATATAAATGGTGAGTAATGTGAACGAGGGAAAAGAACAACTGGAATTGTACGATTAAACTATGAGAACTTTTACTGTGGAGAAGGAATTCCGTCCGATATTTGAGGCATCGGTACAAAAAATTCATGATTTTGTTGGTATTGACTGCCATAAGCTGAAACTTGACCTACTTATTTGGGGTGGATCGAAAAATACGAATTTTGGAATTTGAAAGTGCCACAGTGCGGAAAAGTTGTATTTTAGCTTCCATATTGATCCTATTTTTTTTTATCCGATCCGATTTCGTCTGCCCCCAGATATTTAAAGTTTTTCAAAGTCTCATAACGGCCGAAAAAATTAGAGCCGTATTTTGGGGTGAAAGAGTTCATTTCCTATCGGGAATTTTCGGAAATGTAAAAAATGAAGTCGGTTTTACTGAAATTGAAGCCATCTTTTATTAATGAGCAAAAAACTGGTATTTATAAGCTTCCTATACTTTTTTGGCTCATATATAAAAAATGACTCCAATTACGGTAAAACTGACTTTTATTTTTGAAAGGCTACTACCGGGTTACCATATGATTTCTGCCGCCGAAAGGGATTTTTTTCAAACTTGGCCTATAAATAGGAACATATTAGAGGATACTTGAGCCAAAATTTCAGGGTCGTACTATGACCCGTTTTCGGTTCCGACGTGGTAGTAAAAATTTCATTTTTATTTTCTTGTCGGAGAACGGAGTGTTCGATTTTAAAAAACTAGATGCAGAAAAACAGTTTATGGCCTATTTTATGGTGAATTCGGCCAATTTTAAAAAAAATTGGCCAATGGCTAAAAATCCAATTTTAAGCTAAAAAAAGAAAATTTTCTCCATGCAGGAGGTCCATAGCACAAACTTTGGCTTCATTTCTGAAAAGAACTCAAAAAAATGGCCTAAAACGTGTTTCAAAAGCCTAAAATTTTTGGGGTAAAAACGGCTTTTTCGATTTTAGTCAACTTCTTAAATTGGCACTAAAATTTGAATTTCGCAGGCTTAAAGTACGCAAAAAAATTGACCTAAAGCCATATATTTTCAGATTCCTTACAGGTTGCCTAAATGGGCTGGTAATGGGCCAAAGCATGAAAAAAGCTCAAACTAAACCTCGCTTAGCTTAAGCTAAAGTTCTGATTTCATATTCTGAAATTCTGAAAGTCCGAAAAAAACTGGCCTAGAATCATGTTTTTTCAGATTTTTTTTAGGTGGCCAAAATGGTCCAGTAATGGGCCATTAGCGGAAAATTTCCTATAGAAAATGAACTCTTTCGCACTAATAATTTCGGCCCTTATGGGACTTTGAAAAACTTTAGGCCTCTTGAGCAGCAGAAATCGGTCTCCAAAAAATCTGAAAAAAAAAATAGGGTTAATATGGAGGCTAAAATGCAACTTTTCTGCTCTGTGGCATTTTCAAATTTAAAAATTCGTGTTTTTCGATCCACCCTACTAATTATGTGTTTTGGATCGCTGATTCCGAATCTGAAGTTTGAAAAAATTAAAATCCAAAATTGTGGAGCAATTTTGTTTTTAAAAATTTTATTTTTGGCGCGACATTGCTATTTCTATTAGGGATTGGTAATTCTGACATCAAATTTGAAATCCACTACGTCGAAACACTTTGGAGCCTTTTTCTCCCCAATTAAAAAAAAACGATATTTTGTATCGCATGCAGGTAATGCCTGTTGCCTACACTCGAAATCGGTAGGCGTTCACTGGATTTTAACGGAACGGGCGAGTATCTATGGGAAAAGCGGTAGACTTTTTGCTCGAAATTATTCCAAAATCGGAAAATGCTTTCCGAATATTCTAGGGCGGAGTTGTAGGGTTAATTAAGGGGCACGAGTGTAAGGAAGACATTCGACTTCCTGAAATAGCATTGACGAAGAAGACACAAATATCCTTGTCCTCGATTTGACGTATTGACGTATTGATGATAGTAAAAATCGACTGAAAATTTTTTACTTTGACACAATTTTTTTTTTTCGTCTGAAAATTTAATTTAAGAGTGTAGTATTAAAAAATTTACAAGTTTTATGACGGAAGGAGCTATTACATCCAATCCGGTGGGAGAACAAGAAAACTTTTGTGCCGCGCGTGCCCTTAAAACTTTTATCATTAAAATCTTTCAACTGGGAATGCCAAGCCACTCCAAAAAAAAAAAAAAAACTTTTAACTTTACGCCATTCTCCATTTTTCTCCTCATGAGAATGTCCATACTGGAACTATCAATCATTTAATTACAACCTTTCAGAAAACTTTCATTTCAGGATTGCCTTTTTAACCAAAGGGAAAACTTTTATTCCCCTCCCCCCCCACCTTCCCGGAGTTTCCGCTCTTTTTTATGACCAATACGAATGAAAACAGGAAGTGAAAAGAAGGTACCGGTATAATATTTATTTCGTCTGATCTTTTGAAATTATTTTTATTACCCATCCTGTATCTAGGGGCATGGATAGGCCATTTTAGAGGGGGTGGGGGTTAGCAGGGCTGTCACCCCTTAAATGTGAGACCTCTTTTTCCCCTCCCCGAATTATTTGTCATACCCCTTTATTTATTTTAGGCAAAATTTATCTCGAAATTTTTTTACTAGCACAACCCCGTCCCTCTCCTTTGTAGTTGATGGCTAGCGACGCCATTGCCTGCAACTGGACCTAAAGGGATGATCAAAAGTCCCTTAAGGGAGGTGCTGATACCGTAAGAAATTTATTTGGAGACTCAAACCTCCTTTTGAATATAAAGGGCCAAGCCTCCTTTAATCCGCACCCCTCCCCGGGTTCACGCCCGTAATCGCATTCTATTTTTCTTTTTTTTTCCCCCCGGAAAGCCTTTCACTGCTTACTCTCGTAACTCCGAGATGGTAAAGGAGATTCGCATAAGCGCGGGAAAGAAAAATTATTACCTAATTATTCCGAGTTAATTCCTCAGATAATGAGGGTTCTTCATATTCTTGAATTTTTACTAGATACTAAGGGAGCGTTTTTATTTACTTATTCATTAACTATCTTTTCGAAGCGGATTTTCCCAGGTGAATATTGCAGACGGCTTTAAAAATTTTTGCTCTGGGAGCATTTTAAAAGGAACAATTAAATATTTCTTATGCTATTGTTTCACAGTCAGGGAACTTGACGGGGAGTCTCATTAAAAAAATATCTGAAAAGAATTCGAAGACTTACAAAATATCTTAATACTCAAAGACAAAAAAAAAAAAATTTAATAGGATCAAATTTCAAACTTGCACTGTTGAGATGAAAAAACGTTTCTCAAGTCTTTTATTATTTTTTTTAACTCTTTATCGACCAAATTAAGGGGAAAAAATTGTTCTTCAGGACCGAATTTTTTTTGTTTTGTTTTATTGATGATTTGAACAGTTTTTTACAACCCGAATTAATCCAACTAGGCAATGGGAACTGCATTTATGAGTTGCTGGTTGCATAGCTAAAAAAATGCTTTTCACTGATAAAAAACAGTTAGTAATTTTAACTAATCTTACCTGAAGCTGAGGGTAAAATTTACATAAAATTATGGCAATTTTTACCATTAGTAAGGTAAAAATGACTAATAATATGCGTAAAATTTACTCTTTATCTTTAGGTAGATATATAACAGGGTGTCCCTTATTTTGCGAATTTTCGAATTTGAATGAGTGCACCCCCGGAATCGGTTCTCTCTGTGTCACATATGAACCCTGATTTTTTTCTGATCTTTTACTCGACGGGAAATCGCCCCGATTTGCGCTTCAAAATCGGAAAATTCTTATAAAGGTGAAAAAATCGGTAATTATTTCTTCTTGAAAAAAAAAAGAAAAAAAGAAAAAAAGAAAAAAGAAAAACAGTTATTTTCTATCAGAATTTTTGCGCAGTTCACTAATCTGAAGTCCACTTTTTTTTATCTGGTCCGGTTTTTGAGCAAGAGCCAAAAAAGAACGAATGAGCCAAAAATTCGCTCAAAGTGACAAAACATGATAAATCCTGATTTTGATGAACGTTTTGTTATGTTCAGAAGTACAGATCCATGATTTTAAAATTCATGAACAAGACTTAATTGATCTTATATTTCAGAATTTTTAATTGTTTCCTCAATGAAATAGTATATTACAACACAAGGGCTGCAAAAGAAAAAATTGGCCGTCGAGGCCGATTACTTTTCATCACAAAGCACAGGATAATAAATGCATTTTTTTAAACGATGAAAACAATCTTTCTTTCCGAGAAACTAGTACAGCGCTGTAGCGGTGAAATTGGGAACTATTTCAACAACAATAAATAAACAATGCGCGACCTTAGAATATAAAGGTCCCAAATCGTCCATTTCGAAATTTTACAGGACAGCAATTTGAAAGTTTCATTTTCATACTTACTTACTCTTTGTATATACTTTTTTTTTCTGTCGAAAACTCGTGATTCTGTAGGCAATTTATTAAGAATTAAAATGTTAATTTTAAAAAATAAAACACTATAATTTTTAAAGTTATAGAAAAAGTCACTAAAAAGGACTCTTTTTAGTGGCTTTCTTTACTTCAGAATGCAAAAGACTTATCCGATTAACAAACTTTGAAACGAAAATAACCGAATTTTTTTTTTTTTTTTTTTTTCAGAAGTCGCCTTTTTCTATCCATATTTTTAAGAATTTTGCCAAATTTGGCCACCAAATTGGCTTTGAACAGAATACTTATTAAACATACTTCAAACAACTTATTTACAAACAACTTATTTAACATAAGTTGTGTTAAATCTTCAATTTTTTGCAAATCGAAATTTTCTCTTAAAAAGTTGGAATACAAAAGACGTAAATCGCCTTTTTTCATTTTTAGAGTTTTGCTGAGGGCTGCAATTCCGATTTATTTTTATTCGGAATCGGAATCTCGTCTGAAAACAGTTCGCAATCTTCGGAAGCGGAATCGGCATTGGCACCAAAAAAAATATTTTCGACTCAGATTGACTTAAAATTTTACAGTGATTGGGAACACTCATATGAGGGCCTGTGGTTAGCTTATGGGTGTTTCCAAACACATTCGGGTCATCCCAATTTTATTTAACCTAAGTTGTGTTAAATCTTCAATTTTTTCGAACGTTTCGAATTTCTGACGCTACGTTTTTATGTTAAGGGCTACATCTATTTTATGTTACTTTTACATAAAATTTTTTACCTTGTGCTTAAAAAGCACGGAAATACCGTTATTACAGTTATCAATTTTGGTTGAAATTAGAATCAGAATCGGATTTGACATCGCTAAAATATTTTTTAGTTATAATCGGAATCGGAATCTTACTCATGAATAGTCAAGGAATTGCAGCCCTGGTTTTGCTTACTTTGGCCAATTCGACTAAACCAAGAGGGCACGATATCACAAACCAACAATATTCTCGGTAAAAAATAGAGTTTTTAAGTACAGAAAAGCTCTTTTATATGAAAAAAAGTCGATTTGCGACCTTTGTATTCAAACTTTTAAATTCAGAAATGGGATTTATGACCTTAGGCATTCCGAAGTTAGGGCAAACTATCAAATATAGCAAAATTTTGAAAACACGGAATGAAAGATCTTAAAAAATAAAAGCTGACGATACAAAAAAACGAAAATTTTTGGGGAGGTTGAATTGGGATCCTTGTACTCTAAGATCGCGAATGGCGTTTTATTTTTTTATTGCGAAAACATGTTAAAAAATTATCAAATTTAGGAACCATAAAGCCTTTTTCATACATTTTAAATATTGAATCTTTGCCTCTGAGATATTACAAAACTTTCTGGCGGTGCGATCCGATCTCGTTTTTATTTGTAAAAAACCGAAAATTTCGAAAACAAAATTAATTTTTTTTATCGATATAATTTTCCACCGCCCTGCTAACCAGCCGGTGGTGTAAACGAACTAATTACCTTAAAAACTTCAAAAAATTAAAAACCGAAATACGTAAGTTGTCTATTCTCAGGTCTATTCCTGTACCCCATTACACCCCCTTCTCTCTCGTTATGAGGTGCTGACGTGATATTTGAATGACCTCACTGAAAAACAATTATTAAAAGTCTGCGACTTTCCCTTTTTTCTCCCGTCCTTTATTTCTTCCGCTCCCTATTTGAATAAAACTGGGTCAAAGTTATCTATTAGATAACGTAGGAACCCCCGTTATTCATTATTAAGTATTCAGAGCCACTAAATAAAATGTTGGGCCACCCTTTATTATGACTCTATGACATTATACATAATAAAAAACGGAGGGAAAAGAGCGGGTTTTTTTCCTCTTTTTATCACTTTTCTCGAAAATCGCTTAAGGGAGTCTAATCTCTGTTTTTAAATAACCCTTTTTTAAAAAACCTTTTCGTTTGACTTTTTAACCGAACTCAAGCTTCCGCCCGCATATTTTCAAAAATCCATCTTTTTATCTTTCCCGATGTTTTTAAATATTGCAATCTTCGCCAGAAAATAATGAATTCCTTTTCCTTTTGAGAAAGGAGGGAGAACATTGACATCGGTTTAATGCACGAGATGATTATCACAACTTTCGAGTTCGGAAAACTTTTTCATAAAAAAGATTTTCCACGCGAAATCGGGAAAAATGTCAGAACGTTCCATTTCAATTTGGGGTTTTCTTCCGTTAACGGGGCAGCTGCAAATGAACTTTTTAAATTAGACTAATTAAAAATTATTATCGTTAATGCGTCCACTCGAAATAAGAGGATTTTGCAGGGAAGCAAGAGGAATTTTTTTTATCGGGTTGTAGAAAGTCATCTGGAAATTTACAAGAAAATTGGAAGAATTTTTTTTTTTTCCATCGATAGGACCTAGTGAGAGTGCAAATTTGGCCAGATATTAGGGTCGAAATGAAAGCCTTTTTTGAGGCGGGAGATGGAAGGGCTAATTCAGGTAAAATCAAGTGGTAGAGCAATTGTCTGAAAATGAGAGGTCACAGTGGCCCAGAAAAAAAAAAAAAATAAGTGGCCAAAACTCATTTCCAAGTCAGTGTGAAACTTACAAAGAAGATGAAGGTGTCAAAAGCTTCGATATTTTGTGCAATTGAAAACCTGCTGCCCGTGCCCCAAAATTCAAAATGGCGGGAAAAATATAAAAGCCAAAATTTTTAATTACGAATGTAATTTCATGAATATTTATTTTTAGGTATTTTTATAGCTGCTGATTTCATATCTGGAATAATTATTTTGAAATTCAAGATGGCGGACTTACTATGGCGACAAATGTATAAAAAAGTTAAAGTTGTTAAATTTTCATGAAAATTTGTACTACGGGGTTTTTGAGGTCGCTGATCTCGAATCCATGAACCGTTTTTCAAAATTCCGAACATACAATGAGTAAATTAACTTTTTTCGCTTTATTAAGTCCCTTAAAAAAATTTTAGAAAACTATTAGCGGATTCGAGATCAGCGACCTTGAAAACCCCGTAGTACAAATTTTCATGAAAATTTAACAACTTTAACTTTTTTTTATATTTGTCGCCATAGTAAGTCCGCCATCTTGAATTTCAAAATAATTATTCCAGATATGAAATCAGCAGCTACAAAAATACCTAAAAATAAATATTTATGAAATTACATTCATAATTAAAAATTTTGGCTTCCATATTTTTCCCGCCATTTTGAATTTTGGGGCACGGGCAGCAGGTTTTTAATTGCACAAAGTATTAAAGCTTTTGACACCTTCATCTTCTTTTTAAGTTTCACACACACTTGGGAATGAGTTTTGGTCATTTATTTTTTTTTTTTCCGGACCTCTGTGCCACTGTCCTTAAAGGGTTAAGTACCACTGGTCACCAATTATTGCATCCTTCGTGCCGTCTCAGTAATTACTGGTCATAAAACATTAGTAGTAATATCATGTATTTATTTATTTTTTTTTTTTTCAGGAAAGGGAAATTTTGCGGTTGATTGCGCCTTGAAAACCACCCCCCCGTGCATTTAATTGGCATAATGAAATCTGGTAAGGATTTTTTTTTTCTTTTTTTTACTTGTTTATTTATTTTTTTGAACTTTTTCCACGTACTTTTTCCCCCCCGATTTTAAAGCTTATCACACGAAAACAGTCAAATGTCGAGTTAATAATTTATTCGAAAGGAATGGGGCCACGTCACGTCACTTCAAGCCTGAAATAACAAGTTTCACTTTCGCAGTTACATATTAATTGAATAATGGATTACTCGGTGAATTGATTAATTAATCGATCGGAAAATAATCCTTTCTATACAAACGCATTTTCAAAAAAAAAAAAAATCCCAGATTTTTTCTAAGGTTTTAATTTTTTTTTTTTCTAATTCGAAGGAAAAAAAAAATTGATTCATTTTTTTATGGCTAATAGAAAGTGGGTAAAAAGATGAGAGAATAAGTGACTAGAAAAAGGAAAAAAAAAGATAAAAAAGAAAAAAAAATTTATTTGATCTTTAATCTCATTGAAAATTGACGGGTAAGGGAAACGTAAGCGGAACGATACTGTTGACAGGTAGGCGAATTAAAAAAGACGGAGTGTTGCGCTAAGGTAAACACGGGGGGAAACTAAAAAGCTCGGCTAAAGCAAACAGCTGAGAATCGATTCAGCTGGCGTTCAACTGGGGACGCAACAGGTTATAGGCAAGACTCGAAAGAAAACATCTGTCTCCCCGAAATAAGAGGCTTTAAAAAGGAAAAAAAAAAAGAATACCGGGAATTTTTTTTTCCCCCCGGTAAAGTTTTTGAATGGAAATTAACCGGATGAATATATACGGCGCATTTATTATTATTATTATTATTATTTTTCTTTTTTCAGGGAAAACTGCAAGTTTGAAGACGGGTTTTATGGGTGTCAGTTTTTCTTTTACGACCTGATGTCTGAAGTTTAAGGAGATATTTTTTATTTATTTATTTTTTTCTTCTCTTTATGGAAAAAACGTAAGTGAAATATTATTTTTGTTTGAATTTTCGGTTGCAAGGTGACTAATGGAGTTATTAAGGTGTTTCGATAGTAAAACTCAAAATGTTGGATATTTTTCAAACTCTCACAGATGATTTTTCAGGTATCCGCGTACCTCTCTTAAAAATTTAAGCAAAAGTTATATTCTAGTTATCGAGTTGGAAATTTTTAAAAGTGTGAAAAAATACGTGGCGCTATATGGGCAGTTTCAAAAAGTAAACAAAGCATATTCATTTATTTACGAAAAAAGTTTATTTCTAGATGTTAGGATTTTAAAAAAAGTAACATCTTTTATTAGGTACTAAATTGATGTTAGCTTTAAAAAGTGCATGGTTTACTTTCTAGTTTGAATGTCATTTCTGAAGAAATCGAATGCTTTGTTTATTTCTTGTTAAGAGTAGGTTAGATTTTATCAAAAATAGGTTAGAAATTGCATTTCAAAATAAAAGATGATAACTTTTTGGTTTTTTTTACAAGGCTGTGCTATCGAAACACCTTAACATTGTTTCGCTAAAATCGTTTGATAAATTAGCGGCTGGAACCTCCAGAAATTAAATATTTTATTTTATGACTATTTAGTCAAGCCACCAGGGCAAGCAACAAAAAAGACAGGAAATTTCCTTTTGGGGCTGCAAAAAAACTGGAGATAGGAAAATTATTTGCCAATTTAGAAATTTTCGGGAGTGAAATTTCGGCCTCTAGAGAAAGGGAGCGAAAAGGGGTTCGCTTCCAGCAAGGTTTGGGGCCCCTTGGAAAATTTTTTTGAGTATATTTTTTCTATTTTCCTTTTAAAATTGATTATATCAAGGCTCCCCTTTTAGAAAACTTAACGCCCCCTTTCCTCTGAGCTCTTTGGCTGGCTAAAGGGCTGGTCAAATTTCTTCTCTGAGCAGGTCTCCGGAAGTTCTTAATAGTAGGAACTTCAAGGACCAAACATCTCAATGAAAAAAAATAATTAAACAAAAAAGCGTGCTTGACAGGCTGACTTTATACATTTTTAACTGATATATGTTCACAAATTTTTATTTTTTAAAAAAATGTAAGTGGCCAAAGTTACCCCTCAGTGCCCAAAGTTGTACCTGTATACGGTAACAATCTTTTTTTTTCGATTGTATTACAAAAAAAATCAAAAATTAAGCGATATTTTGAATTACATGCATGTGATGCGGATTGCCTATACTCGAAATTGGTAGGCGCTAAATATACGTTTTAACAGATATGCGAGTATCCATAAGGACGGGGGATAGTTATATGCTCGAAATTATTCAATAATACAAATTTGGAAAAATAGTTTCCCAATTTTCCAGGAGTTTCCCGGAAATTTTCCCTGAAGGTTAAACACAGTATATAACGCCGTTCCTGTCTGTTTTTCGATCAAATAAAAACTTTTTTTTTTTTTTTTTTTTTTTTTTTTTCAAGATTAAGTCTCTTGGTTTTAAAAAAATCTTAATGATTTTCCCCTTAATGCTCAGAGGAATGTAAAAAAGATTGGATAAATAATGGATCATTTTTCTAAAAAATTAAGGATATTTATGGAATTTTCTCGAAAATATGAGCCTTTTAAGACTTCACAGGGACAAAGTTTGAGACCTGTCTTATTGACTGAAATTCTTTTGGTTTTTCTCAGCTACAGGCCTCCCTAGGATTATTTGTTACAATTTTTTTTAAAATATTAAGTTCTAAATTTTCAAAAGCAGTTTATAGTTTTCCAGATTTTCGGCTCAGAGAATAAATTCCAAAAATTTTCTGAATCTGTTCCCGGAAAGTCCAACCTTACGGTTTCTTTTTTTTTTTTTTTTGATAGCTTACTCCAATTTATTTTTTCCCTTCAAGATATTTTCTCAATTGACCTGCAACTAATCCGATATCGTTTTTTTAATTTTCCCGGAAAAACGGGAAAATAGCCCTTTCCGAAAAAAAAAGGATTCTACCTCTACCGTATTTATTTATTTATTTATTTTTTTTTTCAAAATCTAAATAAAAATTGGGGAAAAAGAAAATAAACTAGAAAGATATATTACATATTTGGTGTGTTTACACTGCCAGGTTACACAGCGGATCGGAGACGATTTTTTTTATTTTTTTTTATTTCTTTATTTTTATTTTCCTCCCAGTATCGCAAATAAGATGGTTGTGTTATTTCGGACTTGGTAAACAAAGTTTGAGGCTTGATATGTATTTATATGGAGTGTAAAAAAAATAACATCAAAGGGATTTACGGAGCATTTATATGCTTCTGGGGAAAAAAAAATATTTTTTTTTTCCTCTTCGGTCTGAAATCTTTAGGGAGAAAAAAAAATGTTGATAATGAAAAATTTGCGATTTGGACGATGATCAAGCACTACGTCAAGAAAGCTTTGACTTTTTTCGATCCCCTACCCGATTTTAATTTAATCGAAATGATTCAGCTGATCACATTTGATCAGTCTGATCCCTTTTGATTGCATTAAGATTGCCTTTTGATTGAGTTTAATGGCATTTGATTAACCTGATAATTAGCAGTCAATGTGATCATGTTCAGTACATCTGATCACGTATGATCAGACTGATCACGTTTGATCAATCTGATCGGAAACGATTATTAGGATTATCACCTGTTATTACCGATCCATTTGATCAATAATCAGATTAAATCGAAATAACCAAATCTGATTATAAATCTGATCGGATTAGATCAGACCCGATCAGATCTGATTAATCTGAACACTACCCATTATCTTCTATAAGGTTGTTTACTGCTGTGACGTTTGATCGATCTAATCAAATTTGATCAATCGGATCATCACCCGCCATTGTGATGTGTTTCAATCAATCTGATCGCGTTCGATCATTAAGATTATCACCTGTTACTATGCATTAGATTTGATCAATTCAGTCAGGTCAAATCTGATTATTAAACTGGTCGGGTTTGATCAGACCAGATCAGATCATATCTGATCAAATTGATCATCATCCTTCAATATGATCACTGTTCACCAGTTTGATTAGCACATATTATCCGCTAGTAGGTTATCGAGTGCTATCAAGTTGGATCAATCTAATAACATTTGATCAACCTGATCACCACCCGCCATTGTGATCTGGTTCAATCAATCTGATCATATTCGTTTAATTCGATCGCTTTTGATCATTATGACTATCACCTATTATTATGATTGGATTTGATCAACTCAGCCAGTTTAAATCAGGATGATCAAATCTGATCATTGAACTGATCGGATTTGATCAAAGCCGATCATATCTGATCAAACTGATCATCACTTTTCAATATGATCACAGTTTACCAGTTTGATCAGCATTCATTATCCGCTGGTAGATTGTCGAGTACTATCATGTTTCATCAATCTAATCGCATTTGATCAACTTGATCACAACACGTCATTGTGAACTAGTTCAATCAGTCTGATCACGTTTGATAAATCTGATCCGGTTTCAACAAAATTGTCAAATTTGACGGTTAATCTGATCGGATTTTATGAATCCAAATATCCCCAGTCAGCTGATCTGATCTGATCTGATCAGATCATATCTGATCAAACTGATCACCACCCTTCAGTATGATCACAGTCCACCAGTTTGATCAGCACACATTATCGGCTAGTCGGTTGTCGAGTGCTATCACGTTTGATCAGTCTAATCGAATTTGATCAACCTGATCACAACCCTTCATTGTGATCTGGTTCAATCAGTCTGATCACGTTTGATTAATCTGATCCAGTTTCATCAAAATTGTCAAATCTGACCGTTAATCTGATCGAATTTTATCAAACTGTTCATCCCCCGCCAGCTGATCTGATCTGATCTGATCGCAATCGACCAGTTTGATCGCCACACATTATTATCAGCTAGAAAGTTGTCGACTGCTAATCTAGTTAAAGGGTGGTTGATTTCTAATCGTTTAATAAATAACTTCCAATTAAAAAGGGAATATTTTTTCTTTATACGTGAATGTTAGTCTTGTTGTAACAGTGTCGTCTGTCTCGGGGATATTTCGTTTATAACAGACCTAAATAACACCAAAATATCCTGCCCTAGGGAGTTATTTCACAAATAACATGCCTCTGACGTCACCACCAACTGTTTTTGATGCAAAGCAAGTATGCCAACCTAAGAATTAATGTTGGTACACTTGTTCAAACAAAACAAAAAAAACAACGTTACTTTGCATTAAATTCTCATTTTATTTGTTTTTGTTTACAAAAAATTCCTCTGCAGGTGTACCACTTATAAAGAAAAGTATCTATCGTCAATATAGAATTATGGGTAAAAAAATTATTTTACCCATAACTCTCTAGTAACGATATATACTATAATAACAATTCTAAGCCAGCCGCCATTTTACCTGAAGAGCAGCCGACTGCCCCCTATCGGATTTAGTTTTGCACTAAAATCTCCTCTTTGAATTCCGCTTCGGAACTGCAAAAGGGTTAAGTGATACCGTTGCTTTGAGAACCATTTTTCCTTTTTTTCATCATTTTTTTTTAAAATCAAAAAAAGAGCAATTAATTGCCTTTTATCTGATCGGCATTCGTTAAAAATATTGAATGATGAACTCGGAGAATAATGACATTCGATAAAATAAATACACGAGGAGGAAATGGCGAGACGGTAGGTGGTATACTCGTCATCCTTAATGGTTTTACTGTGTATTTCATTTACCCCGCTGGTTTTGCGGTTGCAATTTTCATGGGTTTGCTCAAAACTGATTACTATTAAAAAAAAAAAAAGATTGTTATTGTAAAGGAAAGCTTGCTGTTATTGCATTTTACAATAAAATTTCACACGAGTTTTGTACTCTATTTAGACATTGTAAGGGCAGGATTCGAAAAATTTTCTAGGTGATTCGGAAAATCATTCCTATCATTTTAAGCATCTATAATCCAGAGTACGTGTTTAAATCCGTAAAAGCCGATTACAAGTATAGGCAACCGCACCACACGCATGTAAAACAAAATATCACGTCAAACGTTTCTTTCCAAAAATAATCGGAAAAGTGTTTTATGGGGGTTTCGATCCCGTGGATTCCGAATTTGATGTCAGAGAGACGAAAGCGGGAAAAAGAATCAGAGTCCATGTTTTTGTTTACACTTAGATTTTATGTTTAGCTTTTGCCAAAGCATTCAAAACAAAAACAAGAAATCTGATCCGTTTTCCCACTTTGCTCTTCAATTTCTGTCAGGGAGTGAAATATATGGCTCCCAAAATTAACATTTAATGTGTGAATTGCATCCCAAGGATGCAATTAATGGAAAGTATCAAAATGTGGTCATTTTTTCGTAATAATTGCGTGAAATTTCGCATATTAGGGGTGAAATTGATTATTTCAAGATTATATCAAATCCAATATGGCGGAGCCAGTTTAAATATTGATGATTGATTTTCGGCGCCATATTTGACTTCTTACCCGAAATTTAGTCACTTTGGCATGAAATTTGAAATCTACGGGGTCAAAACCCCTGAAAACAGTTTTTCCCGATTATTTTACCGAAGTTTACAAATTTTATGCGATATTTTACATTACGTGTATGCGTTGCGAGTTGCATATACTAAATTTCAACAGGCGCTTTTTTTTTTTTTTTTTTTTTTTTTTTTTTTTTTTTATTTATTGAAACATGTAGCCCGGGGCCATGAGGGGTTGTGAGTTCACTTTATGCCAGAAATGAAATAAATGTTGGGGCGACGTTTTCAAAATTACCCGTAAAGTTTTCCGGAATCCCGGGGTTCAATTCCCCAAATTTTGGAATTAAATTTTTTTTTTTTTTTAAATTCTGATTTCAAACTCAAAAAGGAGGTTCGAAATGCCTAAATGTGTTCAATTGCAGCTTTCTGGAACCGAGAATAACCGAATTGTAAAATTTTCTGTCAGCGGTACTTGCATTTGAAAGATTAAAATTTTCCAAAAGTTAAATCTTCTTCATTTATTTATTTATTTATTTGTATCAAAAAGAGAAGAAAAGGAAAAAGAGAAATAGCAAAAAGAAAAAAAATCAGTTTTTCTTTTCTCCGCAACATTATTTATTCCTTTTGAACGTTTTACGCTTTTAAAATGGTGAGCAATATTCCTTTGATGCGATTAGGTTTTTTTTCTTCTTCTTTCCCCCTTCCCCCCCTCCCCCCTCCCGTTTCCTTTAGTTTTTTTTTTTTTTCTTTCTTTCAAGAAACAGATTCTCAAACAATGAAACATCGTGAAAAACATACGCTTTCGAAATTACGAAAACGAAATTAAGCGATTAAATTCGGATTAAAACATTTATCTTTTCATGCAAACGTAGAGATTAACTTATGTCAGAACGAACGTGAAGCTTTTGACGTCAGTATCGTTTTGACCTAGATTTTTTGGACGGATAAAAAAAAAAAAAAAAAAAAAAAAAAAAAAAGTAAAGGACTAGTCTTTTTTCTAGGCTTTTATCTTTTTCCTAAATCAAAAGATTTTTTTTTTTTTTTTTTTTTCCAAATTAGAACCTTTCGAAGAAAAAGGGAGTTCTTTTTTCGTAGCGTTTGAATTTTTTTTTTTTTTTTTTGTTGCAGGAGGAACAAATTGGAGTAATGACGATTCGTGGGAATAGCCCACGTCGACTTGGGAATGACAATCGATAGTAGTGGGCAAAAAAAAAAAAAAGAAGAAAAATTTTCTCCTCGTTTTCTTCTTTTTATTTTTATATGGGTTCGAAAGGAGGAAAGAAGATTAATATTGTCGATGAGGATGATCATCATTTTTGAGGTAAGTTGAGAGGATTTTCCGGAAAAATCGCCCTAATTATGGTTTTTGATCGCTGAGGATTTGAAATCCGGTTTTAAGAATCTATCGAGAATTCTCGTAAAAAAAAAAAAAATTCTTTTTCTTAATTTTTTTTCCTTGTAAGCAAGCCGTTCAAATTGAATGTGAAGGTTGTTGTCAATTAGGTTCTTAAGGGACAAAATTAACCAACAGGAATTGAGTAGGTTTTCAGAAGCTATAAATTTTTAGAGTGTTTTACGTTTTTTTAATTGCCTTTTACTTGGAGTTTTTATGGAAATTGGACAGTAAAGACGTTTTACGGGGATAAAATCCGCAAAGGGGGCTTTCAAGTAATAAGCAATGTTAAGGGATAAGGGGGGCTTTGATTTGCTTCTTTTTGCTCACATCTGATTTAAAGTTTAAGTGGCATCCACGGCATATTATTGACTCAAAATATCAAAATTAAGTGTCTTTTTTAATCAGAATTGTCACAAATTTGCATACAGGTGTGAAATGGAACGCTGATTCAGATACGAAATCAGAATTTTGATTATATTAAAATCCAACATGGCGGAGCCATTTTAAGTATTAATAATTTGGTTTTCGGCGCCGTATTTGACTTCCTACCCGAAATTTAGTCACTTTGGCATCAAATTTGAAATCTACAAAGTGAATACCCACAAAAACGTTTATCCAGACTAGTTTACGGAAGTTTACAAATTTTGAACGATATTTTGCATTACGTGCTTGTTTTGCGGGTTGCCTATACTAAATTTCAACAGGCGCTTTTTTTTATTTTTTTTTATTTAAACGTGTTGGCCGGACCCATAAAGGTTGTAAGTTGATTTTATGCCCGAAATAATAAGAAATAAAATTTAGGGGAACGTTTTCCGAATTCCCCGGAAAATTTTCCAGTATTCCGGAGCTATAAGGTTTAATCGACACCCCCGAGAAAGACTGTCGTGTGTACTTTGTGCTACAGTAAGTTAAACATAGGAAACACCAAAGAAATATGACAGTCTTGCTCGGGAGTGTCGTAATAAGAATGCCTTTATCCTAAAAGTGATGCCAGAGTCGTAGTCAGCAACCTGGTAAAACGTAGGAAACTACTATCAATGACGATATTTTACAAAAAAATCCTTCCTGTTCTCTCGGGTCCCTGTAGGGGGTAGAAACGTTTTTTGAGAGCCTGTGTTTAGCTTATGCAAGCTCAGAAAAGGAAACGGAAACTTTTCTTTTGCTCCCATAAGCTAAACATTAAAAACGGAATAATGCGTGCGAACGTGCTAATTCCACCCCCTGGGCCCTGGTTGCGTATATTACAATTACACTACAATTTTACTGCATATTTATGTTTTAAGCGCTCAAAAAGTTGTAACTCTTAGCGTTAGCATTGTCGTATAAATGCTTCTGGACATATTTCTTTTCTTTATGGCCTGTATTTCATAAATCGACTTTTAATTTTCTTCAAGTCCCAATTTTCGAGGCTTTATATAGAAATTTTAACACACCTGAGAAGAGTTTCATTCGAAAGAAATCGAGCTAAAAGATTTTTGGATCCGCCATCTTGAACTTTCAAAAATTCATGCGTACTGAAAAATCCCAATTCAGTTTTACTCGAAATTTTGAGTGTCGACCATTTTGTCTAAGTGAAATAACTTTCGGTCCTGACGAGTGCTTAAAATTTTACGCATCGATATAATCCACTCCTCGTTACAAATAAAAGTCCATGACGTATACGTCGCCGAAATGAAACAATACCAATCTTCACCTTAAGCAGGATTTTTCCAGACAAAGTCACAAGTTTTCCCCAAATTTTCCTTCCTTTTTTTTTAACCTCGTTAAGAATGAATCGAATGCTCAAACTTATTATGTCGAACATGAAATCCGCTTATAACAAAAACGCAATAAAAAAAAATTATAAAAACCAACGTATTAACCGTAATTAAGCCATCCACTTAACCCTTCACCTCCTTCCTTTTTAGTCATTAATTTTACAAGCAAAGGTGTAAATCTTGTTAGTTGCCCCCCGTCGTAAAACAATACGCATTGAAAAGCCATTACACCCTCCCTTTAATTTAAAAGTTTTTGTTATCGGCCGTAAAATAGTTTTAATGATAATCTGCAATAACGGGTTCCTTACTTCGCCTTCTTGCCCCTCCACCCCCCCCCTTTCTTCCCTGTAAGTTAAAGTCTTCCTTTTCGCTCGTTTAGGGCTATCGCTTGAATCACCGAGAAAATCAACAAAATTACCACAATATTAGAGAGAAATTGAAGTCACTTTCGTATTTCGTATAAATTATCCGCGTCTCTCATTACCTTCCTTCGCATCTTCCATTTCGCTTTCTCAAACCGGCTGCGGATTATGTTCCGTTTCTCTTTCGGTAATGACTGGAACGATCTTATAACGATTAAGATGTTCCATTTATTTCCACCATTTTCCACAGTATAACGCTCCCCCCACCCCATTTCCCCTCCGTCTTCTCTGCCTCTGTCGTGACGCGGAAAACATAATGCGTGAAATGAAAAATATTTCCGAAATTTCCAGGAAAGGAACGACGTAGGAATAGTTTTACCTTGTTCTCAAAATATAAAAAAGCAAGCAAGATTTTTTTTTTTTTTTTTTTTTTTTTAATGTGCTTGACGAGATAAAAAGGTCAAGGGCTACTAATTTGGGTAATTTGGAACGTGTTTGAAGTAAGATTAATTTTTGTAACAGGATTTAATGAGCCGGATTTAGTTGTATAATTTTTTTTTCTAATACGTCGAGGATATTGGAAAATTTTCAATACGGAAAGTTTGCAAAATTTTAATTCGGTCCGCTTCCGTTAGTTTATCCAGTAGTATAGATGTACTGAGTATACTGAATATAATTTATGTACTGTGTTTGTACAGCACATATCGTATATTTAATTCTTACTAAATATACTGTATATACGGAATACTGAACATTAGGAATACTGAATACACTGAATACTGGATATACTAAATACTGTAATTGTGTATCCTGTATCCTTATCCTGTATCCTGTATCCTGTATTCTGTATCCTGTGTGCCCTACCAAAAATTTGACTAAAAATGACTTAAAGAAAAATAGTCGAATATGATCCTTTTTCGATCAAGAATGATCAAAAATAATGAAGATGAAGAAAAACCAAAATTGATCAAAAAAGCTAATGAAACCCCTCGCGACTAAAAGTGACTAAGACTGTAATCATTTTAGTCACATTTTTGGTAGGGTGTATGTTTGTATTCAGTATATACAATATATTCATCGTAAACAATACTCAGTATTCAGTACTCAGCATACAATATACACAGGATTTAGTATTCATAGTATTCAATAGTAGCATTACTCATGTCGTTGCATTATAATTGTCTGCGTTGTGCCTAGTTGTATATGTGTGGTTGCAGTATTCATCGAGTTCAGTATTCAGTATATACAGTATTAAGCATATACGTATGCGTATCAGCATTCATAGTATTCAGTATTTAGGATTCAAAATTCAGGTCTCATAGTATTCCTTATTCAGCACATACCAGGATTTAGTATTTGGGATATACAGGATACAGTATTCAGTTTTCATAGAATTCAATTCACACAAGATTCATTATTCGCTATTCATACGATTCAATATTTAGTATTCATAGTATTCCGTATTCAGCACATACAGAATCCAGTATTCAAGACATACAAAACTAGATATGCAGTACCCAGGTGAAAGCTGATACCAAATCGATATGGCCTCTAATTGAGGCCTTATTACAGCGACCTTTTTAAAAGTATCGTTATGGTATCGTTCTGACTTCAGTATGGCATCATAGCGGAATCAATTAAGTGTCTTTCGGATGCCAAAATTGTGTACTGAAATTCCTTTACCTGGCATCAGTGAGCCATCATATAGGTTTCAGTACATTATCATTGTACAGTAAATTTGAAGTTTTGGCTAAAATCAGTAAAGCAATGCCAATAACATGCATATAGCCTAGTCTTCCTTAGTCCTATTAGCATGTCATTGTATTATCATTTAAATATCCTTTTGGTGTCACTTTTTTTATAATCACCAATTTTGGAGTTTTTTTTTAAAGGGAGGAGAAAGTAAAAAGTAACGACTAATTAGAAAATTAGATGGGAAAATTTCTACTTAGCCGATTATAATCACAGTCGAATTTTAGTAACAATTTTGTTCGAACTAACAAAAATAATATGAGAATGAAGTTTAAAAAATTCCTTTTACAAATTTTCGAAGTCCCGCTTGTATCGTTTTGGACTCGAAAAGGCATACCACTTAGGTTTAATTTTGATTTCAGCTTGGAATCATTTTGGAATCGGAAGTCAAAGTAAAACCGTAAAACTTAGATGAATTTTTTTAAAGTGTTATTTGAGTATCGTTTCGGTTTCATTTTGGTGTCGGTGTTCACTCCAAAATTTATAGGTCCCTTCATTTTTCATTATGGTATCTTTCCTTAATAAGTTTATCATCATTTCAAATTCTTTTTGGCATTTCTTTAGAATCACTGATGGTATCAATTTAGTATCTGTTTGTGACCGTCTCCACCCGGGTATTTTTATTTTACGCAAAAAAATTGTTAATTTAAAAATTTAATATTAACATCCATTAAATAAGTTCAAATTTTTTGGAGAGAAAGGAACCCGTTTAAGAAAAATCCGAAAATTAGTCAAATCGCGAAAAACTCGTGCATTACGCCATGATTATTTGACAATGGTTATAAATATCGAGAAAAAATTACATCTCGAGTGGGACTTGAACCCAAGAAGGCCACGAACATGCCTTGAAGTTCCATACGCGGACAGCGCTCTAACCAACTGAGCTACCGAGGCTTACACCCAAGCGTATGAAATCTTCTCGATATGACTCTATTGAAAGGTGGAATGATAAGTCGAAGCAAAAAATTCATTTTAAACTAAACTTCCTTAGTACGTAACTCTCATTATTACGTTATGATATCTCTGGTGCCAGTGATTAGATATAACGGAACTCGACAGTAACTGAAATCCTAGTTTTGAGAACTTTGGAATAAAATATCTCTTTTTTTTTCTCAGTAAAAATATCGGTGAGACATATTTTTGAAATTCAACATGGCTGCCTCGAGATGGCGACTGAGTTCTAACTTTGGCTCTGAGAAAGTGAAGCGGTGTTGAGGGGTTTTCCAGGTCGCTAAGATAAAATCGAACCGCCTGCTCCTAAACCGAGGTTGTACATATTAAAAAATTTTATGTTAAAAGTAACATATTTTGCTAGCAAAAAAAGAGGCTACATATATTTTCTATGTAAATTTTACATAAAACGATTGTGTTGCATCAATTTGATTGTTGATCAACCAATAAACAATCGTCATCACTAGCTGACCATCTCATCGGCACGGGACATGATGTGGAAAAAATTAGTTTGTCCTTAGTGAAATCTGTGAATGATCCTAGACTCCTGGACTCTTGGGAGAGTTTAATCATTTCATTGAACAATGGAAAAGTCCTAAACAGCGATAAAGGACCGATCGTTTCGGACTTGTTCAGCCTCACATCTGAAATCAACTGTGATAAGCTCAAATTTTAGAATTTAATATCATCCTTCGTTTGTAATCTTTGAATTTTTCCCCGCACGTGCTGTAACGGTGATAACTCCACCCATCCATTCAAAAAAAAAAAAAAAAAAAAAGTTTTTTTTTTCCTCTTTTTCTTCCAAATTTTTTTTTAGATTTTCTCTGTTGCTGTCTATGTAAAAATTTCATATTTAACTAATTACCGAAGGGATCTTATACTTCCGAGCTATTTAAAACTTACTTCTTCATAGATAAGCGAAACATAAGGATAACTGATAACTTAGAAAACATGAAGTTAGATTGAATTCTTTTCTCTCGATCAATGACACCTAAGCGATGAGTATTAGGCTTGTTCACCGGCATTTGATAACATGTGAACTTTTTTTTTCTCCCGTCAATTTTTTTTTCGGAAATTGTCTTTTGAGTTAATATGGTGTTTTATTCAGGTAAAACAATTTTAAATTGAGATTTGTGGTCAAATTTTCCGGTTCTATATTTTGGTTTTTTTGTGGCTCTCACAAATCGTTCTTTTTATGATAGCTGGGATCGTCGAGTGAAAATGGCTGGTGAAATGGACGATGATGCTTAGGTGAAATTGATTCGAGATGTCCACCCCTTGAGTTCATTTTGGATTATTTCGTTTTGGATAACTAAAAATCTCGATTTGGGTTTGAATTATGTAAGTTTTATTAAGTTATAACTATTTTAATTGAGATTTTACCGCGGAAAAATCGTTCTAGTTTTTTTTTTTGTCGACCATGTGCTCATATCCAAGGTCTTAATTTACCGTTTCTGCATGAAATTTTTTAAATTAAATGGGATTCGTTCTCAAAAGAGAACCACGACGGAAACTATTTTGAGAAATTTAGTTTCTTGTTTCTTATAAATGTGAATTTTACGGTTAGAACTTTGATATAAATTAGTGCACATGGATCGGAAGTGACGTCACGTCTTATTGTCCGCCATTGCTTATTGGCGGCCATTTTTCTATGACTTTTTTTTTTATCTTGATTTATGCAGCATTATTTTTTTTTTCTTTAGAGGAAATAAACCTGAGCATTTATGTTGCGCGGATTCCCTCTGTTACAGTTTTCCCTCGCCAAAAGAATGCAAATGGGTTTATTTACCTCCCTTGATGTTGGATTATTTTTAATTTCCCTTTTCGACTTTTCCAATCTTTAGCTAACTCGGACTCGTCTCAGTAAAAAGTGGGATGGTTGATTTGTTCTCAAAAGGGAATTTCGGGATTTTCTGGATTTCGGTACCATCTTCGATGCCTGCCGTAGGACTTGAGTCGTCTCCGTAGTAAGAACAGCCCGCACGGTCATCGCAGTTGAATGGTTCTTTGGCATGCCATTCCGCCGTTGGAGCCGAATTGTTTTTTTTTTTTTTTTTTTTTTTTTTTAAAATAAACAAAAATATATTTTAAAAACAATAATAACCAGGCTAGATGAGACGGAATACTCGGGGGGGTAAATATCCGATCTTAGTATATAAATATAACACAAATTAACTTCTCTCAAAAATCTTTCAAAACTTCTACTATCTAGTCTCTGCACCACCGAAGCCCAGCTTCGGTGAAATAATCTCCTCGTAAACGGCTTAAAAAAAAATATAAAACAATTACTGCCTAAAATGCAGTGATGAATTTAAAACGACAAAAAAAAAAAAAAAGAACTAGAATTACATCCTTCCTAGTAGATAACAATAAGAGAAAATTTCCAAAAATCTCCTTTCAGAAATCATATAAGATAAAGATAAACTTTTCCTGGGTTTGGCTCGAAAAATAATAAAAAAAAGGGGGGGCAAAAGGTTAAGGAAAAAAGAAATAAAATAAAATAAATACTTAACAATTAGGGGGGGAGCCTAGGGCCGGCGCACCGTTACCCTTTTCGGAACAAAATACAAAATAAACGCGCGAAGAAAAAAAAAGAAAAAAAAAAACTGAACCAAAAAAAAAAAAAATGACCGTAAGGGATCCTATCATAATATAAAATAACAATAATCTCTAGCGTTAGCTCGCCAGCAATTTAAATTTCTGAAGTCATGTAAAAAAAATAAAAACAAAAAAAAAAAAAAAAAAAAAAAAAAAAAAAACAATTCGGCTCCAACGGCGGAATGGCATGCCAAAGAACCATTCAACTGCGATGACCGTGCGGGCTGTTCTTACTACGGAGACGACTCAAGTCCTACGGCAGGCATCGAAGATGGTACCGAAATCCAGAAAATCCCGAAATTCCCTTTTGAGAACAAATCAACCATCCCACTTTTTACTGAGACGAGTCCGAGTTAGCTAAAGATTGGAAAAGTCGAAAAGGGAAATTAAAAATAATCCAACATCAAGGGAGGTAAATAAACCCATTTGCATTCTTTTGGCGAGGGAAAACTGTAACAGAGGGAATCCGCGCAACATAAATGCTCAGGTTTATTTCCTCTAAAGAAAAAAAATAATGCTGCATAAATCAAGATAAAAAAAAAGTCATAGAAAAATGGCCGCCAATAAGCATGGCGGACAATAAGACGTGACGTCACTTCCGATCCATGTGCACTAATTTATATCAAAGTTCTAACCGTAAAATTCACATTTATAAGAAACAAGAAACTAAATTTCTCAAAATAGTTTCCGTCGTGGTTCTCTTTTGAGAACGAATCCCATTTAATTTAAAAAATTTCATGCAGAAACGGTAAATTAAGACCTTGGATATGAGCACATGGTCGACAAAAAAAAAAACTAGAACGATTTTTCCGCGGTAAAATCTCAATTAAAATAGTTATAACTTAATAAAACTTACATAATTCAAACCCAAATCGAGATTTTTAGTTATCCAAAACGAAATAATCCAAAATGAACTCAAGGGGTGGACATCTCGAATCAATTTCACCTAAGCATCATCGTCCATTTCACCAGCCATTTTCACTCGACGATCCCAGCTATCATAAAAAGAACGATTTGTGAGAGCCACAAAAAAAACCAAAATATAGAACCGGAAAATTTGACCACAAATCTCAATTTAAAATTGTTTTACCTGAATAAAACACCATATTAACTCAAAAGACAATTTCCGAAAAAAAAAATTGACGGGAGAAAAAAAAAGTTTACATGTTATCAAATGCCGGTGAACAAGCCTAATACTCATCGCTTAGGTGTCATTGATCGAGAGAAAAGAATTCAATCTAACTTCATGTTTTCTAAGTTATCAGTTATCCTTATGTTTCGCTTATCTATGAAGAAGTAAGTTTTAAATAGCTCGGAAGTATAAGATCCCTTCGGTAATTAGTTAAATATGAAATTTTTACATAGACAGCAACAGAGAAAATCTAAAAAAAAATTTGGAAGAAAAAGAGGAAAAAAAAAACTTTTTTTTTTTTTTTTTTTTTGAATGGATGGGTGGAGTTATCACCGTTACAGTGCTCTCTTATTACCTTTGATATGGCAACACTGTCGTTCGTTTTGTTGTTTTTATCAGTCCACCATCATTTATACATGTTATTTATTTATTTCAATTTTTTAAAAATTTTTAATTAGTCATGTTACCGAATTTCCAACAGTTTTTTATGCATTTTTTAAGGATATTATTATTATGCTCATTATTTTAACAACCAGTCATTGGTGAGTTTTTCGAATTTCTCTTGAGTTAACGTTTGAAATGTGAAACCTTGATTTCCTAACCTTATTTTGTCTCACCTTAGGGAATTTTTTCATTCTTTTAATTTTTTCCTTGTTGTTGTTTCAGTCACTGAAGATGGGTGTGCATTTACATACACCCGAAATGTACATTTGACGTTTTAAATAAAAGATTTTAGTGACTTGGAGGAGTTTTTTCAATTTTTAAATCGTCATTTGTCAACATAAAAATGTTTACATTCAACTTTTAACATAAAAAGTGTTACATATTTAATGTGTAGCCCTTTTTTAGGTTGTTAACATAAAATTTTTTACCGTGTACACTGTAAAAAATTTTGTGTAATTTTAACACAATTTATAATTACAAAACGGTCCACAGATTTTTATTTGTAAATAATAACACAATAACAAATATTGCCTAGCAATGTGTCAAAATTAACATAAAAAGAGCTTTATACAGAGTGTGTAGACCAAATTTGTTAAAAATACACAATTTTTTACAGTGTAGGAAGCTGTATTTCTCATTTCGAAATACGTGGCGGAAATACTCTAGCTTCCGTCGTTTTGATTTCCATAGAACACCCAAACTATTTGTTTACCCTACCCTACTCATACCCTTTCATGAGTGTTATTGATTCAGGGACAGAACTATCGGCGGGGACCAAGTCCCAGCTTTTCTAGACTGAGCTTTGCATTGCCCTAAAAAAATCTTTTCTCATTTCCCTCCTCCTCCCCGTGCTTCTACACGATAAAAAATTTTTCGTTAACAACCGTAAAAAGGTCACCACACACAGTGGTCCTGAACAAAAATAGGGTGGTGGCGCTAGTTATGGATCAAATAGTACTACTTTTTTTTTTAAACATTTAATTTCAAATCAAATTTTCAATCCCGGAGAACATACTCAATTGGAATCGAAAGATAATATGTTTAAATTTATTTTTAATGCGAAAAGGTCCCTTATATACTCCGCACAATTCAGGAAATAAATTTTAAAAATATTGATCGACTATTTTTTCCGAATTCTTCAGTTTCGGATCAGTTTTATTCCAATGAAAAGTAAACATGAAAGGTTTGTCCAAATGGACTTTCTTTTGTTTTTGTTTTTAAAAAACAAATCATTTTCTTGTATTTTTGGAAATTTTAGCCTTATATTATGTCTTTATTTAAGTTTTGGTTTCTACACCGGTAAAATTCGAGCTTCTAAAGTCATCATTCAAGAAATCTAAACAAAATCATCGCTTTTTTCCAAACCGGTATCAATCTGATGACAAAACCTTTTTAATCGTACCATGAAATTGTTGTTGTGATCCGTAACTGAATTTTCTAGTTTTTCGGTGTTCAATTGTGGTTCATCGGTCATTTTTTCGAGAAATATTTACATATAAGGGAAATGCCTTGAAAGCGGGAAAGATTGGACCCTTTGCTAAAAGTGTTTTTACTCATTTGAAAACATTTGGTGAATTAGAGTGATTATAACGAAATAATATTTAAAGCGGAAAAATGGCGATGGTGTTTATTTTCCGAACGAATTTCGGCCTGTGAGATTTTTTTTCGTTTTTCTATTTGAAAATAGCTTGAATGCTTGAAATCTTGATGATTTTTTGAAGCTAAATAAATTTTAAAAAGTTTTAAAGAAATAAAAGTCCTCTTAAGGATTTATTTTTTTTGTTTTTTATGAAATTAAACGAGGTGATCCATAACTGATGCCTGATCCATAACTAGCGCCACCACCCTATTATTCGACTAAAATGTCAAAAAAAACTACTAATGAGGCTTTGTTAGGAAACATCTTAACTATCAAAATTCACTAAAATCAAAATCTTACCTGATCGTCTTCCCCTACCCCCGACAACCCCCCCGGCCCCTCAATTTTTTTTTAAGGCTTGTCACATATCAAGGCTTGTTACATTTTACATGAAAACCCATGGAAAATGCTTTAAAATGAGACATCGCCGAGGTTTATATCTTTCACCGGGACGGAGATATCGTCGTTTCAATTGCCCAAAATTAAGCGTCTAATTTTCGATCTCTCAAACGACCAAATCTGATATCTCCGTGCCGGCAAAAGATATAAACCTCGGCGAGGTCTCTTTTTAAAGCATTTCCAATGATAACATATCATATGATATGTAACAAGCCTTGAAAAAAAATTGAGGGGCCGGGGGGGTTGTGGGGGGTAAGGGAAGACAATCAAATAAGATTTTGATTTTAGTGGATTTTGATAGTTAACATGTTTCCTAACAAAGCCTCATCAGCAGTTTTTTTTGACATTTTTGTCGAATAATATTTTTGTTCAGGACCACTGTGCACATTCCATATGTAAAAATTTTTTATGTTAAAATTTGAATGTAAAAGTTTTATGTTGACAAACGACGATTGGCTATTGGTTGATCAACAATCAGATTAATGCAACACAATCGCTTTATGTAAAATAGAAAATATATGTAAGGCTTCTTTTTTTTTTTTTTTTTTTTTTTACTAGTGAATTATGTTACTTTTTACATAAAATTTTTTATTGTACAGAAAGCGTTTTGACGCCTCCAGCCATGGCTTCCGCTCTTTCGGCTTTTGAACGATATTACCCCCTCCTCGTGTTAATTAACTGCAAAATCATTTTAAGGCGTAGCATATTATGCGGTACGATCTTGGCGTACCGCATTTAAAGACGTTAGCAAAACACAGTATATCTTACGCATCACAAACCAATAAAAGGGGATTAAGTAAATTTATCTTTCATTTCGTTTTTCTTTCACTTTTACCTCTCTTTAATTAGAATTTCTTCTGTTAACTTTTCGATTCAAAAATATCATTGGATTTATTTATGGGATTAAAGGTTCAATAAAGAAGAGATATCGCTTTTATGGAATCAATAGCAGCACGACTTTCTCAATTCTAAAGCATTTCCATGCTTTTCAATTCATTTATTCAATAATAGAACATTCTAAAACCGGACTTAACATTTTGAGACTATGAGCTGAAATTCGTGTCTGATTTGATTTATGACTCTCTAGGGTTAACAGTCGCATAAAACTATTCAATTGTCGTTATTTAATTATCATGAAATATTTATTTCTGGTTTTAAAGTTCAATTGATTTGATGATTCGTGGCATGAGCATGTCTGGACAAGAGTAAAGGGATTTATGCTGCTCTGTAGGGAGGCTAGGCTTTAGACTTTAAAGGGTTTTGGAATGGCCGTGAAGTAAAGATAAAATCATACAGGAAGGCGGCCACCATCTTGGATTGCGAAATTAAGTGACCATGGCCATCTGGCATAACCATGAAGGCGGCCGCTATTAAACGGTCTTATGCGATATGAAAACTAGTTGCGCTGACGAACGAAAAATATTTTTCTTCTCTTCAGTGATTACATATTGTTAAGGATCCTGAGAAATAATCCCGATCATCGATATGCCTTATATGTTAAGAAAAAATATGTTTTTACTAGGAAAAGCATTGTTTTACTGAAAAACAACTCGTTTCGCGCCTTTTCGGTAGAACACTTTTTAAAAATGTTCTCGAAAGAAAGTAGTTGAAAAATAGATCGCAGACCTTTCATTCACGTTTTACTGATTAATGAGATAAAAATATATATTCGCAGAATAATGCATTTGATCCATTTAAACGTTAGGCATATAATATTAATGAAAAATACGGTTAGAACAGAGTACAAACATTAGAAATCAGCTATCTGAAATGTAATTTCCTTCATTTAACAATGGCGCACTTATGTTCTTAAGTTGGAAATGGTGGATTAAGTAAGCTTTAAACATTAAGAAATTGGGGAAATTCAACGGTTATGAAAAGGAAATTGGGGCCATTCAACGGTTTCTTCACGAGGCCTAAAAACCGTACGAATTAAGCCCGTGTGAACACGCTGGTCGCAACATTAAATTCAGGCTGTCTACTGATTAATGAAAACGAAAATATAGGACATTAATAGGTCCATTTTTAAAAAAAATATAGGACCCAAAACAAACAGCTTTCTTCAAGATTTTCTCCAGAGCAAGAGGGTTTCTTAGATAACTTCTGTGGCATTGTGCCATTTAAAACCTAAATAGTTACTCTTCGTTTTGTCTAGACATTTAAAACCTAAATAATTTTAATTGGCAAACATTGAGCGAGGCCGAAGGCCGAGCGAGAAAAATTTCGTAAAAAATTTCCTGAAAATATGAAAAATTAAACCCGTTCTGACTTCTTGTGGTAAAAATATAGGAGGATTATAGGATTTTATAGGAATTATAGGAATTATAGGACAGTAGACACCCTGAAATTTTAATGCGGCGTCCGGTCTTTTTATCATTGACCAAACTTAAAAGACACTACTTGCTTTGTCATTTTGAATTAATTTCAAAAAAAAGTAAAACGAAGAAAGAAATATAAGCCATAACAATTTGAGCTTAAAAAACCGGACAGACCGGCCCGAATAACTGGTTTGAAAGCTCTGATAGCCAGCGAATATAGCGGTGCAAATTGAAATTAAGTGAATTATATGAATGGGTTTATGAAGCATCAGCACAGGAACACACTTGTGTAGGCGATCTGGCGATCTAGGTATGCGATTCTTAGAAGCCAGACCTTGCGATTCTTAGAAGTCTTCTCAGCTAAATATAAACCGAAATTATCTCGAAGTTTTAATTATAAAAAATATTTCCAAAATAGCTTTATAACAATTTTTTTTAAACATTTGGCCACTTCGCTGGCTGCAACTACCATATAATTTTTTTTGACGATTTTGCCAATTTACCGACTGACTTTCCATTTGCCGACTGGAACTGGAACTACCGGTGGGGGGGGGGGGGACTTTCCATTTGCCGCCCCCCTCGACTCTCCGCTCGCTACGTCCCTGAATGGGTAGGCTAGTTGTGCTGAGACTTTTTTTACGAATGAACCTCATTTCTTGCTCAAATCTTTTGTTTTCTCAGGTTTTATGTTCCATCGTAAAAAAAAAGAAATATAAATATTTCTGATTTCCTTCTTCTCAACGTTTATTGTAATATCATAAAAAAGAAAACGGGCAAGAATCGTATTTCGCGATACCCCTATAAAATGCGAGCGAAAAAGCATGATACGGAATAGAATCCCCTCGTTAAAATTAAGCTCCGCCATTCACCTTTTAGAAAATGATTTTCAATAAAACAACAAAAAAGGTAAAAAGTTACACAAAGTTATCAGATTTTCCTTCTCTTTAATCTTTTTTTTTTTTTTTTTTCAAAAATTAAGGTAAAAAGATGACAACTTAAGCGAAGAGAAAAACCTGTCATCTAAATGCCAAATTAGTTTTTAAATATTCATAAAGGTCATTTTAGGAGAGAAAAAGAAAAAAAAACGTTTTACATTAAAAAAGTTTTTGATCCGATGTTGTTTCGGAGAAAAAAAAAATTTTAATTTAGAAAAATAAAGTCGGTTTATTTTTGTCTACCTTTTTATTTAAAAGACCGATTTTAACGTCTAAAAAATATCCTCGGATATCGGGAAAACGCTTTTGTTTGATTTTCCGGGGGGGTTTTCCAGGATTAATAACGTTTGTTTATGTAAGCTAAATAAAAGAAGGCAAGAGGTTTTTGTTTACTTTTTTTTTTTTTTTTTTTTTTTTTTGTCGAAAAGCTTACCTAAGGAAGCGTCGTAGGTGTTCATATACTCGGAAGTCATAAATTGATTCACTAAAGCCGTTTTGCCGACCCCCGAATCACCTAACAAAACGACCCTGTATTTTGTAACGTCTTCGTCTTCTGCTTCGCTAGTTGAGACGTTGTTGTAACTCGATCCGCAGCATGAGCCTTCGAAAGGGCTTCTTTCCCCCGTTGAATTAACACCTGACCTAAAACATAAAAAACAAAAATAAATAAATAAATAAAATGGTGGAAAATTACAAAAAAAATTGGTTTCGCGAACGGTTAAATTCATTGACAGGCTTTCATGGTTGACCCGGAAAAAGCTTTCGAATGCTTTTTAATAAAGCGTATGCACAAACCTCAATATTCCTATTCCGCGACCTCAAAAACCCGCATATTGGAAATCGTAATGAAAAATAAATTACGTTTTTTAGGAAAATTTTATTACTCGGAAAATATCATGGGGTCTGTCCTCGTTGACATCAACGTAATTTCTTTTAAAATCGTTTTTAACAGGAGATGAAAAGCGTTATTAAATATTGCGTCAGCACTTCCGGGAAAAGGGGCGATTCGAAATTAAAATTGGCTAAAATAAAACCCTTTGTGACTTGACTTATTATTTGAATAGTTCCAGGCAAGACTTTAGCTTAGGGATGTAGCAAAACCAGAGCTGAGAGGCTTCGTGCCTGCAATTGGCCTCCTCGCAGCTACCGCGGAGGATACAGGTTTTAAGCCACCTTGTCTTGAGGACGGGAACTTTTCCTTTCAAGGCTAGGGTGGTTCAAAAAGAATCGATGTTTTCAAGACTGAATTTTGAAATTGGTATCATAAACTATCTAAAAACACATCCTGATTTTTTTTCAATTTTTCAGAAAATTGTTTGGAGGGTCGTCCATATATTAGATAACTCTTGGAGGAGAAGGGGGGAGATCGAAGGTTGCGTTACCTTCCATAAGACTCTACACGGAGATCAGCGGGTGAAATTAGGAAAAATGCTTAGGTTATGGGAGCAAAAGAAACGTTTATGTTTCCGTTTCCGAACTTACATAAGCTAAACATACGCGCTACAAAAGTGCTTTCACCCAGTGATAAAAATTAGAGATATCAAAGGGAGGGGGATTTCAAAAATTGGCGAAAATAGCGTTGCGTAATATATGGAAGATTCCTAGAGATTGAGCAAATTACGGTACATTTTTCATATATGCTAAAGAACTTAAACTAAAATCTGTAATATTTTAAATAAGATTTTACCAACCATCCGCCATCTTGAATTTTGGTTTTTTAAAAGTCATATTCGGTTTCCGCAGGCAGGGATGATTGTTTTAAAACAAATTGGTTTAAAACACGGTGTTTTAAAACGTTTTAAAACATTTGAATAAAAAACACCGTTTTTAAAAATTTGAATAAAAATAGAAACGAATTTAAAACATTTTGAACGTGTTTTAAAACATGTTTTAAAACGTTTTAAAACCAGGCCGAATAAAAGATGTTTTAAAATGTTTTAAAACAAGGGAAAATAATATAAAACGTTTTAAACTGTTTTTAATTAAAAAATGTTTTAAACAGCAACCCTGTACCGCAGGTCAAAATACCCCTAGTTGCATGGTTTTTACAATTTTTTAAGAAAATTAAATTAAAACTTTCGAGGTTTGTAAATCTGATGGATTGATGGATGGACCCGTTGGCGTCTGGACATTAAAATCCATGGGTCCGTATATGGATCCATGGGAGGCAAAGGGTTAAATGATATTGGAGCTCCAGCTGAGAGTCCGTCTTATTGACTTTTTTTTCCCCTCAAAACTTTTATGTAACGCGAAATTTGATTTTATCCCCTACCCCTACCCCTACCCCTACCCCTACCCCTACCCCTACCCATACCCATACCTATACCCATACCCACACCCACACCCACACCCACACCCATGCCTATTTTCTTACCACCATTAAGAAAAAGAAGCGCCAGCAAAAGAAACCAAAATCGGAAAACTTATAAAAAGGAAAGAAAACGATTTCCCCAACTCGAGGTTAACAAGAAAAGCAAAAGATTTATTAGGGAAATCTTTAAGGAAGCAATATATACAAAAAATATATCCCCGCAGTCTAAAAATAAAAAGAAAAGGTTCTTTTTTTTCTCTTTCTTTTTCTTTGGAATTCCACAACTCGAGTTTTTTTACCTAAAAATAAAAAGGAGAGTATTCCGAAAATAGTTTTAATCGTCCGAAAATAAATTCATAATTCTCTAAATTTTTATGGCTAAAATTCCATTGTAGCATAAAACGACAATTTTGATTATTGACCTTTCACTTCATTTAAGTAGAAAGAGAGAGGGGGCAAAAGGAAGTTGGAAAGATAAATAAGAAAGTTTAAGAGCTTTATCTGAGAGATGACCGTTTTGCTTAAGGATGGGGCATTTAATAGCCTCGAGGAGTTTCAGAGAGTTTATGGCAATTTTAAAATGATTTCCAGTCGTAATCTTTATTAAGGCTCCTTTGAATCCTTTCGGCTGTTGCTGAAAGTGATGTTAAGGAATTTCAGCACTATCCTGCGTTGCAGCATGAAGAGAGTCACATGTTAAGGCATACAAATCAGGGAGTAGATATTTTGAATCTGTTGCTTGAGGGTGTAGGGCCGTATCCAATCTAAGATAGGGGTGGCAAAACGCTCAAAAAATAAAGGGATCTGTTCGGTTTGGTTTTCTTTTTTAAGTTAAAAAGTTGAAATCGGTTTGGTTTCGGCTAAAATGCAGGAGTCCGAAGCCGGTAAAAATTGGATGGAGCCGACGCCGAAATGTCCAAAGTGGGGGAGCTGGATTAACAAAATTTTTGACGCTGGTGCTGGTGCCGAGCAGATTCCAGCATCGGTGCCTTCACCACTGTCAATTTTTTTTAACAAAAACCAATGATATTCGATTTTTTTCATATTTTCCCTTAAATTTCTGGACTATTAAAAAAAAGTTTGGAAATATAGTGAAACAACCCTGTTGGAAAACATCGATTTTTTTGGGACCACCCTGATACCGACTTTGTACAGATCTATAAATGAAATCCACTGACACTTTTGGAAGGGCTCCGTTTTCTTGGTAGTATCCTTTTTTTTTCCTAAAGAAAAACCACAAAAAGCATTTAATTACCTTCGGCGATAAATCTCCCCTTCCTTTCCCTTTTCCCCCCTTTTTTGTTTTAAACTATAATCATTTGGAAAATTTCAAATTATCTATTCAGCTACGGAAATGAAAGCTCACGGTTGAGAAAATCATCCTTCAAGTCCATCAACCCGGAAAACCCCCTCATCCGAACCCCCCCCCCCTCCATAAAGGAAATCTCGGTTTCCCGGGCTATCATCGCTAATTCCGATTCGAAATAACCCGGAAGATTTTTTTTTTCCTATGAGCTCCGGATCTTGTGGTCTTTTTTCCCCGGAAAAAAAAAAAAAATATTATAATATACAATATAGCGGGAAAATGAAACGGCGGAAGGCAGGGGAAGGAAAAAAAAAAAAAATCTGACAACAATCGAAATTGAAATGCATAAATCAGCATGAGGTTCGCAAAAACCGAGGCTCTGGTACCCCAGGCGGTTTATCTTTCTGATAATGAAATGAAAAAAAAAAAATGAAAAAGAATGACAATTGCAAAATCTATCCTCCCGCCTAGTTTTTTCTTTTTTTTTTTTTTTCTTTCGTTCGAATGAAATTCTTTTTCTTTTTATGAGAATGGTCATGCAAATTTCCACTCCATCGCTTTTTTTTTTTTCTTTTTCTTTTCGAATTAACACATCGGCTCCCCCCCCCCCCTCCTCCACTACATCGAAATCGTTAAAATAAAAAATCGTTCCGGTAATTTGTCGAGAAAAGGGGGAGGGGGAGGGGTTTTTGCCGTTACCCTACCAGATCGGAATTCCCTGAGTTTCCCGTTTGGGAAAAACCAAACGGAATCTTTTACAGTACGTGGTCGCTAAATAAATAATTATGTTCTTTTTTATTTGGGGGAAAAAAAGAGGTCGGGAACGTGAGCGTTCAACTAATTTCCAGGGAAAAGTAAAACAGAAGGAAATCGATTTGCGGAGAAAGAGGAAGGAGGGAGGGGAGAGGTAGTAGTAGCAGGATATAAATCGGTCCTGGAATACCGAACGAAAATTTTCCTCCCTCTCTTTTTTCTGTATCAATTTCAATTTTATTTATTTTTAACGGGTTGTTTCACGTCTGTTGACGCTATTTTTAACGGTTCTATTTTTTATTTATTTGATTTTAAATGCGAGAGATGATCTGTTTCGTCAGATTCATTTTTTCAAAACTCGCATCTAAAAAAGGCAGCAAAATTCAAACCCTGATTTTATAAAGTTAGAGCACCAGTTGTTTGACCATAGGTAATCCAATTCTGGTCACTACTCGTCAAATGACCAGTAGGAGGTCAATCAGTTATAATTTTGGAAATTGAAATTATGAAGTGTGAACTTTTTTCCTGGACTTTTAATCGGCTATTTTCGTGGCAACGGTCCATTACTCGGTCTTTATCCAGTAATGATTGTTGAGAGTTTTTTCGAAGGACCTTGGATGAGGGTTAAGGGGACAGACATTTCCCCCCCCCCCCCCAAACCTACCGAAGGGCTGTCTATAAATATGTCAGGGGGGCGGGGGTCTGACCAATAGGGTTGGTCGAAACTGATGAATTTTGGAATTTGAAAGCTCTTGATAATGAAATGGGTACCTTTTGGCATCACTATTAACCCTAATTTTTTCCAGATTTTTTAAGGTCATCTTGAGGTCGCACGACGACCTTGAAGTTTTTGAAAAGCCCCGGCAACAACAAGAATTTTTTTTTCTGAAAAAAGTAAAGGTATTAGTTCATTTACACCGCTGGAGTTTTAAAACAAAAAAATTAATTTTGTTTTTGAGAATTGGGTTTTTTACAAATGAAAATGAGACCGGATCGCACCGAAACCGTGCCAAAAAGTTTTTGTATGTTTCAAAAGCAAAGATTCAACATTTGAAATGTATGAAAAAGACTTAATAGTTCCAAAATTTGATAATTTTTTAAAATGTTTTCGCATTAAAAAACTAAAACGCCATTGTTGATTTTTTGTTTTGAAATAGTTCCCAATTTCACCGCTAGAGCGCTGTACTGTAGAAACCAACTAGAACGCTGTACACTGAAAATCCCTTTAGGTTGGTTCAACCAAAATGTCAGTAAAGCAAACATCACCTCAATAATTTTGGTTAGGACAACCAATTTTTTGGTTCAGCCAATCAAATTCGGTCCTAACCAAAATTTTTGGGGTAATATTTGCTCCACTAACATTTTGGTTGGGTCAACTAAATCGTTTTTCTGTGCAAAAATTCCTGATAAATTATTCGATAAATTTTTTCGATAAAGCGTTACCAAAAATCCTCGATGATCTTATTTAAAATTTTCAATAAAATTTATATTAAAATTTCCAATAAAAATGTTTCTGATATTTATATTTTGGATTAAAACATCGAAGATGTTTGAAAAAATTTATCTAAAATTTTATCAAATCTTTGTTTCAAAAACTGTTTTTTCAATATTTTATCAAAAATCATTAAAGTCTAAAAAATTTTCTAAAAATTCCCCCCCCTTTTTTTTTTTTTTTTTAATTTATCAAAAATTTACAATATTTTGTAAACAATTTTATTCATTGAAAATTTTTAAAAATTTTTAAGGATTATCAAGGATTTTTGATAAAATGTTGAAAAATTTATGTAAAAGTTTTAAAATATTTTTTTTTTTCTTTTTTTTAATGTTTGGTGTCCATAACACCAAGACAGCCGGAAACAACAAAACCATCATGGTGCGCCCTAAGACGTAGTCCTACAGCGCTCTAGCGGTGAAATTGGGAACTGTTTCAACAAAAAAAAATAAACAATGGCGGTTTTTTTTTTATTGCGAAAACATTTTAAAAAATTATTAAATTTAGGAGCCATAAAGTCTTTTTTATACATTTTAAATATTTAACCTTTGCCTCTGAGACATAACAAAACTTTTTGGCACGGCGATCTCATTTTTATTTGTAAAAATCCAAATTTTCAAAAACAAAATTAATTTTATTTTAAATCGATATAAATTTTCCACCGCGGGGCTAACCGGTCGGATAGAGTAAACGAACTAATACCTTAATTTTCCTCTTCCTTCCCTTTTTATTTCCAAAATAGTTCTTTTTTTTGTTTCCTTTTCAATCTTCGAAAATATCCCAAATGAACAGGTAAACGGGAAAGGCAGCTAACAATCGATGTTATTACTGAAGTAAGATATACTTGAAAGTCTCGAGAAGCTCGTAATGAATGGTAGAGAGAGTTGCTCGAGCCCCATGATATTTGCTCCTCTTGACTTTTTCAAGGGAGTTTTTCAACCTCTCCTTTTGAAGCCCAGGGATAGGCATGCTCAGTTAAATGGAAATAAGAGAAAACAAAACAACATAGCACAGCACACACACGCACGGAAAAAAAAAAAAAGAACCGTTTGACATTTTCTCTCTTTATGTTAAATTTTTGCTCGGTACTAGTTTTTCGTTTTATAATTAAAAGCCTTTGGTGCGGTTTGCTTAATCGTGATAATCGAATGACGGTCAATTCAGAGCAGAAACAACGCATGGAAAAACATGAAAGCTGAGTTCTGGCAAAAAGTTCCCCTGATTCGAAAAAATTCTTGAGGCGGTTTCTTGAAACGAAGGAAATGGTTTTATTGCCTGACGAATTGAGAAGCAAAATCATTATTAGCAAACAAATGTATGTTTTTTTTCGGAGGGAGGGAGAAAATGGGGCGGTGAATTTTTTATTTTTTTATTTATCAGAATTTTTGCAACCCTACCTGATAAGATAGCACTCGAGATTTCTTGCTGGTTCGGTAATTTTCAATCCTAAGCTATAAAATATTACGCTCGATCTGATGTAAATCAATAAAACTTCTGTTCTTCATTTGCTTAAGGCGCGTGATTCCTTTCACGTCGTCTTGTATAAAATTTCATAAATAGACAAAGTTGACCTAATTCATAGCGTGTAACATAAAACTGCTCTATCTGCCCACGGTGCTCAACCAGTCTCCGATTATCGGGCGGAATGGACGAAAAAATCTGACTTCACAGCGGGTTTAGGGATCATGAATATAGTCCGAAACAAGCAACCGCAAAATCGCGTCAGATCATCCTGGGCCCCCACTAGGGGCCCCCGGGAGCCCTAAACTTCTCCTTAATCGTGTTGTATGTCATATGAAAACCCGTTGCAAATGCTGTCGAATGAGACCTTACAGAGATTTCTATCTGCTATAGGCATAAAGATATCGTCATTTAAATCATTCAAAATGGAGGATCAATTTTAGACCCTTTTAAATGACTGTATCTTCATGCCTATAACAGATAGAAATCTCTGTAAGGTCTCATTCGACAGCATTTGCAACGGGTTTTCATATGATATACAACACGACTAAGGAGAAGTTTGGAGCTCCCGGGGGCCCCTGGTGGGGGCCCAGGATGATCTGACGCGATTTTGCGGTTGCTTGTTTCGGACTATATTCATGATCCCTAAACCCGCTGTGAAGTCAGATTTTTTCGTCCATTCCGCCCGATAATCGGAGACTGGTTGAGCACCGTGTGCCCTTTTAGCGTCGGAATTTTACTATGCAAAATTTATAAGATTATTAATAATATTATAGAGCTGTATTTAGGGAATATTAAGATTTTGCAAAGAGCAATCGGTTTTAGCTTCGGTTGTAGCTGTAACACCCCAATTTTACGATGAAACATGTTGCAGTAACATGTTGCTCAAAATGTTCCAGCGTTAGAAACATGTTACGAACGTGTTGCGCAACATTAGGGTGCAAATTTACTATAAAATGTTGGACCATAATGTTGGTACCACAAATTGGACAACTGGCACAAGTTGGTAACACATGTTGTGGAAACATGTTTGACAAACGAACGAATCGACTATTGCAGAACTTACTGCTAAGTTGCAAATTCACTATGGAATGTTGAACCAACATGTTGGTACAAAACGTTGTACCAACATGTTGATCCAACATTCCATAGTGAATGGTAGTCCACCATAGTGTGGAATGTTGGGTTAACAAGTTAGTACAGCATGTTGGTCCAATTTTTGTACCAACATGTTGGTACAACAAGGGATTGTCAAAGAGAATGTTATATCAACATGTTGGTCCAATATTCAATAGTGAATTTGCACCCTTACATACCAACAAAGTTGGTCCAACAAGGTGGTACAACATGTTGGTCCAACGAAATGGTACAAGTTGGTACAACATGTTGGTCCAACATTCCATAGTGAATTTGCACCCTTAGAAAATAAAAAATAAAAAATAAAAAATAAAAAATAAAAAATAAAAATTTTTGACATTTTATGTTGGCAACATGTTAGTGAAACATGTTTCGTCGTGAAATTGCCACCCAAGACGAGGGGCTAATTTATTACACATTTAGGCGTACACTTGACTTTGCAATATATTGCATTTCTCTAAATAGCATTGTATGCATTTTGAACTACCAACTTTGTATTGAAACTGCATTACAGATTGCATTGCCTTTGCATTAGATATAGTACCAATTTTTTAGGTGCAATCTCGCTGCATTATATGCATTACTTTGCATTAGCATTATATTTGCATTGTTTGCATCCCCTGCATTACCACTGCTTTCCTTGCATTACCTTTGCATTAGATATAGTACCAATCCTTAGGTGCAATCTCGCTGCATCATATGCATTACTTTGTATTTGCATTATATTTGCATTGTTTGCATCACTTGCATTACCACGGCTTTTCTTACATTTGTGCATTTTTGCACTACCGTGTAAACAGAATTTCTACCGAGGGGTTACTCAATCATGCATTTCGGTGTATTCTTGACTTTGCATTATATCGCATCACCTTTCCATTATTAATGCACTTTCATTACATCGCTTCCCTTTTGCATTATTAAATGCACTTGCATTGGTCCATGCATCATGTTGCGCGTTATTTGCATCACCTTTGCATTGCTTTGCTTGCATTACTTTATATTTTTGCACTACGGTGTACACTTTTTTTGGGAGTGAGTACCCCTCGCTAAAAAACCTACATCAGGCTATTAGAGCACCGCAGAACGTCAGACGTCAATAAGACGTCTTAATGACGTCATTTTGACATTTGAATTTCAAAATCGAGAAGACGTCAGTGTGACGTCACACTGTGACTAATTATTATCGGTAATATTCTTTTGATGTCATTTTGACGTCGAAAATTCGTCCCGGAAAATGACCACACCTGCCGACACGTCACAATGACGTCACATTTTTCGCTGGGATTTGATCTTTCATTCAATAATTTTGCTAAGTTCCCTCTTTTTTTTTTTTTTTTTTTTTTTGTCTGCTGTGGATGTGAAATGCAAAAGAAAAATAAAAACCGACCTGACCCGGATGTGCAAAATCGTGAATTTTTTCTTTTATTTCTTCTAATCAAGCGGTTGAGGGAAAGTCACGCAGATTACTTCGCGACCTGCGTATCAATTCCTTAAATCCGCTTCCGATGAAGACAACGGGAAAAAAATGAAAAAAAAAGAAAAAAAAAAAAAAAAAAAAAAAAAAAAGAACAAGGGAAAAAAAAGGAAATCATTAGTCTTGCATTGTGTTACTCCACGACAGAAAAACGTGTCTTGCGTACAGCTATCCAATTTAATGACACGACCTGGCATTTTTTTTTTTTTCGTTTTACAAACCACTGACTGGTACCCCGATATTTGATCAAGGGATGACAAGCCAACAAACGATGTCGCTGGAAGATTTTCCGAAAATGTTTTCCTAAGAGATTGCACTCGCTGTTAATCAAATCATTAGTCTTGCATTGTATTTTAAAGGGGAAAGAGAAAAAGCGTTTTATGTACTGGATTTTTCATCAATCATTATTTATACCTAGCACTTTTACCTCACGCAAAACGCTACGGGGTTGATTAATGAATATCTTTTTGTATTTTATTATGATTGATTTTTTGGAATGAAGAATTTCCTTTACCGGGTCACTGAAAAGTTCCCACGAAGTGCTTTTTACAAAAATTGTGCTGCTCTTTTTCGTGATATCAAAAGAAAAAAAAAAGGCCGGTCACTTAATCGTAAATTTTATATATATCCTTAACTTTTAACGCTGACCGGGGACGATTCATTAAACGTCCGAAGTATAAAATTCCCATTTTCGCAGGTTTAGAGAAATGCAATACATCAATGTCAAAGTTTTCCCCAGCGCGCTTTCGACGGTGAAACAAAAAACCGCCTTTTTTTTTTAGGTTTTTGCTGTTTCGAAAGGGGGGGATGGTGTTGTATTTGGGTTTATCGTGCTTTTACATCTTGTTTCACATTAAATTAAGTAATTTGACTTACACGAGGGTGGCTAAATATTACAGGGTCAAAGCATATTTTTAAAATTAATTTATTCCTTTGATTGCTATTTTTTTTTTGGGGGGGGGGGAGGAGGGGGTGGTTATATTAAGGCTAAATTTGGTTTCATTCGTTCGGAGCCAATGTACTACGATGTGTGATGTACCGTTATCACGATATAATTCTAAAGTCTTTACCTAATCCATTTACAAAGCTTCTAAATTTAAAGAAAAAAAATATTTCAATTTTTTGAATTAAAAGAAAAAAATATTGAACTTTGAACTGGACCCTGCTATTTTTCTTCAGTGCTGCGGTTTCGTTTCTGATGCCGATTTCCAAAATTTTTCAATATTTTTCGGGGCAATTCTGATTCCGATTCCGACTTGAGAGAAAAAAATTAAGATTTCGACTCCCCGAATCCAATTAGAAAATATTTCAGTGGTGCCAACTTCGATTTCTGATTCGGATACTTTTGGAAAAGTACTAGAAAGTACCAGAAGTACTAGAAGTTCCAGAAAGAACAAAATTACGAAAATTCGGGTAAATTTGGTCCACCCTAGACTCCCTAATGGTTTCAACTTAGTCCTAAAAATTATTTCCAAACGCTAAAAACTTTTTTAAAAAAAATTTATAGATGATGATGGCAATAACATCCACATTTTGAAAATTAATCTATTTATCGACTTCCGCTTTTGAACTCGCTTTACACTTTGGTTCTCATAGAGCTCTTGGAGAAGTGCAGTATATCATTTAGAAGTTGGAAATCGTTTTCAAGACTTAACAAATACCACCAAACGAAATAATTCATTGGGATTCCAAGCTAGTATATGACATTTCGGTTTCTAAATCATTCAAATACAAACATAATCTGGAGTTGCATGCTATGATTTAATTGCTCTGCGAGACGCACATACAAACAGTATATTGATAAATCTATTCCTGATAACAGGAAATATTTGTTAATGGATGCATCACATTGTTTTTTAATGTCATTTAAAAGCCAATATCGTGTTTTTTAATATCATTTCAATTACTTTTCTCGGAAAAGCGTGCTTATTGATTCAGAGGTGGTGAGGTCGGGAAAAATATATATCTAAAAAAGAAAAAGGGAAAGTAAGTCTTTCAGAAGAAAATAGGGCGGAAAATCAGCCTAATCCAATTTAGAAAAAAACAGACCAAAAACATTTGAAAACTGATCTCTGAAATGGAGGCCTTATTATTTTTGAAGTAGAAACTTGAGTGTTTAGCGTATGGAAGGGTAAATTCCTAATTCCTGAGAAAGCATAGCGGTCCGGAAAAAAAAATAAGTGGCCAAAATTCATTCCCAAGTCTGTGTGAAACTTAGAAAGAAGGTGAAGGTGTCAAAAGCTTCGATATTTTATGCAATTAAAAACTTGCTGCCCGTGCCCCAAAATTCAGAATGGCGGGAAAAATATGGAAGCCAAAATATTTAATTATGAATGAAATTTCATGAATATTTATTTTTAAGTATTTTTGTAGCTGCTGATTTCATAACTGGAACAATTATTTTGAAATTCAAGATGGCGGACTTAATACGGTGACAAGTGTTAAAAAAAGTTAAAGTTGTTAAATTTTCATGAAAATTTGTACTAAGGGGTTTTCGAAGTCGCTGATCTCGAATTCATAACCTATTTTTCTGAATTTCTAACATACAACGAGTAATTTCGATTTATCGAGTCCCTTAAAGAAATTTTAGAAAACTATTAGCGGATTCGAGATCAGCGACCTCGAAAACCCCTAAGTACAAATTTTTATGAAAATTTAGCAACTTTAACTTTTTATTACATTTGTCGCCAGACTAAGTCCGCCATCTTGAATTTCAAAATAATTGTTCCAGATATAAAATCAGCAGCCACAAAAATACCTAAAAATAAATATTCATGAAATTTACATCATAGTTAAAAATATTGGCTTCCGTATTTTGCCCTCCATTTTGAATTTTGGGGCACGGGCAGCAGGTTTTAATTGCATAAAATATCGAAGCTTTTGACACCTTCATCTTCTTTCTAAGTTACACACAGACTTGGGAATGAGTTCTGGCCATTTATTTTTTTGTTCGGACTACTGTGGAAAGGGTCAAATATTCCAAATCCAAAAATTACAGTGGATCCTTCTAGAACGGCTCGCCAGTCGCTCGTGATTTCAAAGTCTCATGAAAATTCTTGTTTTTCGATATTGTTTGATTCGTTCCTTCGAATTCAAAGAATTTTATTTTTTAGCAAAAGAAAAGAAAAAAAAAATCAAGTTGATCATAAAAGTTGAACTAAACTCATTATGGGAATTCTTCATTAACAATTTGACCTCGTTTTCCAGGTTTTCATCAAACATCGAAAAGGAGGAAAAGAGGGAATCCGGAGAGAGGAAAGGAAAAAGGATGAGGGAAAACCGCGCTTTAAGAGTTTGTAAATCAAGGTAGGTGATGCTTTTGGGAAAACTTGATAGCTTAATAATATCGGTGTAAATCAGTTTCCATTCATCGCGTATTATATTCGTGGTGTATAGATTTATATCAGCATTGAATACGTGGAAAAGATACTCGTATCAATTAGAAAGGGAAGACTCAAAGCTCACTAAACTCGCCCTTTTTCTAAAGAATCAAGAGATAAAACTAAAATCCCACGTTCAACCTTTCTTTTTCTTCTACTTCTTCTTCTTCTTCTTCGTCTTCTTCTTTTTTTTTCTTTCTTTGTATTTTCAATTTCCTTCAAAATTCACTGAAAGACCGATTTTTTTCTTCTTTTTTTTTACGCTTTTTTTATAACGTGGAAAATGATTCGGTGTGTTTGGTTATAGGAGAGGACGATCATCTTCTAAGGATTTGCTTAACAAAGAGAGGAGGAAAAAAAAAAAAGTAAACGTGTTCATTTTCCTGAATTCTCATGTGACTCGTAGACTCATTTTCAGTAACGTTTCCGACTCCCTGACTTTTTTTTTTTTTAAGACACGTTTGCGTTTTATTTTTGCGGTGAAAAAATAAAGCGATTTTATGTAAGAGTTCACGGTCGGATAGATCCTTTTTTTTCTGGTAAAAGTGAAGTTGACCCGTCGCACCTGATACTTAAAATTCAACTCGGTAAGGGACCTGCTAAATCGATTTCAAATCTGGAATTCATGTTTTTTTTAAAGGAGTTGCCAGGTTTTATGCTTTGGTAAGACATTGAAGGAAACATCTCCTGGAAACTTAAAAAAGTTTAAATTTCCTGCTTTCTGTTCTATATTTCGTGACATTTCATTAGTATTTCGGTCAAGCGGTTTATGCAATAGGGTGGATCGAAAACCACGAATTTTTGAATTTGAAAATGTCACAGCGTGGGAAAGTTGCATTTTACCGTCCATATTAACCATAATTTTTTTTCAGATTTTTCGGAGGCCGATTTCTGCTGCCCCCAGAGCAGAGGGCAAAAGTTTTCCAAAGTCTCATAAGGGCCGAAAAAATTAGAGCCGTATTTTGGTGCGAAAGAGTTCATTTTCTATCGGAAATTTTCCGGAAATTTCAAAAATGAAATCAGTTTTAGAGTAATTGGAGCCATTTTTAAAAATATTTGTTAGTTGAAATCGGAATCGGAATCGGAATCGGAATTGCAGGTCTGGTTAATTTAAAACTGGGTTTAAAAAATTCGCCTCTATCGTTAAGAGTTAAGGAAAAAGGGATTTTTTCCGCCCAAAAATTAAAAAAAATTTAAGACGGGTTGCTTTTCTGGGAGGGCGCACGGGCCCCCTACGTAACACAGTGGTTCAGAAGAAAAAAAAAGAGGCCAAAACTCATTCCCAAGTCTGTGTGAAACTTAAAAAAAAGATAAAGGTGTCAAAGGCTTCGATATTTTGTGCAATTAAAAACCTGCTGTCCGTGGCCCAAAATTCAAAATGGCGGGCAAAATATGGAAGCCAAAATTTTTAATTATGAATGTTTTATGAATATTCATTTTTAGGTATTTTTGTAGCTGCTAATTTCATTTCTGGAATAATTATTTTGAAAAAGATGGCGACAAAAGTATAAACAAGTTAAAGTTGTTAAATTTTCATGACAATTTGAACTAAGGGGTTTTTGAGGTCGCTGATCTCGAATCCGTTAACCGTTTTTCAAAATTTCGAACATGCAATGAGTAATTTAATTTTTTTCGATTTATTGAGTCCCTTAAAAAAATTGTAGAAAACTATTAGCGGATTTGAGATCAGTGACCTCGAAAACCCTTTAGTACAAATTTTCATGAAAATTTAACAACTTTAACTTTTTTTCCATTTGTCGCCATACTAAGTCCGCCATCTTGAATTTCAAAGTAATTATTTCAGATATGAAATCAGCAATCACAAAAATACCTGAAAATAAATATTCATGAAATTTCAATCATAATTAAAAATTTTGGCTTCCATATTTTTCCCGCTATTTTGAATTTTGGGGCACGGACAGCAAGTTTTTAATTGCACAAAATATCGAAGCTTTTGACACCTTCACCTTTTTTCTAAGCTTCATACAGACTTGGGAATCAGTTCTGGCCATTTATTTTTTTTTCCGGACCACTATGAGCTGTCTAGTAAAAAATCTGGAAAAAAAAAATTGAGTCCATTTGTGGAACAGAGACCACAAAATTCCCGGGGCGAAACATTTTAATTCAAAAGTTGTCACCCCTAATAGAGCTTTCACTGTATACAAAAAAAAATCAGATTTTTTTTTCTTTTCCGATCTCTTAACGAAACATACGCCGCTAATAATTTCCCTTTAAAATCCTCATAACCAGACAATAAGAGGTAATGCGTTATCAACAAGCTTAACACATGCTACATTTTCTTATTCGATGACGGTTAGAAGTAATTATCTGCTTAACAAGGCGCCTTATGTGGCAACTGAAATGTGTATATGTAAAAAGGAAAGTTCATTCTCATTTGGAAAATGATATGTTACACTTCGGCTTTAATTAATTTTCACTTGCGTTTTGTAAAACATTCTTGCACGGTACTACTGTTTCCCTCTCCCCGATTTTAACCGGAATTATTCATACGGTGTAAATATTTAGTTTCTTTTTGTTCTATCTCGTATAAAATAGTTATCATCAAAGGGGGAAATGGTCAAAGTGCTAAAAGGATTATACATATAAAATTAATTAACCGGTATTGATTTTAAACCTCTTTTTTTGATCATACGACCGGTACGATATAAGCTTATTTTCTATTTTTAAAAAAGAAAAAATTTTACTTTTTCTTTTTATTATTTATACTTATTTCTTGTTTTTTTATACTCCTATCTCATTATTTTTTTTCCGGGAATTCACTGCATAAAAATGGAACGCTCGTGATCCAAGTTCCCATTCCGGGTTCTTCGGAAGTATCAATAATTTTTGGGGACTAAAAGAAAGTTTTTTGAGTAAAAAAAAAAAAAAATTGGAGACCGAGTCAAAACCCCGACATTCAAAACCCCGACATTGGAAATCGGGGTTTTGAATGACGGGGTTTTGATTTTTGACTTTTATATATTTTATTTTTAATTTAATTTAATTTATTTTTTATTTTTAAAAATATTTTTAAATGACGGGGTTTTGAAATCAGCAGTTAAGTCCTATATACATGGGCGGATCTAGGATTTTTTCCTAGAGGGGGCTCAGAATAGGGAAAAATATTTTCTGGGGGGGGGGGGGCTGATACCATTCAGGCCATATAATTTTCAAAATTCTAGGCAAGGCTAGCACCCCCCAGCCCCCCGAGATCCGCACATGCTTATATATTTAAACGCTAACGAAAATAAGCGATTCCCGACACGTACGGAGCCCCTTCCCGACCGATTTTGATAAAATTTTCAGGGGACAATAGATCCTCCTGACTTAAGAGTCTATGAGCTTTTATGAAATGAACATTTCCCTGAAAGCTTTAGAGAACTGAGAAGTTCTAGGGAGCTTTCAGCAGAAAGTCAAGATACCACACAGACCGGCAGAGACCGACGGAAATTCCACAAACCGAATGCAGTATAGGACTAAGCTCCCCATAGGAGGTGTTTCAGTATTTCGTAAGACCGGAAGGGGGAGGGGGTTCTCGAAATTCTTACGATTTTTTATGTATGGGGGAGGAGTTTGGAAAATCTCTGTAAGAATTTCTATTGCAATTTGTTGCTCAGAAAATTTTCTATATTTTAATTCTTACTAGTTCTATTACCTTCTATATAAGTGCTATTAAATTTAAAAACCCCGACATTTCAAAAATTTTAAAAAATTAAAAATAAATTAAAATAAATAAAAAATAAAATATAATAAAAGGCAAAAAGCAAAACCCCGACATTCAAAACCCCGATATCTAATGTCGGGGTTTTGAATGTCGGGGTTTTGCTAGGGTCCCAAAATTTGGATCAGGAACAAAATTTTTTAACTTATTTTTCAATTTTTGCTGCTTGTCCATTATGGCTCAAAATGAATTTTACAAAATTAATTTTATAAAATTATTGGGAATAATGGTTTTATTTTACTAATCGAACATGAGGATGACTTAAAAAAGAATAAGAAATCTGTCAAAAATAAATATGTTATGAAAAAAGAAAGAAAAAGCGCATAATTTCCGGTAATTTTATAAAATTAATTTTGTAAAATTAATTTAGGACCATAATGGAGAAGCAGCATTTCTTCTAATTCTTTCCCACCAGGAAATGGCGAAAACTTGTAAAAGTTTTTTTTATTTTTTTTCGCCATTTCCGAAAAAAATGCGAAACTTTTTTCTTTTTTTGTTGCTTAAGTCTTCTTTTTCAAATTCTCTATGGAAAGTTTAATTAAAATTTTTTAAATATCAAGATTTATAGCAAACGAAATTTTTTTGTCATATTTTCGCTTCTGAAAGTTTGATTTTTATCTTAGCTCCATAAGATAAGTATAGGAGGAAGAAATTCGTCATACGATAAACGTGTCAGCTCACAATTTTTAATTTGGACCATATCACAATAATTTGAAGACTCCTCGGGAATAAACAAAGATGTCCTATGCAAATGCCGTGGACATCTTTGTTTATTCCCGATGAGTCTTCATTTGTAATTTATTTATTTGCATTAATATCAAAAATATCATTTGAATGCCATTAATTAACATTCTAATTAAGTAATAATGCTCCCATAAGCTAAACATTAGGGTGGCCAAAAAAAAAATCGGCCATCTCTGATTTTCGTTCCATAGCAAAAAATGGGTTCTTTAGGATCATGGAGCACTTGTGATTTTTTTTTTTTTCAGATTTTTAAAAAAATTTTTAGAGGTTGCGCCCGAATTTTTTATGTTTTTTTTACTTTTTGCACTTTTATTTGATCAAATGTCAAAAATTCGAAGGGAAAAAATTCGATGACATAAAAAATTGATATTTTTACACAGTTAAAAAAAATATGTAAAAATTTAACAAAATCACTTATTAATATCGGTCCACATAAAAACGTCAACAAGCTCGACTGTGTTAAAAATAAAAACATTGAGCGGCCATAAGATCGTTTTTTATTTTTTGTCATTTGTTTTAGTCAACACAGCAAATTTGTTCTTTTTTAACATAGAAAACGTAACATGCTCAGTATGTAGACCCTTTTCTCACAGTGGTCCTGAACAAAAATATTATTCGACCGGGCCGGGGGGGTTGTGGGGGTAGGGGAAGACAATCAGGTAAGATTATGATTTTAGTGGATTTTGATAGTTAACATGTTTCCTAACAAAGCCTCATCAGCAGTTTTTTTTGACATTTTTGTCGAATAATATTTTTGTTCAGGACCACTGTGTTCTACATAATTACATATTTTTTTTACTGTGTAGGGTATAATACTTATGTATGTATGTATCCAGAAAAAATTTCACTTTGCCAAAGAATGAGACGTTAGGGTATATCATTTCCGACAAAGTTTTTCCGATTTTGCTCCTCCATGGAAAATAGGTTCATTTTATGTTAAAACTGAGATAAAAATTTTAAAATAATTTTTTTTTCACCGTTTAGGGGTTGCTCAAGGTCGATATAGGTTGCGGCGGTATGATTTATTTTAGGCAGGGCTGTATATTGGTAATACCTCACTAGTGAAAATATTGGTATTAACAAAAGTACTGTACCCTAGGGTTTTCGAGGTCGTAGAACACGAATTTCACTATCCCGAATTTTTCCGATTTACCCCTGTGACGTCATTAGCGTTTTTATCGAGCCAATGCTTGGTTCTTCCTCGTAAAATTCGGCTTAATCTCGAATTTGGAGCCCTGAAATTTTTTTTAAAAGTTGGTATCGCTCATACTTACGCTAAAATACTCGTAGAACACGAATTTCACTATCCCGATTTTCCCCGATCAACCCCTGAGTAGGAATATGAGTGTAAATTTGATTTTTTGGGCCAAAAATGGATTTTTGTGCCAAAAAATAACAACAACGCCTCACCTGTTTGATTTAGAGGTCATGTTCAATGAAATTTTTTACTCTGGTTACTCTAATTAATTATTATCTTTTGTGTTTCAAATCAATTTCCGAAATTTTTTGCCGTCGGAAAAAATTTGAAACTTCAAAAAAATTAAGGGTGGAATTTTCCGACCGTAAAAAATTTCGGAAATTGATTCGAAACACAAAAGATAATAATTAATTAGAGTAACCAGAGTAAAAAATTTCATTGAACATGACCTCTAAATCAAACAGGTGAGGCGTTGTTGTTATTTTTTGGCAGAAAAATCCATTTTTGGCCCAAAAAATCAAATTTACACTCATATTCCTACTCAGGGGTTGATCGGGGAAAATCGGGATAGTGAAATTCGTGTTCTACGAGTATTTTAGCGTAAGTATGAGCGATACCAACTTTTAAAAAAAATTTCAGGGCTCCAAATTCGAGATTAAGCCGAATTTTACGAGGAAGAACCAAGCATTGGCTCGATAAAAACGCTAATGACGTCACAGGGGTAAATCGGAAAAATTCGGGATAGTGAAATTCGTGTTCTACGACCTCGAAAACCCTAGGGTACAGTACTTTTGTTAATACCAATATTTTCACTAGTGAGGTATTACCATATACAGCCCTGCCTAAAATAAATCATACCGCCGCAACCTATATCGACCTTGAGCAACCCCTAAACGGTGAAAAAAAAATTATTTTAAAATTTTTATCTCAGTTTTAACATAAAATGAACCTATTTTCCATGGAGGAGCAAAATCGGAAAAACTTTGTCGGAAATGATATACCCTAATGAGACGTTATGGGTGTTATATGGCTTATTTCGGCGAAAACTGGTTTTTTTTATATCTGGCCCCAAAAGTTAAAAAAATTTCAAGATAGCCAAAATGACCCAGAGCCGAATTTAACACAAATGAGGCCCTAGGCAACCGTCTTGATGCGGCCCCCCAAACCTTTCTTCCTCAATACACTAAATCAGATATTTATCTTTTAGGAATTTTTCCAGAAAGTTTTGCTTTAGTTTTGTACGATTTGGCTTTTTTCCTTTGGCTTAAAGTAAATTGAATTTTAAAAACGGAAGTTATATTCTATAACAATCGTTTCTTTTTAAAGTTCTTTTCCCAACTCACCATAATTTAAAGCTCTACCTTTCTTTCTTTTTTGGCTGCAAAAAGGTCGATGATAGATTCAAAGTCGATTCACTAATACTTTAGGTTTAGTTTTAACTTTAAAAATATGATTTATCTTAGGATCGCTTTCTAAACTTTTTGAAAGTGCATCTGATTGAATTTTCTTCGCCTTCCTCTTTTTTGCAGCACTGTCTGAATGAGTTGAATACACACTTAAACCTTTTAAGTTTTACAATTTGTAAAAATAAAAAAAAAAAAAAAAAAAAAAAAAAATTGAAACCAGACTAAACGACGGAGACCACGAACCGATACTGAATATAAAAATTTCAATGACAGAAAAAAAGCGAGCTGGAATGAAATGCAAATAGTGTACTTAAAATGAATGAAAAATGAAAATTCCAAGAAAAAAATACCCTTAAAAAGTTGAACGGCCGATTTTTGAATAAGGCTTCCGTTCCGAATAATTAGTAAAATAAGACCGCTTGTTCGGATGTACTTTTTCAATGGCAGGTACAGAAGTTATGCTGGGTAATAAGGTTAATGCCTCCACATAACAGCCATTTTTTTATTCATAATTTTAACGAATGGGTGAAAAGGGATGGATAGAATTTGTTAGTTTTTTTTCTTTTTGAACGGCAGGTCTGCATAGTTGTGAATAACAATGCAGGCGATTTATAGTAGGTACAGTCTTTGTATGAAAAAAAAAAAATTTTTGCAATAAAGTTTTTAGAAACTGTAGTTAAGAAATAAAAAAAAAGTCTTGCCATCTCATATACGCGGGTCTTCAAGGACGTGCGGCCCCCTAAAAACGTGCGGCCCTCCGCAGTTGCCTATTTTGCCTACTGGAAAATTCGGCTCTGAAATGACCCAAAATAATGTAGATTCAACGCCTTTAATCCAATTTTTCGAGAAAAACCTATAAAGGCTGGTAGCGACTCCTATACATTTTTAAAAGTCTGAAAAAAATTGGAGAAGATATCTGGAGGTAGTAGAATCGATTTTGAGGTGTAGAATCAAAATGGGACACCATAAAATAATAAATAAATTTTTTAAATTTTGAAAAATATTATTTTTTAACCTGAAACCGTCCATACTCGAGCAAAATAAATTTTCTCCGAAAATTGGATTAAAGGCGATGAATCTACATTATTTTGGGTCATTTCATTTTGGCTATCTTGAAATTTTTTTAACTTTTGGGGTTGGCCAGATATAAAAAAACCAGTTTTCGCCGAAATAAGCCATTTAACATACGGTCTCATTCTTTGGCAAAGTGAAATTTTTTCTGGATACATACATACATAAGTATTATACCCTAAAAATATCAATTTTTTATGTCATCAAATTTTTTCCCTTCGAATTTTTGAAATTTGATCAAATAAAAGTGCAAAAAGTAAAAAAAAACAAAAAAATTCGGGCGCCACCTCTAAAAATTTTTTTAAAAATCTGAAAAAAAATCACATGTGTTCCATGATCCTAAAGAACCCATTTTTTGCTAGGGAACGAAAATCAGACATGGCCGATTTTTTTTGAGCCACCCTACTAAACATAGGAACTTAATTTTTACTCGAATTTCAAAATATGATCATCTTGACCTCATACCATTAAAAGCTAAGTCAATACAGTATCGTTGAATTAATCGTTTTGCATTCAATCGCTACTGTATCAAATATGATATACCCGTCCGATAGGTGTAATTTTTTGCTGTATCGAATATGATATACCTGCCCGCAAGAGGTTAAGCTCTATACGTTTCCTAATACTCAGCTTATTGACAGAAACGACCTTGGCCGGGAAAGATTTAAGCGAAGTAGTTTTTCTCATATCTACCGTATTCTTATAATTAATTTCAGACAACCGTAACCAATATACCTGTAATCCCGTCGCTAATGCCTTCGTAATCTTAATTTTCGCTTTTTTTTTTCTTTTTCTTATCAGGAATCCGATTACCCCATTTTTTCCGAAAGATTAAACTAAAACTTTTTAACAGAGAAAATGTCGATTTTCTGGATTTTTTAATTTATTATCTTTCTCTATAATTTTTCCCCGGTCTTTTTTTTTTTTTTTTTTCCTTTCCCTTCCTAAATGATCGATGTAATAATATTAAAATCGATTCCTTTGCTTTTCAGATGGGAATTTTGCGAGCAAAATATTTATTTCTGCAATATTTTTGGGATGGAAGCCCCAGCCGTTAAAACGTTGGAAAACCATCACACAGTAAGTAAGCATCCCCATTATGCTTAAAAAGTTTTAAAATAACATTTGGGGGACAGAAGGGGAAGGGGGGGGGACGATATCGAGTTCCATATTTTTCCAGCTTTAATTTATTTTAATTGACCCCTTGGCCCGAGCGCGTATAATTTTAATTGTTTGCTTTATCCCCGGACGACGACGACGCTTTCCCCTCCTCCCTCCCCGTGTGTTAAAATAGTTGGAAAATTGTGTATCCAATTTAAAAGGTTTTAATGCAGTAACGAATGACGAAAAAAAAGGAACTCGGGGAGAGGTTCGAATTAGCACGATTTCGAAATATCAGTTTTTCGAAAAATAAAAAAATCAAGCTCCCTCTGACGATCCTTAATTAATTTTACTGGGGGGAGGGAGGAAGAGGGGGGCGAGGGAAGGGGGAAGGGGGATTCTTAATGAACGTTCGACTGACCTGGTCCCAGCTGAATTAACGCTGGTGTTGCTCCTAGATCTCCTGTTGATAATTGAGTCTCCACAATTGATAACGGTTCCCTTGGTGATGCTAAACGTCCTTAACCTGTACAGGTCGTCCCCCGACCTCGGATTGTAGGGTTTCTCCGGCAGGGAGCAAACCCTCGGCCGAATGTGATCTGGCACTGCAAAAAAAGAAAAAAAAAAGTTTGTCTTTTGTTGTTGATTTAAAAGTTTTTTTTTTTTTTTTTTTTTTTGTGGCGACACGATAATGCGAAATGCACTTAAAAGGTGTTTTGAGAAGGTGGTTGTATAGGTGAGATGATTAATAGTGCTTGAGCGAGGACAGAGAAACGTTGTATACGAAGCACTCGAAACATCCACTCGAATTTTCCTCTTGGGAAAATACAAAACCATTTTCAGTTCTTAATGTTATATTTTCCAGAACCTTTAACGATTCGTTTAACTTTAGTTAGTGTAAATTTTAATACGGAGGCTTTAAAGCTAATATAAAGGTAAACTTGATATCTTACGGAAAAAGTTCTGGGTGTTTATGTTATTTTTTACGGCTTCCGGGTTTTCCTTTTGGAAGACTTTTTAAATACCGAAGGTAAAGGCTCGAAGTTTTCTTTATTAAGTTGTCGAGTCGAGGGGAATGCTCGTGGTGGTTACATCCATTGAAAGAGAACTGCAAGAAGTTTAGGGATATAAAATGAGGACTACACTGTAAAAAATTTTGTGTAATTTTAACACAATTTATAAGTCAAAAACGGTCCACACATTTTTATTTGTCAATAATAACACAATAACAAATATTGCCTAGCAACATGTGTCAAAATAACAATAAGTGTTTGTCAAAATTAACATAAAAAGATTAACAAACAAAGTATGTAGACCGAGTTTGTTAAAAATACACAAAATTTTTTACAGTGTAGGGTTATGCTGCTGGAAATTCCCGAGAAATCTGCAGATTTTTCCAGGAAAAAAATCTTTGGATATTTTTGGCTTGTATTAGTCGCTTTTAAGAATCGAAATATGACTAAATTTTTGTGTTGGGCCCAAAGTGGAAAAAACTGCCACGTGGTTACCATAAAGGTCGTGCTCCGAAAACGGATTTTTTTCATTTTTGGCCCATCGATAAGTACTTATGAGAGGCTATAAAATCGACCAGATTTCAGGGTAAAAATCTTTTCCGTTTTTGTGGTCGGTTATGATTTTGAAAATTCGGTTTTAATTTTTTTGCTTCAGAACGGGTTGTCCTGTATTGATTTCCGATCGGAAATGGGTAGCCTGTAATTACTCGCGTGGGCCTGCAAATTATAACGACCCACATGTGTCTCTGGTTTTTCCTTTCACCAAGAAAGTGGCAAAAAAACTGGCCAAAATCAAAAAAAATTTTTTTGTTCTAAAATGGTTTATTCTGGCCACCTGGCCAATTTTTTAAAAATCGACAATCAGGCTATATTGTAGCTCTAACTGAAAACTTTTTTTTGGCTTTTTGTTGTTTCAATCGGACAATCCGTTCTGGAGCAAAAAAAAATAAATACCTAATTTTCAAAATCATGACCAACCACAAAAACGGAAAAGATTTTGACTTTGATATTTGGGCCACTTTAGCCTTTCATTAGTACCTATCGATGGGCCGAAAATGAAAAAAAATCTATTTTTGGGGCATGACCCTTAGGGCAACCCGGTGGCAGCCTTTGTCATCAATTGCTTATGGGGCTTTTTTTCGTTCTAAAATGGTGATGATTTTAGACAGAATTCGTTCAATTGAGGTCAGTGATTTCTAATTTTTAATCCCATTTAATTATGGGGTAGCGGTCGTTACGCATTATGTATTTATAAGCGAAACGCATTTTAAGAGTAATTTACTTGTCTTTAGGGCCAGTAAAAAAGACCTGTTAATGTAAACATTTATGGTCTAGCGCTCGAAAAGTGACGTCAAAAATCAAATGGCTGCTGCCAAATTATAACTAAAAACTTTAAGTAAAAACTATGTTTTACAGCTAGAATCAAAATCTCGACATTTTTCCGCACCTCGCTTCGCTCGGCTCGGCAAAATCGGCCTCGAACTTGAAAAGTCTCGCTTTAGATTCTGACAGTGAAATATACTATTTTTCTCTGCCATTTTCAAAGATAAATCCCTGTAAATTTCCGGAGGATCTCATTTTGTAATGGTCTCTAAAGAGTACGAAGGATTTTTCGATAAAAAGTTTTTTCGGCCATTTGGAACCATTTTGGGCCTAATTTTGGGTCCTATAACTTTTTGCCCAACGTTTTTGCAACTGCGCTCATGCACAGATTTTCGAATTTTTTAGATATGCCCAAAACTATATACCGTAGCAGGGGGTTACTTTTTACTCTAGGGGGTTACTTTTGACACTTATTTTTTTAAAAAATACCGGAAAACAGCTAAGAATTTTTTCAAAAATTAAACTTATTCTAAATTATTGATTATTTTCGAGTGTTATGTTCAAACCTAGTTGCCTAAACTTGTTTTATAATGAAAATGTTAAGTTTTTAATACGAAAAGAAAAATAAGAAATCACACAGCCTAAAATACTTAGATGCATTCTGCTGCATCCACCGGTCAAATTGAAATTAAATTGCTTTTCGCACTTGCCCTATATAGTCTCTTAAACAATCATCCTAATTTCACTCAAAATTAAACTATTAGAAGCCAAAAAAAAAGAATTGAAAAGAAAAAAAAAAATTACGATCAATGGGGTTACTTTTTACAGATATTTCAATGGCGATGTCCTATGAGTGCTAAATCCACAGCGAATCGACAACGTTTTCATAGTTTTGATTACAGAAGCCAATAATATGTCATATCTTCTTCAATTATTAAAGATATTCAGGTACAGACATGATTGAATAAAGTAACCCCACTTTTGTTAGAACGACACATTTTGGAAAATCGAGTTTTTATACGTGTTAGAACAAGTATAGATATTACAACAGGGTATCGTATGAAAGCTAAAGGACCCCTCTTAAAGTTATATAAACATATTTTAATTTGGTTTTTAATTTTTTATCTGTTTCGTGGAAAAACCATCAAAAAGTGTAAAAAAGTAACCCCCTGCTATCGCACATTTTCTTCCAACTCGACAAGAGAAACTAATCGAAATAACGGTCAACGTCCAGTGAATCTTTTAAATCACAGAGGATAATGGGTCGGATGCTTGGGGAATTGTTTAACTATTACGACCACGCGTTTCAACCTGAAATCCCACATATAATGCATAGGCAAAAGGATGAAAACGAAGCGAGGAAAAGCCAAGTTTTCGACGATTAACGTCGTCGGCTACGTCTCCCACAAAACGGATATATACGTCTATCGGGCGACGAAATCAAAGCCTTTTAATTCCCCTTCCGACCTTTCCCCTCCCAATAGTCATTACTTGTTTTTCCTTAAAATTCGCTCTTTTCCAATATTCTATTCATTTCCCGGACGACGGGAAAATATTAAACCGCGGGAGAAATCAGGAAGCTTTTTCTTGTTATTAACTCCCAAACAAAGTTTTCTTAGCCTCGCCTTTTTCCCGGAGTGTAAAATCTAACCGACGATATGGGTTTTTTTGTTTTTTGTTCTTGGAAACTCGTTTTTAGGAAGTCTTTTTCCGCGAATCCTCCTCATCCGAAATCCTTTAAGAAAATAGAAAATAAAACCCCCGCCGTAAACTTTTTACTAAACATTTGACAATGCAATCAAAAGGAATCGAATTAACTTTTTTTTTTTTTTTTTTTTTCCTGAAATTGAAGCAATAAAAGCTAAGTCGGAGGAGTGAAAATGAAAGGGGCTTCCATTGTCTCTCTTTTTTTTCCGAATGAAAATAATTCAGATTTTCTGTTGGATATAAAACAAAGTGAAACGCATTAGACTCGTCAAGTGGTAGATTAACAAAATGTCGTGACAGTTGCAAAGGGAAATATCGAGGTTAAATATTGGACAGGGATAGCCAAAAGGCACGCAACCTTTAGATTACCTAACGGATGTTCTATTTGCGGCGTGGGATTGTATTTTCTGGAATTTTCTAGAGCGGAACCGGCTAAAAACTTTTTGATTTATCCTTTGGAGCTAAACAGGAAGCGGAGGGGATCCGGAGGGAGTTAGGATGAGGGAGGGGAAATATCAAACTTTGGCGTAAAAGCTTTTATTCTTCTTCTTTTTTTTTTTTTTTTTTTTTTCTCTGAAGAACGCAGAGATAGACGCAATCTTCTTAAGTCATTATAAAGTTGTTAAAACTTCCCTTCTTTAATAGTTATTAAAGGTTCTCAGGCCGATGAACACGAATTACTAGTGAAATCTGTTTTAGATTTTCAGTTTAAACTTGTTTCGTCTCGTCTCGTCTCTTCTTTTACGGCTCTGCGAGGTGAAAAAGGTGAAACTTTTAGATTTGAGTCACCTTTTTTTTTTTCTTTTCTTTACGAAAAAAAAGGGGAGAAAAACAACAAAAATGATGAATTATTACGAAGGAACGTCACTCTCTTAAAAGGAGAAATTTTTCACTGAAAGTCACGAAACCTCGGAGGGAGAAATGAAAAAAAAAAAAAAGATTTTCCCACTTAAATTTAAGCTGTAAAAATAAATTTACGAAAATGATTTAGTTTTATGAAAAAAAAAATCCTCATTTTAAATGATATAACTCTCTCTGGATACTTGTTTGGATCACTTGCGAGAGAGAGAGAAAAAGATTTCTCTTTTTTTTTTCTCCTTTTTCATCCCCTCGATTGTTTTTAAAAGTTTCATTATTGCGAACCTCTTATTTAATGAAATTTACGCAGAAGTCCCCTTTCCCGAGAATGTGAGCTTTTAGAAAACGACAGTGAAACTTTTTTTTTTTTTTTTTCAAATTGCTTTACCTTAGTTAAAAGTTTCCGTTTTTTTTTCCGAGGACTTTCCTATTCATGTGTGCGTTTATTGTTGGAAAAACGATATAAAAGAAAAAGATCTATTTTCGCGCATGCCTCGAAATTAAAATGTTGCAAGTTTTGTATCCCTTGGGTTTTCGGATGAAGTAAATTACTTTATTAAGGGGACATTGAACAATATCGTCATTCTTGGAGGGGAGGGGGGAGAGGATCAGAGATTGCAAATTCCCGACATATTTTCATTCCCGGGAATGGGGAATTCCCGTTTTTGAAAAAAAAAAAAAATATCGATCCCAGGAACGGGAATTCCCGCTTTGTTAGCTTTTTCATTTCTCGGAAATCGTGAAATTGATATTTGGATTCCAGGGAATCCCGGGAAAGCCAAGAGCTTATTTAGAGGACGAAAAAAAAAGGAAAATAACCCTGATTTCCGCGAAGGCGCTTTGGGCAAAAAAGGAAAAAAAAATTCTGATTTTTATCACTTTTTGTGAAGTATTGAAAATTTCATGTGATAAATAGTCAAAATGTTGAAAAAATCCATATTATTCCCGTACCGGGAAAAAACTTGTCAATCCCGGATATAGAAAATTCTCGGGAAGCGAAATTCCCGACGATTTAGAAAAAAAGGTTCCCGGGAAATTTTTTCGTGGAAAAATCTATTCCCGTCTCGTGAATGGAATTTCCGGGAGCAATCTCTAGAAAGGATTCTCGACTTTTACGACGAGTTGGACAAAGCATCCTATGGAAGACTGATGTTATTATTTACACTACGTCAAATCAGGGGCTTCATTTCATGCATAATTTTGCCAACAAAACACTCAGCCCCATTTTATTCCTGGGATTTCCCGTACGAAAAAGAGATGATAAATTGCATAAAAATCTATATAAAAGTGTGTGTGATGCATTCCGTTGTACGCACCAAAAAAAAAAAAAAAAAAAAAAAATTTCTGTACCAAAAAGTTTGCAAAATTTTCATCAAAATTTTCAATTTTTTTGGAATTTTATTTCGAAATTAAATTTGAACCACCTGTTGCCAGGCATGTGACTGATTCCGAGCATTTTTTGGCGAAAAATTTTCGGTGGAAAAGAAAAAAGATTTTCGCGGTCGGGGGCGGCGCGAAGCGCCGCGCGGAACGGCTAGTCGTGTATAAATTCAAAAAATTGGAATGACATGAAAATAACATTAACTATGCAAAAAGAACTTAATTTTTTTCAATTTTCCAACAAATCTAAAAACTGCTTTTAAAGGCAGGGAGAGTGTAATTCTCTCAGTCAAGGATCAAAGAGGGAACCGAGAAGATGTTCATTTTTTTGGGAAGACCGGGGAAAACTGGGAAGATGTTAATTTTTTTCACCCGAAAACTTTTTTCATCCTCCAATTTAGTTAAGCATAACATTTTGCATAAATAATGCATGGCGCACTCTAGATGTGCCTCCTACCTAGGTCCACTCTAGGAGTGCTTCCTACCTAGGTAGCACACATTCTGGGAGCCAAAATAACTCAATTTTAGCTACCCGATACAGCCGTTACGTAAGATTTAGAAACCTGAAAAAATTCATGTTGAAAGCCACATATATAAGTAATACTTCCACTATCGGATCGATTTCTCAGATATGCATTTTACGTGGGAAAAAAAAATGTCTTCATCAGGATGTGTTTCAAATGTCTTTTAAATGGCAAAAACTGATTGCTTATGGGCACCAATAGGAAGTGAATGGGAGTTTTCAGCTTCTGGCTACTAAGTTTTTTATTTTTTTGGAATCATTTGAGCGATTGGTTGCCATTAAATTCAGACCTAGGCTTTTTAAGCGTCACCCTAATGCATAAGTATGCATTAAATGGAAAAAAGTTAAATAAGCAAAGTATTTAAAAATTTTCCTGTTTTTTGATTTCAAAAAATTATAGCATAAATTTTGTAAAAATTATGCATTTTCAAACTTTTTTTGTAAATGATACAGGAATAATACATTTTTATATAAATATTTTGCATTTATTTGGCAGGAATATATAAATCGCGACGTTAGAACCAAAGGGTGCTATCTAAAAAAATTTTTCTATGTTTAGCTTACGAAAAATCAAAAAGTGATAGCACTCTTTGGTTCTAAGGTAGCAAAAAGTTTTGCATCCCTTTTTCGTACGGATTTAAGCGCTTAGAAATTTCAAGCTCAAAAATTTAATCTTTTAATAGACTTACTAAATCTCAAAACTCCAGACATTTAGGGCTAAAACTTCACTTCCTCTTATCTAAGATACGCATCTGTCGTGGTAGTAAAAAAAATTGTATTTTTCTTTTCCCGGAAAACGAAGAAAAATCTTAAAAAAATAAAAAATTAAGCAATGTTCAGGAAAAATTGCCTAAGATTTCTTAATTTTTCTTTTTTTAAGATTTCCGTTTGTTTTTCCGAAAAAAGAAAAATGCTATTTATCTACTGCCACGACTGATGCTTACTCTTAACCAAAAGACACATTTCAAAAATTTTTAGACTTAAGTTAAACCCTAGTTCATCATAAGGCCAAATAAAAATTCATCTAAGTCGTCAAGATCCTGTCTTCCTGTTCCCTAATTTGTCTTATCCCGGTTGATTTAATTCCGGTTTAACCCTTTTTAACGAGAACCCCCGCCCCCCTCCCACCTTAATTTAAATTCTTTCGATCCCTCCCCCGACCGGAAGGTAACGGAAAACAAACACAAAACCCATTGTTTAATTCCGATCGCTGTAAGCGATAATCCCTTCGATTCCTCTCAGACTTTGAATGACTTTAGGCGGTCCTAATCTTGCTACCTTCAACTTGAAATCGTAATTAGTGGACGTAAAATCTGTTTCGTTTCACCGAAAACCGATTTATTGAAATAAAATTCAAAGTAAAAAAAAAAAAAAAAACCAAGTAGAAAAGAAAATTTATTTTCTTCCTCCGGGGCAACATCTCTTACCAACTGATGAAAAAAAAAATTAATAATAAATCGAGAGAGGGATTTGCGTTTAGAATCCCGATGATCGACAAGCGGTAAATTATGTAACGATGATGGCGTAATGTAATCATCAACTTCCTCATCGGATCCAGACGGGAGGGAGAAGAGGGATAAAAAAAAAAAATAAATAAATAAATGTAATGAAATGAAATTAAAAAAATAAAATAAAATAAAAAATTTTCCTCTCATCTCCAACGTTATTTTCCTAAATGTAGCAAGTTTCATCATCATACTTAAAAATGAACCCGGGAGTCTTTAATTTTCAAATCTAATTCGGATCGTAATATATTTTCTTTTTTTTTTTTCTTCTTCTTCGAAAACCTACCTCAAATCAAGTTATTTTTATTTTTTTTTAATATTATAATCTTGAGTATATTAAAAAAAATATTGGATGCGGATAAGCTTATCTAGATTGAGAAAGTAATTGTTTCATCTTATTTTTTTTCTCTCTTTTCTTAATAATAACATAATCGTATATTTTCTTGGAAATAAATATTACGTCTCTCGAAGTCGATCCGTGACCTTTGACGCATCAAGCAAATCTTTTTTCAACCCGAAGCGGAAGAATAGGGGAGGGGGAAGAAAGGAAAAAAAATTTAAACCACGTTTATAGTGTATCAAAGTCAAAAGAAGATCTCTACCTCCCGTTTTCAACGGAACGACTTAGGTCACCGTCCAAATTTTGGTATCGTTAACTTTTTAGGAATCAAATTCTAAAAAGTTTCGGGGAAATTCGACAAATATTTTTCCATTTTTATTCTTGAATAATAGCAAAAAACAGTCAGGGGATATGCGGCATATCGCTACGTAGAACTACGTCTAGAATTAATAAAATCTTAATTTATTTATCTTTCTTTTTCGATTTCGTATTTGCCCTTAGCTTACACTTTAAAATTAAAAAAAAAAAAAAAAAACTGTAGGTAGTTATAGTGTAACTATAACCGTAAGGGTTGGGAAGAACTTCGTTACAGGACACACGTGGGGTAAAATGAAATTTTAAAAAAATTTTAAAATTGTAAAAAATTAAGGGAAGATATTGCTCCCACACAAAAACTGACATAATTTTGGAATCCTTCAAACATAAAAATTTATCTAAAATTTTATCAAATGTTCGTCCAAAAACTTTTTTAAAAAAAATGTTTTTCAATAAAATTTTAAATAAATTTTTTTAATAATCAAATATCATCAAAATCTTCGTTTTAAAAAATGTTGATAATTTTTTTCACGAAACATTATGAGGCTTAACATTATGAGGCCAAAAACCCATCCTGTGTGCCCATCAAAATTTTTAATAAAATTCAAAAAATGTTTTTTCAATAAAATTTTAAATAAATTTTCAATAATCGAAAATCATCGAAATTTTCGTTCCAAAAAATGTTAATGATCCCCCTAAATCCTCCAAGCCCTGATATTAGTCCGTGTGGCCCCCTTTTTAAATAAAAGTTTATCAAAAATCAAAAAAATCTGAAATATTTTCTAAAAATTTTCCCTTTTTTTAAGAGGCCGCACCAAATCCCAGACGCCGAGTCTCCCAGACTCTACTCCCGGGAGAGCAAATCCTAGAATATATTATTTATTTATTTGGTCTATGATTTGGGAACATAGAGTCCTACAACCCAGACCAAAGAAATCAATAAATATTTAGAAAATAATAATAAATGATTATTTAATTGGTCTACGTTTTGAGCTACCGGGTGTTTCTTCGAAAAACTTAGAATTTCAGAAAACTGCTTGGCCAAGACGAGGCGTAACGCAGTTGGGGTCTTCATTATTTATTTCGAAATTTAAATAATATATTTCTGCTTTTTGTTCTCCCGGGAGTAGAGTCGGGAGACTTTACTCCCGGGAGAGAAAAATCGGGATTATATTATTTTATTTTTTTTGGTCTGGGTTGTAGGACTCTGGGTTCCCAAATTATAGACCAAATAAATAAATAATATATTTTAGGATTTGATCTCCCGGGAGTAGAGTCTGGGAGACTCGGCGTCTGGGATTTGACACAGTCTCTTTTTTAAAAATTAGTCAAAAATTAAAAATATTTTCTAAAAAACTTTATTATAAATTTCATTGATAATTTTTTAAAAGAACGTGGGTCGATAAGGCCGATTTTTGGGCTGTTTAAAAAAAAAAGTTTTTTTATGTTAAAAGGTGGTTTTATATGAGGTTAATAAGGGGTCATAAGTGGCACTGAGTTGCGCGCATGCTATGGCCATTTTTTTAAATTTTTTCACTTTTCGCTGTTGTGAACATGACAGTCGGAAATCTTCCAGTGGCAGACAAATAGTAGCCATGAAGGCCAATTTACTGCACCATATTAAGGTTGCGACCGGCGTGTTCACACATGCTTAATTCGCATGGTTTTTAGGCCTCATGAAGAAGCCGTTGAATGGCCCTAATTTCCTTTTCACACGAGTTTTCTAATGTTGAAAGCTTACTTAATTCACCATTTCCAACTTAAGCACATATGTGCGCCATTGTAAAATGAAGGAAATTGAATTTCAGATGGCTGATTTTTAATGTTTATACTCTGTTTTAACCGTATTTTTCATTCATATTACATGCCTAACGTTTAAATGGATCAGATGCATTATGTGCGAATATATATTTTGATCTCATTAATCAGTAAAACATGAATAAAAGGTCCGCGATTTATTTATCAACTACTTGTTTTCGAGAACATTTTTTAAAAAAAACTTGTTTCGCGCCTTTTCGGAAGAACACTTTTTAAAAATGTTCTCGAAAACAAGTAGTTGATAAATAAATCGCGGACCTTTTATTCATGTTTTACTGATTAATGAGATCAAAATATATATTCGCACAATAATGCATCTGATCCATTTAAACGTTAGGCATGTAATATTAATGAAAAATACGGTTAAAACAGAGTATAAACATTAAAAATCAGCCATCTGAAATTCAATTTCCTTCATTTTACAATGGCGCACATATGTGCTTAAGTTGGAAATGGTGAATTAAGTAAGCTTTCAACATTAGAAAGCTCGTGTGAAAAGGAAATTAGGGCCATTCAACTGCTTCTTCATGAGGCCTAAAAACCATGCGAATTAAGCATGTGTGAACACGCCGGTCGCAACCTTAATATGGTGCAGTAAATTGGCCTTCATGGCTACTATTTGTCTGCCACTGGAAGATTTCCGACTGTCATGTTCACAACAGCGAAAAGTGAAAAAATTTAAAAAAATGGCCATAGCATGCGCGCAACTCAGTGCCACTTATGACCCCTTATTAACCTCATATAAAACCACCTTTTAACATAAAAAAACTTTTTTTTTTAAACAGCCCAAAAATCGGCCTTATCGACCCACGTTCTTTTTATGAATCACGATCACCAAGAATTTTTGATGAAATTTTATTGAAAAATTTTATCTAAAACTTTTTAAGTATTAATTTTTTTTTTTTTTAAATGTAAAACACCAAACGGACACGACAAAACCATCATGGTGCGCCCTAAGACGTAGTCCTACGTCAAAAGCCATTCCACGTCCCGATATATATTCGTTCAGCGCCTACCGATTTCGAGTATAGGCTACCCTCATCACATGCATGTAACACAAAATATCGCAACATTTTTTTTGGAAGGAAGACAGGTTTCTAAGTGTTTTCTATGTCGTAGATTTCAAATTTGATGTCAGAATGAAGTAATTTCAGAAAGAAAAAACAATATGTGAACCTCCACAAGAAAAGGTCCCACCTGGCAGATGGGAACATGGAAGGCTGTGGAAATTTAACTTATATAAGAAAACCCTTTGTTTACAAACAAAAAGTTCTAAGCGCCATTTGCCATTTTTGGTTTTTTAAAAGACCAAAATTTTTTTTTTTTTTTAACCAAAAATTAATTTGTAAAAAAAAAAAAAAAACTATATAATTTTCCGAAACGAACTAATACCTTAAAATCTGTTAAAAAGAAAACAAATAAATAAAATCTGACTTGTTTATCTAGCAAAATTCACTGAGAAAAATCTTCCACCTCATATTGAAGATATTTGGCCTGATTCAAAATATTTTCCCTAACGCGATCGAAAAAAATTTGCAAACTAATTTCTTCTATTCAAATATTACGTCAGCATGAAATCGACAATTTTTGACTCCCTCCTTTGTCAGCAAAAGCAAGCATTTTATGTACTCCTTTTTTTTCTTTTTTTTTCACTTCAGCTCTCTTTTCCTGTTCTCCGTCACATATTTGAAACGACTAAGTGTATAATCCTTTTGTGGAATTGGTTCGATTTTTTTTTTCCTTGGCAAGTTTTGTTTTCGCCAAAGGAAGATTGATAAAAAGCGAAGCTGAAGTGTTTTCGATTACAAGAGATTAATTTTCAATGAAATAGAAACTATAGTCGAATGTCATTAACCTTATCTAATCTACCAAATATTTGTTATCAGAATCTTGTATATGTTTGAATTAAAATCAACTTTTTTCCTCGTTTTTCCGGGAAATGAGGACGAAAACAGACCAACGGATGCAGTTTCCGAATTTTGTTTGGTTTCATTTAAAAAAAAAAAAAAGTACGACGCAATTGAAAAGCACAACCAAAATAAGCTAATTCTTTAAGTACCGAAAATATGACACGGTACTAACAACAGGCGAATTGGGGCAGGCGGTGGCAGATGGCAGAAGGCAAAAAAAACTTTCAATCAAAAACAGGAGAAAAAAAATCAAAATTTGACATAATTAAACAAATATTAGCCCTAAAAGTGTTGAAACTAAGAGGTCGGAGTGGTGACTCGGTCCGTCTAGCGGTAACGTGATCGATGAAGTTAAGCAGCATTGAGAACGGACAGTTAGTGGATGGGTGATTACCGACACTCCCTCACTCTTGTAGGGATTATAGGAACTACTAATGCAGTCATCTTAACCTCATTGTGAAAGTAGTTCGTATAAAAGCGCTTCGTATCTGACCGCATTTGCAATTAATCGTAACCCGGCTGGTCAGAAAGTATGGAGCTTGATCTGCTTCAACGCTAATGCAAGTGATGCAAACAATGCTAATGCAAAGCAATGCACCTAACAAAGTGGTTCAACATTTAATGCCGGGATAATGCAACTTGTAATGCAATCGCAATGAAATGCAAAGGTTATGCAGAATGCATGTAATGCAAAGGTAATGCAAAGTCAAGTACACACAGAAATTAATGAGTGAGTAACCCCTCGACTTTCACTTAAATATCCTTGTAAAGATATTTTTTTCAATATTCGTTAAGAAAAAGAATCTTTAATTTTATATTAAAGAGGGAAAACGGTCATTTAAGGACACGAAAGAAAAAAAAAAGTAATTCGATACCTAGTTTAATCATACCTCAAAATCGGAAATTAGTTTCCCCCTCCCCCCTTTTTTTTAATAGAAAGCCATAGAATCTTGGAAAATGAAAAGTTGAAACATGATCCTATACACAATGCCTTCGAATGTTGAATTGAACGGAACATTGAGCAATCACCAACTCGACTGCGGGTCACTTTTTCAAAATCGAATCTAACGGAAAATTACGTTTCAAATATTGCAGACGTTGCTTCCGTTTTAGAATCGATGGATCCTCTTTCATCAAGTAATAATAATAATAATAGTAATGAAAATGAAAAAAAGGAACGGAGGGAGGAAAAAATAACCCGTGGAAAAAATCAAAGCTTATTGAATAAATGAAAATGATGAGCAAAAATGTGTTTTGTCACTGTTGATTGATGATATTGGTAACCATAGATACGGATTGATTAGTTTTAACGTTATCAAAAAAAAAAAAGTTTTATTATTTTACAAATAACGATGCACAAAAAAAAAAAAAAAAAAAAAAAAAAAAAGAAACTTATATTTTTTTTCTTTTTTCTCTTTTCAGGATCGAGGACGCATAAAGAAAAAAGAAAGAAAAACATGTCAGATTAACGATAAAAAGGAAAAAAAAGAGGTATGCTTCGAGGATATCAAGCACGATTTTCTTGTGAAGTACTTTCGTTAAAAATCCTTTTACTTCAGCTTTTTCTTTTACTTATATCTCCTTCTGGTCGTTTTTTTTAAGTCGAATTTTGAAATTGGAATCGTAAAACTTGGACCCAGATTTCTTTTTTCTTTCTTTTGTTTTTTATAAAAGTTGTGTACTGGGCACATGTAGGATGGCTGAAAGTCTACAGTTCGAGTAAGTTGGATGAAGAAGAGGAAAAGGCAATTCGTTTCTAAAGGATTAGGAAGATGGAAATTTTGGGGCCAGGCTCAATCATTGTCTTGATTGAGAATCAACCTACAATTATGAATCCTAGTTTTCATTATTTTTGCCGTTTTGGGGTTCGTCCCCAAATAATGTGGGAGATTGATTGGTTCGCATTGCGTTCTACCCTCTCTATCCAGGCTGCATTCACGGAGTTGAAAAGGGTGCTCAATAAGAGTGTGCATCATTCGTGGCAGCAGATAAATCGTATTTTTCTTTTTACAGAAAAACGAAGAAACAAAGACAGATCTTGCAAAAAGAAATATTAAGGAATCTTCGAAATTTTTTACTGAAGATTTCCTGACGCAGACAAGCGACTGGTACGTAGAACGCAACAGTCGCTTGTCTGCTGCCACGATTTAATTTTTCCGATTATGTTTAACTTATAAATCGATGATCGCTTGAATTTTACTGATGGCTACTCTTAATTAATATTAATTCTTGCAAGATTTGTCTCCTATTTTCAGTAAAAAGAAAAATACGATTTATCTGCTGCCACGACTAATGCATATTCTTAACCTTCTAAAGACCGTTGCCTCATATATTTAGCATCGATGTAAAAAATTGATAATTTTGTTATTACTGACTGCAAAAAGTTGAAACTTAAACGTACCAGGTACTTATGGTACTTACGAACCTTGGTAATTACGTATTATGATACTTTTTGGACCTCTCATTCCGAATCTGAAGTCAGAAGTTTGATAAAATTAAAATTCAAAATGGCGAATAGAGTTGTTTGATATTCGGGTATTTAGCTCGGTTCCGGTTCTAAAATTCGGGCTCGGGTCGAAAACTCGGGTTCAAGTCTAACTCGGGTCTAGACCCTAACTACTCGGGTTCGATTCGATTCAGGTCTGGACCCGAGTTAACTCGGGTCGGGTATTTTCGATTCCTACCCGAAAAAAGTCGGCTTCGACTCCGGACCCGAAGCTACCCGTTAATAAATAGTATATTATTAACCTAGGGAGGAAAATTCATTTGACTTCCTAGTTTTAACAAAATACTTTTCTTTCCGAATCATTGTTTAATTATTCAAAAAAACTAGAGAAAATGATTTGATGAATTGTAAGCAAAGTCTTCTATAAACAGGTTATCATTGTTTTGCCCTATGCGGAAAAACTCACTTTCGGCAATGGTTTTACGAAGCGGAAAATGGTTCTTTCTTACCATGAGTAATGAGAGAATCATTTATTTAAACCAAAAAAAACTGAAATTTAATATTACGAAACGATTACGGAATGATCATTATACCGCAATAATGAAAAGAACGGGAAGCTTCCGGACCCGAACGAGTTTTAGACTCGAGCCCGAATTCTAGAACTGGAACCGAGCTAAATACCCGAATATCGAACAGCCCTAATGGCGATGCAGTGTTATTTTTGAAAATTTTACTTTTGCAGCCATATTGATTTTTTTGCTTGGAATTGCATCATTTTGACGTCGATTTCGAAATCGACATCCTAAACACAAAGAAATTTGATTGTTTTACGAAAAAAAAAAAAAAAAAATTATGCGATATTTTGTATTACATGCATGTGATGCGGGCTGCCTATACCCGAAATCGGTAGGCGCTCAATGTAGGATTTAACGCATAGGGAGAAATCTTTTGCTCGAAACTATTCAAAAGTAAAAGTTAGCAAGTAAAAAGAGGGAAAATTACTGGTTGATTTATTTTCCGTGATAAAGTCGTAAAGAAAAAAAAAGAAAAGGATGCTTACCTGGAAGTTCTAAAAAATTTGACGTTCGCCTTTGCCTTCCTCTGGCAGTGGCGTTAAAATTAAGAGGTCCTATATCTTCGTTGGAGGTTTGAGAAACTGCAGAAGCTATCGAATCTCTTGAACCTCGTCTGGAAGCCAAATATGCCAACCCTCCTCCTGTTTAAAAAAAAAGAAGTGGATTTTCATGAAAACGGAATGAAAATTTTCGGGTAAATCTCATACGATTAATTGTTGGATTCGTGTGCTTGTGCTCGGTGTGTATATGTTTGTTGTGATCATTTAATCCAAGCGCATTATTCTTGTTTCATTAAGTTAAAACCCCTATGTCAAATCCCTTTTTGGCGGATGACGTTCCTGAGAATCAGTCTGTTAAAGCCACTCGTGTGAAGGGTTGGATAAAATCGCTGAGGTTTGATTTTGATTTCCTAACTTATATAATTATATACGTGAATTATACACGGTTCATGTAAAACTTAATACGGAACATTTTAATCAACTTAGTGCAGAGCGGGGGAGTCGGAAAACGAAACGCGATATCTCTACAAAATATTTCCATTAAGAAATTCCAAATGATTTATATATTGCATTGATTTTTTTTTTTTTTTTTTTATTACAGGGCGTTGTTTGGAATTTAGCAGAGCTTTGTAAATTATAAGCCGGAATGTGAATCTCAGCTGCTGGGATTTCGTAAGGTATGTGTTAACGTTATTGATTCTGGGATAATGTAAAATAACATAGCGTGATGGGAACGGCGACGTAATTCAAGCTATGCGAAGTGCAAGTTTGGTCGGTTTGAGTTTTTTTTTTTTTTTTTTTTTTTTCTGGAGGGAGGACAGTTTAGGGAAGATAAATTTTATACCCTAACAGGAGGCTACCTTTTACTCTAGGGGTTACTTTTGACACTTATTTTTTTAAAATACTTTAAAACGGCTAAGAAATGTTTTCAAAAATTAAACTTATTCTACATTATTGTTTTCATTTATTGACTACAGTTTTTCGTTGGAACCTGAGTGGCCTTCTTCTTCCACTGATGTCTTCACATTAAAAAAAGTACAAATTATGTGTGAAGTCGTGTCTTCATTGGGATTTATCCGATGATCGGATTATCCGACCACCGGAAGTACTGTACTTTCGAATATTAGGAAAAAACTCGAACTTGAAAATAAAAATGGCATATTCGGTATTTTGTTATTGTTTTTCGCGTGCGGGATATAAAAAAAAAGTGATTTATTGTTTCAAATCCGAAGATTTTACGAACAATTTAAATAAAAGTGTTTTTTATTAATTATGCCGCGGAAAAGTCAACTCAAAAACAACAAAACAGAAGCAAAAAAGAGATTGAGTACTTCCGGTGGTCGGATAAAGTCGATATCCGATCATCGAATAAATCGCGAATGCAGACACGACTTTAAAAAAAACTTAATTTTTTTTACCGAAATTTTTTTATCCTTTAATGCAATTATGCATAAATAAGTATACATATTGTGCATACACAATTATATTTTATGCATAAGTAATTATGCATAAAATGAATACCGGTAAGCTTAATGTTTGCAAATTTTCCTGCTTTATGATTTTAAAAATTTTATGCATAAATTATGCATATCCAGATTTTTGTATAAATAATACAAAAATAATACATTTTTTATATAAATTTTTTGCATTTATTTTACAAAAATGTTATACACTTTTTGCATCACTTTTTCGCTCTGCACTGTGGTCCGGAAAAAAAATAAGTGGCCAAAACTCATTCCCAAGTCTGTGTGAAACTTAGAAAGAAGATAAAGGTGTCAAAGGCTACGATATTTTGTGCAATTAAAAACTTGCTGCCCGTGGCCCAAAATTCAAAATGGTGGGAAAAATATGGATGCCAAAATTTTTAATTATGAATGAAATTTTATGGATATTTACTTTTAGGTATTTTTGTGGCTGCTGATTTCATATCTAGAATAATTATTTTGAATACAAGATGACGGACTTCGTATGGCGACAAAAGTAAAAAAAAGTTAAAGTTGTTAAATTTTCATGAAAATTTGTACTAAGGGGTTTTCGAGATCGCTGATCTCGAATCCATAAACCGTTTTTCCTAATTTCGAACAAACAACGAGTAAATCAGTTTTTTTTCAATTTATAGAGTCCCTTTAAGAGATTTTTGAAAATTATTAGCGGATTCGAGATCAGCGACCTCGAAAACCCCATAGTACAAATTTTCATGAAAATTTAACAACTTTAACTTTTTAACACTTTTGTCGCCATACTAAGTCCGCCATCTTGAATTTCAAAATAATTATTCCAGATATGAAATCAGCAGCCACAAAAATACCTAAAAATAAATATTCATGAAATATCATTCGTAATTTAAAATTTTGGCTTCCATATTTTTCCCGCCATTTTGAATTTTGGGCCACGGCAGCAGGTTTTAATTGCATGAAATATCGAAGCTTTTGACACCTTCAACTTCTTTTTAAGTTTCACACACACTTGGGAATGAGTTTTGGTCATTAATTTTTTTTCCCGGATCACTGTGCACTGGCAAATAATAAGGTATACTGTATACTCTTCTATTGAATTTGAGCTTTCAAAAACACATCAAGGATTAAACCTCCCCCTCTCCCCCTCATATGTATTGATAAATATCTTGCGCATTGCTTCTGCTGCATATTCTTAATCTGACACTGACCTAAGTTGCGATCGTTTTGATATATTTCACATCTCCGACGTTTACAGGAGATGAAAGCGTCTGCTTCAAAAAATCGCAGAAATAAATTGGTCCGACGTACGAATACTTTCAGTCGACTCCGCCGTTTGATCATCGATCATCCCTAACACCAAGGGAAATATAAAAGCATAAAGCATGAAACTTCAATTCCTATTAGGGCCGATTACGTCGGGTATAATAAAAAAAATGATGCATGTTAAATTATGGGAGCTTTTTATAATTTTATAATCTTTATAAAGGATACATAACAAGTCTTTTTTTTTTTGCTGCTTTTAAATTAACAGATGCAAAAGAGGATAACAAGATTATATGTAATATCATTTTACGTCGACAACTAATTGCAGTTTAATATTTTCGAGACGAGCTTTTGACGTTAATTTTATTTTTATTTATTTATTTTGTTTCCTTGTGCTTACCTTTTATGCTTCCTGTTCTTCCTCTAGGTGAACACGGCCTGGACAAACTAGTATTTTCAGTCAGGCATTCCTCTGCCAAATCAGTCAAATCGCTCGTCGACCTGCGATACTTTGTGGAGGAGGAAACGGTGCTGTCGATGGAGGAACTTATCAGAGAAGACACTTCCGATCGAGTATTTGAGGTCGTGGAGGAGATGCTCCCTCGCGGACCGGAACCGGTCGTGCTGGAATGCCTGCTGGAAGACGTACGACGCCCTTGCGGGGAAATCGGTACGTAATTCACATTCGTCGGGGAAACGGGCGGCTGGAAACCCGTGTAATTTTCGTACACTTCGTATTCGTCGATTTTATCCGCGAGCTTTTTCTTTTTCTCGTACGGTGGGGGGAATTTGAAATAATTGGCGGAATTCGGGCTTTTCGGACTTTTCAAGGAGTTGGGACTTCTTTGATAGCTAGGGGATTTGACGGGGCTTTTGTTGTTGGACGACGGAATGTTGTTTCGACTCGATATCCTGGATATTTTAGGCCTCCGAACTTTTTTCGCGTCGAATAATAACGGGGAAGTCGGCTCTTCCGGAGAGGGGGACTCCGGGAAATTGGAAGATAGGGACATGAAATTTAAATGTTTGTCTTTTTTGGAAAAATCGACTACGGGGGATTTGATTATGATCGGAGCGGAGTTCCTCCGGTTTTGCTTCGGGGTGCAAAACGCGAACTGAACCGTGGGCGTCGGGCAATCGTCCTCTTTGTCCGCGTTCTCGTTTCCGTTTGTCGACATTTTTCTCTTTTTTGTCGGTTCTAAAGGCATGCGAATAGACGAAGAAAAGGCACCGAGATTAAAAGATAAGTGGTTATCATGTTTTGTTTTTTTTTTTCCTTTTTTTTTTACAATTTATCCTCCGGAGGTTGAAAACCGTTTTCGATTTTCCTCGAGCATGTTCCCTGAAACAAGAGAAAAATTGAAGTTTAGACATGTTCTCTTTTTATCATAATTTTCATAAAATTGATTGTTTTTCATTCCATTCTCACAACCTGCTTGTGATTTTAAATGTACGGTACATTTAATTTTAATTTAATTATGGCCTTTCTGTCGCCAATTACAACAATTAAAACTACAATCATACGGTATATCACAGATTAAAAAAAAAAAAAAAAAAAAAAAAGGATCTCAAATTAGCCCATGGAGCTGCGTCAAAAACGTGAAGAAAGAGAAGAAGAAAAAAAAAAAAAAAAATAGTTATAGCTGATTATTATTATTATTATTATTATTATTTTTCTCTTTAATGGGTAGGCCTACAGATCGTTTCAACAGCTTTTTCATTCTCGCCTTCGACATACTCAGGTCTAATTCCGGAATTTTCTCGGAGATATCGTTCCAAGCTGCTTGCATAGCTTGCAGGGGAGAGTGATTCATTGCTACCGTATGTCTATCTATTTAATCGTCGCATATAAGCTAAACATGGGCTGAGGTATATTTATACCGTACAGTCGAACCTTCTTTTATGAACCCTCTTTAACTTTCCAGTTAAAACCTTTAAGAAAATGCCTATGGAAAGTTGTAGAGTACGGCGTCTAGATTTGAAAACTCAAATAGTCTTTCTACCAACGTAAAAAAGTTCTACAACTTTTTTTTGCAGAAAAAGTTTGATTTAGAGACCCTTTATACAACAAGACTGGAGAATTTACCGATAAATCTGATTGGTTCACTTTTTAGAAGCCATAATGGATGGCCATATTGGAAATTAAATGAAATTTTGAAGATTTCTCAGTTTTACCAATATATGAAATTTAAACCTCTTAACTCAGATTTTTATTCGATTTTCTTTTGTTTGGGTAAAGGCTTCTGGAAATTCTTAAATCCAAAAGGCTTTACTTGGAAAATGGCGATTTTTCTTTTGCTCAATCTACTGAAATGTAAGCTGCCATATTGAATAATATGGCGTCGATTTAAATTCGCCAGTCTCTTTTTATATAGGGTCGAGGACTGTTAGGGACAAACTCTGCCGCACGACACCAGCGCTCGAAGAAATTTTCACAGTCCATTCGCGCTTATGGGAGAATATTACTAATTCTACAATGATTTTCTCTTTTCAGCTTTTTGAAGGTTATAAATTAACGGAAATGTTTTTTAAAAAACTTTCTTTCAGGTAAATTGAAAAAAAAAGTATCGATATCACAAAAATATGAGCTTATTATTAATAATAATACATTGGGTTTACGAGACAAAGATATTTTAATGACAGTTGGCGCCCTCCTCGTGCTTATGGAATCTGAAAGCGGCAGAGTTTGGAACTACCGCTTGCTGCAGTCCTCATTCTCTCACAAAAACCTCCTCAAAAACTTTTTGTATATTAAAAGGACTCTGTGGTCTTTTCTATTCATAGAACTATTATTCTACATCTAGACACCCAGTTGTATGTACTGTACGTTGACGTGCAGAAATTATTGCATCAAAAACAAAATGTTTCCTTAAATTTAATTTAAAAACGACCGTTTACAACAATAGAAAATCGTACTTAATTTATTCACAACGATTGAACAACTTTTGAGTACTCAAGACATAAGCTTATACGTTGTGATTTTATTTGCAGGCGTCTCGAAATTTCTTTTTTTTTAATAGTAAACAACAATGGCGGATTTAGTTAACCTTTTAACTCATTTTTTAAATTTATAATTATCAATGTATTGCTTTGTTAATGAATGAAAGGGGGCGGGGAGGGATATTGAGTGTCCTTGTTCATCTTGTGTATTCATGTGGTTAAGTCGTTCAACGAACGAAGTGAGAAATGAAGGTCGCTACAGAAAAGAACTGGTAGAGATTTTTCTTTATTCAATATTTTAAGGACAATATTTTTTTTTTCTGGACCAAACCTTGTAGCCTTTGGTAGGTATCCATCTCACCGAAAAAATGATTTTATGCAAAATGTTTTTTGATATTAATCCTTCAGTGTAGTACACTATAATGATAATGAAAGCAGCTGAAATGAAAAATATAGCCTATAAAGCTGAACAATTTCAAAACGGAACATTCAGAGGTTTCATTGCTTACCACCAAAAAATAATCACAATGGTCTCAATCTGGATTTTGGTACAACACCATTCATACTTTTAGTAAATCTTGATTTCTGAAGCGTTGATGTCAAACAAGCATTTGGGTTAAGATTTTGTAAAAATTTCATTACGATTGCTTTTGATCACAAGAGACCAGACATCTGAAATTTTGATGCCAAATGAAAAATGTAACTTAGAACTTTTCTTTAAATTTCCAATATAATTACTTTTACATACTACACGATGATGATCAGAAATCCAAGTTAATGTTAATACGGATATTTCATGTTACCATGAATTTTTTGACCAAAAGAGTACTTATCAATAATCATTTAATTGTAACTGAAAAGAAGATTATATAGTACTGTAGCTTGTAAGGTAACATTTCATTCAAATATTGTGTCAGAATATGTTTTATGTGCATTTCCATTTTCAAATTTCTGGGAGCAGCAGAAGCTTAAACAGAAAGAAAAGAATAATACAACTTTTTCCGATTATGATAAATTGCACTGAAAAGAAGGGAATAATTTATAAAATCTCAAAACTTGGAGTTAATAATACATATGATTTAATATGAATTAGGTATTGTTTGCTGAAAATTGTTCCTTAGTTTTCATTAAAACTTGATTGTGAATTTGGAAGCATTAATTGAAATATAACGTTTTTGCTACATCGTTTCCGAGAAAGACACCCTCTGCAGCAAGTAGATTATATATCTGAAACAAAGTATAATTCCAGATTTTTTTTTTTTTTAAATCCAATATTTCTGGTTAATTAGCGGGTAGAAGACTCTTAATTTTAGCAGTAATATTAAATCAGAACCGATTGCTCGGGGCTTAATTAAGAAAGGTATTTACATTGCACGGAGGAAGCATCCGTTACTTTGAAAAAATATATCAGGCTTAAGGGCTGAATGATCCGTCCCAACCCAAAACTTATTCCAGAACAGATTATACCTTCCACCGCTTTCCCTCGTTCATTTAAAAACAATTCCTATGTTAATATTTTTCATTTCTCGCTTATTCCGAAGAAAATTACAAATTTTTTCCCCCTCGCGAGTTATTTGAAACATAATTCACTTTCGTAAAGTAAATACGAAAGTATCACCTTCCCGTGTTTATTATGCAATTAATTACTTAATTAAAAGCTTCACTTTATAATTAAAATACTGCTTTAGAAAAAAAAAAATTCTTAAATACAAAAAAAAGAAAGAGAGTTCATATCAGGTTTTTTACCTTCAGGAAAAAAAGAAAAGAAAAATCTCGACCACTCCTTCGTCAAATAAATCTGCTTTTTTTTTTTTTTTTTTTTTTTCTTTGCATGACAGTGATGAACATCAAAAGCTAAAGGAGGAAAAGGCGATAAATACGGCCACCCGTGCATAAAGTTATTCTTTACTTTCTTTTTACTTTACTGAAACTACTCATTTATTCATAGAATGCTTCGAATTAATTTACGGGGAGTGCATGATAAGTTTTGTTTACTCACCTTTGACGATTTTTTTTATTCGTTAAAAGAAAAAAAATAGTATAAAAATGGAAAACTATAATCGCTAAGGTCTCTCACTGTTAAACCTCTTGCGGATCCTCTGGGATATGGTAAAAATCCATCCTCATGGATGGGTGTATCTTTAGGGATATAATACTATTTTTAGGGAAAATTTGGGATTGAACAGCATCCTATGTATAAGCCTTAATTTCGCCATAAGTGACCAGAAGATTTAGATTTCAAAAGGCGAAAATTTTGAATTCGATGTTTAGCTTATGGAAGGACTCTTTTTATTTAAAGCCGCTTCTAGGTGCTGAATAATTTGGGAACTTGTGTAACGTTGCCGGAACTGATTGATATGACCTTTTCTGTTTAGCTTCTGAAGATTTTTTCCCCCGTACTTAGCTTATGGAACCGAAAATAAAATTACAAATAATTGGAAATTTGGATGATTTTAATGAAAGATAATTTTTTGTACGTACATAAGCTAAGCATGAGCGTTATAAATTCAAATTTTTAATTCAAGCATTATTCATCATTCAAGTATTCCGTAAGCATTTTTTTTTGGGGGGGGGGTCTAAATGACTTATTGACCAACTTTAGTGTTGAAAAAGGACGAATGGAAAAAATGATCAAAAAAATGCTTACGTAACACTTGAACGGCCCTTTTGGTAAACGAGAAGCAAATACAAATTTTCTTAAATTTTTTGAATTTAGTTTCACTTTTTCATCGATGAACTTTTTTTAATTGTTTTGATTTTTTTTTTTTATTTACAGGAAATCAATCTGAACAAAATTTTTGGTTCGAGACTTAGCTGTCTAGGATGTCGAAACTTCGGGACCTTGAAGGAAAAGGAGATTAGTATTGGGTAAGCGCTTTTCTTTTATTTTATGACTTATGGTTCGAATAAAGTTAAACGACATCACTAAATGAGTGTAGGTTTTCGCTGGATAATACTGCTGGTGCAAACATTCGAACCACGTCCTGAATATGTCCACAGGATTTATTTCATTAAGAGACCAACCTCCAGAACATCCTACGGGATATCTTTGAAATATTTTCCGTGTAAGCAAACATTTAAGGTCCATTACCTCCACGGTCGTTTGTGAAGTTAGTCAAATGTATAAATTTGGAAGATTTTTTTGGAAGAGGAGATAGGAGTAAGGGAGGGGGTAAGGAGGAAACAGGAAATCGAGTTGAGTGCTAAGCGTTTCAAAAAAGAAAAATTATATGTATTTTTAATAAACGCGAGGAAAGTTGATAGGTAAATTTTCAAGATGAAAAAAAAAGAAGACATTTTTTCAGTTATTCCATCGCAACGGTCGTTACCGTCACGATCTGACTCATGGTTTGACATGAATTTTACATTTTGAAATTGTATTTCCCGCGTCAGCTGCATGTAGATAAATTTTATCAAAAGAAAAAAAAAATTAATGGTTTTTGAATGAGAATAGAATTTAATGGTCGTGAAAGTTGTTGCACATTATGTACCGGTCGTCACGACGATATTGTGGATTTTGAAAGCTTCTTTAGGAAATTACGAGTGGTTACTCACTCGTGCATTTTGGTTTACAATAGAATTTGGATTTTCATTGCATTACCTTTGCATTACTTGTACTTTGCATTACCAATGCACTTGCATTGCCGTTGCATTACGGACTGCATTACCATTGCATTTGCATTTTTTGCATCACTTGCATTACCACTACATCAGGGCTGTAATTCATATTCCCATTCCGATTCCGCAGTCTTGACTATTTACGAGCAAGATTCCGATTCCGATTCCAACTAAGAAATATTTTAGCGATGCCCATTCCGATTCCGATTTCAGCCAAAATGGATGATTTTATTAACGGTACTTTCGTGCTTTTTAAGTCAATCTGAATCAAAAATATTTTTTTGGATGCCGATGCCGATTTCGATTCCGCTGCACTGCATTGCTTGTAGTATTTAGGATTTTGGCATTACCTACTTGTAGGTACTACTGGGTACTACTTGTAGGTACTTACACTAGTGAGTAACACCTCGTGAAATTAATTTTAAAAAAAATTGTGAATAGTTTTTCCATTTTCTGTCTTTTTCTTAGTCGTCTTACATGGTAGTGTATCTTGAGGGAATGCAAGTTCTTAACGCGGTTGCTTTTCCGGTTATTCTACCCTTTGTCTACGAAAAACCATTATTGTTTCTTTATGCCGGACACCAAGATAGTTAGGGATCACTTTCACCCTATAAAATTTTTCGCCTCAGGCTTCTCTCCCCCTACCGTGTAAACTCAGCCATGCCTCCAGCTGTGACCCCCATTTTAAACGTTCCCCAGCATAATCAAAGTTGCATAACATAATAAATCGGGTCTACTCCCGTTTCCTACCAGAAAAAATTAAATTAAATCCTCGAGATCCATCACCACGCGTGTAATTAAATTCACAAGTTTTTGTTACGCCACATACACAATGGATTTAGAAAAAAAAAATGAAAGGGGTATAAAGCTCTTTTACCTTTTCCCTGTGTCATTTTATTGATTAATTTCTTCTTTTTTTTTTTCACCCGGAACAGGAAAATAAAAAAAATATGCGAGGCTACTATCTGAAAATCGATACCGTTGCGTCTTGGCCCGGTTTTCCCGGACTCGTTATATGGACATTCCAAATAAGTCATAAATCGTATGAACTTTCAACTTGACAAAGTTCCGGGAAACTTGAAACATGATTAATTCGCGTCAAGGCATGGGACGGCAGAGTCCAAACAAGGGCAAAGAGCCAAAGTTAATGAAGGCGGCCTGCGGTTAGATTCGATTTCTTCGTTTATTATCCATCTTTATTATTGGAGCGGTAGCCCCCCCCGTAGTCCTCGTCATCATCATCGTCGTCATCATCGTCATCAGGAAATTGTAACAGGTGTGAGTCACTTCCGATAAATGACCTACTGACATGTTTTCTCATCTAATTGCTTCATTATTATTATTATTATTATTATTATTTCTTTCCCCTTCATCTTTCTCTCGTTCCCTTTCGCATTATGTAAATCGAAGCTAATATTGAGGTCGTTTGTGTGATTTCCCTTTTTTTTTTTCTCTCTTTTATTTTTTTTCTAATTCTCTTTTTCTTTAAAAGGTTTCTCCACGAACAAACAATTTTGTTTTTCGGTTTTGATAAAATTGAAAAAAAAAAAAAAAAAAAAAAAGCAATAAATTGGTCGAGAAGAGTTGGTAACCATACGGAAGCGGTTTAGGGGAGTCGTTAATGTGACAAAGAACCGGAAAAAAAAAATATGATTCGGGAGCTTTCCATTTCCGTCGGCGAAAGGGAAAGGAAAAGAAAAAAAAACAAGAGAGGGATTTCGTTTTCTTGACGGATTTTCTTCTTTCTTGACATGTTTATTGTCTTCGATTTAGAAAAAAAAGAGGGGGGAAAATCGTCGAGTTTTGAAACTGAAACACGATTTGTTAATACCCGAGCGATGAAAGTTTTCCTCTTGGTGTAATTTAAGCCGGTGGTAACTTGTTTTTTTTTTTCCTGTGTGCCGCGGCTTCCTCGCGCCGCATGAACGTTTTAAAGAGGCAAAAAGCAAACGCCCATCAAGATTGATGGCCCATTTTGCTGGAGTCTAATATTCCCAGATGTTGGGAAGGTTTTATCGAAACTTTTTGAGTGAAGAAATTTTGCTGATTTTGTTTTTTGAATTTGAACACCTAAGAGGGCCGATGCAACCTATAAGCGAAGCAAGCACAGACTTGCAGCCTCGCGCTATTATTAGGCCAAGCAATTTTAGGAAGAAAAAATGGATTAAGGTTCAAAATAACCTATACTACATTTTTATTCACAAAAAAAAAAAAAAAAAAAAAAGGTAATACTTTTTGAATTGAAAAAGGGTGAACGACCCTGGGTATCACTTCTTACCTCATGTTTCTCAAAATTTCTTTCTATTACTCATGGTATAAAAAGTCCCTTTTTGAGAATTATTTGGGGACTTAAAAGTGAAACTTTTTGGGACTCTACTTTCTAGTACGGAGTACTAAAAAGTTGACTTTTTAATACTCTTGCTATCGTGTCGTCTGCATCGAAAAAAAAAAAGAAACCATGAAGGCCCCGAAAAATGGTTGGCAGCATTGTATCAAGAGTCACGCTATATACGTGAAGAGTCACGTTATATACATTGTTTGGACAAACGAATGTTTTCAATTCGCATCCTCATTTTTTTTTTTTTTCTTTTTTTTTTCTTTTTTTACATCACACCCATTTGTCACAGCAATATTAACCCCTTGAAATCAATCTTTACGAAAAAAAAATCTCTGTTTCATTCGAAATAGAAAATATTTTTAACCCCAAAGACAACACGGGGCCCTTTCCTGAACTTCGAGACAGTGTTGTCAAGCCTCGCTTCGCTCGGCTTGACAACGCACTGTCTCGAGTTCAGGAAAGTTCCCCGTGTTGTCCTTGGCCTTAAAAATACTATTGTTAAAATTTTTAAGTACCTGATGTTCGGTTAATCCTGATCCCATTCATTTTATTGCTTAAAGACAGTTTTATCGCGGTAGTCATCGAGCAGTGACGGTTTATAGTAAATTTTTTGATTTTTTAAAAGTCGTAATTAATTTAGTGATTTTAAAAATATGGCGAGAACGACAGAGGCAGCAATAAAGACAATAACAAATACAGGGACAAAAAGAGAGAGGGATTTGAACAGAAAATGGGAGTCGGGTTTGGGGAAAAAAAGCTTAAAGTAACCGCTAAGAAAGAAAAGTCAAAATTATGTGAATCCATAGGAAGCATTTCTAGGTAAGCTCATTCCAATAATTTCCTCCCTAAAATTTGTACTTAAAATTCAAAAATGAATGAAATTCTATGCGATATTTTGCACTACATGCATGTAATACTAGTTCACTTTACTAAAATTCCGTATGCGCATTTTATACCTGCGCGAAAGAAGCGTATAAAATTTTTGCAAAATAAATGCGAAAAATTTATATAAAAAATACTATTTTTGTATCTGTATCATTTATACGAAGATTTGGACATGCATAATTTTTGCAAAGTTTATACATATTTTTCTAAGCTCCGAAATTTGAATATGCATAATTTTTATGTATGAATATAATTGCTTTAAGAATGATAGTCTGGATACGCATAATTTTTGAATTTATCCGTATAATTTTTTGACGTTGGACTACGTCTTGGGGCTCAGTTCTGAGGAAATCGGTGTGTCCGGGTGTGGTTCTGTTTGGACCAAAAATTTTATTTACCTTTTTTTTAAATTTTTTTTTTTTAGTAAATACAAGAAATTTTCTAAAAAATTTACAAGATTTAAAGTTTAAATTTTATTTTAAAATTAGACGAAATGAACGAAAGGAAAGGACTTCAAAAATTTCTTGTAAATTTTCAAGAAACTTAATTTTTACAAGAAACTTAAAGTTGCTAAAGGAAAGACTAAAATTTTTTAACATTTTATTTAACTTTTTTTTAAATTTTTTTTTTCTTAATATTAAAATTAGACTACATGAACAGAAACAAGAGCTTAGAAATCTTCTATCTTCTTTCTTCTTCTATATTCTTCTATATAAATAAATTTGAAAGTGTCTCTGTCCAGGGTTTGTACTCATAGCACTTAAAAATTAAGGAAAAGTTTTGCTTTTTTGTTATTCCTCCTTAGAAATTAAAATTTCGCAGCAGACAAAAAAAGTTTTAGTTGTCATATCCCGGTCTGATTTGGGTTTCTAATCACAAAACAGGAAAATTCAAAAAAAAAAAAAAAAAATAAATAAAGTATTGCAACCCCTACAATAAACATTAATATGCAGAAAAAGAAATGATTTACAGGCGATCGCTGAAAGGAAGAATATTCTTCTCTTTTATAAATGAAAGCAGCAGACAAAGGTAGAACTGAATTGTTGGAGGCTATCCCCTAAGCAAGGCGAGGTTTTATGGTTCTACAGTTGGGATATTGTACTGTACGGTACTGCAGAGGTTTTGCGGTTTTTTTGTTTATTACCACACTTGGCATTGTAGATCCCTGGATTGTGAAAAGGTATAGAGTTGGTTCTGAGAAAAAAGTTCTTTGTCATAGCCCTTGGATTTTCGATATCGTCCATTTTGAACGTGGAAGATGCTACACAGTGAAAAATTTTGTGTATTTTTAACAAACCCGGTCCACACACTCTGTATGTAATTCTTTTTATGTTAACTTTGACCACGTTGCTAGGCAATATTTGTTGTAGGCCAGCGGCTCACCCATCTTGAAAGTTGCTAAAAACAAAAATATGTGGTCAAAAATTTCTAGTCCCTAAAACATAAATTATTAGAAACGTTATTAAACGTACTCACGTAAATGTATGCTCTTTTACTATGGAAACAACAGCTTCAGGGAAAATTTTAAAAAAATATTATTTTTATGTAAACAATAACAAAAACTGAAATGTTTTCTCGGAAGCCATTATTTTCACGCCTCCATTTTTTAAAAAAAAAGCAGAAAGATTGTTTACAAATACAAATATTTCAAAATCATAGGTGTTTTTTGCCTAGCAAAAATTCAAATTAAATTGGCGCCGTACAGTATTCTGCATAATTATCGTTCGAAAACAATGGCTGCTGTAAAAATTTCATATGTAAACAGAAATGTTTACTTGAAATTTTTATTTAATTTTTTTTACCATGAAGCTGGGTTTTTAGATCAAAAAGATCTTCAAAATTGGTAAGTACTTTTAAAAATGTTTTCATTTTTTAAAAAATTAGGGACTAGAAATGTTTGACCACCTATTTGAATCTTTTGAATAGGTGGACCGCCGGCCTATTGATTGTGTTATTATTTACAAATAAAAATGTGTGGACCGTTTAAGTTTAGGTCTTTCGCTCAGTTCGAGGGTTACGCGTTAACACCATTTAGGTTACTTTTGACCAACTACTCGCAGAGCTGTGGGGCGATGAAGCTATTTTGTAGAACCGTCAGTACCAAATATTATGGAACCAACAAGAAAGCAGCATCCCAAAACAGTTGTAAAACCACGTAATAGAGATGAGCCGAAAGAGAAAATGATCTGATCCTCTCATAATTATTCATTTATTTATTTAAATTTTATTCATTTTCTTTTCGCATTGCCAAATCATAAAATAAACTTTCAAATATTTACATTCTCAGTTTATTTAACACTTTTAACATCCAAAAGAAATTGACATGAGTGACTTTAAAGACGAAATTTCACGCTAAAACATTTTGCTGAACATTTTGGAGCGTTAAAACATGTTGTGAAACTGAAAAATGAAAAATAAAAATTTGTAAATGTTGCGCAACATGTTGTCATCTTGTTTCTATGCTGCAACATGTTCCTAACGCTTCAACATGTTGAATAACATGTTACCTTAACATGTTACTGAAACGTGTTACTGCAAAATGTTTTAGCGTGAAATTTCGACCTTTAAAATATTTTAGAGGGGCCATTCAAATGTGACGCCAATATTTCGTAGGGGGGGCATTTAAATGATGACGTTAATGTTAAATGTCAATATGAAAAGCCTACTTTTTGATGACGAGGGGGGACAAGAAGGGTAAAAATGTCCACAGAAATATAAATAAACCTTCTCTAATGGAAATATATTATTAGTGGCTGCATCTTGGGGAATCCCATCCTTTGAGACGATCTTTAAACAATGCCTAAGAGCTAATTTCACCAACCATGGTAAAGTAAAAACCAATCGGTTTCTATTGTTAACTTGTCAAATTTTGACAACTTAACAACAGAAACCGGTCGGATTTTATTTAACTGTGGTTGGTGAAATTAGCTCTTAAGAATGAAAATTATGTGACCAGTCATACATTTTTGCACTGTAGTATGCTTGAGCTCCTTAAAAATTTTAAACTTTTTTTTACCTTGTCTTATTGCGATTCAGCAGTATTTTAAAGTTTAGGGCTTACCCTTCTTACAATTTTGAATTTTTTTTTTTCAACCTGGTTAATGTTTTTCTTCATTTGGATAACCTACATCTTTTTTTCCTCACGAAAATAACTTCATGTAAATCTTTTAACGTGGGAAAGTGAACTCCCAACTATATGTAAATAATTTTTATATATATAAAGTTTTTTTTACAATGTTCGAACAAAAAAAAAAAAAGTTTTCCGGGTAAATTTAGAATTTCCTGGAATAGAGAGAAAAAGATCCGTAGCCAGTTTTAGAATTGCCTCTCGGTTAAGTTACGAAATATAATACGCATAAACTTTTTTTTTTTCTTGAATTGCTGGAGTGACCTCTCACCGGGAAATTTTTGCAACCCGAAATCGATTTGCTAAGTCTAAGTCCGATGACAATTTCTAGACGTAGGACTTGGTTTGAGAAAAAAAAACCACGGAAGCCGAAGCAAAGACCTATTCTCAGCCAACGATGCGGTAAAAAAATTTACGACGCCCTAGGATAACGGATTTTAGCGTTTCAGCTGTCGAATTTTTAACTGAAAAATTATAGAAGTTCAACTGCGTCTTTTTTTTTTTTTTTAGCAGGAAATTTTACGCTAAAACATATTGCAGTAACATGTTGAGACATGTTGCTGAACTTTTTGCAGCATAAAAACATGTAGCGCAACGCTGAAAAGTTAAAAACAAAAACTTGTTACGGTTGCCAACATGTTGCCATGTTCTTATGCTGCGAAATGTTGCCAAAACGTTCTTATTCTGCAACATGTTGAGCGACATCTTAGCTTAACATGTTACTGCAACATTTTATAGAAGTAAAAAAATTGCCGTTAGAAAAAAATTATTTTGATGGATTATTATATTTAAAAAAAAGAAAAAAAACCTTGTAAATATCGAATTAGGAAAAAAAAATTAGGAATTTATTTTTTTAGAAAAATTGTTTTTAGGAAAAATTACTTTTAGGAAACTTAAAGGAAAAAGCTCTTATAGAAAAACGATATTAGGAAAATTCATTTAGGAAAAAAAATTAGGATTATTTATTTATGAAAAATTATTTTTAGGAAACTTAAATTAGGGAAAAAGCTCTTTTAGGAAAAACGAAATTAGGAAAATTTATTTAGGAAAAAAATACGGAATATTTTTTTTAGGAAAATCGTTTGTAGGAAAAATTACTTTTAGGAAACTTAAAGGGAAAAAGCTCTTACAGAAAAAACGATATTAGGACAATTTGCTTAGGAAAAAAAATTAGGATCACTTTTTTTGGGAAAATTGTTTTTAGAAAAAATTATTTTTAAAAAACTTAAATTAGGAAAAATGTACTTTTAGAAAAATCGATACTAGGAAAATTCGTTTAGGAAAAAAAGGTAGGATTGTTTTTTATAGGAAAATTGTTTTTAGGAAAAATAAATTCGGAAAATGTTCTTTTAGAGAAAAAGATATTAGCAAAATTTTTTTAGAAAAAAAACGGAATATTATTTTAGGAAGTATTTCTTTAGGAAAAATTAGTCTTAGGAAAAGTAAATTAGGAAAAACGTTAGGGAATCAAATTTTTTAGTATGAAATTTCGGCCTAAGTAAAACTTATTTGGAAAATATGAATTTTCTGGGAATTTTGATTTTAATTTTTTGATTTTAATTAAAATTGAGATTAATTTGATTTTAATTAAAATTTTAATTTAATTTTTAAATACAATCCAGCTTTTGCTCTGTGTCCATTGGACAATTAATCGTACCACCGGAAATGCTGTATATTTTTGGACTTTTTTCTTCTCCTACACTTTTATTTAATTTTCATTATTTTTAGTGTTCGAAAAAATAATCAAAACAATAAAAAATGTGGTAGCAGAAGAAAAAAGTCCAAAAATATACAGCATTTCCGGTGGCACAATTAATTGTATCCTTCGATTAATTGGCCAAAGGAGACAAGACATTTAAAATTAAATTTCCGAAAAAATTGAATAAGATTTACAATTTTTTTGTACTAAGACAAAACTAAATTTTCTTTTAAAAATTTGATTGAATTTTAAACTTTAAAATTTAAATTTCTAGGAAATGTAATAGAATTTTCAAATTTTTGTTTTTTATCTTTTTCGGCAGAAAACTCCATTATTTTTTACAAACACAAATTTATATTTTGGAATGTTAGCTTTCAATCTTGACCTGATATTGACCGAGGCACTTAGTAATTCAGCGTGGAAAGCTTAGTCGATTTTTATATCCTTCAATTCGTTTTTCTTCCGCTCGCTTTCTGTCCCAAAAAACACATTCTACCCTTTTTTGCTTTATCGACCGCAGGGAGAATAAAGCATTGTTTTTAGCACAAATTTCAGATTTTCAGTTTTCGATATTTTTACACGTTTTGAAGTCCCCTGATGCCGAAAAAAGCAAAATTTGGATGGTGGCCGTGTGTGTGTATGAATGTATGAATGTATGAATGTATGAATGTATGAATATATGTGCAAAAAAATCTGTCCGTCGAAAAGCAGAAAAACGGAAGAACGGATGTCGATGATTTTTGGTGGTAGGAACTTCTAATGAAATGTAGGTGCTGATTAGTTTTTGAGCCAAATCGGTTCAGCGATTCGGAAGCAGTGAGTGAAAATGTTAAATTTTCAACAATTTCAAGATCTTTTTTGACTATAAATCGCGAACGCAGCTACCGATTGAGTCCGATTTTCGTACTGCAGTAGATATTCATCAAGATACGCTACCATTGAAATTTGGTTAAATTCTGTTGAGTGGTTCAGAAACGGTGAGCAGGGCTAAAAGTTTGCGTATAGGCCTAAAAACCGATATCTCCAACTTTTAAAACGTCACGATATGACGTCATCGATTACGTCATCGAGTACTGATTGGCGGGTTCCTCGAGGGAGCTAACGAAAAACTAACCGTATTTTTGAGAATATTTTCGGGGTAGAGGATTCCGAATCTGAAATAATTTTTCCAAAATTCGAATTCCTTATGGCCGTATTGCGGCTTTGGTGGACCTCTGATCAAAAATCTAAACGTATTTTTGAAAATATTTTCGGGGTAGAGGATTCCGAATCTGAAATAATTTTTCCAAAATTCGAATTCCTTATGCCCGTATTGCGGATTTGGTGGATTTCTGATCAAAAATCTAATCGGATTTTTGAGAATATTTTTGGGGTAGAGGATTCCGAATCTGAAATAATTTTTCCAAAATTCGAATTCCTGACGCCTATACAGCGACTTTGGTGCCTCTGATCAAAAATCTAACCGTATTTTTGAGAATATTTTCGGGGTTGAGGATTCAAAATCTGAAATAATTTTTCAGAAATTCGCATTCCTTGTGCCCGTACTGCGACTTTGGTGGAACTCTGATCGAAAAACTAACTATATTTTTGAGAATTATTTAAATAGTCGATAAAGCACTTTGATCGGTTCACCGATCTCATTTTTTTTCCTTGCTTAAGATAAATTCGATTTTAAACTTTACAAACCTACGTCACACTTCCCCTAGATTTTTAGTCCTTTTTACGAGTGAAGTTTAATAAGTGTAAAACTTGAAGACAGCTTGACAGATTCATTTTTCCTTTTTAGAGGAAAAAGAAAAAGAAAAAGATCTAAAAGGATTATTAATCTTACACATTCGGCGAAAATATTTTTCACGCCGCGCTTTTTTTTTTTCTTCCGAAAAAGAAAAATTCGCATCCGATTAAAAAAAGATCGGATCTTTTTTCGCTTTTGCCAACATACACAAACCCCCGGGATCCTCCCTGTAACATTTTGATTGAAAACCGTTTTCATTTGCCACGGGAAAGTCAGGGAAATCGTTTTCATCCATTTTCGTCAGACGCGGGAAGCTTAGGCATATATCTTTTTCCGAGGAAGTTTACGACACAATTTCCCAACTTGTATCAAACTCCTTCCATGTTTTTTTTTTTTTTTTCCTTCTTTTTTGCCTTTTTTTTCTTTCACTCCTTCGGTTTCCCCGACGAAACCCGAAGAGATTTTAACGTCGTTAGAATTTCCGTTATGTCAAGCCTCAACAGAGTAATCACATCAGGAAGAAACGGAGAGAGAAAAAAAAAAAGAAAAAAAAAAAAAGTGAAATGAAATAAAACAATCGCGAAAAAGTTTTATTCGGATTTATAAAAAGATCGAAGATGAAAAAGTCGGAGGGGTAAAAAAATGCCTAAAGCCGTTTTGAAAATATTTCTAATGGAATAGGGTGTTTCAAGTGCTGGCAATTTGTAAAATAAGTTTCTTTCGAGCTTTTTTTTTTTTTTTATTTAAGCCTTTGAAGGAAATTAAAATCAGAAAAAGAACACATTTTGTTACGGCTCTTTTATGAATTCTGTCCGATAATTTTTTGTTTTCTTGAAAGAAAATTTATTTAATTTACGACTGTTTTTGAAGAAATCATACGCTTTCCTATAGAAAACGATTGTAGAGGAAAAAGAAAAAAAAAAGATCTTAGCTGTTCATTTTTTTTTTTTTTCTGCAACTGGAACATCAAAGGAAAATGAAAAATCTTAGAAATTGCAATTTTAACGGAAAATTATACGGTGAAACCTTGCCATAACGCCTTCTAGTTATAACTCTTTTTGCATTATAGCGCTTTTACCGTTTTTTCCCTGGTGAAAATTTAAATTGGAAAAACAGGATGATGCAGGTCCTGGAAACGTTTTCTCATAAGCATACCTCCTACTGGTTTTGTATTAAAGTGCCAGAGGCTTGATTCAAGTTGGGTTCATTTTCGATCATTTTTAAAACTCAAAAAGTCACTGACTGATCCATAGGAGTTTTTTCGGGGGGGGGGGGGGGGGGGGGGGGTGAAAGCCTAAAATGCGGCCAAAAATACGAATTCAATAAAGTGTGAAATTGTTTCAGTTCAACTAGAAGCAAAATATGGCAAAAAAAAAAAACGTGTTAATGTGACAAAACGTAGCAAGTCCTCAGTTTCACTCGTAGTTTGATCTTTAGCTCAAAAATCGGACCAAATATAAAAAAACAGACTTCAGGTTCGTGATCTACGGAAAATTTCCTACAAGAAACCACATTTTTTGCGAAAAAAAACGATCGATTTATTTTTTTCTCTTATGGTAATTGTTGGAATTTTAAGCTCAAGTCGCCACGCTTTCCCGTCGAGTAAAAAATTAAAAAAAAATCGGGTTTATCAGTACATGGATGAGAACCATTTTTGGGGGTAAGCGATTTGGAATTTTAAAATTCGCAAAACAAGGGAGGGCACCCTAGCTGTGTCTTGAAATCAGCCTAATACTCTTGAGTTAATTTTTTGACTCTCAAAATATTTTTCTTCGCTAAATACGGGCAAAGCAGATATCTCCGAGGGCATTTTTTGTTTTTGTCAATTGATTTTCCCCCCAAAGAGTTCGACAAAAGGTTTCGAAAATGGATTGTTCACATATGAAAATGATATCGAAACGATTAATGAGTTGACGTGTAAATGACGTAATCGTCTTTTGATCCTATTCATTTACCGAGCTTTTATTGTCGGGGGAGTGACTTTTTTGCGATTCGGTTTTTAACTCGCATAATAAAAAACACTTTTTTTTTTTTTTTTTTTTTTTTTATAAAGGACTTTTTTTATGAGGTTGTAATCGTTGATCTATTTGAATTTATGCGTTGCGAATGTGTCGAATAATAAAAACTACCTTAACATATGTTTAGAGGTTATTAGCATTGTCCCATCGTTGATTGTCTAAAGTCAATGTCGATTCTTTTTTTTTTCTGCTGGAAGCAAATGTATGAATTTTATAATTTTTAAAAAGTTGGTAAAAAAAGGGCTTTTTCAAAGCTTTAGGAAGCACACAGATAATGCAGTTTTAATCAGGGATCTATGGCTAATTTTTACGCCAAATTAAATCTGCTAGGGGGCTATCGGCTGCTATTCTACTAAAATGTCGACTGGCTTCGTATTGGTTGCTAAATATTCCCTTCTCATCGTAATGTCGTTTATTAACCAGTCCGAAGCCGGCCGCCATTTAAACTTAGAGAAAGGAAATGTTTTGGAAGAGTTAGGTCTTGCAACAAAACCGGGATATTACATAGCAAAACAAAAATGATTCATGACAACGGACAGGTTGTTTCTTGACAAGATATTTTTATTGTTTTCCCATGATTTTTAAAAAAATGTCTTGTCACAAGTGCGTCAGCCATCTTTTTTTTTTCTGAGCATAATTAGGATAGCAGCCGGCAGCCTCCTAGCGGATTTAGTTTGACGTTAAAATCGCATTGGGCATGGTCATCTAATATAAACCGTTTCCGCACCAAAAGAATAGCAATGGGCCTAATACATCACCTTGCGGAACTTCCATTTTATTCTCTTCATTTCCGTAATAAACACCCTGGACCTTTTAAAATTAACTTTTCCACCTGCCAGTTTCAATTTCCTACTACGTTTTGCGGCAATTTACCAATTTTCTTTTTCAAAAATTTCAAGAGGAAAAACGATCCTTCTCATAAGGTTAAACAGATATCCATGTGAAGCTGTCGTATTTCTGGAATTCTTTTTTTTTTTTTATTTCTCTTGTATCGCCGAAACGACATATAACTCGATAAAATCTAGGTCTGAGTGAACTTTGAGCGAATCCCCAACCCATTGAAATGATAAAAAGCACAACAAAAACGAAATCACGTGAACACAAAGGGGCGAAAGCATGAATCTATGATTCCCATTTGATTTAGCCCTCTCTGTGTATAACGTAGAGCTTTGTAAATCGTAACAAAAGTTCGACTTTTTTATTGATGCGTTTTTTTTATTTTATTTTATTTTTATTTTCCCGAGTCACTCCACCCGAGACGAAATGTCTTTAAACGTGCTTGCCTGCGACAATTTTCTAACATGCGAAACTCTACATCCGGTGATGTAAAAGGCGTGAAATTCGGGGTTAAAATTTTACCTTAAAAATAATCGAAGTCGCAATCGATTTGAAGCAAAATCGATTCAGAAATTTGGGGGTTACTGGGGGGGAAGCGGGGTCTTTTTTCATCCCTTATGTTTAGCTTATGATAAAAGAAATAAAAGTGAAATATTATCCTAGTGTTAGGATAAGCTTTAAACTACAAAATAAATAAAAATTAACGAGATTTTTTTTTTTGAAAAATGATCCAAACATTAAACTTTTTTCCTAATGGAAAAAAAAAAATGTTTGCCTATTTTCGAATTTTTTCCTACTTCTTTTCCTGTTCTGTTCGACCAAACATAAGAAATGGTAAAAAATCCGAAGCACAAAATTAAGCTCTTTCGTAACGTTCCTTTGCGTGTATACTCAGGTTTATCGTTTTTGGGGGAGGTTTAAATTAAATTTGCCTTTGATTCCATAGATATTTTTCATTTCATCCAGAGATTGCTATAGGAAATTCGCAGATTTCATGAATTTTTTTTTTTTTCTGGAAAAATTTTGCAGGGAATTTTTCCCATAACCTCTCGGGGTATCTCAATTCCCGGCGAAAAGTTTTTTTTCAAGTTTTGAAAATTTAATGAAATTTTTAAAACTTTTGAGATTTTTATTGTTTTTCTGCGTTCGTTTTTCTTTTTGCCAAACTAGATGTCGATTATCTAGGCATTGGTTTCGCCTAGGCACCTTATTCAAACTGGCTCTGTGGGTATGGCGGTTGTGTTCCACTGCCATGGTATTTCAAGATGATCACGGATTTTCTGGAAGTTCCAAGATGGCGGGGATCCTCATGATCATTCCAACGCATTCAAAGTCTGAGATATCAGCCGGCTTTACAGCCATTTAAAGATGGCGGTAGCCATGCCATTTCGGAAATTTTAAATTGGCGTCAGGCCTCATGGCCATTTCTGCCGTGCTAAGCCACTTCGTCCTAAGTTGTTTGTAAACAATAGTTGTTCTCTATTTTTAGCTTATGTAAACAGCGGTTTTTTTTCCATTGTTTACAAAAATTGATTTACGACCAAATCGCTTAGCACGGCAGATTTCACCGCGTTTAAAATCCAAAATGGCGGCATATTTTGACGACCTTCTTCATGACGATTTAAACATTTTCTTAAGGAGAAAAAGGGGAAGAGAGGGGGGGGGGGAGAACCTCAAAATAAGAAGGGGTTGCTTACAAACGCACATACCTTAACGTTTATTCATAAAATCACATAATATGGCTAATTTATATGAAAATTTCAGTCATTTTTGATTAATTTTAATTTTTATATCAATTGTTTAATTTTTTTGACTCATTCCCGGGAAATTAAACAAAACGGAAATTTCTTTTCCCTGGCCTTTTTTTTTTAATTTACAGAACATAAAATTCCCAATTCCAGGGAATAAGAATTCGTAGGAAATTAGCAATCTCAACCTCCGGGATTGGTTCCAAATTTTATAAAAACTATTAAAGATTTTCTTTGTGCGGTTGTGAACTGATCCCCAGCCGTCGCTTCGCCGTAAAAATTAAAATACTAACTTAAACTGCAAAAGAGCACCCAACTGCTTGATACTTTCTTAATAAATATTTTCATAAAACAGGAGGCTCATCCATAAATTTTATCTCATAATTAGTCATTACGAAAAGTGCTCGTCCTTTTTTTCTTTTTCGTTTCCAAAAGAATTTTCTAAAAACTAAAGAACCCTCTTATCTTTTTCCATCGATTTATGAGAAGCTTTAAGTAAACAAATAAGCATCCCTTCGCTTAACTTAAGACCTCACTTTGAGATTTTTTTTTTTTTTTTCACAATCTCTTAAAGCATACAAGGTCTTGCGGGGGTTATGTGTAAAGGGGGGGGGGCGGAGAGGTTTCCAATTTATCCGATAAATAATTTTCGCTCCTCAAAAATTTAATTTCGAAACGGGGAGGGGAAAAAAAAATCCGGGGATAATTAAAATTATGCTTACCATTAAACGAAAAAAATATTTTTAAACGCTCTTTTTAAGTCACTCCAAAAAATGAAAAATCGAAATTTTAACTCACAAAAAAAATCCGGGGATTTTACAAAATCCTTAACGAGGAAAATTCAACAACCCGAATAAAATAAAAAACCGAAAATGAATAGAATTTTTTTTTCTTTCAAGAAAAAAAAAAAAAAAAAAAAAACGAAATCGTTCGTAATGAACGCTGATAATATACGCTTGGATTTAAATGAATAAAAAATAAAAAAAAAATAAATGGAGAGTCGCGTTCGGCGTTCGGAGCTTGACTAACATTAGACGTGTAGAGCAGGGTTTGCGAAGCTGACTGCTCCGAGAGGAACGAGGAGGGAAAACGAGGAGAGGGAGGGTGTTCGGGGGTGGCAGAACAGGTGGTCGGGTGGGAAAGAAAATCTCGCGGCAATCGTTTTAAATATAAGTTAGACCGTTTTATCCTAGAAATATGACGCCGCAGCACGCTCAACAAGTTGCAGACACTTTTTTTTGTATTTTATTTTGCCTTTCGGTTCTAATTTTTATTTATTTATTTATTTTTTGGGAGAGAGGGGGGGGGGAGGGGGGTCTGTAATGATAGGAGGAATCTTGCATTATTCAAAGGAGGGCGGAGGAGGAGGGGGGGAGGTCGCATGGTTTTTAGGTGTCAGATTCCAAAAAGAGAGAATATAACCAGGAATTTATAATGAACCTTTCAGTTTTCCGCATCGACGCCTCTTTTAATAGTTAATGATTTTTCTTTTAAAGGAAAAGCAATTTAGAATCGGAGAAAGTGTTGAGAAAAGTTTTTGTTCCCCCGTTTCGGTGAATGTTTTAGTTGTTCTAGTAAATAATAAATTTTCCCGGCGTTTTTCAAAGTCACGTTGAAAATGCTTAGCGACGACGACGGAGACGCCGGGGAGAAGCAGGAAAGGCGGGACGAAGGGAGGGAAGGGGGGGGGGAGGAGGTTGTTGCTAACATCCTCTGTTGTTCTTGCTCCATCTGGTTGCACACCAAAGAACCTTTGTAGGTGCTGGATTATTATTATTATTATCGCTGTACCTAGGGTTGGGCAAGATTTTAAATATTTTAAAGCGAAATTGGCTAAGTCTGTGAGTTTTATTTGGCAGGTTTTGAATGGCGTCCTAAGCGAAAATATTTAAATTAATTATCTTGCTTTTTGGGGACCACTGAACAAGATAAAACGTATTTTCATTTCGAATTTTTCTCACTCTTCTGGGAAAATAAAAAAAAAAAAGATTTTGTAAATGCTTAAGACGAGCTTGCTATTTGCTTTTTACCTTTTCTGCTATCAAATGGTATCATTGACAATTTTAGGAATTTTGGAAAGAGCTAATCAAAGAAATTCATATAACGAAGGGCAAAATTATCAAATTTTTCTGGTGTTGGGACAATATCGGTTCATTAACTTTTATATCCGCTTATCTGAATATGTTAAATTGGATCAAATCTGGATCAATCTCCGGACAACTGAGTGGAAACAAGATTGGACTTATGACGATTGGCAGGCGTCTAATATTGTTCACTGTCGGGAATTTTATTAAAACTTGGTCTATGCTGGGTTCAAGGCAGACTTCTCCCGTTCCTGTTTTTCCCATTTAAATACGCCAGGGATATTAAAAATATATTTTCCGAATTATAATTTTTATTTGTAGTTTTTCATATTTCTGAAGGTTTTTAAAAAGAATTACAATATGAATTCGAAAAGCACTGGAACCTATATTGGAACTTAAATTTACATCATTGTCAGTGAAAATTATTCTTCACACCTTTAATGTTAGATGTCGTAATGACTAAGTTGTCGGTGAAGCGTGTTCTCTTAAAAAAAAAAAAAAAAAACGACTCTGGGTTGATTCCTTGATACTTATAAGGGGATTATTTCGAGAAGATTGGCATCTCAACTCGTTAGTTTAGAGGTTTAGAACAGCCCGGGCCAAACGGGAATACGGGGGTTCGAGTCCTCCATGGGTACGAGTTGTTAATTTTTCTCGAAAATTTCTTTCTATCTTTCTACCCTGTTCCGGTTTTTTCCCGCCAAAATTTCTTATCATTGTCAGTGTTTGAAAATAATTGAAGAAAGGCACAATAAACATGACAATATCTTTTTTGAAATGTTCAAATAAGGGCTTGGAGTCAGAAATGTTTTATCTTTTTTTTCTGGGGAAATATTTCTGTTACCGAACAGAATAATTGTAAGCACTGCTAGTGCTAGCATCACGCAAAAGTTCAAATTTCATTACTGACGCCATTTAGTTCAGTCAAATTTGATCTTTAAAAAAACATCCTTCCTCTACCACATAAAAATTTTTGATCATGCTCCACAGTCGAAAAGCCCAAAACTGTCTCTTTTAACCCCTTTTTCTTGCATAATTAAGCTACCCCAGATTCCCATGCTGTTCTGATGTGGCTAGTTTTGGTCCGCCTGAGGAATAACTCCTCATACTCTCCGATTTTGGAGAGCGTTCCCCTATCCGCCACCTGGGGAGGCGCCCGATGGGGGACTAGCCAAAAACCCCACACGGGTTGGGGGGAAAACTCGGAGTCCGCGCCCGACCGAGTTGTCCCCCCAAGCCAGCTTCCAAGGATCACATCCTCCAAACGGCACGAGTCACCAACCCCGTACGGATCGACATAAAAATGACGTCCTTTTCACATCGATCCGTACGACATTGGATCCGCATGACGTAAGGAGGACTTTACTCCTCTAGCTGACAACTTAAAACTAAAAAACTAATAAACTAATACAACATTACGTATAATTTACAATACTATCCTAATAATACTATTCTAATTTACAATGATAGTTACTACAATTAACCTAAAATTAAAATTTAGAGACGTTGGATCTTCTTGACGTAAGGAAGACTTCACTCTTCTAGCTGAAAACCTGAAACGAATATAGCATTATATACAATTTACAAATTACAATACAACCTGAAAAGAAATACAACATTATATACAATTTACAATACAGTTTACAACCTGAAACAAGTACAATATTACATACAATTTACATAAGAGTTTACAATACTATCCTAATTAGACTAATAATACTATTGCCTATCCTAATTTACAATATTAGTTACTAAACTTAAATTAAGATTGTGCAAATGTACAATGTACGGCATTGGACATTCATACAATTTACAATACCAAATATCAGAGACAAGATTGTCAGTACTCTTCGACAATCTTTGCGCGAAAAATGATCTCGATTCTTTTTTTTTTTTTTTTTTTTTTGCATATCGTTTAACCGTTTTAAAAATTGAAATCGACAGCTTTTTAAAACTATATTAGGCTGCCTTTTAAAATCCCGTTTTATTTTATTATTTTTATTAATAAAAAAATGTAAGGGAGAAAAAAAAATGAAAATGAAAGTAATAATAAATAATAAATGGAAATAAAGAAAATAATTAAGATTAAATAAAAAAAAAAAGATGAAAAAGCTGAAAACCCATGCCCATGTCCATACCCATACCCATGTCCATACCCATACCCATACCCATACCCATACCCATGCCAAACTCAAACCTCGTTGATGAAGCTTTTGGACTGCGTTGTGGCTGCGACGATTCCTCTGACTGCGACGATCCTCTGGCTGCTCCTGTAAAGACAAAAAGAAAAAAAAAAAACAATTAAAAAAGGGGGGGCTTGGAGACCCTCACAATGGAGTTTATCTCCCGCGGTATGATATTTAAATGAAAAAATTAATTATTTTAAACTGCAATGTTATTATTATTATTATTATTATTACTAGTTTTTTGAGATTATTAAAAAAAAATTTCGGATTTCCAGAAGAGGCCCCGTAGGGCCCTCCGAATAGGATCTCCGTTAATGCCCGTCGCATCGGAACTATGCCATCAGATCGAGCCGGAGAGAGCCTTTCGGTTACACATCCAGTCATCCTTTTGAAAACCCTGGAGACTCTCACTATGGAGCTTATCTCCCGCGTAATCCATGATCGAATCGAATAGAATACACAGCCTAATAAAACTCTGCAGCCCCAAGAGAGGAGCTGACTCCTAACATATAACGATGGGGGGGAACTTAACACTAAACCCTTAACACTAATACCATAAGGCCAGTCGCTGGGTCGATACCTAGGCCTTCTACGATGGGAGGCTAAACCTCCTGGTTCACCTCCAAGCCGGACCGATAATAATTATAAAAAAAAAAAAAAAATTAAAAATGTAATTGAAAAAAATCCCGTGACTTAAAGAAAATTATTTTAAAAAAAACGCTAATGTTAATTTAAATTAAATTAAAATAAAATAAAAGCCGCACTAAAAATAATGTAAGTTTAAAATAAAAAAATTGAATTAAATAAAAAATATAAAAAAATACCGATGTGACTTGTCCGAGAGACAAAGCCACACTGAGGGGGGGAACCTGAATCAAGAGCGCTGTTGGGTACGTCATCATGCGTCATCATGCGCATGCCCCGTAAAATCCAGTATGGTGGTTCAAAAACTTTAGCAGTTAAATTTTTGTGGATCTAATGCTGCTTCTCCATTATGGTCCTAAATTAATTTTACAAAATTAATTTTATAAAATTACCGGAAATTATGCGCTTTTTCTTTCTTTTTTCATAACATATTTATTTTTTACAGATTTCTTATTCTTTTTTAAGTCATCCTCATGTTCAATTAGTAAAATAAAAGCATTATTCCCAATAATTTTATAAAATTTATTTTGTAAAATTAATTTTGAGCCATAATGGAGAAGCAGCATAACATTTAATTTGAATAAATTTTAGATTTAATTAGATTGTAATTAAATTGAATTGCTTGCAACATTTCGAAATCGTAATTTAAATCTAGACCGCTAAAGAACTAAATTGACGAAAAAAGAAAAAAAAAAAGAAATCGGGCGGGAATGCTATTTTTGAATTTTGTAAACAAACCGCCATGTCGTTGACATTTTATTCGTTTCGTGAACGTTCTCTAAATAGTCATTCAATATGGCGGCCGGTCGGATTTTGTTTTGATTCAGTGAATCGATGTTTTTTACCTTATTTATTTTAATTTCGATATTTTCAGTATAAAATCGCGTTTGAAAATATAAAACAACGTTTATTTAATCGAAACTGAATGAAACATTGTTTGGTGAATTAATCAAGTTTGTAATTTTTTACTGGATTTCTTTTTCGGTTTTATGTTGGAGCAGAAAGTTTTGTGTAACATGTTTTTGATACCAAAGTCAAAAATCTCAAATTCAACTACAAGTACCGTTTAAATTTTTTGGTTAATAAACAATTTGTAAATGTATATGAAGAAATAAATGCTGATCGTTTGTGTTCAGTACCTTATGAACCATGGATATATCTTTATTGGTTCTGAATACTTATGGCTTGGGTGATTGTTGACTCTGTGTAATCGTTAAAGGTGATTCATTTGCACAAATTCAGGTCCTTAAAAAACTCATCAAACTGTCAAAATTGATAAGTCAATTATGAGATTGAATGGGAACAATTGTATTACTCAAATCTGCTGCTGATTGTTTTCGAGTACTTTCAGCTCAGAGAGCAGCTGATTGAGTCTGTATTCCTTGTAATGCTGAGATTGATAACATTTTGTTTATCTGCTTTTATTGGCATCTGAAATATGTAAGTCATTTCTTATAAAAAATACCTGCTGCATTATCGTTCATTTAACTATAATCTAGTTTTAAATATGAAATTTTATAATATTATTACAACATAAAGTAAATAATTAAATTACACTCATTATTCTGCAGTTTTTAGTTGCTGACTGTTGTGAAGCAGTAAATATTCAAATTAATCATCTCAACTCAGGGATTTCAGTTTAAATGTAAAAGTTGTTATTGTGCCTTCTTGATATTCCTTTTTATAATTTTGACATTAGGTGGTTAAAGTTAAGCCGAATAAGAGGATTTTTGGTCCTTGAAGGAAATGAAGGAAAATGGCTTCAGTGATTTTATGTAGAAAAGGAAAAAAATTGTGTACCGTTTTCAAAAAATTATTTTTAAAACTCTATTGTATCTGGTTTTAGATTGCTTTAGTGAAATCTTCTAAGAAGATCCTAAAGCTTATAGGAGACTTTCAGGAGCAGTTGTGAATGTATTTTTATAAAATTTTAAAACTTAAAAACTTGAATGGATCCTTTTAACAACTGAATGCAAATTAGTGCCCCGTTTGTTGTTTTTTAATATTTTTTATATTTTTCAAACCTTTTCCATCGGCTTTCATTTAATCTTTTTTTTTAGAAATGATGCAGGAATATGGTTGACCTGAGTATATCTGACATCTGCAGTGGACCAAAGGGCCAGGGGGTACAAAGTTTTTAAACGGAAGCTGCAGATGATGTTTTAAAGATAATTAAAATGCTAAAATTAATGCATTTTTTCATTTAGAATTAAAAAAAAAAAAAAATTCACTGAGGGGGGCTCAAACCTCTCAGGGGCTGACCCCACTTTTGTTATACACATGGAATGCTAGTCATTTTTGGGCTAAGCATGAGCATTCAGCAAGCCTTTTATTGATTTTTTAATCAATTTAAGGCATGTTTATTCTTGCTCCGTGTTAGGTCATCAATTCAAGACATGTTCATACTTGTTTCAAAACTCTGCCGAATGTGCCTATCGCAATTAGTTTTTTATACTTAATATTTATTTTTTATTTTTTTTTTTATTTTCAGGTAAGTTTCCTCGGATTTGTCAAAAGTAATCGATCAAAGTTTGTATAAACTTTGAAGGTGGCCTATTGTCGATTTGAATCAGAACCAGTTAAAACCTGTTCAATTTTTTTCTGTAAGTATGGGGGGTGAGCCCGGAAAAAATCGAAAACAAAATTTTTTTGAATATAAAGCAATTAGTTATAGTTTGAGATTTTACCGTTAATTGTACTAAAAGATTACTTAAATCTAGGCATAGCCCTTAACGTCTCATTTTAACTTTTTGGATGGTTGCAAAGTTGGTTATGCAAAGTTGGTTTGCAAAGTTTATGGATTTTTGTTTTTAAGCACGAACATTTGAATATGCATAATTTTTACAAAATTTATGCATCCTTTTTTTAAGCATGACAAGCTGGATATGAATAATTCTTTGCATAATTTAAGCATACAATTTTTTTTAAATCATAAAGAAGGAAAATTTGCAAATATTATGTTTATTTAACTTTTTTTTCCATTTTATGCATACTTGCTTATGCATAATTTATGCATAATTAATTATGTTGGAGGATAAAAACAAGTTTTCCGGTGAAAAAAATTGAGTTGTTTATAAGTAATTTATGCATTTTTGATTTTTTATGTGTGTCCAATGTCTTTTAATAATTTATACATGGTTTTTATAAAATTTATCCATCTTTTTTTCGTACTGGTAGACTTGGAAAAAAATTTTCAAAAATATTGAAGCCATTCCGTTTTTTCAAAATAACTACCCGGATCTGGAGATTAAATTGGACGAAAATGATCTCAATAATTAAGTTCATAAGGTTCTAGTTCCTTTACATAACAGGCAGTGAAAATTTTTTAACAATAAAAAAAGTTTTATTTTTGATATATTTTTTTTATTCGATTTTTAAATCATAAAAATGAGATCGCACCGAAACCGTGCCAAAACATTTGGTTATGTTTAAAAGGTAAAGATTCGTTATTGAAAATATATAAAAAAGGCTTGATGGTGCCTAAATTTGATAATTTTTTTATTATTTTCGGGGGAAAAAAAATAAGACGCCATTTTTCTTTTTGTTGTTGAAATAGTTCGCGGTTTCACCGCTAGAGCGCTGTACTAGTCTCGAAAATAAACATTTTTTTTTTTTTTTTTTTCTTTTTTGTGTGTGTGTGTGTGAAAACAATTAAATATTATTAAATTTAGCCTAAAACTTTTTTAACTGTTGTTCGTGCATTTAATATCATGGAAATTTATATCTGAATATAACAAAATGTTTTGGGTACGGTTTCGGTGCAGTTAGACCCCGTTTTCATGTATAAAATATTACATTAAAAAAAAAATTAACATATTTTTTTATCGAAAAAAAAAAAGTTTTTCATTACTTTTTGCGAAAAGTTCAATTTCTTTCGCTGAACTTGTTCTAGTTTTTCCTAATTAATTTCTTTTCACCTGTTTTCTATAATGTAAATCCTTCAGAAAAGGCACCAACTGGAAAAATTAACTTAAGAATGTTTGGTTTGTGAGTAAAAATATTTTGTTATGAATTCAAATGTCACACCTTTTTAAATCGTAACTTCCATTTGGTACTTTTTTAAAAAGACGTACACAAATTTTCCGGAATAGATACATGTACTGTCCAGGTGCATTATCTCGAAGATGTATCAAAAAGTACGAAATTTTAAAAATAGAATCGATCTTTTCTTTGTACTAATTTTTAAACCCCCCACTCTCAAAAAGTGCGGAATCGAATTCCGATTAGGATTTGTTCAGAAAAGGCAAAACATTTGAATTTTAATAAATAATTTTTCTTTAATAACAAAAATTTACATTCTGAAAGACTTTTAATTTTTCTTAATTTTTGGAAAATATTAAGCAACTGCATAGTCCATTTCTTGTGAACCTGAAAAAAGAAGTAAATTTAATTTATCCGTGAATTATTTTTGCGATACTAAGCAATTATTGAAAAAAAAAGTTGATTTCAAGCTCGTAATTGTTATCAGATCAAGTTCAGATCAGCCTTGGAAAAGCTGGTGGAAACGTAACGCCTGACGAAATGGGGTAGTGTCCAGTAAGGTGGTTTGAGTATTAGCCCAATTTTTTTCAGATTTTTCGAACGGTGTCTTCCAAATTGCATTAAACTGGATCAAACCTGGTCGTTCCCGATCATGATTTTCCGGGAAATTTTAATCGGAAATTTGATTTTTTAACGGAAAAATTATTTTAAAAATAAATTGATCTTTTTCTTCCATGCCTCTAAAATGATCATAAAAAATCTCTGCTAATGAAAATTAAAATCGGAAAAACCAGATGGAGAAAAGTCAGCTTTCATCCAAAACTGGTCCAGTCGTGACAAAATTTCCGGTTTTGGACCCATAAGCTCGATCTTCAGTCAGCATTCCAGCTCAGCTTTCCTCAAGATTGATTCAAACTTGATCCAATTTAATATTTCCATCAGCTTCAACTTCCGACTTGATTTCGGTCACTTACTTCCAGATTGATAACTAAGCTGCTGATGAAACATTTCCGGGTATTCAAAGTGCCACTGAAAGACAAAAGAAGGAAATAAATAAATTTTTTCTATTCATTTTTCGTTTTTTTCGCTTAAAAATGTTAATAATTTTTTTTTTTAAACTTACCTTTGATTGAATAACTGGAACTACCGTCTGAGGGTAGAAATTATTATCTAAAACCTGATGAGGCGGATAGTAAATGGTATAAACCGGAAGCGGAAGTCCTATTACAGTTGGCGGCCCTAAATCCATTTTTATTTTAATTTTCAAAAATTAAAAGTTTAAAAAATTTTCGCACCACGTGATTTAAAAAAAAAATGTATTAACCCTATAACAGACACCCAAAAAACTTCAATTCACAAAATAAATTCCCAGAAAAAAATGTAAAAAAAAAAAAAAAAAATCCACAGGAAAAAATAATAGATCCCAGTAGCATGAGAGAAAAGATAAAGAATAAAAAATTATGTAGTAAACCATGGGGAATTCCCCTTTTACAAGGCGTGAATGGTATAATTTTTTTTTCCTTCTTAATATTTGACCTTTTTTTTTCAACATGAGAAGAAATGAAAATGCTTTTCGCGATTATTAAAACGAGTTTTCACCCGTTTTAAATTAATGAGCAATGTAATTATTTTTCCCCCAAAAATCCGGGAAGAGAAAAAGCAAATTTGCTAATGATGTTTATACGCCCGGGTTTGTTTATTTATAACGAGGAGCCTTTCCCCCTCCCCTTTTTTTTTTGCCAGATTAAGACCCTGCTAATCTTTTTTGAGAAGTAAACATTATCATTTGTCACATGATTTTTTGTTCCCTATTGTGTGTGATAAACGGAGGAAAGTGATTTTGAAAATGAAAATCCGGTAGAAAAATAATATATATATTTTCTTTTTTTTTTTTTTTTTTTTTATTGTATATTTGAACACAATTAGGAAAAATTGAGCAAAAATTTTAAACAATAATTTTTTTTTTTTGTAATAAAAATATCAATCGTAAAACGAATTAGATCGATTGTTCGATCGGAGTAAAACGAAAATTCGTATAAATTTTCGATTAAAATAAACTGGAAATTAGAAGTTTCATTAAAAAAAATTAAAAAATTAAAAAAATTAACTGGAATAAATTATATGATGAAAAAATTTAAAATAAAAATTATAAAACGATTTACTTAATTCTCTGTTTGTGCGTGATAATTAACTCGCTACTAATGGAAATCACAGTTTATAATTGAATAAAGGTTTATCATTAGAGGGTAAATTAAGCATCTATTTGCTTTTTGAAGATCGTAATGCAAAATGAAAGTATCACAACTGGAAATCTCTTGTTTTTTTCTTTTTAAGGCAAAAGCATCTCGCGACACTAGAAACAAAATGTTTCAAATGCAACACATTCGGCCTTGGACATTTAAAATTTTTCAGATCCATGAACATGTTAATTAAGAAAATATACGCTAAGTTTGGAATTATATGTGTAAAGTTACTAATAAATTCCTTAAAAGCGAGCTCATTTAGTGAGGGAAGAAAAGAAAAGAAAATGTTCGAAATGTCCCATATGCTAAGTAAACGAGTCAGAGAAATCTTGGATTTTTCCGAACTAAAAGCTCGATGAGGCACGCTTTCCCGTCGATTAAAATATTTGAAAAAATTCAGGGAAACTTATCTTATACAAATAAAAAAAAGTTAGGCGGTGGCACTTCCGAAAATTCAAACTTCGCAAAATAAGAAAAAACCATGTATAAATTATTCAAGAAATCGGACATACTACATAAAAAATGAATAAGTTAAGATAAAATGGAAAAAAATTATATGCATAAATTGTGCAAAAATGATGCATGTCCAGATTTTCATGCTTAAAGAAATTATACATATTCGAATTTTAGTGCTTAAAAAAATATGCATAAACTTTGCAAAAATTATTTATGTCTAAATTTTTGTATACAAAAAAAAAAAAAAAAAAAAAAAAAAAAACCGGATAGAGTATGAATTTCAAAATTTTGAAAATACTAAGTGCTGAAAGTACTTAAAAAGTTTAGATCGCTTTTGTAAAAAAGTAAATTTTGATTAAGAGTGGAGGGGAGAGGGGGGCGGGGGGTTATTTGGAACATTTTGTTTCTAACATCCCGAACCGTAACGGTTTCGAAGAATTCATGGAAGAGGCAATTTATGGCGATCCATTAATTCTTTACATTTTCTAAGGCTTATTTTCTTCATTTTTTAATTAACCTTTTCAGTTTGGAATTTTGTACTGTTTGCATAATGCATTCTTCGGGATTTTATTTTAAAATACAGTCCCATGCTCTAAGTTACTAACTTGATAATACAGGTTTAACACCTATTAAAATGAGGTTATGCATCCGGTGTTGCATTTAAGATTTGTGTACGTCTTTCAGTACAGGTACCAAGTGGGAACAGGCGCTTAAAAACTTTGAAATTGAGTTCATAAAAATTTTTTTTTTTCTTTTTTTTTTTATATACCAGCAAGATTTTCTAAGTTGCTTTTTTTAGTTAGTATCTTTTGTGAAAGACGCACCCGTTTAATTTTTTAGTAAATCACCTAATTAATTTTCGCTTAAACCTCGTAAGCGTAAAGGCGAATCGAAAATTTGAAAATTTTGAAATATTAAAATGCCCGAGGTGCCAAAAGATGCGTTTTGCCTTTGCTTTTCAAAAACTTCAGGGCCATATTGGGACGGTAAAAGACACGAAGAAAAATATTTTGGCTAGAGTACTTTTTTAATTCTAAAGGGCAAATTGAATTGATCCTACAATCGGATTCTCAATTTCATTGGATTAATCCTACAATCGGACTTATCCATAAGTAGGAAAAAGGCAGTTGTGTAAATCCGGAGATATGCATTTTTCTTAATCTGGAGGCAAAGAGTTCATATGATAAATAAGCAAAAGTAATAAAGTGTTTGTCCTCCCTCCCCTTCTCGCCCCTGCAAGCACAAAATTAAGACTGTACATTCCGTAATATTGTCACGGCTCCCCCAAACAAAAGCAGCCCGGAAGTGCCAAATTGATCTTTTCCGAATTATCCTAAAATCAAAATATCTTTAACCCTTGAACTTTTTCTTGACAGTACCATAATATCGTATGGTATGATGGCCCCTCCTTAGGGTGGCCAACCGGGTGGAATAGTGGTAAGAGTAGGTTTGACTCTGGTACCTATGTTTAGCCTATGGGAAAAAACGATCAAAGAACTGAAAAAGTTGCATCTTAGCGCTAGAGAGCCTGAAAGGAGAGAGGCGACATCTCTAACAAAAAAAAGCTAGTTCGTGATTTGTCAGGTCCCTCACGTGGTACCTGGAGGTCGGTTTTCTTATAGAATAAAATGCTAGAACGTTACAAATCCTGTTGAGATTTGTAACTTTTATTTCACCCCATATAAAACCACACTATGCACCTCGTGAGGACTCGACCAATCAGAGAGCTCTTATTTGCCTCCTCTCTACTTTCAGACTCTCTACTTAGCACTTCCCAACACAGACTCGACATCTTATGACATGGCGTGCTTACGTTTAACCTACGTGTGTGCAATTTTTTTTTAACACGTAGACGTACTGTGTGATATATAAGACGTCGACTCAATGTACTTTTTTTTTATTGGAAATAAAACGAATTTTGGCACATTTTTCGGAGGAAGTGGTACCAGTGCGGTACACTTTCTAAATTGCAGTAAAAATAAGGATATCACCGAACCCTTGGTGACTAGCAGTACCAAGGTCAAAATAGTAATAGTACCATGTACCTAGAGAGCCTGAAAGGAGAGAGGCGACATTCAAATGAGAACTTTTTGATTGGTCGAGTTTTCACGGTGTACATGGTGTTGGGAACGTTACAAATCTCGACAGGATTTGTAAGCGACCTCCAGGTACCACGTGAGGAACACGACAATGACCAATCACGAACTGGCTGTTTTTTTGTTAGAGCCTCTCTTCTGTCAGGTACCCAGGTATCCTGTTGAGATTTGTAACATTTATTTCATCCCATATAAGACCAACACCCTGTACCACGTGAGGACTCGACCAATCAGAGCTCTCATTTGAATGTCGCCCCTCTCCTTTCAGGCTCTCTAGTACATGGCACTATCACTATTTTGACTGATACTACTTGTATAAGACTTGATACTACTTGTATGTACCACTACTTGCATGTACCACACGGGTCCATAACCAAGGGGGGGGGGGGCTTACACGGTAATCTCCTTAGAGTGAATTGACTAAACATGACAGGTATAGGGAATTGAAACAAGACAGGTAATGGGACCTATTGCCCCCCTTAACAAGTCCAACTGCTCCCCTTGGCTCGGGGAACCCTCGCATGTAGACTGAAGAATACGTAATTGCCGCTAATGTGCGAATCACCGCTACTGCTATTCAGGAATTGATGTTTAAAAGTTAAAAATACTAAGCAAGACTCAATTCCAAAATGAAGTTACGGCGATTTCGCTACAGCGGGAGTTAATTCCCTGATAATTCTCCTTTTTATGATGTTGGAGAGTATTAGCCAAATATTTCGTAAAAATATTTATGAATCTTTTTTTTTTTTTTTTTTTTTTATCTCTCCCGCTTGGTGTATATTTGTGCATTCAAAGGATTTTCCCAGCATGCCAATCCTGAAAGATCGCAAGTATCCCTGTGGGGCTCTTCAATCATTCTTTACCGGGATCGAAACGTTTTACAAATTTAAAAGAAAAAAAAAATTCGTTTCCGTTTACACATACTCCGGATAAAACACGTGACTTTTTCCTCATTTTCGAAAATTTTAATGAAGTTAAATAAGAGCTTTTCAGCATAATTTCTCCTATAAAAGTGATTTATGACCCGATAATTACTGCCTTTCCTATGAACATCTCTCTCTCTCTCTCTCTTTCTCTCTGTGTCTGCGTATAAGAAGCTTTTTTAAATGCAAAAATTGCTGAATAAGACGTTTCCCTATTTTTTATTTATTTTCTCTTATTATTAATTTTAAAAAAAAATTTAATGATAAAAAAAAAAAAATTACCCCACATCAGGGAAAAACCCAGGCGTTGGGAAAGTAGCAACCTGAGGTGTTTGCCAACGTTTAGCACCTTGTACTGCCGCAGCCGTTTCCAAAGGGAAAGCTTGCTCCCAGGAGCGTTTCACACCCAAAACACCCATCGGGGGTAACGTCGGAGTCATTTGAGGGAAAAGTATAGGAGGTTGGACGGTTGGGAATCCTGGTTTTGCAAACACGGTGTTAGGGAAGACCCGGGGGAGGTAATACACACCAGGTTGGGCCCCGTAAGTGGAGTATATGTCCTGTTGAGGGGGTAAAATTTCGGCTTCCGACATTTTCGGTTTCGTTAGGGAGTCGGTGGTGGTGGTGGCGGTGGTGGTCGCCGTGGAAGGTTTGTAAGGATCCATTTCCGGTGGCCATTGAGGGTAGGGGGAATGTGCGAGGGGGTACAACTGCTTTTGAGGGGATTTGTTGATTAAAGAAGCGGCCAAGGCGTTTTGCTGTTGCTGCAAGGCGATTTGGTTCAGGAGGAAGGGGTTCTGGATGAGGGGCATCATGTGGAAGGGGGAAGGTTCGTAATAGGGAAGCATCGTCGGCGCCAACGGTAAACCCATCCCGGGAATATTGTTGTCAATACCTGTCGGATTCATCACGGGCGTTTTCGGAGATAAATGTCCGCTGTTGAGAATCGCATTCATGTCGTCCCCGCTGCATTGGAATACTTCGACGTATCGAACTTTTTTACCGCAATGCATTTTGTTGTAGTGACATTGACTTGCTGCTAAGGCAGCCGATGCTTCCGAATCCATTTGGATGAAAGCTTCACCGCTAGGTTGACCCTGGAATGGTTTATAACAAAATGTAAATTTTTTTTTTTTCATTTTTATGGAAACTTTTTTTTTTTTGTTATAAATGTCAAATGAGTCACTGTAAGTACCGCAACCTTGCTATTATACGTATTTTTATTTTTATTTTTATTTTCTGCAGGAATAAGAAAAAAAAAACTGAACGTGAGCTATCAACTGTGAGTCGTAAGGAACTTACTCTTTGTTAATAAAAGACGTTTCTTAATTAATTATAAGAACTGCTCTGTGCTTTTTCACGGTTTTAAAATTTAAAAAAAGAAAAAGAAAAGCCGCTTTACAATTTTCCTCCTCCGCAGCAAAAGCATGCGCGACGAAACCCTGACTCAAATTTTAATAATCTTTATTCAAATCGAATTAAACGGACCCTCTTGTTAATTACCAGGATTTTTCTTTTTTAAATCGGTTTCTTTTTCATTTCTTCGCCCCGTCCGTAGGGAAAAAAATAATGAATGCACTGACTTTTTCTGAAGTTGGAAAAACGATTTTGGGTTAATAATTTTTTAGCGCAATGTTTTTTTTTTTTTTTTTTTTTTTTTTTTTTAAATATGACTTAATGCCTTTTTTTCTAGTTTTTGGAAACTTACGTGAGCTTTATAAACCATATGAACTCCTTGAAAAATTATGTTCTTTGAATGATTGCCTAAAAAGTCTAAAATTTGCTCGACTCGAGCTTCATAAGGTAATCCCCGTAATCGGATGCAGTCTTTTCTGGTACCTGAGGTTATCACTCGTTGTGGAAGGGTTACTTGAGGGGGCGGTATCGGTGATACTAAAGGGATTTGTACAGGTACTCTGGGTCGGGTTTCCTGAGATTTTCGAAGTACCTGAAAAAAAAAAAAATTACGCATGACTTTGTTGGAACAAGACACACCTTATTCCTGAAATTTCCTGGAAATTCCTTTGATTTTTCATTCTAAAAAAAAATTCCCAAAATTTCTCATGCAGCTTTCCGGATAATTCCGGGAATTTATTATATGTATATATTTTTCGAAATCCGTAATAACCCGTACAAAAAAGAGATGCATAAAATATGTAATTTTTGCAAAATAAATACAAAAAATATATATTAATTTGTATAATTATACAAAAATTTGGACCTACATAATTTATATATAATTTATGTATAATTATGTATAATTTATGTATAATTATATATATAATTTATGTATAATTTATGTATAATTTATATATAATTATATATATAATTTCGTTGAAAAAGTTTATGTTTCTTAGTTTCTTATACATAGTTATGCATAATCATCCCCGAGGATAAAAAAAAAAAAAATTGTTAAAAAAGTTAAAGTTTTTTATACATAATTTAGTATAATCATATTGTAGGATAAAAAAATAAAGTTCTTTATACATAATTTATGCATTTTATGCATGTCAATTTTTGTATATTTTATGTATAATTTTTGTATAAATAATACAAGTTTTATGCATCCCTTTTTCGTACGGGAATATTTCATTTTAAAATGAATGATCCCTCAAATTCCAGGTCAATATTCCCGATTATTCCTGAAAATTAACTTTGTTTCTGAAAATTTCCGGGAATTAATTGCATTTCTGAATTTCCAGAGAATTTAGTTTGTAAATTAGGAGAATATTCCCAAAATTCCGGATAGTATTCCCGAAAATTTCAGGGAATGAATTAATATTTTCAAAAATTTCAGGGAATTTATTTTTTGTACTAAGAGAATATTCCCAAAAATTGTGACTGTATTCCTGATGGTTCCTGGAAATTTATTTTAATTTTTAAACTTCTGCGAGCTTAAGTATTTTTTTTTTTATTTTTGCAGATCAATAAATTTCGAGAAATTTTCATTCAATATTCCTGATAATTCCCGAGATATTATTTTATATTCTTGAGAATTCTAGGAAGATTCTGGTATTTCTTATTCCAAACGAATATTCTGAGAAATTTTTGGTTAATATTCCCAATAATTCTAAAAAATAAATCATGTTTCGAAAAATTTCCGGGAATTTATTTCACTTCTGAAAATTCCTGAGAATTGAGTTTTTAATTACCTGTACGAGAATATTCCCATAATTCCCAAACAGTATTTCCGAGAGTTTCAGGGAATGAATTCATATTCCCAAAAATCTGGGAATTTATTTTTTATCCCATGAGAATATTCCCGATAATTTTCTGTCTGTATTCCTGATGATTTCTGGAAACTTATTTTAATTCGCAAATTTCTAGAATCTTAAGTATTTTTTTTTAGATTAATAAATTTCCAGAAATTCTTAATCAATATTCCTGATAATTCCCGGGAAATTATTTTTTATTTTCGAGAACTCCAGGAAGATTTTGATATTTCTTATTCCAAACGAATATTCTGAGGAATTTTAGGTCGATATTCCCAATAATTCCTGAAAATAAATTTTGTTTCAGAAAATTTGAAACAAAAATCTGAAATCTTCCTATCTGAGAATATATTTTGTTTCTAAATATTCCTAACAAATCAGTTCCAGAGAAAATCCTCAATATTCCCGGACAGTATTTCCGAGAATTCCCGGGAATTTATTTGTTACTCCGCCTTAAATATTTTCAAATATTCTCATACGATGTTCTCGTGAATTCTAGGAAATTTAGTTTTTATCCCAAGAGAATATATTCCCGAAAATTTCCAGCGTTATTCCAGATAATACATGGAAACGAAATATGCTTCTAAAAATTTTTGGAAATTTATTCTCTATTCTTGAAAAATATTTTCAAATTGCCTAATTATTTCCATTCATTTATAGAAATTAATTTTATATTTCCGAAAATTCCTGGGAATGTTTATCTTTTATTACCGGTCAATCGTTTTTGTGCCTGAAAATCTTCAATTAAACGAGGATTTTCGGTCTGATGCATTGCTCTCACCTGTTCCACTTCGTTAGGTGTGCTTCTAAATAATTCAATGTACCTAGGTCCGATAAGCTCTTTGTGTTTACTTAAAGCTTTGGTAGCTTCCGATTCGTTGAGGAATTGAACGAAGGCATCCCCCGTCGATTTCCCGTCAGGTTTTTTAACGAAGAGTATCCCGTCCTCTCCATCGTACACTTCACATGATTGATCACCTTCCCGGAAGAAATCTATCTGGAAGAAAAAAAGGGTTAAAGTCTCTTTTAAAAAGAACGAAAAAAAAAAAAAAAAAAAAAAAAGAGGGAGAAAAGAGGAAGTTTGAAAAAAAAATCGAGGTAAAATTTAAGGCGTTAACAAATTTAATCCTCTTTTATTCTTTTTTTCCAGACTTTCTTTCTTTTATCCAAAAATCATAAAAATTTCATTTTCTTTTAATTAAGATAATACGTTTTTCTCGCAAGACTTAATCTTATTTTATTTTATTTTATTTTTTATTTTATTTTTTTATTATTGGTTGACATTTCGATGGGAGTTTACTTAATAATTAATAAAACGTCTTTACTTTCGATCAACTTCTCTTCTTATCGAATATCCGTTTTCGGAATTCTGAAGTTTAATTACTCTATCGGGAAAAGGTTTCTTGTGCGTCAGCTATCGCTGGGACCCCGATTTCAAATGCTTAAGAACCCGTAAAATCTCTTGCTGAGATAAAGTTATCAGCAAAAACGAGCGTATTACACTGCATATACTTGGTCAAGGGCATTAATCGTAAAAGTACTTACGAAGCAAAAAAAAAAAAAAAAAAAAAAAAAAACATACGGTGCAAGTATATTAAAATAATAGAAGGATATAGGATGATCGTACAAATTTCATATAAATATTTCTTTCTTTTTTTTTTTTTTATCAGGAAACGCGTTCTTTTTTTTTATAAGTATCGGGATAATATATCGTTATCAGATAAGAATCTATTGTGATTTTAAGAGATTTTAAATTTCCGATCACTTCTCTTTTCTTAGGAAATCGTCCTTTACAACCGTACGGAGATATATTTACGGTTCCCACCAACCCTCTATCATCCAAAGAATATTTAAAGCTGCTGTCCCGAGCAATTTTCCTGTCTACCTCTCTTATAGGACCATTCCTCAGTTGTTCCAGAATATGTCGATAATTGGCCATAATTCAATGAAGAAAAAATCAGGGGTCAAAGGGTTTTTAAGGGTGCTGATTATGAATCTGATATCAGTTTTTCAATATTCAAGATGGCCGACCCAAGATGGCCTTCAAATATGGTTAGAATTCGGGCAAAGCTCTTGCCAAAATTTTTTTATTAATTCTTGTGTTTTCTTTTTAGGTTTTAATGTTTTTTAAAAAATTAAATGTAAACTTACTAATTTAGAAAATTTAACTTTAAACCTTCAAAAAAGGCTTTATACTATTTTTCAAGTCATTGAATTTTAATATGACGAATTTTTTTTTTTTTTTTCAAAAATTCATGCAACAGTCTTAAAGTGACTGATTTTTGAAAATTTTATTAATTATTATTATTATTATTTTTTTTTTTTTTTTGCATATTTTAGTATATCCGTTGTCTTAATGATGTAGCACAAAGTAGCAGAATTTTTTTTTTTTATTAACTTTAAGCTGACATAGTAAGGTTCTTATTACTCACAGCCATTTCATCGGATCAGGCAGGATGCGAGTTTATCAAAATTCGATAAAATTGAAAATGTTGAACTTCTTTTTAAAACCACTATTTTTATTCGCGATCGAAAATAAAAGGAGCAACCGTTTCAGGAGCAGCGCCTAGTACCCTTACACTGTTTTACATTAGTTAGATAATTTAAATTTCAAAAATGAAGAAATAGTTGTGAAACGAAAAAGGTGCATTTAAAATTTTTTTTTAACAGTGCTTAACGACTTTTAAAGCAATTAAGACCGTACTAAGAAATAGAAAAATGAAATATTTCGTGTAGTGCGATGTAATGGTGAACATGAAATCCCTTAAAGTCAAAAAATTTTTTTTTTTTTTAGGAAAATCGAGTTTTGATATTAAAATATAATTTTTGTGTTATTTATACAAAAATTTGAACATGCATAATTTTTTTAAGCATGAAAATCTGGGCATGCATAATTTTTGCATATAATTAATCATAAAGCAGGAAAATTTTACAAAAATGATATTTGATAAACTTTTTTTTCCTTTTTATGCATATTTATTTATGCATAGCTTATGCATAATTATATTCGAGGGGAAAAAAAAAATTTTTTTTCGATGAAAAAAGTAAACTTGTTTACTTTTAATTAATGCTTGTCCTTAAGCTAGCAAACCTAACCCTCTTTTGGGAGCTATAAAACTTTGCTTTAAGGTTGGCCGAAAAAAGCGAATTTTTGAATTTGAAAAAGTCTGATATCGGAATCGATGCCTTATTATAATACTATTAAACCTAATTTTTTTCTGATTTTTTAAACGTCATCTTGAGGTGCCGCAATGACTTTAAAGTTTTTGAAAAGCCCATAAGGGTAAAAAAGAATTTTTTTTTTTTTTTGCTGAAAAAGGTATTATTTTATATCGGAAATTTTGCATAGATTATGAATATGAAGTCCAAAATTCATTTTTGTGTTCAGTTTTTAAGCTAAGTGGGAAAAAAGCCTAAAGAATTTCAGTGTTTAAAAGAAGGTTTAAAGTTTAAAAACCGTACACTTAAAATGATTTTGGACTTCATATTCGTAATCTACGCAGAATTTCTGATAGGAAGCGATGCTTTAAAAAAAAAAAAAAAAAAAAAAAAATTGGGTTAATAGTATTGCAATTAGGCATCGATTGCCATATCAGGCATTTTCAAATTAAAAAATTCGCCTTTTTCGACCCACCCTATTGTTTATTAAGAGGAGGCTTCACGGATGCCGGAAGGAATGGCTATTTTCCCTAATACTCAATCTACGATTAAAAAATCCAAATTTTAAATATCTAAAGAACTCCTCTGGTATATATCCTGGAATTTTTAGTGCAAGTTTCAACTTGTTTAAAATGTGCGGGAAAATAATTTAAAAAAAAAATTGCGGTCGAAAAACTTTGATTTTGTTTGGTTTTTGTGTGCTTGGAACAAGCTGAAACTTGGGCCAAATTTTCAAGAAAAAGCTAAAGGAGTTCTTTAGATGCCTAAAATTTGATATTTATCTCCGTAAATCAAATTTTAGACAAAACAGCATTCCTTCCGGTATTCCGTGGAACCTCCTATTAAAAGCTGCTCGACAAACGATTTTGATCAAATCGCCATTTCCATTTTTTCAAAACGTAGAAGCACCCTCTTCAAGCTAAACTGACTCCTTAGCCCCTATAAATGACCTCCCAAGTCCCAAGGGAAGGTTTTTAGTCTTCCTCTTAACTTTCTTTGACCGGTGTATTTCCTTGTTCTGAGACCACTTCCGCATCCCTCTTGGAGCCTATTACGGAGTTGCATACAGTATCAGAGGTCGCTTCATGGTCAGAGGGAAAACAGCGTTGAATGCAAGTTTCAGTTACGGATCTGGGGAAGGGAGGGGGGGGGGGGTGAGCGAGTCCGGCAAACTTTTAATTAATTTCGCACTCGATAAACTTCAAAATATCGTTTCATACTTGCTTCCCTCACCTCCCATCATAGTTTTATATGCAATAAAAACTTTTTCCTTGAGCTGTAAAACTTACCACTTGTTTAGGCGTGCATTCATAAGGCAAACCCTCATTCTTATAATTATCGCCCCTTTATTGAGAAACTCCTGAGCCTCCTCGCTTATCACAAATCCATCGGTTTGATTATTTCTATGTGGAGGCATTTGTACCCTTTCAGTCGTTCCTTTCAATCAAATTTTATCTGCAAAAAAACAAAAATAGTAATTTTTTTTGCTGTTTAAGGTCAAAAACCGTAATGGTCGAAGCTAAGCTGGTTCATCTTTAAAAAAAAAAAAAATTGAAAGGCTTGGAGAAAGAATAACAGAAACAAGCGGCATCTCCGAATGTTTTTGATGCTGCTTGTATTTATTTTATAACCTTTGACCTAATTTTATCTTTTGTAGTCTGTTCCGCGATAACTAACTAAAATTTTGACTGAAGTAGCGTTTTTTTAATGTGAGAGTCGTCCTTTTTTTTTTTTTGTTAATTTTTCCCTTAAATGTAGCTTAAAATGTGGAATTATTTTAGAATCGTGAGGATGAAAATATTCAAAAAAAAAAAAAAAAAATTAAAAACACACCGTGCATTGGATACAACTCAGCATTTTACAATGTAAAAAAAAAAAAAAAAAAAAAAAAAATTACCTGCATAACGTATCGCTGATTTAAATTGTAACGTGTCACTAAAAAAAAAATACGTTTAGCAAATGTAAATATTCCGGTACATGTATCGATATCCCATGTGGAGCGCTCGGTTTTATTTTTTTTCTTTTTCAAACTATGAAACTATTAAACGAAACCAAGAAACTTAACAATAATTTTTTTTTTTTTTAAATCACCGATTGCACTTGTCGAAACGAATTAAGATAGATTAAAAATCACAGTACGATAAGAAACATTATACTGGACGAACTAAAAGTCTTAAGTATGGGACTTTGAAAAGTGACGCATCGCGTTTACACCGAACTTTTAATTCTAATTACTGGTAGCAGTTTGCTTTTTGTTCGTTTAGCAAATGCAAATATTAAAGCTACTGTACCGATATCTCGGGGGCGGTTCGAATATTAGGTGATGAGTACTTTTAGAGGAGAAGGAAATTTTTTTAAGTTGCGGCGGACAAGGGGGGAAGAGTTTTTTTTTTTTTTTTAAATAACATAACCAGTTGTTCTTCAATTTTTTTCTTATTAATTATTTTGAAGTTTCACAGTTTTGCCTTTTTCCTTTTTTTTTTTTTTTTGAGTTTTCAGGAGAATGTTAACTTTAAACGTAATTAATGGGGGAAAATTATCCTGATATCGGTTTTTTTTTTTTTTTTTTTTTTTTTTTTTTTTTTTGCAAGGGTGAAACGGTTGAAAATTGGATCTCCCAACTGTCTCAGCTGGGACATAACACTTATAGGCAATTTCTCGAACATCAATGCATTGCTGCCTTCGTTCTGTTAAAAGTTTCATTCCTGCCAAAATCAGGGTCCCGTGAGAAAAAAAGATGCATAAGTAGTAGAAAAATCATGTATAAATTATGCAAAAAAATTGGACATGCATAAAGCATGCATAAATTATGTATAAAGAACTTGACTTTTTTCACCAAGAGAATGACTTTTTTCATTCTTCAAGGTAATTGTTCATAAACTATACATAAGTACGCTTTTTATGCATAAATTTGCATGAAAGTGCATATTTACCGATATAATATCTATTAATCTATATAATGAAATTATAAATATAATATAATACAGTTATATTATAATATAATTATAAATATACATAATTATTGAACGATTACATTGATACATAATTATGCATAATACGTTCAAAATGGGGGGAAAAAGTTGACTAACTATAATAATTGCAAATTTTTCTGCTTTATGATTTAAAAAAATTATGTGCAAAAAATTATGCATATCCAGATTTTTATTCATAAAAAAAAGTATGCACAATTGTAAAAATTGTGCGTGTCCAATTTTTTGTACGAATGAGGCGAAAATTATGTCTTTTTTTATACAGTTCTCTTGCATCATTTATTTTGCAAAAATGTTATCATACACTTTTTGCATCACTTTTTCGTATGGGGTTACAGTTTCCATCAGACTTATTCGGGACAATCTACACAGTGAAATCTGCTGTGTAAAAGTGTTATAAACATTCACCTATTAACTTTTTTTTTGGTTAAAATTTGATTTTGACGCTAATTGTTTGCAAGCAGAACAAATTTTAATTTCGTTGATCATTTTTTTTTTTTTTTTTTTTTTTTTTTTTGAACAGAAGAAAAAAAATTGTCCTTTTTTTAACCCTTTTAAGTACCATTCGGTTAAAGTACTCACCCTCCAAAGAGTGCATATCTGTGCCTTGGAATTTCACCGAATGGTATAACTTCATTCTTGAAGGGGCATAAATTTTTTGAAAAAAGCTCTCTAACAAAATTTGGGATTTCGGGCATCTTTTGTGAAAATAAAATTTGGCACTGAAGGGATTAAAAAGTGAAATATTAACATATTACTTACCTAGAGGATAAATCCGAACCAAAATTGCAGTGGTCCGAATCAGATGCCGGTGCCGATTCCGGCACCCGATGCCGATACTGATAACACCAAACATCGATTCCGAGTTTAGGAGAAAAAAATCGCAAAAATAACAAATTTTCAGATTTTTTCAATTTTCAAAAAAAAAAAAAAAAAAAAGTTTTCACGGTTAATGAGTTGGGTTTAAATGGAAATCAGGAACAGAATCGAAATTGGCACCGTTGATTTTTGTTGGCATTTTGTCAAATTTCCTGTTTTGGTTTATTCAGACTCAGAGCATACGAAGCTTGTGATCGGATCACGAGGTGTATGATCAAACTACATAAACCGAGTGATCCGGACACACACCGAGGACCTTAAAACTCGAGGTATCAACGATTTGATCGTTCCGGGAGTCGTCCATGTATTACGTAACGCAATATAGGCCACTTTTTGACCCCCACCCCCCCCCCTTGTTACACACCCGTAACGCAACCTGTAACCCCCCCTTCGTTATTACGTAACCCCGTTCTAACCCCCCCCTCTCTATTCTTCTTCTTCTTTTAAGTGCCAGCTCCGCGACGAAGATTGGCTATCATCTGGCAGATTTTTATTTTGTCGACCGCTGCTCGAAAAAGACCCAAGGAATCGACACCAAACCAGTCTCTTAGATTTTTGAGCCATGAGGTTTTCCTACGACCCTGACCGCGCTTACCCTCGATCTTACCCTCCATCACCAGCTGAAGGAGGCGATATTTTTCATTTCGCATTACGTGGCCGAAATAATCGAGCTTCCGACGCTTGATCTCGTACAAAATTTCTACTTCCTTCTTCATACGAGCCAAGACGTCAGTATTTCTCACCCTGTCAGTCCACGAAATTTTTAGCATTCGACGGTATACCCACATCTCAAAAGCCTCCAACTTCTTTTCCAACGTCCTAGTTAACGTCCATCCCTCGTGTCCATACAAAAGCACGGAAATACGTAACATCGGACGATACGGATCCTCGTTTGGAGGCTCAAGTTGCGATTGCACAACAGGTCTCTCATTTTGAAGAAAGTCCCCCTGGCTTGCTCTATACGAGCTCGGACTTCCTGGCTACAATCCCACGAATCATTCAAGAGGGTTCCGAGATATTTATACGAGTGCACCCGTTCAACTTCCTCTCCAGCGATAAAAAGTCTAGCATCAACATTTTTCCTGCTGACAACCATAAACTTTGTTTTTCGTGTATTTATGGTTAAGCCGTACCTATTACTCACTGCATTTACATGATCGAGCAAGGTTTGCTGATCTTCTGCACTACCTGTAGGTAAGACCGTATCGTCTGCATAACGTAAATTGTTAATGTCCTCGCCGTTGATCACGATCCCTAGATTAAGGCCATCTAAAGCTTCCGAAAGAATCATCTCCGAATATAAATTAAATAGTAACGGAGACAATACACAGCCTTGACGAACACCACGCTGTATTTGGACTTCATCCGATAACTCACTTTCGACCCGCACGCTTGCGCTTTGGTTCCAGTAAAGGTTCGCAATAAGCCTCACATCTCGACTGTCGAGCCCTATGCGCTGAAGGATTTCTAACATTTTCTGATGTTGAACCCTGTCAAACGCCTTCTCATAGTCGATGAAGCACAAAAAGACATCTTTGTTTACATCCCGGCATCGCTGCACGAGTACTTGTAGGGTAAACAAAGCGTCACGTGTGCCGAAACCTCCACGAAACCCGAACTGAGTATCCGACATAAGTGCCTCGCACTTTCGAAAGACCCTTCCATGGACTATCTTCAGAAAGAGCTTTAGCAGGTGGCTCATGAGACTGATGGTTCGGTATTCTTCACAACGCCTGGCGTTCGTTTTCTTTGGGAGAGGAAGGAATGTGGATTTTAGCCAATCATCAGGGAATCTTCCGCTCCGATATATTTTATTGAAGAGGGATGTGAGGACATCTAGATCTTCATCGTCACTCAGTACCTTAAGCAATTCGGCCCGAACTCCGTCGGGTCCTACAGCCCTGCCCGGTTTCAGCTCTTTTATAAATTTAATCACCTCCCCTCTAAGAATATCCGGACCGGTGTCCCCTTCCCTAACCCCATGATCTTCGGGCCTATCATCGTCGAAGAGCCTCGACACGTATCTCTCCCAGACTTTAAGTTTTTCAGAGGTACTGGTGGCTATTTCCCCATTTTCATTCAGCAGTACCCCGAAATGCTGTCTAGGCCGTTCCCCTGTAAATTCTTTAATTTTCTTATGCAGGTTGAACGTATCGTACCGGCTTTGTAACTCTTCGATTTCTTTACATTTCTCGGAAGCTTCTGCTTCTACAGCTTCTCGGATCTTATTTCGGATCTTTCTTTGAAGTGCCCTATAACCGTCAGGATCGCGCCCTTTGCATTCTCGTCTCTCCTCCATCAGACCAAGAATCTCATCTGTCATCCAGGATTTATGTTTCACCTTTGGATCCGCCTTTAGATGTTCCTCACCCACTGAAACGACAACCTTTTTGACCTTATTCCAGTGCTCATCTACGTCCTCTGGGTTCCTACGTCCTCTCTATTAAATATTAAAATTACGTAACACATAGCCCAACTCCCCCCACCCCCCCATAACAATGCGTAACACCTCCTTCGACCCCCCCCCCCCAAGCGTTACGTAATACATGGACGACCCCTAGTACGGATTTTCTATTTCTTGAAGGGCGTATTTTCTACACCCATCATTTTTTTCTCTTATTCTTATTTTGCCCATTTCATTTTTTCCTTTTTCATTCCATTCCATTTTTGTACATTCATTCCGTTTCATTTTTCCTATTTTTATTTCCGCCCCCCCATTTTTTTTTTTCGTCCTTCCTTGTAATCGTTCAGATCTCAATTTTTCTCCCTTTCCAGGAATATTCCTGAAATCTTTCTTTTTTTTTTTGTTCCCGGCTGTTTTAGATGACCTAGTTTAAAGCTTGGGGAAAAAAAAGAAACCTCATTCAGTGTAGCCCAAGTTTTTAACGTTATCAGAAACGAGATAAAATTATTGGTAGTTATTGGCAGTAACCGAGATTGATACGTGGGGTACATATTGTTTATTTATTTGTCTGGCCTTGCATTTTTACATATGATCGAATCAGATGATGTTGTGAACTGTGTACTTCGCAACCCCGAATTTCATTTCGAAAGTTTTTGATCTGATTTTTTTTTCTTTTTATTTCAGGTTTACAAAAGGTGAAAACGCGAAAAAAAAGGAATGAAAGGAAGTGATTACGCCATGAAAATCACTGACTTTGTTGATTATTTAGGTGTAATTTTTCAAGGACAAACGATGAAATATCGGGTTTCAGCTGTTTTATTTCTGTTTTATTTCTTTTTTTATTAACCATTTATACCGTTAGGGTAGAGAATCTGTTTTTTTTTTCTTTTGCTTTTTTTTTTTTTTTTTTTAAGTAAGTGCATTCATTGGTGAAAAAATGAATGACGAGTCGTTGCATTCTGAAGTGCGACAAGTTGCGAACGCAGTCGGCTACCGGCGAAATAGAGAAAGTGAGGAAAGTAACATTGGGGTGACATCAAGCGTTGAATTTGTGAACGAGAAAGAGAACATTGCTTTATGATGAAAGTCGGTAGAGCGACTTACAAAAAAAAAATTCATGAAAACTAATTTAAATGGGCAGCATAGTGTGGTCGCATGCTCTTCGCTCACTCCCGCGCCAAAAAAAAAAAAAAAAAAAAAAAAAAATTAATTTTGGTCAAAGCACGTTAAAAATTAAAATTTGAGGATTTTCATAGTAATTGTGGGTTTTCAGGTTTTCAGCGATTTCGGATATTTTTATACTGACAGGCCTACAGGCCTATCACGTAAAAAATTTTTTTCATCAATTATTTTTTTTATTAACCATTTATACCGTTAGGGTAGAGAATCTGTTTTTTTTTTTAATTTTATAAGTTTTTGGTTAAAAAAAAGGCTGGTAGAGGATAACGATTAGGTTATTATTACCTTACCTTATTATTATGTTAGCTTATTGTTTTCCTGAACCAGCCTTTACAAAAATTTTATAAGAGTTTTTGATAAAAAAAATTTTATAAAAGTTTTATAAAGATTTTATTAAAAAAATGGTATATAAAAAAGTTGATATGGTGCTGTATGGTGAATACAGCACCATTGCTATATTCTGACAATCACTAGTTAAAAGTTTTTAAATCTCCATGCTACTTGAAAATGAGAATAATTCGATGGACCAGAATAATTTCGTAAACTAAGAAATATCTTTATTGCATATCACTACTGTAAAGTGCCTTAGTCTGATCCCTCGCTTTATTCCCTGCCAGCCCTTAAAAATGGGAATAAATCGATGGACCAGAATAATTAAATAAAAAATTATAAAAAAATTAAAAAAAAAAAATTTTTTAAATTTGAAAAAGAATAAAAAAAAAAAAAAAAAAAACTAAAAAAAGAATTTAAAAAATTAAAAAAAAAAAAAACCAAAGTTATATCTATAGGACATATCCAATAACAATGTCTTCCATTCAGTGCCTTTCTTTACCTGGTCCCTCGCTTTATTCTCTACATTCTCTTGAAACAATAGCTTCTTACAGTATATCTTACAATAATTTTCTTGAATTCTTACAGTTATCCTAAAGCAGTTTGTAAAATCATGCTACAATCACTCTCAATAAACTCTCAATAAAAATTAGTTTAAGCTAGGAATCGCTGGGTAGATTACGTCTCGAATCTGACTCCTGCGCACGGTGCTCAACCAGTCTCCGATTATCGGGCGGAATGGACGAAAAAATCTGACTTCACAGCGGGTTTAAGGATCATGAATATAGTCCGAAACAAGCAACCGCAAAATCGCGTCAGATCATCCTGGGCCCCCACCAGGGGCCCCCGGGAGCTCCAAACTTCTCCTTAATCGTGTTGTATATCATATGAAAACCCGTTGCAAATGCTGTCGAATGAGACCTTACAGAGATTTCTATCTGTTATAGGCATGAAGATACAGTCATTTAAAAGGGTCTAAAATTGATCCTCCATTTTGAATGATTTAAATGACGATATCTTTATGCCTATAGCAGATAGAAATCTCTGTAAGGTCTCATTCGAAAGCATTTGCAACGGGTTTTCATATGACATACAACACGATTAAGGAGAAGTTTGGGGCTCCCGGGGGCCCCTAGTGGGGGCCCAGGATGATCTGACGCGATTTTGCGGTTGCTTGTTTCGGACTATATTCATGATCCCTAAACCCGCTGTGAAGTCAGATTTTTTCGTCCATTCCGCCCGATAATCGGAGACTGGTTGAGCACCGTGTGCGCGTTATCCGTATCATCGGATAAGGTATAAGGGAAGCGAGAGACATTTTTTTTATTAATGCAGTAAAAAGAGGTTAGCTGACCGAGCGAATGACTGTTGCCGCAGTATGATTCGTCCACTTCTTTTTTTGCTCCCAGTTAAAGAGGATTTCTGATTTAGAAAAAAAAACGGACTGCGTAAATGAATGCTACTATTCTCCCATCAAGTTCACTGGAAATTTTCATCACGTTACTCGTAATTATTAGACTATTTTTTTTTAGTCTACAGCTTGCCATTAAAAATAAAATTTATTCCATGAATTTACTTCCAGACCAAGCTCAGATTCAGCGAGTTAAAAACACATTGTGCAGGTAGCATTTAAGATCATGAACAAAAACCCTAAGCGAAAAATTTTCTATTGAAATTTAATTATGAAGTTTGAGATTAATGTTAGTTCTCTGTCTAAATGTCCAGTTAGCTCTCTATCTGTACACGTTTTTCCTAAGCTAAACATAGGTTTTTCAATCGGACCCCGTATGAAAATGTATTATTGGATCCGACAGTTCTATTGCTTTAATTTTCGAGATCCCAAAGTAGGGTGTCCCTTATTTTGCGAATTTTCGAATTTGATGTCGGGCCTGGTAGAATCTCGTTCTCTATGGGGCCCTAATAAACCCTGAATTTTTTCAAATTTTTTACTGAACTGTGAAACTACAACCACAATCATTCTTTTTTTTTTTTTTTTTAATAAAGAAATAAGTTCTGAAAAAAATTCTCTAGGAAATGAAATTTTCTTTGAAAAGTTCTTCCCAAGCTGGAAATATAGTTAAAAAATTCCCCCTGACGACAATTTTTTATTTGTAATATTTACAGCTTTTCTTTCAATGTCTGGGTTGTAATTTTAAGAAAATAAATCTTTTCTGCACACATACCTGCCGTGTTGTACTTCCTCTATTCTTTTCGTATAGATAATTATTTTTCCTCCGATGCACTCAATTTAAATCAGCGACTACAGTTATATGTATATTTAAAAAAAAAAAAAAAAAAAATAATAATAATAATACTGTAGGACTGCACAAAGCAGCCAAGCCTTTTCGGCAAAATGGCCGGCACCCTCGTTTCTTCTCTTATATACAAGTTTTATAAATTACGAAATGCAGAAACTTCAACATGAAGACCAATGAAAAAAATTTACAAAAAGTTGTAATCCTCTAAAACGAGTTTTCTGCATTTTGTGATTCTCGCGATTCTTTTGATTTTATTTGTTTGTGTATTGTGTCATACAGTTGGGAAATATACGTATTTTCATAATAAAGGTATATTTATCAAAGAATTTACCTTTTCTGCGCGCATGAGTATGAATAAAAAAGTAAAATTGTAATTTTTTTTTCTTTTTCGTTCTCATGAAAAATGTTTAAAAAATGACGTTCGTGAAGTTGGCAGGACCCAGTCAACGGATTTGATCGAAAATAGTCTTATATAGTAGCTTTTCATTGTTCTTTAATAGTTCCGTAATTTTTCCAATTTGTTCTCTAACCTGAAAAAAACTGGAGCCAAAAGTTGGTGGGTCCTGCTAACTTCACGCGAACAGGACCCAATTTGAATTTAACAAAAATTTTTGCCTTTGTCGGTTGCTTTTGGTTTGTTCTTCATTGTTCCGGCCAATTCAACGTTTGTTCTGCAACAGGTATGACAGTATTAGGAGGAGTAAGGGCACTGCCAACTTCACGGAAATAAAATAAAGTCAAATTCAGACGTTTAAATAGCTTGAATCGATTTCATTTTGTTTGTTTTCCGAGAAAAAGGTTTGTTCTTGTACGAAAAATACTATCAGGTTGAATTTTTCATTTTTGGAAAGACATTCTGGGTGTGAAAAAATCATGGCCTATTTGTAATATTTAAGACTTGTCTATCAATGTCTTTTTGATTGTTCTGAAATGTTCTACAAATATTTCGGTACTCCATCTTCTCAAATCCTGGAAATACAGACTTTTGAGGTCTGCATGCAGCAGGACCCATTTTTTCCCCCCAATAGAGCGCGCCATCTTTACGGTTTGTTATTCAATCTGCTGCCACGTCGGGTTTACAGTGTTCTTTGTTTTTGGTTCATTATTGATCAGACATCGTTTGTTCTCGTTTGTTCTCGTTTGTTCTCAATTGTTCTCGTTTGTTCTCGTTTGTTCTCAATTGTTCTCGTTTGTTCTCGTTTGTTCTCGATTGTTCTCAATTGTTCTCGTTTGTTCTCTTTTGTTCTCGTCAGGAAAACGTTTAAGTTCATTTGTGGCTGGAAGTTCTGATCAAAAGTCGTTTGTTCTTGATTGTTCTGGTATTAACAAGATAATTTGGAATACCTTGCATTATTATATTGATCAGAAATCGTTTGTTCTCGATTGTTCTTCCCTGACAAACAACTGAACGAACGACTTTTGATCAGAACTTTCAGCCACAAATGAACTAAAACGTTTTCCTGACGAGAAAAAACGAGAACAATCCAGAACAAACGAGAATAATTGAAAACAATCGAGAACAAACGAGAACAAACGAGAACAATCGGGAACAAACGATGTCTGATCAATAATGGACAAAAAAAAAAGAACACTAAACCCGACGTGGCAGCAGATTGAATAATAAACCGTAAAGATGGCGCGCTCTGTTGGGGGAAAAAATGGGTCCTGCTGCATGCAGACCTCAAAAGTCTGTATTTCCAGGATTTGAGAAGATGGAGTACCGAAATATTTGTAGAACATTTCAGAACAATCAAAAAGACATTGATAGACAAGTCCTAAATATTACAAATAGGCCATGATTTTTTCGCACCCAGAATGTCTTTCCAAAAATGAAAAATTCAACCTGATAGTATTTTTCGTACAAGAACAAACCTTTTTCTCGGAAAACAAACAAAATGAAATCGATTCAAGCTATTTAAACGTCTGAATTTGACTTTATTTTATTTCCGTGAAGTTGGCAGTGCCCTTACTCCTCCTAATACTGTCATACCTGTTGCAGAACAAACGTTGAATTGGCCGGAACAATGAAGAACAAATCAAAAGCAACCGACAAAGGCAAAAATTTTTGTTAAATTCAAATTGGGTCCTGTTCACGTGAAGTTAGCAGGACCCACCAACTTTTGGCTCCAGTTTTTTTCAGGTTAGAGAACAAATTGGAAAAATTACGGAACTATTAAAGAACAATGAAAAGCTACTATATAAGACTATTTTCGATCAAATCCGTTGACTGGGTCCTGCCAACTTCACGGACGTTAAAAACGTAGCCTATAAAGTCCCCATATGCAAAATATAATGCAATTCAAGCATAAAATTATTTCTCAGTTAAAAATTTTAATTATAAAAATTTATAAATAGTTATAAAATTTTATAATCGGCCTAAACGTTATAGGGTTATAAAATTTTATGACGCACTTTTTCTTGGGAAACTTAGACTTCATAAATTCTTCTGGCACTACTTGTAAACTGTCCTAAATGTCGTTTTAAAATTTAAAGTAATCGTTTTAAGAAATTTTCAAAGCATTTTCGTGAAGTAAATAATTTGTCGGTACGATGATAATTTTTTTTTTTACATACCCTTTGGCTTCTATTTGCCTTTAGGTAGTCAGATATCATGAATAAAGACTAATGCAATATTTGCTCTAAATTATTGTGTAAAGAAAATCGACTTGGAACAGCTTAAATCCATGTGCCAGAGGTCAACTGAAGTATCTCTATCACAAATATGATTGGAGATAACCGGGTATGATTTTTTTAAAAATATCATATGACCTCAGGCTTACTTTTTCTTGTTGGTGTTATACGTGTGGTCACGTGACTTTTAAAAAAGACCAAAACGTACTATCTCCATTTGATTTGTGACGGAGATCCGTCAGTTGACCTCCGAAAACTGCTCTTTGGAATGTAACTTTAATTCAAATTCGAAACAATTAATTTTTCAATTTATCTTATATATTTTACACTTACAAAGTTTTTCTTTTCTTTTTCTCACTTTAAACAAACAAAAGATGTCTCAAAAAAAGAAAAGGAAAACATACAAATCGCATTTAATTAATCTTTTTTTTTTTTTTTTTTGTTTACGTAATTTTTACAACGAGGAAGAGTTCTTAAATTTTTCTTTTAACCAACCCTCGCTTCATTTTCTTTTCGTCAAATTTATTGCACTAACACTTTTTTTTGTTTTTAATTCTCACATAGTATTCGTAAATTGGTTTTTTATTTTTATTTTTTTTAAATTTTTTTTTTCACATTTAATAATTGATTTTGATAATTATTCACCTATAGTTGTCAACGAGACTGTTAATGATGTAAAAGGAAAAATAAATCAAATCCAAAACTCATTTACCATGAATCACAGTAAATAAATAAATAAATAGAAAAAAAATCGATTATAAATATGGCCTCAATTATTAATATAAAATTATCAAGAGACAGCGTGTGTCTTTAAAAAAAAAAATTGAATGATGAAATAAGAAGAAAAAAAAAATACTTGAGAAAGTCTCGAAAACATCAATAGCAGCTACCCACTCTCGATTTTTTTTTTTCAACTGGATGATTTTTGCCGAAATAAATTAATGAAATACATCAAACAGTCGAAAAAAGAACAAATTAAATAAAAAAAATTCAATAAATCACATGTAAAAATCGATTAAGGAGGAAAAATTGAACTATTTGAAAAAATGATGTTGCGGCGTCTTTATTTCTTCAATTCGTCGTGTGTCATTTTTCCCGACGTCTTCTGCTGAAAATAACGGAAAAGTATTAGTTTTTTTTTCTTTTTGAAGAGGAAGAAGCAATTTAAAGAAATAAGAGATGAATGAAAAGCTGGCATTTGGTTTTAGCTAGAAGAAAAATTTAATTATGATGGGCGTGCGTGAAGTCCAAGTGAAAAAAAGAGTGTGAGGGAGAGAGGGAGGTGACACTTTGTCTACAAAAATTGATATTTTGGGGATAAGATCAACAAAGCAGAATCGCAGTTGAAATTTTTTTGTCATTAATAGAATTTGTCACCAATAGGGATGCACGCAACAAATTTCAACAAAATTTCGAGAAATTTTCTAGATTTTGTTTCTAGACATGTAAGACTCTAAGGATTCAAAGTCTAAAATTTCTTGTTCGAGAATCTTGCTCAAGATCTCGCAAAATTTCAGAAGATCTCACAAGATCTCGAACAAGAAAATTTAGATTTTGAATCCTTAAGAGTCTTACACATGCAGAACCAAAATGTGGACAAATTTCTCGAAATTTTGTTGAAATTTGTTGTATGCATCCCTAGTAATCAACGAAATCATAGTCCTAACTGGCTATATTTTAGGTAACAACGAGTCATTTGTCAGCATCAATTACAACACTGACAGTATTAGTGGTATCAGTTGCGGTGTCAGTAGCTACACTGACACAATGTCTGATATACACAGGCTAGCAGCAACATTGACAAAGTGCCACTTGAACAAGTAGCAGTACGTCACTATGTCAGTGATAAGAATAGAATGAACATTTCAAAAGAAGTCAAAAAGACAAAAAAATGTCAGTTTGACTACAAATAATTGCAGTCAAGGACTGACTTTGATTATAACTCAAATATTGCTTATTGGAAGCACTGAAGAGTCAAGGAAATGGTCTATATGCTTTCTGTCAGTTGCACAACTAGTAGAGTCACTTACACCAATGTCAAAAGATGGTGTGTAACATTGCAACTGAAGTTGTCAGTGTTGCAAATGACAGGATTAGTGTTGCAACTAACAGTGTCAGTGCTACGCCTAACGCTGTCAGTGTTGTATCTAATAGTGTCAATTTTGCAACAGTTCTTGTCAGTAGTGCAACTGGTAATGACATTTACAAAATTGACAGCATCCAGTTGTCACTTTCAGGTAGTCTGAGTGTCAGATTAATAACTGACAGTCGCAGTTAAACAGCTGACTTTCTAGATCTGTATAACTGACAGTAGTCATCTTGACAAGTTGCAAACTCTTCTGGGTTTCCACAACAATTTTACATCAGGTTTAGCTTAAAATTTTGCATTGTAGCCTAAACTTTCATTGAATTTTTTTTGGCTGATGTCATATCAGCTTAACAATTCGCGAAATGAACACACTATTTTTTTCACTATGGTGAAGCCCTGAAAATGATCAAAAATAGTCTACTTTGTTTTTGAAAATTAAGTACGTAGATCATAAAAAGCTGAAATAAAAAAAAATTCTCATGCGTGTCCGGCTTTTTGTTGTTGAGCCGAAAAGCAGACAGAATGTTAAGAGAAAAATGATTCCGGGTACAAATTTTTGAATAACAATAAATATTGCACCACGAAGAAAATCTGTCGGGCGCGAATTCAGTACCGAATCATGCTAAACAAACATTTTCATTCAATCAGCGAATGCTACTTTTCTCCAAAGCTTTTAAGATCATGTTGAGGGTAATTTTTATCCAACATGTCTCCGGAAGAGAATCGGCGCCTAAAAAGAAAATTCGTCGCTATGAAGCTCTGCTTGTCATTGTTCGTTAACCAATAAACAATCGTGTAATGAGATTCCGCTAAGAATCGTGTTCATCATGCAGCGCCCCTAGCGGAATATTTTTTAAAGACGAAACTTCATTGGTCATGTTCACTGACTCACAGCGCTACCTAGGTAGAAATTTTCTTTTTTCATTTCCCCCGAGTGCTTATTAACGATGCTTTGTGTTGATGATGAGGCGGCTGAAAAAGGACAGTTTTAGGAAGAACAATAAAACGATATAAAAATGAAAACAGTATTGTAGCAGGAAGCAAAAATTTTGGAAGAATTTTTTTCCCCCCTTTTTAGCGTGATGAGTTTTAATCGAACAGCGCCATGCTGTAGTTTTTTTGGCGTCGGTTCGATTGCTTTGTTTTTATGATTTGATTTTCTTTTTTTTTTTTTTCGAAGTTCTTACCAACTTTCACGCTGTCCTTTTTAATGACTCCCAAGGCATCATATATAAAGATGGGTTCGAGGAAAAAGAATAAGAATTCGATTACGGTAAAAAAAATTTAAAATTACGGTTTGGCACTTTTTTTAAAAAATATTTTGCGCTTAAAAAATTCCGAGTGAACTTGTTAAGCTTAAGTACGTATGTATCTTTTTTTTTTTTTAATGTTTAATTCGATAGCACGATTTGCTGCACACCCAGGGTTGTAACAACGATTTTTAACTAGACATGGGGGGGGGGGGGGCTTTCGGAAAATAAATTTTCCGGGGAGGGCAAAAACATTTCGCCTAGAGGGTAGAAAAAAAATTTTCAGAGGGGGAAAAGCGCCCCAAGTAACACTGTATTACATTCATAAGTGTTTTAAAAATATTAATTGAACAACAACTTCGTCTTTAATAGGGTGTGGAACGGTCATGAAAACGACCGCCATCTTGAATTTTAAAGTCACTTGACCGCCACCATTTAGGAATTTCCGAAATTCGGAATGGGTTGCTTGTATGGATTTTAAAGGCGGGGGAATGACTTCAAAGGTTGTCATCATAGAATTTGGAGTCACGTGACCGCTGCAATCTTGAATGACTTAGAAGGCAGCCATAAAATGGTGCACTCGGAATTGGGTGAGGGGGCGACCCCTGTGTGTAGATGCTCTCCGCAGCCGCAGCCAAGTTTTTTACAAATGTAAAAAACTTGGCTGGGTGCACTCCGTGCACCTTGATTAAATGTCCTGACTTTTGACATTGTGAAAATATTACAGCAGTGTTTTCAAATATTATAAGAAAATTTGACTTGTGACAACATTGCGCAAATATTAGAATAGCATCGTTGCATTATTTTTTTAAAAATATCACAGCAATATTTTGACAATATCAAACCTGGGGATTTTGGTATTATCGCAGTATTTTCAAAAAAATTGAGAAACATGTAATGCAAGGGTCAGGGTTTAGGAACGACTCTTTTATGGGTCATTACCCCCAAATGATGCAAATCATATTTCCCTGTTGTACCACCATTTTTTGCACATATGTCAATGTCTTATCAGGCGGCAAATTCGACTTCAAGATGATGAAAAATCGTACTATCTATAGGGGGCCATTCAAGTATTATGCCAGCATCTTGGGGGGTCTGTAAAAGGCTTACACTTGCTGACCCGGGGGGGGGGGGGGGATATTGTGGAAATTATGACGTAATACTTGGATTGCTGGGGACCCAATTTAGATTTAAAAATTTTTAACTTAAGTCTATTAAATGAACACTTATTTTTAATAAATATAAATGAACACGATGATTGGTTTATGGGCTTGTCCCAAATCCCTTTGTCACAAGACCAACAGAAATTCACGGTTAGCTTATAGATGTTGGTCTTTAGACACAGGGATCCCCGAACAAGCCCTTACGAATTACGTTCATTTTGTTTTCAATGGCAGCACATCAATATCTTTTTTTTAGGACAAAAATGAGGCGGCCACTGGAATAAGGCCTACTGGTCCATAAGCTAATCATGGGCGGATTTATAATTTTTTTCTTAGGGAAAGCTAAGAATAGGACGAAAATTTTTTCTGGGGGAGGGGGGGCTGACCCTATTAATTATTATAAGGCCAAGTAGTTTTCAAAATTTTAAGGGGGGGCTATTCTGCTTCCTAGGGGGGGGGGTAGCCTTTTCTAGATCGGCCCATGAAGCTAATTGAACTCTTAACCAGCCTTTCTCCAGCAACCGCCTCAAATTTTTGTCCGAATCATGATTTCTAGACGCAAACTATATTTAAAATTTTATGGGATATTTACAAAAATGCATATTTTCCTGAGGGAGATCCCTACTTTTTTTTTGAGCTGCCGGTTATTCTTAAAATGTTACCTCCCCCCTTGAACCACTGTCCTCCTGATCTCGCTCCCCAAGGAATTACTGTCGTAATTCCGGTTCCTGTTCCTCGGGTCGAAGTCGCTAAAATCGTAAGGATTTTTAGTCGTACTCCTGTAGAACAAATGGGAAATATCGTAGGGGTGCCTCGTAGAAAAATTAGGACCCGGATTTTGAGTGGTGCTCGTTCTGTAAAATTCGTTATAGGCCACCACGGCCGGGTCTTCGGTCGTAGTGCTTGTTCTGTAAAATTCTCTGTAAGCAACTACGGCCGGATCCTCGGTCGTGGTTTTCGGCTTTTCCGTGCTTGTGGCGTAAAATTCCCTGTAAATTTTGTGAGCAAGGGATTCGGTGGTGGTTGTCGTGGTCCTCGCCGTTGTCGTGGACGTTCGGAAAAAATCGTTAAATATTTTTTGAGCGCTTTCCGTCGTTCTTTTGTAAAAATTACTAAAATATTTATCGTAATCGAATTGGGTTGTGGTTTTTGGGCTGGTGTATTGGGTTACGGGTTTTTTAGGGGGTTGTGTTCGAATGTCGTTTGAAAATGTCCTGTTTAGAAGAAAAAAAAATAGTGTGTTATTATCTCTTTTCGTGTTCTGACTTAGGGCAAAAGTGATCTGTTTTTTTTTTTTTTTTTTTATGCTAAAAATTCTGCTGCTCAACGGAATTTTTTGCACTGTACCTTTGTGTCGTTGAGTTTGGGAAAGCATAAACAGGTCTAGATTGAGTTGCTAAATTTTCACTATCGTCTCTTCTCAAATAACTTGGAGTATTTTGACTGTAGTCCGGGATGATGTTTTCATGTTCTGCGACGCATCTCCCGTTTATGCAGTACTGAAAAATTAGTTAAAAAAAAAATAGATGAGTAGTGTTTTGGTTTGTTTAAATCGATTTTGTATATTTTTTTTTTTAGGTACCTGCCCATCGCCACACGGCGATCCTTCTGCTGCAGGTCGATATGCTACGCAGTAGCCGGAACCAGCATCGAAGCAGAAGAGTTGGGAACAGACCCTGTCGTCTTTCTGTAAGTAAAAATGAACATGGAATGAGCTAGATTCACGTTTTTCCATCTTTTTCAATTTGTTGAATAGGGCGACCCCAAAACAAAAAAACGTCGGCCATCTTAAATTTTTGCTCTTTAGGCAAAATTTGTTTCTTTAAGGTGTTAATACCCTTGATGAATTTTTTTAGATTTTTAAAAGAATTCTTAGGGGTGGCGCCGGGTGCATAAAACTTTTTTGGCCTAATTTTGTTAAAATGAGCTGTATTATTGAAAAATCGCACTGAGACTGGATGATAAGATAAAAATTTAAATAACAGGTTTTAATAGTCATGTATTAGGCTTTCGAAAAAAAAAAAATTGGTAATTAAAAAAATACGATCCGGTGCAGAGTAAAAAGGGCATTTGTGCCAAAAACGGGGTTGCCTGTACTGGGCTTGCCCCAAAGATTTTAAATTTTTGAAAATAGCCCAAAATCATTTTATAAGCATAGTAATGATATTACAAGTTCAGTTTTTGGTTAAAACCACATATGTTCATTTTCTCCGTATGAGATTTATATGAAAAAATCAAAAATTTTAGCAGATCAAGTCGAAACCCTTACAGTGCCTTTAATCTCGTCGAAAGAAAGCATTTTTATATGGGACACTATTTTCTGAGTTTTAATTGACTAAAGAAAAAACTTACGAAACAGGCGCTGGTTCCTCTATCTTTCCTGCATTGTGCGTCTAAGGATAATAACTTTCCTGGAAGCACTCTAGGAAGGCTCTCATCTTCATGAGGAGAATTAAATAGGCAAGTGGCGGTATCGCCGCTAAAATTAGAGAAAGGCCAAATTAGAATTTGTTGCCATTTGTTGAATATTAAATAATTGTTTTTTTTGTGAAAAGTACATACTTAAGGAAATGATGGAAACTAGCTATACTACAACTAGACCATTTGAACCCTTTCTCCGTGTGCCGGAGATCGCTCATTATGAAACCATCTTCCCATCTGCATTTTTCGGCCCCTGGGCCTCCTAAATAACTCGGTGGTGGTGATCCGTCGTGCACAGCACCCAATCTGAAATTAAGAAAGAACATTTTTAAAGTTGATGTGACTTCGTGTTGGTTTTATCCAAAAAGAAAAATGAACGGTCGGTCAACATGAGCAACGTTCTGGGTGAGATATTTTTTCAGAAGTTTTAAAAATATACTTTAATCTGGTAAAGTTGGGACTTACGATTTTAGTCATTTTTAAACTTCTAAAAAAGTTTCTTTATTTAATATTTTCTGACGTTTATAGAGGTTGGTGCAGTGCTGGAAAGCCAATGGAAAAAAAAAAAGGTTTGGTTTTGTTTGGTTCGATTTTGTGATTTTGTGTTCAACGTCCTGGATTCCGTTCGGTAATTAAGTTTTTAACTGATTTTGAAGCGCCTAGAACTGGTTACCGTATTGGTTCTGTTCTTTTTTTCCCTCATACATTCGGTTGTAAGATCGGTTGGCCCAAGAAAAAGTGTGTTATAAAATTGAGTTATTAAAAACTTAAACTTCGTTATAAAATTTTATAGCCCGCCAAAAAAGACATCTATTTATAATTCATTATAAAATTTTATAGCAAAAATGATTTCCAGTTTTTTTCTAAGTTTTTTTATTTTTTTCTAACGCTTTCCGAATTTTTGTATTTCTGTTTTTCTTTATTTTTGAGCCTTTGTCAAATTAAAAATACAAGAAATAAACCAAAAATTCCGAAAAATCTGGAAAATATAATTCAAAATAATTGGCAACTTAAGAACCATATTGCCGCTTTCAAAAATCGGTTGAAAAGTGGCGCAGTGGATAAAGGCGGCTGGTAAGTCGGTAGAAGGCTCGGGTTCTATTCCAAAAAATTATTTTTTTTTCCTCATGAAAAATATTTCGAAAAGAGCCTATAAAGTCCCCATATGGTAACTATAGTGCAGTTCAAGCATAAAATTAATATATTGCTCAGTTAAAAATTTTAATTGTAAAAATTTATCAATAGTTATAAAATTTTATAATCGGCCAAAACATTATAGAGTTATAAATTTTTATAACGCACTATTTCTTGGGGGGTATTTCCAAACTCAAAAATTTGTCATTTGCCGCCGTCTTGGATTTTGAAAAGTACCATTCGAACTCCTCCCCTTGTTTGGGAAAAACGTCAGATTTTTATAGGAATCTTAAAGCTGTCCGCCATCTTGGATTTTCAAAAAATGGCAAGCATTGATTTCCGTAGTTGGAGGATTAAGAATTACAACCCTTAAATTTCAGAAATTGAATTGAATCTCAGAAATTGAAAATTTATTTTCGGCCGCCATTTTGGATTTTGAAAGGATTCCATGTTAAGCTTTAATGACGTTAGTCACTTGGTCAGTTCGTATTCTTTACGTATACACCTGAGTCTATGTTTAGCTTATGAGTGCATATATTAACTGTTTGGGTTTGTTTCAGGTTCAGTTCAGGTCCCTCATGTAAAATCAAATTCGAATTCTTGGTTCTGTTTTTCCCCTTTGGGAAACGGAATTCCAGTTCTGGGTTCTGGTTTCGGCTTTTTTACAGTCATCTGCTCCGAAGGATTCGTTTTTCGATTCCGTTCGATTTTCCAGCACTAGTTTTTGTTGACATATCTAAGAATTGACGCCGTTCGATATTCTATCGCCCTTCTGATACTTACAAATGGCCGACTTCGTGAGCGGCGACAATGATCCCTGAGAAGCCACCAGTGTCTTCGATGATGGCGACGCTATTCACTTTCTCTAGTCGCTTGTTGACGACGCAGGCGCCTCCGACGTAAGCGAACCCTAAACGACACAAGAAGCAATTAATTTTTCCATCATCGTTTTCCGCAAACTATTTAGAAAATTTTCAAAAAAATTGACTTAAAACTAAATTTGAAAGATGACGTGTAAAAAAAAGTGCAAGAGAAAAAATAAAAAATACGAAAAAACCCACCACCCTGATTAGTCGTGTTAGTGCAAAAACAAAAAGCTATTTTACAGCCATTAATAAAATAACCTGATTCTTAAAACAAATAACCGCCGTGCAAAAAACATAGTCATCCGCTTTTAAGAAAAAAAAAAAAAAACGAAAAAATAACCGGAAGCGATCAACGACAAAAACTCGGCGCTATTACAGCCTCCTTTTCCTTTATTATTACCAAAGTGTTGAAAATTGCTTGCACGAAACTGGTTTCGTCAACTACTTCCGGTGATTTTTTTTTTGTTATTCTTTATTTCGGGAGTTAGATGACAATGTTTTTAATCATTAAATGACTTACCTCATTTTGCAAAACAGAGGACTAAAAACATCCGCGTGAAACAGTGAAATCAAGAATTATACCACACAGTATTATTATATGAACATGAATTATGTATGATAACCTGCGGAATTATAGCATTGTTTGAAATGCATTTTTCTTTTTATTTAATTTAAGTTTCGTCAAGAGATAATGGACTTTTTTAAAAATAAGAATAAAAGCTGGTTTTGTGAATTGTAAACGATTAAGAAAAAACGAATGCATCTTTAATAACTCGTACTTATCATCGTATTTAAATGCAAGGAGCAGAGCAAGAAAGGAAAACTCAGTCTTCCTTAAATGAAAATTGAGCTCCCCGCTGAGAAATTTTATACTTTTGTAAGATATTCGGAGACCGGAAACTGAAGCACTATTTAATAAAATTCTTGGGTACTCCATTAGCCAGTCTTTGGATAGCTTACAGTTTGACTAATATAGATCAAAGAAAAAGTGCGTTATAAAATTTTATAACTTTATAACGTTTCGACCGGTTGTAAAATTTTAAAACTATTTATAAATTTTTATAATTAAAAGTTTTAACTAAGCAATATATTAACTTTATGCTTAAATTGCACTATATTTAGCATATGGGGACTTTATCGGCTCTTTTTTAAACATTTTCCACGAGAAAAAAAATGAAATAAAAAAATTACAATTTTTTGGGATAGAACCCGAGCCTTGTGGTCGACTTATCAGCCGCCTTTATCCACAAGACCACCTCTCAACTGATTTCCAAAAGCGGCAATATGGTTTTTAAGTTGCCAATTATTTTGAATTATATTTTCCAGATTTTTCGGAATTTTTGGTTTATTTCTTGTATTTTTAATATGACAAAGGCTCAAAAATAAAGAAAAACAGAAATATGAAAATTCTGGAAGCGCTAGAAGAAAAGTAAAAAACTTAGAAAAAAGCTGAAAATAATTTTTATTATAAAATTTTATAACGAAGTTTAAGTTTTTAGTAACTCAATTTTATAACACACTTTTTCTTGGGGACATTGCAATTGCAATTGCTGGGGCCATTTTTTTAATTCCAGGACTTAATAATTTTGAAATTTTCGATTCGATCACAATGTTCAATGTGGACTGTTTTTTAAAAATCAAATTATGTTTTTATTTCGTGTGATGCTAAAGTATTTTTAGCGTCCGTTTTTAACGTGCGTTTAGCGCCCGTAAAATTTGTATCGCATAGATCTAACTTTGCTATTGAGTGGCCAAAAAATTTCGGTTTTCGATTTGGACCAAATATTTATTTTTCAACTCATACGGAAGAAAGTCCCTTTTTAGTTACTTTTCAAAAGAGCAAAAAGCATAACTTTATGAAACAACTAAAGTGGCATTACTTTTTTTTTCCACAGACTGAAATAGTATATTACAGCCCTATGATGGAAGAGACTAATTTTACGCCGAAACACGATTTTGCGGTGCCGTAACGTGTTGAGGCGTGAAAAGTCTCTTCCATTGTAGTACTGTAAGGTATTTTTTACACCGAGGAGACTGAAATTTAACTTTTCAGTACCATAGAATAAGAAAACCGAAAAATAAAAACTTCCTATTTTTATTCTTAATAAAAAATATGTTTTATACCAGGGGCAACAAGGGGCCCTTATCTGAATTTAAGACAGCGTTGCCAAACCTCGCCTTCTGCTCGGCTTGGCAACCCCGCTGTCTCGAGTTCAGAAAAGTGACACTAGCTGTCCCTGGTATAAAAAAAATGCTATTTCATGTTTGGCTTATGGGAATACCATTATTTTTCAAATAGCCTTCATATAAATTCATATAAATACTTTAGGAAGTAATGTAAAGTTGCCATAATTGACGGATATGATCTTTTATGTTTAGCTTATGAAGATTTTTTTCTTCCATGCTTAGCTTATGCAGCTTAGAGTAACATTAAAAATGATTAAAAATTCCTCATTTTTAATTTTAAAATATTTTTTACGTACATAAACAAACCCTAGATGTTATTAATTCTTTTGGGACTAGTAAATTGTCCTAGATTTCGTTTTAAAATTTAATAGAAAGGATTAAACAATTTTCAAAGCGTTTTCCCCGAAATAAGATATTTGTCCGTAAGCTAAACATAGGCGATGCTTTTAATTTTTTCCTATTACCCCGGCCTTTTTGATGGTCAAATATCTTAAATAAAGGCTAAGGTATTTTTCTATCCGAAAGGATTGTACGAAGAAAACAGGCTTTCGACTAAAAAAAGGCTAATATTTTATAAGAAATTCCTATTCAAATTTCGGCCCTTCCTTTGATCTGGCTGAAGTGCTGTTTTGAACATGGCGGTCAACTTTTGAACGAAATTATTAAAGATGCAATTTAAAAAAAAAAAATAATAATAATTACAAAATGATGTGTTTGTGTTTTTAATTTGCAAAGAGCACGTGAATGATACAAAACATACTTGCTTGAGAAAAAAAAGCGACTGACTAGGCAGAAAAAGAATAAAAGGAAAAAAAACCGACAAAATAGCGTGACGTTGAAGTATTTTTTATGCTGCAGCTTTCTTTTCGGAAAAGTGCTCATTGAAAAAGCTTCTAAAAGAAGAGAGAGAGAAAAAAAATGATTTTCGGTGTAATGTGACATGATTTTTATTTTTTTTTTATTTTGGAAAATCATATGGAGGTTCTCGGATGAGAATCCTCCATAATTTTTTTTTGTTTTTCCAATTAAAAGAGTGTGCAGAGAGCAGCGGAAGAAAAGAATTTTGTATGTGCGATTTTTTTGGGATTTTTTTTTGAAACTCACCTGCCGTGCCCCTGTTGCACGCATCATTTGCAAACTGCCTTCTGCACATATCTAATCTGGAATAATAGTTTTTATATGTTAATTTTTTTTCTGTTTTTTATGAGATGTTGAATCCTTACGACTGAGTTCATCCGTTGGAGATCGTCCGATGGAGATTTTTTTTAAACCATAATACCTATTTTTTTTATATACTTAATCATAAAATTTTGTTAGTTTAATTTTATCAATCTACGAAAGGAATCAACAAATTATTTTTCCCGTTTGATATTAGGAATGCGTTAGAATTTTTGAATTTAATCTTTTTCTTATTTTTTAGTTTGCTGTAAGATAATAATTGGATTTTTTTTTTATTTTTCCAGATGGAGAAGTTGAAATCTTAGGCAGCGATTTGGGATGTTTTACTAGGAGGAGCCGTAAAACTTCAGCGGACACGGGCTTTTCACTGGGATGTCCATTAAATGAATGTCCAGGAGGTGAGGTTTAGTTTTTTGTCGCATTTCTCGAAATCGGAGAAAGCAACTAGCTCACGAGTAGTAAAAATATTGCGGGAAATGGAAAATAATCCGAAGCTACGGTCCTAAACAATACGATATTGTCTTACCATAAAAAAATCATTTATCTAATTTAAATTAAGGGACAAGCAAGTCAATTTAACCCAAAGGTTAATTCTGTTGTAGTAGGGTTTCCAGTTGCTTGAGCCGCCAACATGAAAATCCAAAAAAAGAAAAAAAAAATGCATTTTTGAAGTTTTAAAAGCAAAAAATATAGTATATCTTAGAGTAGATCTAGACCAAGCTCCTTTCCGAAACATATCATTCTATATCGAACCTGATTGTATTGTTTCAATCTAGTTTATTTCTTCTGCTTGCTTATTTTTGAATTAAACCTGCAAAACTGTTTCCATCAAAAAATACTCAAGCAGAAGTCACAATTGAACGCTTCCAGCGAAACATTATGGCCGGGTTCGATTTGGTCTATTTTGACTCTGAGATATAAGTACTTTATATTACAGCGCAGCTTTCGATTAATGTGTACCTCCATATGATTAGGCCCTACTTCTTAGAAGGCTACGGAAGTTTAGCTTTTAAAAATACAGTTTGTTTACAAACAAAAAGTTCAAAACGAAATATCTCAAGTAGGATGTAGGATGTTTTATACTACAATTGTCTGTGGAAAACCGTATAATTACAGCACCAGACAAAATAAGAATTGTAGTAAAATCGCTTTTTAGAAATCAAATTACTAGAAATTTGATTTCTGCAAATCTCATTACACATTTATTAATTAAAAACTAAGCCTGCTTTGAGGTTATTTTGTACACCCGGTTTATTGAGTTTTAAGGCTGCCAGATTTTTCAATCCTTACTATCTAAATTTTTAAAATTAATCAAAACCCAAAAGTGTCTTATTTTTTTTGGTCTACATAAAGTATAGTTTAGAGAGTTAAATGTAATATAAAACGTAAGATGGTTGGCAACCACAATTTCACCACAATTTTTTCAATTGTGCACCGCTTTTTTTAAAACTATATCAATTGACAATTTTTTTTGATCCAATTTTTTGATCCACTTCCCAGTCTTGTGGCTTCAGAGATGTGTGTAAATATTTTTTTAAAATTTTGTTACTTGAATTGATGAGCGTCATAATGTTTACATATTGGGTAATCATATTTTGTTGATTCCTCCCTCATACCAGACCAAAAATATTTAAAAAAAAATAAAACGAAATCCCAAATTAATATATACAGTAAAAAAAAAATGTTAAAATTTTAGTTATTTTTCCCATATTTTAATAATAATTTTATTTCTTGTATTTTTTTTTATCCGTAACACAGAACGGACGTACCAGCGGTTCCCTTAGTGCATCTTCCGCCTTTTCGTCGTCGACACATGTCATACCTAAACGGAATAGATACTAAGAGATTAAGTCATCAATGAGGACGAGATTTTGGACTACAAGAAGGCGAGTAAAAACTTCCATTTTTTTTTCTTAAGCTTTAAGGGGTCGTCCATAAATTACGTAGCATATTTATCGGTCGGGGGGGGGGGGGGGGGGGCTTGGAAAATAGTACGCTAGCCTTTTTTGCTTACTACCGGGGGGAAGGGGTCAAAATGAGTCAAAATAATTTTTACGTAATTTTTGGACGGCCCTTCGATGTAGAATATCCCTGTTTAGGACTGTGGAATCAGGAGCGCCGAGGTTCATTAATTGAAGAAGAGGGGGCAAGTTCATTTTAATTTTAACATAATTAAATACTTTGTATAGGTAGCTTATGGGATTGTCTTAGAAAACAAGGGAAGTATTCATTCGAGTCGGCGCCCCTGGAAGAACGTCCAAGACAGGACAATTTTTTTTCATCACTCAGTGCAGAAAACTTATTTTTCCGCACTAGTGCGTTTTAAAAAAACCTTTATTGCGCTGTGCTTTGTGATAAAAAGTAGCTTACAACGCAAGAACTGCAAAAGAATTACCCGTCGAGACCTTTTTAAAGCCCGAGCCGACAATGTCAAAATCGGCCTCGACGGACAATTTTTTCTTTTGCAGCTCTTGTGTTGTAATATACCATTTGTCAACGTCCATTTGAAATAACCCTACTTGCTACCAGTGTCCAATGGACCTTACAGCAAAGTTCTTTGGAGACGTTTTTGTCGTTCTTTCGACAAAAATAGAACTTCAGGTCGGAGGACGCTCATATTCTCTGAAGAGCTATAAACTATCCTCTGACTCTCCAAGGCGAGGGAAATTGCCCCTGAGACGCCACATAAACATTATGCAGGCGTCCTATCCAGCACTCATTTATTAATTTTTAATAAATCAGAAAAAACAATGACTTTTCCTTCGAAGTTTTACTTCGTCATTTTTTTTTTTTAACAAGAGAGAGTCGAACGAAATTCCTCATAATTTTTTTTTTTTTTGGTCATAACGTCCTCGAACCATCTGGGTGGTGTATTAATTTAACATAACTTTTCAGTAATCACAATTATGATAAATTCCAAGCTATTTTTCATATTTTTTTATTATTTTATTTTATACAATCATGCCTGTCTAATGGTTGTTGACATACATTTTAGCAAAAGTACGGGCGATTGTATGCTAATCAACTTGAATTTTATTTAATTCAATAAAAAAAAAAAAAAAAAAAAAAAAAAAAAAAAATAATGAAATAAAGCTTGAATAATTATATCAGAATAACTACTTTCTTTCGTGTAATTTTCTTGAATTAAAATCGTGTAAAAAAAAAAAGATGTAAAAATCGGTTAAGAAAAATTACTTACGATTTATAGTTACTTTTAGCAACTTCATTCTTTTTTTTATTTTTTTTGAAATTTTACTTACTTTGTTACTGCAACTGCAATATCGTAAACAGGCAGTCTTCTTTCCCTAAATAAATACTTTCCCATATCTGTGAGTGCTGCTGCTGAGTCGATGGCATCTCGACCTACTCGGTTTCTTTCAAGGTACGGAGTTGCGTCTCTTCCCTTTAAGAAAATTTATTTTTTTAGTTGAGAAAACGACTAGCAGCACGCCTTTCTCTGGCAACCGAATCATTTCCGATCGTTTGAGAGTCAGTCCGTGTTTAATGTCACTTCCGTTACGTCCGTAGCTTATGTACGGATAAGAGCTTTTAACCAATTAGCTCGTCTTTTAATAACGTCACGTAGGCGCTATTGCAGCATGGCGGTTATTATGACTGGTAAGGACTGTAAGGACGGTAACGACCGTTACGCTGGAATACCCGCAATGTAAATTTTAGTCGACCAAGGGTTAACTTAATAAGGTAGATAATATAGGAAGCGAACCAATTTCTGTACGTGTATATCCCGCCTATTTTCGGAAGCGTCAGTCCATCGATTTCACTGTTGTGGCGTTACTGTACTTTTTATAGAGTTCGTCCAAGAAAGGCCACAACGCTTCGCTGTGGCGATGGTACCACAGGAAGAGAACTTGTACAAGTTTTCTGTGTTTAATATTTAACTTATGTAACAGCCTGATGGTTGTACTAAGTACGTACTATAACGGCCGTTACCCTATAATATTCAAGCATTTCTTGACCCAATCCTTCTTCATCTACAAAAATTTAATATGACGGTTATTCCAGTGTCACGGTTGTTACAATCAAGTTCAAATTGTGCAAGTACAGTGACACTGAACCGTACTACATAACGAACGTGACGTAACGTATTACAATTGGTAAAAATTGTAACGGTCGTTACGCTGGAATAGCCGTAATGTAAATTTTAGTTCACCAAGAGAGAGGGAATCAAGAATGAATACTATCGAGAGAACGAAAAACTTTAATGATGAAAATCCGTGATCGCCATCAATAGGAAAACGAAAAACTAACGCCTTTACTTAGATATAATCGACGCAAAAGCTTTCGATCGGTTGCCTGACAAAAACGTGCATCGCCGCTACTCGGCCTCCTTATTTTCTGATATCCAATTTCATTACCCTTGATATAATTATTCCGGCGATGCTGATCCTAATTTTAGGTCCTTTTAGTAACTTGTACCTAAGATCCACACCGTTCCAAAACGAGACGAAATATCGTTTTATTTGAACATTATCCCCGCCGTGCAATCTGGGAAAGAAAAGAAAAAAAAAAAAAAGAAATTGAGGAACTCTTTTTAAGGAGATTCACATTAATATTCATGCAGCGAGGAAAGAAGGAGAAAAAAAAGGTCTGAACGACTGATAATCTAATTTTTCGTTACACAATCAAACGAATTCACGCCTCGTGTCACGATTTTTAAAAACTTTAAAAAAAAAAAGAAATAGAATTTACCAAGATCGAGAGTCGTACCTTTTTCTTTCTTTCTTTGCCTCTTTTTTTTTCTGAACTTACCGATATCCGTCGTAATCCACAATGACTAGAATTTCTGGAAAAATAACATAAGGCGCTTCTCTTTTGCTTATTCCCCTTTTTCTACGTATTTTTTTACTCAAACTATCTGGCTCCATTAATGCTGAAAAAAGAGAAAGGAAACAATTTAGGATTTAGTTGGAATTTTTGGTGACTAATGTACTGGGCGCTTTGCGAATCCATTAAACCGAGAAAATTTACTTTGCCGTGTTTCCTAGAGAATTGACCTTAAGCTAGCTTACAGGGCTCGAACTCGGTTCTTAATTTTTGTGAAAGTCATTTCTTTATGACGTTGATGACTTTAGGCTAATTTAGAAAAAAAAGTAAATAGTACATAAATGTCGTTAATTCTGGATTTCGGCGTTAGAATTTTTTCATGAAAAATAAAACCAGTCTTGTATATTTTTTTAGGTCTTCGTGATAATTTTGATTTAGGTTACTCCGTCGTGGCAGACGTTGTGTTGCAATCAAAACCATGCCTGACATGAATTAGGCCAATCATTCGAAATTTAACTTGAATGAGAATTTTCGACTTAAAGTCGGCTAAAAAGTGTCAGCTATTTGAATTGGAAAAAAAAGAAAAAAAATTATGATGTATCGAGCGTTACACATTATCTCCAAATAGTAAAACAATGAACTCATATATGAGTTTCATCTTTAAATCAACTATTGAAGGTCCAGAGAGAGAGGCCAAAGGGCTATGAGCCCCTTATAGGGGTCCGAAACGGACCCTTAGCCAGAACGAAGAGTATCAGTTATTAAAACGACTCTCTCATTTTAAAAAATTATCATATATTTGCTTTTCAATTTTTCAAGTACTAAAAATGCTTGATGTGTTTGCAATTAAAAAGTCTAACAGGCGCAAAATATTGAAAGTCTGTAAAACGTCTATAGTATATCTAAGAGATACTAAAATAGATGTCTATTACATACTGTTATAGACTTCTATTAGACATATATAAGATATCAATAGTATAGCTATTTTTTTTAGCGATTCATAGATATCTCAAAGCTCAGAGGGGTACGCTTCCATAGCCTTTGGCATAGGTCCCGTAAATCTTTTTCAACTATCGGACTCAAACGTTTTTTTCTGGTTTTGAGAAATTGCTCCCTTATCTACCCAGCCACGTAGCAATTTTGCAGTCGATAGGAAAATCCTCTAGAAACAAGATTTCGCGCTCTGTTTGGTGGCAAAGTACTTCGGATACATCTACCACCAGATGATTGGTTCATGGATTCCATTTTTTTTTATTTACCGTAATCGCTAAAATCATCTTCCTCCTTCGTTTTCGATCTTCTGAATACTATATGCCTATGATAAATATCATCTGTGTCTCGTCTTCTCCTTCGCTTCCTCCTCTTCCTTTCCGTCTCTTTTATTTTCTTCCCCGTGTCCATCGTGACGTCGTTCTGTATGTCTTCTTCTTTCCCGTCTAGGAACATTTCGTCATCGGCAGGCGGAGCCACTAAATGTCTCACCGATGACGGTACTGGTTTGACTACCAGATCGTGGCCGATGGTTCCTTCCTAAAAAAAGAAAAACAACAAAAATAAAAATAAAAAATTTAATCACTTAATCATGTTGTCATTTTATATACTTTCTAATAAACAATAAGTCGAAGTTCGTTAGGCATGTTGCAATAAGATTTTTTAGGCTTTAAAAGAAAAATCGATTTGTTTGATTATTATCTGAAATTAAGCGAGTCGTATGGATGAATGACATATCTAACAAAATTTCGAGTTTTTTTTTTTTTTGAATCTAATTAATATTTATACGTTGTTTATTCTATGAAAAATTAATCTGGCCGATCGCTTCGTTAAGAAAATAAATTACTTGTAATTTTTTGATTCGGTTTATGTCATAATTAAGGACTTGCGAAATTTTTAATGATTTTAAACTATTAGTTATAGACTTCGGGCTGGATGATTGTAATTTTTTTTTTATAAGAGTTAAACAAATTGCATTTAATTAAATATTAGTTAATTTATTTTAATTGATTAGCAATGGGTTGTTATAATTATTCAGAATGGATAAAAAATGCATTGAGGAGTAAAGACTTTTTGTAATAACTGTATTTTATTTTCACTTCGAGGAGGAAACTTTATGAAATCGTAATACATTTTTGGAAATTTTTGAAAAAAAAAAAAAAAAAAAAAAAAAAAAAAGGAAAACTAGTTAGGGCAAATTTTACCGTAAAGGACCATTTAAGTTTTCGTCAACCCAATATTGGTAATTTTCAACCCCCCACCCTTATTGTGATCCAAATTAATTTTTCTCTTATGGAGGTTTAATTTGTTGGTCAGAATTTTGTACACCGCCCTCCACTTCTTCCATCTTAAAGTGCTATGCTGACGCTTGGATTTTATTATTCTAGTTTCAAGAGTTTTTCTGAAAATATGTCAGTTAATGGAACTGTGCCACAAATAGTGCAGATGCAGCACGAGGGCTTAAACGGTCCTTGTGGTGCTTTTCAGGATTTTCAGCTTTTGAAATATTACGGTAAACACATTTCGCTAATTGTCTAAAATCAGCAGTATGTAGAGTCAATAAATAAACTACAAATCATAAAGGCATGTCGTCTGCTAGAATTAGAGCATGAAAAATTCCCATTCTTAAGCTCTAAACATAAATGGCCTTTAATAGAAGCCTTTTAGGCTCTCTAGCCTTTAATCGTGATGTTTCATGCAGTTATTAGAGTTTTGTTTTCTGAAAAAATTCATGGGTCTTCCAATTATTTCTTTTTTACTTCCTATATGGCAAGCCCATGCGCTTTTTCTAATAAATATTCTTTTTCAATGCCTTGATTACTCCTAATGGGATTAGCGATAATAAAAATGTTTAAAAAAATAACCGTTGAATTGTCGATTTTGAGAAATTAACCCCAACGCCATCTTCATGGAATTTGATGAACTAGAACTTTTTGAACGATCCCTTGATTAAAGGGGAAAAATGTGTACCAAAATATTTTTCTCGGATTCTCATTCTTACTGAAATTTCACGAATTAACACGATTCGAATCTTTGTGGTCGTCACAGCAGAAAAAAATGGATTTAAATTAATTTTAAGTTCTGTCAAAATATTTACGAGGAATCTAAAGATAGTAGCTCTAGCCGGAAAAAGGGATTTTGAGTTTTTGTAAACAACACCGCCATGACGACCACCGTTTCGGAAGGGATTCCAACATGGCGGCTGCACCATTTGTTTTGATGTAATGGAATGGAATAATATTTTAAGTTTAATTTTTCGTATTAAAGTTCAGTTTTTTTATGATATAGACATTTAAAAGTATTAATTAACCTTAATGTTTTATAAAGTGTGATGTTTCAACAAAGTTGCAGTTATTTATTTGTGAATGTTTTTTAATTCTAATGACGAGAAATATGGAAGGTTTGGGAAATTGTTCTCAAGGTAAAGCCCCGTTTTAACGGTTATATGAAAGTGTCATATGCTTTTTCTGTTAAATATTCTGCCTTTAAATAGATTATAAGCTTTTGTAATAGAGAAGCTACTTGTTCTCTACCTACAGCTATGTGAACAGTGAAGCAGCTGATAGCTTCTGAGTACTTTTAAAAAATGGGCACTTTTTTTCTGAATGATTTAAGTGAAACAGCAGTTGATTGTTTTAGAGTAGTTTTAAGTAAAGAAGAACTGATTGGTTCCAAGTAGGAGCAAGTAACGGAGAATTCATAGGTTCTGATTAGTCTTAAGTAAAGACGAGTGGATAGTTTTGGAATAGTTACCACCTCATCATTTTTGAATATTTGACAACATCAAAGAAATTACTTGTTTACTTATGTTTTCTGTATAAGCTTAAGGGATTATGAATTGCTCAGCTTTTAGGGGTAGCAAAACGTTATCATTTTTGAACCAATTTTTACCAAAATTATTTTAACATTTTTTTCCTCATCGACTCTACAAAATGCTGATTTCAGATTTTTGTCAAAATCTTTATCTTAGTTTCATCCATTTGATCAACTGATTTATAACATCTGTTGAAGTAACTGAACATAAATTGATTTGCAACCTAATTTATAACATTCGAGATGGTAACTCTAACATGAATGGATCTCCTAGCATAAATCTTTAAAATAACCATATTTTTTTTTTGAATTTTTAATCATTTTATTTTTAAATAACCCAAAAACTGGATTTAGTAGCATATTTATATATTTTATCTGGTCATCATTTCTTACTTATGTAATTAGTAATTAATTAATTATCTTGAAGTGAATTTTTGGCGAAGTTTAAAATATAGCTAGAGGGGAAAAATTCAAGTCTTTCTATAGGACCCAAAACCGGGCAAGCATTTTTAAAATCCAGCCCTGCATTTTGTTTGTGGTCAGTTACGTTTAATATTTTTAATGTGAAAACTGACCTTAATGGGTCGAGTGGGGCCAAAACAAACAAATTCAGACTAAAATTTTTTTTTCCCATAAATGTGGGCTTGATTTTCCTTTTTCAAAAATATAATTAAATTTTTTTTTTTTTTTTAGATGGTTCTAAAGGCGGATGCTCCAATAAAATGATATCTCCATGTGGAGCTGTCAGGGAAATGGAACAGTAAACGAGACACAAGAGGTCAGAATCCATCAGACAAAGGGGAAACATCAACACAAGAATTTTTAATCAAGAATATCGGCCATAAAAAAAAATTGAACATGCCGAACTTGTAACATCCTGGACCGTAATAATAATAGAAGGTAAGAGAAAGAAAAGAAGTCATTACTTCCGACTGCGTTCATAATAGAGATATATACGCGAAGACAGGTATCTTTGACGACTTAATGATTTACTATGATGCGGATTCCTTTGATTTGATGACACGCAAGGACAATCGCATGACATTTACCCATATTTTTTTTTTCGAAAAGAAGGTCTAATCAAACGCACACAGGAAATGAGAAAGACGACACTCGTAACATATCGTTCCTCCTCGTCCTTAAACCGATCCGACCATTTTTCTTTTCTTTTATTTTTTTTTTTTTATTGTTTAATACCGCGGGATACAGGGTCACGATCTCATCAGGAAAATGTCAAACACTTACCACCAGCAGTCCTCCGTCCTTGTCGCTGTGAACCAAAAGAGCCGCTTGATTTTTTTCGTCTTGGTACAGCGTCCCGATCTCTTCTTTTTCCTGTCGAAATTGAAAGTATAAAAAAAAAAAAAATTAATTTAATTTCATAATTAGATGATCATGAGGCGAGTCGGTTGTGTCATTACTGCATATACCACGATTCAATGAACTCGTCGTGACGATATTAAAAGTTAAAATAATTTTGCGAAATATTTCCCAAATATAATATTTTTTTTTTTTTGGTTCGACCCGCTTGCAACGGGTGATTGAATTTTTAGAGCTCGTTTTTTTTTTTTACGATTTTTACTTATCTTGAGGCAGGGGTGTCGAGTCCCAAAAAGATAAAAAAAAAAACTCGATTCCGATTACCTAACATCCCCGGATTATAACCGACGACCTTGAAATTTGGCATCGATTAACTGTATCATATTTGAATGGTAATAACGGCATTGTCTTAGACTCGCGGTTGCTCGTGTTTTATGATATCTTAAAAACCTGCCAGTCTGGATTAAAATGTAAACACCGACGAGCAATTGTTCCGTTATTAAATATTAATACATAATCATGCGCAATATGGGGGATTGCGTTTTGTTGTAAATATTTCTAAACCGCGGTAATCCTTAAAAATTAAGTCATTGATATTAGGTACATTGTTTTTAATTCGTGTGCGTGTGTGTGGAGGTATGTCGAATTTGTTTTTTTTTTTTTTATTATAACAATTAGGCATTTTAAAAGTATAATGGTATCGATTAATAGGATTTGAGGTTTGGGTGCCATGGGAATTCATGAGCTTAAAGAGTTGACAAAATTATGACTGGCAAACTTTGAATCAGGAACGGACTGGGGCGCCGAGCTACCGGGGAAATCGTGGTGTGCCTTCCTGGATGTAGCACCCTGGCGCCCTTAATTCTGTTCGATCATCTCGTTCAGCATTTCAATTTTTGAAAAATTTGGCGCTCTTTCCAGTCCGTAACTTGTGCCCTAAAAATTCCCAGTCCGTGTCTGCTTTGAGTAAACAAGCCTTGGCCTTTGTTAGAAAATTTCGGGAAATACCACATTCCTCCAACTAATTCTTTTCTGAATTATATCTCTAAAGGTAAAGCACTAGGCCAAAGGGATATTAAAAAAAAAGTGGTGCGCCCGATATTGCTCAGTTATGCGACCGGTGATGCAAACTCATTTTTAATTTTTTAACCCTTTTCCCGAAAATTTTTTAATATAATGTGTATGAATTAAGGGTCGCTGATTCCAAATCTGAAAGCGGTTTTTACGTGGGGGGCACTGGTGACCCCTCAGAAAACAAACTTTTTTAAAATTATCGTTAAAATAACTTATGGATGTCGATTTATATGTTTTCCGGCACCCTGATTTCAAATCTAACATCAGATTTTACGTAGGGGGCACATGTAGCTCCCAGAAAATCAACTTGTATTAAATTGACTGCCTCCCGGAAAATGAACTTGTTTTAATTTGTCAAAAATCGATCATTTTTTTAAGTAAGAAAACTGAAAATTTTAAAAGTTAATAGTCCGCCATCTTTAATTTCGATTTTTTTCAAAATTTAGACTTCAGATTAAGAATTATCAGTTCAAAAAACCCCTGAAAATATTTAGTTTTTATTATTTTTAAACTTGTAAACGCCTCTACATAAAAAAGCTGTCTTGCCCATAAGCAGGGCTCGAACTCTGTCACTTTTCTAGGGAAAAGTCACTATTTTTAACCAAGGTCACTAAAAGTCACTTTTTTTCTCCTTTCCTATTTTTCCATCTCATATTTTTAGTTCGTGTTAAGAAAAAAAATATATTAAAAATAAATTTTGGAGCTGATAAAAAAAAAAAAAAATTATAATTGTTTTGATCGAAACGACATCTTCCAGAAAAAAATTCAAGTTGTAACGCGATCTTTCGGATAAAACTCAAGTTTTATATACTGTTTGGATTGTTGACCATATTGAGTGCGCAAATATTGATTTTATTACAATTTAAGTAAAAAAAAATCGAAAACTTAAATTATTTTTGGTCACTAATTGGTCACTAATTTCGCTGATTTTGGTCCCTAAAGTCACTCATTTTTTTTTAGGAAAAATCGGTTTGAGCTTTGCATAAGCTAAACATAGGTGAAGCATTCTCGCTGAATATTGCATAAATGACTGTTCAAAATATTTTCCCAAAAATATTTCCCCTGCGAGTCATTTCATTAACTATTAGAGTAATCCAAAATAAATGAATTTACTCCAGATTTTCGCTCCGAGGTCAAATTTCGGATTTTTAGTATCTGATAAGAGCCCTCCAATTTTTTCAAGATTTCTAAAAAAAATTTTTGAGGCCGCTAAAGTGTTGCCTATGTATAAAAAGGAAGGCACATTTATCCGAAAAGATTAAAAAGTGGAGACACCTTTGGGCACAAATATCTAGAAGTGCTTTATAAAAATATGCTGAATGCTGAATTAATCCCCAAATCAACCTTTTTTTTTTTTTTGTTTTGCAATTGACCTGTAGCCATTTTCCCCATTATGCCCAATTTTTCACTCTCCCGATCATTTTAGGGAAGGGAAAAAAAATTTTGTGCGACATTTTGTGTTGCATGTATGCTTTGCGGGTTGCATACACTAAAAATTGGTAGGCGTCTAATATGGGTTTTAACGCACAGTGAGGGTCCCTATTGTGTTGTAGGTTAACTTTAAGTTGATTAACTTTAAATCATGAAAAAAAAAAAAAAAAAAATTGGGAAATTTTTTTTGGTTTTCCGGGAAAATTTTCCAAAATTCGGCCATTAAAGAGTGAAATCTTAATCCCACTTCTATTGCAACCAGCAACCATAGACTCACACGAGGCACTTTAGAGGGATACATTATACTTTTTTTAACAAAAAAAAAAAAAAAAAAAAAAAAAAAAAAGTAAATAAATAAATAAACATGGCGGCAAAAATTAAAACGTCTTTCGCTGCTTAAAACTCATCAAAAGAAGCCTTATTTGTATTGATAGTTAAGTTCTACCTTTGTTTCTTTATAAGAAAACGTTCATTTAATTTAAAAGATTTTCACATTTTTTGGCTAAAAGTGTTTTATTCCTAGTCCCAAAAAAGGGGAGGACGCTAAAAATCTCCAGAAAATTATGCACAATTTTAACATTGAAGACAGGGTTTCCCCTGCCTTCTATTACATCGATCAGAAAACAGGCCATGGGGGGGGGGGGTCAAGAGTCATGCTATGGGTTTCGAGTCCCTCTGTTGTCCCTAGCCCATCTCTGCTCAAACTTATTTCGACTTTCAAGCTTTCTCAACTGAGCAAAAATACAAGCTTAAGTAAGAAGAGTGTGTCAAAAAATTTTTACGTCATTATTAAGTTTTTATAAAAAAAATAAGCCTGCTCTGCATACTGCCTGCAGAGAGGGAGTCAAAAACCGTCAATCGTGCTTTTGAAATTGCCCCTTACAGCCGAAGACGTGGCGTAGGTCAAGTAAAAAAAAAAGGCACGACGCCTGCTTGCGAATTTAAAGAGCGACTCTAATTGTTGTATCCATGAGAGCCTTTATGCATTCGTGAACAAGGTAGCCACAAGTCAAGTTACGCAAAACGTGGCAGAAGTCACCGGACCGTGCAACATAATGGAACCACAGTTTTTTTTTTTTTTTTTTTTCTTCTCAAGGTATAATAACAAGGTTTCACGTACCACTAGAAGGATATAAGCATAACCCATTCACGTGGAAAAAAAAATAGGAAAAAGGGCATTAAAAAAAAACTTAAATCTTGTTTTTTTTTTATTGTTTATGCAAAATTTTCCAACCCTAAGGACTTATAAAGAAACAAAAGGAGATAATTGCCTGTTTTAAAAATGAAAAAGATTGCTGCATAAAAAAAAAAAGTTATTCGTGTTTTTTTACGACTGGTAAATTAAACGTTAAAAAATGTTATGACTGCATTTATGTAACGCATTAAAAAAACAAAATAAGACGATGCTTATTAGTTATTATTTTCGACTTCATATTTAAATGGTAGGGTTATAAACAGATTGTAAAACGTTTTTTTTTTCTTTTTCGTAATTTACCAGCTTCTTGCTCATGCGAAGAAAGTTAATTGAAATCGTCCGGACTTCAAGAAAAAAAAAAGGAAAAATAATTAAAATTTTTTTGGGGGCTGTTATTGTTTTAAGGTTCCGTTTCACCTGGTTTAAGGAAAAATTGTTACAGGGAGAATGTTTTAAAAGCGAGAAATGATGATTTTGAACAATTGATCGATATTCGGTTGATTGGTTTTTTTTATTAATTTGTGAAAACGAGGATAATCAGACGCTATTTGGTCTTCCGAACATTTAATCTAAGGGATTCTTTTTCGTGTTTTACAATAGAATCGCATAAAAAAAAAAAAAAATAAAAGAAAGAAAAGTGAAAACGAGTTTTAAAACGGGAATTTTCGGGAATTGTCCATTGGGTGTAGAAGTTCCCCAAAGAAAGAATTTATTTTTCTTGTTTACCGGCTTTTTTTTATGACATTTTTAGTTCATTACGTAAAAATTCAGTCTTCGACTGCCCAAGATTTCTTTTGGCATAAATACCGCAGAAAAATCTCAAATTTTAGAAATTTTATAGGAATTCATTTCGAGGGAATTAACATTTTAGGATTCAAATTCATTTTCTGGAAAATTAGAAAATATTTTTACAAATTTTTATTTTTTAATCATTTCGAGCAAAAAACTACCTCCCGTCCCTGTAGATGCTTGCCCTATTCATTAAAATCAAAATCAACCTTAAGCGCCCACCGATTTCGAGTATAGGCTACCCGCATCACATGAATGTAATACAAAATATCGGGTAATTTTTGTTTTTTTTGTCATATAATCGAGGAAAAAGGGTTTCTATTTGCTTTCGATGTCATAGATTTCAAATTTGAGAGAAAAAGTAAAATTAAAAAAAAAAAATTGCTCCGCAACTTTGGATTTTAATTTTTTTTAATTTTTCTGATTTCAGAGTCGGAATCGGCGGCCCAAAATACATGAATTGGTCAAATTTTAGCTTGTTATGTATTTTTAATATTGACTCCACATATTTGAGATAAAGGTCCGTAAAGGCTAAGGGGATTTACTCCAGTGTCTGGTTTTTGAAAATGTGCGTCTTTTTTTGTTGTTAATTAATCAAAATGTGTGGTTGTTGTCAACATCCGGTATGGTCTAGTGGCTAGGATACCTGGCTCTCACCCAGGAGGCTCGGGTTCGATTCCCGGTACCGGAATTTTTTTTTTTGTTTGTTTTGTAGTATGAGATTGAAAATGTCTATCTGAAGTAAATTGTATTTTAAAATAAAACAGGGCTTTGAAATTTAAGGAACGGAAAAGGGGGGAATCGCGTCATAATTTTAAAAAACAAGATTTTTTTTTTTTTTTTTTTTTTTTTTTTTTTTTGAGCGATGCAAGATTTATGCTTTGAGTGTTGAGTATAGTGAGCGTCAATGTAGAGAAGCACGCTAGGGATCCATACCGATAACATTTTCGTCGGAATCGGCATTTCGGCCTTTGAACCTAATTAACGTCGAAGTCGGAATCGGTATCGGTATCGGTATCGAAATCGATCAAAAATTTTTGTTGGAATCGGATCTGGCATCGGCATCGGCATCTTCATCTGCAAATTTTGGAAAATCGGAATAGGCTTTGTAATTTTTTGTCGATTTTTAATCCTTATCTTCCCCTGACAACAATGGCGTCGCTAGGCCCTTTTTGCGGGAGCTATTGTCCCTCCAATGTTGGGTTTTGCCCCTCAATAATTTCTCATGGCGCTTCATTTTCAGTGCAAAAGGGCAGTAAAAATCATTTTAGACCACGTTTTTTTACTTTTTTTTTTTCCTTTCGCCCCCCCCCCCCCCAATACTTAATGTCTAGCGACGGTACTGCCTGTTAAGAGCAAATTGCAGATGTTTTAAAGCAGGCAGCTTGTAGGTAGACTCCAATAATTTTTTTTCCCCAGGAAAAAATGATGGATTCCCCCCCCCCCTTTTTTTCCGTTATATGTGAGCCTCTGACTGTACTTAGGATGTCCCTTATTTTGGTAATTTTCGAATTTCAAATCGCTTACCCCCAAAAATGGTTCTCCTTTGTGTACTGATAAACCCGAATTTTTATTTTTTATTTTTTACTCGACGGGAAAGCGTGGCGACTTCAACTTTAAATTCCGAAAATTGTCATAAGAGAATAAAAAATCATTTTTTTTTCCCCGAAAACTTTTGGTGTCTTATCGGAAATTTCCCGTAGAACACAAATCTCAAGTCCTTTTTTCTTTTTTTTAATATCTGGTCCTGTTTTTAAGCTGAAAGCCAAAAAAATGTGGTAAAGTGGCAAAATATGGTAAATCATCAGTTTCACGGATAGTTCGGTCCTCAATCAAAAATTGGACCAGATATTAAAAAAAACGGACTTGAGATTCGTGATCTACGGAAAATTTCCGATTAAAAACCAAAATTTTTTCGCGAAAAAAATCGTCGATTTACAATTTTTTTTATCTTGTGGTAATTTTTGCTCAAGTCACCACGTTTTCCCGTCGAGAAAAAAATGATTAAAAAAATATTCGGGTTTCTCAGTACACCAAGGAGAACCATTTTTGGGGGTAAGCGATTTGAAATTCGAAAATTGCCAAAATAAGGGATACTCTATTGTACATCCCATTACTGCTCAATCTCTGGATTCTTCAGCTTTTCAGCCTCTATCAGCTTAGCGATGGGGACACTCCGTACATTGCACAGGTTTACCACGCTCAGATGTTTCCTTTGTACCTTGTCACGATTTCGTTCCAAGAGTCCAAATCGAAGCCACAGCTTTTGTAACAAGCAGGAAAAAAAAAAAATCTTGCGCCCCGCCACTGATAGCGCCTGCATCCGCACCATAACATGTCGTTTAATTACTTTCCGCTTTATTTAAATAAAAATTTTCTTTAAACCAGCAAAAGGGATCGTAACTCATCATTAACCCACTTCTTTTTATCACCCTAGTGTTATTTACCTTGAAACAAAAATAGAATTAACGTTCCTCATAAAAAATCATAAATCTGCACTATTTTATCTAATTATTGTTTTCCTAGTTGTAATATCCTGGATGTCCTCTTTTTTTATTAATTTCCCGCTTGATATCCCACTCTCGTCCCTTTCTAGAATAATTAACAAAATCGATATTCGATTTCTTCGCTGCGATTGTTTCTTTAAATTTTCCCGCCCTTGAATTGTCTTCAACAATTTATTTGTATACAGTTATGAAAACAAAAAGAAAAAGAACAGTTATCCCCTTCATTTTTTATCTTAATAAGGCTACATGATAATTAAACAAAACCATCTCTTTCCTTGGGGTACAAGAGCACTTGCGGGTAAGAAGATTAATCAAAATTTTTAAAAAGCTTTTTTTTTTTTTTTTTTTTTTTTTTTCTTTATTTAATGACTCACTTTTTTTTTGCGATTTGATAGACAATAAGTTTTCGAACACGAGATGTTTGCGGATTACTCAAGGACGAGATCGTAACATTGAAACATGCTAATTTTAAAAACAAAGTTTACGATGAACTCAAACGTAGAAGACCTTAAGCGATATTACTGTATTTCCTTGTAACGACCCGAGATTATGCATGCCTTTCTTAATCGTATTTTTAAAAGAAAACTTTTGACCGAAAATTAGAGTGATTAATGATTTGCGAGGCAAGAAACCGGGGATTAAAAAATTTTCCGAGCGTTTTAAGACTCAGGTGCACTAAGAAACGGTTCAAGCCCTCTCCGCCTCCCACCCCCGGTAAAGTTTTGTACTTTTTCCATTTCCTCGTTAACCTTTTCCCGACGGAGGCCTTTCGAGCGATTGTGCGATATTCGTGACGGGTTGATTTTGGGAATATTCTTTGAAAAATTGTAAAGCCACTTCAGAAAATAATTACGTAAACCGGCAATTTTTCAGGTTTTGCTTTAAGGGTGAAGGTTCAAATTTAATGGCTCTTAGTTTTGGGAAAACTTTTGTGGAGATTTTCCGGCAATTTTTTGAAAATCGACCATTTGTATTAGGGTAAATCGAAAAACACGAATTTTTAGTTTTGAAAATGCCACAGCGCGGAAAATTTGCGTTTTAGCCTCCGTATTAACCCTAATTTTTTCAGATTTTGGAGACCCATTTCTGCAGCCCCAAGAGGCCTAACGTTTTTCAAAGTGTCATAAGGGCCGAAAAAATTTGAGCCCTAGTTTGGTACGAACGAGTTCATTTCTTAACGGAAATTTACCGGAAATTTCAAAATTGAAAACAGTTTTGCGGAAATTGAAACCATTTTTTATTTATGAGCAAAAGCGGCCGTTATTAAACTCCCTATGCCTATTTAGGCTCATATATAAAAAATAGCTTCAATTTCTGTAAAATCGTCTTCATTTTTGAAATTTCCGGATAATTTCCAATAAGAAATGAGCTCTTTCGCACCAAAATACGGCTCTAATTTTTTGGGCCCTTATGAGACTTTGAAAAACTTTCGGTCTCTGGGGGCAGCAGAAATCGGCCTCCAAAAAGTCTGAAAAAAAATTAGCGTTAACATGGAGGCTAAAATGCAATTTTTCCGCGCTGGGCATTTTCAAATTCTATAATTCGTGTTTTTCGATCCATCACCAACACCAGTGACAAAAATTTGGCTATTCTGGTGCCGGTGCTGGGGCCAGATCCAGCACTTTGGATATTTCGGCGACGTCGGCTCTAACCGATTTTTACCGGTTTCGGACTCCTGGAGAAAAGCCTATTATTTGCCAAGGTCCTTTTTAATAGTTAACAGTATTTTTAATTTTCTTTTGCAAAAAAAAAAAAAAAAAAAAAAAAAAAAAAAATCAATATCAAAAAAATTTGCCGTTCCGAGATTGAAAATTCCAAGATTGAGTCATATTTATATACCGCAGCAGGGCGCTACTTTTACGCTTTTTGATGGTTTTTACACGAAACAGATATATAATTTGAAACGAAATGAAAATCTTTCAAAAATCTCTACAAACATCGCAAGAATACTCCTTTAGCTTTCATACGATACCCTAATATAATATCTTTACTTGTTCTAACATGAATAAAAGCTCAATTTTACAAAAGGTGTCGTTCTAACAAAAATGGGGTTACTTTTTACTATCATGTTTATACCTGAATGTCTTTAATAATTGAAGAAGATATGACATTATCGGCTTCTGTAAATGGAAAAAATCTTAATAAAACGATTTGTACCTTTTAGATATTCTATTAAAGACTATCGCAATTTATTAAAAAACTAGTGAACGTAGTAAAAACGTAATCAAAACGTTGGAAACGTTGTCAATTTGTTGTGGATTTAGCAATTTAGCACACATAGGATATCGCCATTGAAATGTCTGTAAAAAGTAACCCCATTGGTCGTAATTTTTTTTCTTTTCAATTTTTTTTTTTTTTTTTTTTTGGCTTCTAATAATTAAGTTTAAGTGAAATTAGGATGATCCTTTAAGGGACTGTACAGGGCAAGTGCGAAAAGCAATTTTTAATTTCGTTTTGACCGGTGGATGCAGCAGAATGCATCTTGGCATTTTAGGTGGCATGATTTCTTAATTTTTTTCCTATTAAAAACTTAATATTTTCTTGTAAATTTCCAACATAACCTAAATTTTAGCCTTTTTGAGCATGGGGTGTAGTTCTCTCGGTTGGGGTTTATTAGGTATACTCGTTCAAAGAGGGAACAGGGAAATGTTCAGTAAAAAATACACCAGAGGTACTCGAAAAGTGGACTCGAACCACCTTAATAATTTCATTATAAAACAAGTTTAGGCAACTAGGCTTGAACATAGCACTCAAAAATAACCAATAATTTAGAATATGATTCATTTTCAATTTTAAATTCTTAGCCGTTTTCAAGTATAGAGAAGTCACAAGTTTTGAGATGACTCCATCGTTTAATTGTGCTAGGGGAGATATAACAAAAAGCGTAATTTTTGACTCAGTTAAAAAAACTATTAACCCCCGAAAAGAGAAAAAACAAAAAATTGAATTTGAATGCCCGCCAAAACGGAACGTGAAGGAACGTGACGTCATCTGCCTAAAAGTGGTTGTGTTCATTTCTGAAACTCTGAACGGCATCGATGCGTACATGTTTACAAAAAAGACGCGCTTCGCTTCAAATTCGATGCCTCTCTTCGACTTCGATATCTCGCTTCGATATCTCGCTTCGATACAGGCAGATGACGTCACACCAATAGAAAATCGTTTAAGGAGTGATCACGTGACAAAACTTTTCCGTACTTTGTTTTTCTTTTTTTTTTAATTTGATGAAAAATTTTCACATTTAAATACTAGTTTTTAGTTAATGGCATACTATACATTAGTTTCCACCATAAATCTCAAAACATGTGACTTGTCTATTTTTAAAAAATAAAAGTGTCAAAAGTAACCCCTTGGAGTAAAATGTAGCCCCCTGTTACGGAATGTTTAAGAATACGCATGCTAGGGTGACTCTTATTTTGCGAATTTTCGAATTTTCAATCGTATACCCTCCAAATCGGTGCTCTATGATGCACTGATAAACCCTATTTTTTTCCAGATTTTTTTGGGCACCGGAAAGCGTGCCGACTTGAGCTTGCCGACTTGAACGGACTTCAAATTCGTGATCTACGGAAAATTCCCGATAGGAAACGACGTCTTTCCTCGAAAAAAAAATTGTCGACTTTTTTCTCTTATGGGAATTTTCGGAACTTAAAGCTCAAGTCGGTATGCTTTCCGGTGCCCAAAAAAATCTGGGGAAAAAATAGGTTTATCAGGAGGGTATACGATTTAAAATTGGAAAATTCGCAAAATAAGGAACACCCTAACGTACGCTATATAAAATACCGAGTTTAATCCCATTGAAAAATTTGTTTCTAAAATCAAATTTTAGCGTAATAAAGGAGCACCCTAATGGTTTTTAGTGCCATCGAAGATAGAGAAATGTAGAAAATGGATGCATTTTCGCAATCATAATGCCAGAAAAACAGAATTCTCTGCGAGACTCAATCAGCAGCCTCTTAGAAAAACCGAGTCCTTTCCCAAACCCTTTCCCAAACTGCAGGCCTCCTAAGGCTGACCAGAAGCTTTTGAAATTTTTTTTCTTCGTTGTTTTTTTTTTGAGCTTTAAATGTTGATCAAAAAAATTAAGCTTTAGAGCTAGCGGACCCCCACAATATTGCGCAAAATTACTTCGTATGTTTTTAGTCGGAAAGCCACAGCGTAAGTCAAATGTTAAAAACCGGTGAATCTTGCTCCGAAATATATTTCAAATAAAATAAACTCACCTGTGGCAGCTCTCTGTATTCGATCCCGTGTGCATTGGACGAATTACTCAACGTCTCCCACATCCTTATCCCTTTCCCGAACAATCCCGATGTTTTTTTCAGTTTTAATTCCAAATCCTTGCCGAAAGCGGAAAGCTTCATGACCTTATCGTGCTCCTCCGCTTCTTCGATCTCCTCGATGTTATCCGGTCTCCTCCTCGATTTCTCCCAATCGGGATCCCCCTTTTTCTTTGATAATTCACTTAAAACCGACCATATATCACTTATTTTAACTTTATTTTCACTTTTAGCTGTTGCGAGATCTTTTTTTTTCAAGATGTTAGGATTCGTTTTCGGTGGGCCTATGTTATCCTCCTGGTAGGACATGTAGGGTGTTGCTGCGTGGACCATGACCACTTCGTATTCCGGCACCAAATCATGGCGGTCAACGTGAAAGACGTTTCTCAATTCTTCCGAAGACATGTGTTGGTGAAGCTTCTGCAAAATACAAAAAAGAAGGAAAATTCGAGAGTTAATTTTTGAAGAATTAAACGGGGCGCTACGACATTTTTTTTGTTGGCTTAGGTCGTTCGGTTTTGATTTATCGAGATTTTATTTCAAGTGCAGGGAACCTTGGGCATGGCAAGGCGGACCGGTGTTTTGTTGTGGTTTGTCTGCACCTGAGACAGCTTTTAACATTCGCTTCACGACAGCCCGCCGGGAAGAAAAAACCGTGATCGATCGGATTTTTGTGAATAAAAGAGGAAAAAATTATCGGTTCTCCGTGACATTAATGTCGGATGGAAAGTAAGGCTTCTGGATTAAAACCGGTTTTGAACTTGAAAAAAAAATACATATAAAGAAAGAAAATTTTGTGGCTATTAAAAACTCATTGTTCAGAAATTGCAGAAGGAAATAGTTAGAAAGGCGGGGTTGTTTGCGAAGGCGAGGAAAAAAATAACAAAAAAAAAAAAGTTTTCGTAAATTATTATTTTGCAATGGTTTTCTTTATCTGATTTAAAGGAATCTAAAAGTAAATGAAGAAATAAAAATTGTTTCGATATTAATTCTTTTTTTTTTCTTTTTCCGATGGGCAACACCCTTTGCGATCGTGTAAACGGGGAGGCTAAATTGGAACGTATTTGCTAGGGGGCTGTATTAGCAAGTGAATGCTGTTTGAGTGACATTGAGATCCGTTGCAGGTATATTCGTCATTTGTGAGCAGTCGTGACGGGATTGATGTCGGTGTCGGATTAGGCAAAATTAGGCTGAAGACGTTTCGGGGTCTTTCATAATATTTGTGAAAGATGTCCTAAATATTAATCCTTTTCCTTGGGGCACTGAACGGTAACACCTCACTTCCTCCCGCCGCCTGGATTTTTAATGATGAAACCTGACAATCGAACCCTACCTCGTGGTTTGCCAAAAAAACTCATTTCTTTGAAATGAGTTCATTAAAGACAGCCCTAATTTAACGAATTACCAATCAAAATCAAAAATCTAAAAGGCACAAAATTTTTTTATAAAGAGTTTCAGAAGTGGCTGAAGTGGCTGACCCAGAAAGTCATCTATTCCGTCGAGGATGATTAGCACGTGGAGGGTCAATCTGTTGGGTAGTCTTTGTGACCATATCCCGTGATATAGTAGTTTATTTCTTTTATGTATTTTATCAAGGTGCACGGAGTGCACCCAGCCAAGTTTTAAGCACACTCCACTCGCACCTTACTTTACTAAGTCTTATATTTTATGACGCTTCCGATAAGCTGTTGTCTTTTTATGGAATAAGAAATGAAATGAAATGAAATGAAAGTAATTAAAGCGGCCCCGTACAGTAATGATGCACCTGTGCAATGTCTAAACGATGTGAGTGAAGCTTCGGCTTAGAATTGCTACACTTCTTTTTTAACCTTTTGCTGTAGGAAGCTTACTTTTTCTTTGAAGCGTTAGGGGCATAGATGCTGTTTGGTCTTTTTTCGCAATATTTTGATACTGTATGATCCATAGTGGCAGTTAGTAAAGCTCAAAAAATATTGACCGCCTATGTTTAGCTTATGGGAAAAAATATTTTTGGTTAAATCTTACAAAAATCGCTAAAAACTAGTAGCTGAAGTTTAAAATGCAATAAAATCAAGACAACAAGTCTCAGAATCTATATTGATGTCAAAATTTACAGCTTATGAACGTTTTTTATCATATTTCGCTTCCGAAAGTTTGATTTTATCTTTGCTTTATAAGCTAAGTATGGGAGGAAGAAATTCTTCGTATAATAAACATTTCAGATCACAATTTTTAAATTTGGCCGTGCCGCAATAGTTTGTAGCTTATTTATTTACATTAATATCAAAAATTTAATTTTAATACCATTAATTAATATTCGAATTAAGTAATAATACTCCCATAAGCTAAACATAGGACTTACATTTTCGGCAAAAATTTATGGCACCTGGGAAAAATCTGAAAAAAATATAATTCTAGGCCAGTTTTTTGCGTACTTTCATAATATGAAATAGGAATTTTAGTTTAAGCTGAGCGAGGTCCAGTTTAGGTTATTTTCATGTTTTGGCCCATTACCAGCCCATTTAGGTCACATGTAAAAAGTCTGAAAATACATGGTTTTAGGTCCGTTTTTTGCGTACTTTATGCCTATGAAATCCAAATTTTAGTGCGAGTTTAAGAAGTTGGCTAAAATCAAAAAAATCGTTTTTGACCCTAAAAATTTTAGGCTTTTGAAACACGTTTTTAGGCCATTTTTTGAGTTCTTTTCAGAAATGAAACCAAAAGTTTGTGCTACGGACCTCCTTCATGGAGAAAAAAAATATTTTGGGCTTAAAATCGGATTTTTAGCCATTGGTCAATTTTAAAATAATTGACCAAATTCACCATAAAATAGGCCATAAAAAGTACTATTTTTCTGCGTTTAGTTTTTTAAAATCGGACACTCTGTTCTCCGGCAAAAAAATAAAAACGAAATTTTTACTACCCCGTAAAACGGGACATAGTACGACCCTGAAATTTTGGCTCAAGTACCCTCTAATATGGTCCTATTTATAGGCCAAGTTTGAAAAAAATCCCTTTCGGGGGCAGAAATCATATGGTAACCCGGTAGTAGCCTTTATGCATAATTTTTTTGAGCATGAAAATCTGGATATGCATAATTTTTGCATAATTTTATGCATATAGTATTTTTAAATCGTAAAGCAGGAAAATTTGCAAATGTTATGCTTGTTCAACTTTTTTTTCCATTTTATGCATAATTATATTTGTTGGAGGATGAAAAAAAAATTTCCGGTAAAAAAGTTTAGTTTTTGTACATTATTTGGGCATTTTTTTTGTATGTCCAATTGTTGATATGATTTATACACGATTTTATATAATTTATTTAATCTCTTTTTCGTACGGGTCCTGAAAAGAACCATAATTCAATAATTCGCAATTTTGTTGGCAGCTCTTCTACATGCAAGTGTTATTAACGTCAAAATTTCTAGTTTCATTTTTTTTTAGAAAAAAAAAGTCATATTTTACAAAACGAATCTGTTCTTTGATTTCGATGGAATAAAATGGCCACTTTGACCGTTTTACATCTCCATGCCATCCTTCACAAACTCCAAACTATTGAAATATCGGAATTAACCCGCCAAGGGGTTTTCTGCCTTCATGGCTATTGTCTTGTCTTTATCCTGTTCCAGTTTTCCTTTTCCCTGAGTGGAGCCCTTAGGGAAATCATTTTCCGATAAATTCTATTCACTTGCTACGCTCCCCGATCATTAATGCGTAATGCTTTACTCCAATTCCGAGAAAATACTCTTTACTGGATTGATCCGTAATTATTTGAGTTACAGAAGCGTTTTAAGCTACCTCAGAGCAAAACTTACCAACGTCAATTTTTTTTTCTTTTCTTATGTTAAAAAAAAATATTACAGCATTAAAAAAAAAAAAAAAAAAAAAAAAGATTGGCTTTGTTTAAAATTGTAATGTTTTCGCCACAAAGAACAAAAAAATTAAGATTCTTCTTCTCGATTTTATTATATTTTATATTTCATAACCGTTTTCTAGGAAGCGGAAAGTAAGAGCCATTGATATCAAAACAAAAAAAAATGTAATTAAATCAACTTTTATAAAAACATCATATGGCAAATGAAATTGCGACAAAGAGAAAATGCTCGACAAAAGTTATTATTAACCCCTAAACCCCTTATAAGTTATAATATACTAGACTAATATGCTAAAATCTCCGTCAGCTATTTCGTTTTAGTCATCGTGTGTCAATTAAAAAGAAATCAAGAGGTCCAGTTCATGTTTTATAGGCTTTCTTTCAAGGGTTGATCAAAATGTATCTTTCTTTCTTTTTTGACGGAAAGCTAAAAATTCCACTGGTGAAGCTCGAATTTAGGAAAGATGGTTCTTTTGAAAGCTCAAATTCAGGAGAAAACAACGGTGTAAGTGTTTTTAATTTGTGTTAACCCGTGAATTTAGCGGTACAATATTGATTATGATTTTATTTTCCCGTGTTTTTATACTTTTTTAGTGCTTGGCTTTTCCGAAAGCTCAAAGTCTAATGAACCAAATAACATGTGCTTCCAAATCGGATGTAAAGAAATAAAGGGTGAGAACCTGGCAGTGCTCGAATCTTTAGCTGAATATTTTTAAAATGATGCTGAATTCCGGGATTTGGTTCTTCTGTAAGCTCGGATTTTGAGATAGTGATGGCGATAATATATCGAAATATCGATATTTTTTTCGACGAAAAAGTAAATATCGAAATTTTTTTTCTCTCCGATTCTGCAAGCAAACTGACATGAAGACCAGTAATAATGACATGAAATCGTCGTGAAAATTGTCTGTTTCCACGACGATTTTCAAAAAAATTCAAATATTTGGCTTGTTTTGATACATATATATATGATAAATATCTTATTAGTGATGGAGATAATTTATCGATATATCGAGGAAAAAAATAGCGATTTTTTTCGATATTCTAAGTTTTCGATATTCGATATATCGTTTTATCGAAATTTTTAAAATATCGATAAGCGGAATATCGATATATTCAAAATTATCGCCATCACTATTTTGAGCTTAAAAGCTCAAATTTTGAGCAATATAAAGAGAGATTGCTTGCTTCTAGTGAATTAAACATGAATTACCTATATAAATTTGGCAGTACATTTTTTTCACCAAAAATGTTGGCTGAAATTTGATACTTCTAGCAAAGTTCAAATTGAGAGGTTTTGTTTATTTGAAAGCTCAATTATTACAGGAAAGGATAACATTGTTTTCCTATTCAAAACTGCACATGAAAGATGTAAATCTGGCGGTGAACTTTTTTTTGTCATTCTCCTAATTCGATAAAATCAAATATGTGCAAGCTCAAATTCTGAAAGTTACATATTATGAAAGCTCAAATTCGGAAGAATTAGTTACGACTGTTTAGGAATATGAAACTGCCCAAGCACCAAGTATAAGGCTGGCATTACACTTTAATTTAAAAAAAAAATTCATATATGCCTTTAGTTAAAAGCTAAAAAATTTAAACGTTGCTATTCTAAAAGCTCAAATTCAGCTGGAAACAGTGGTTTGTGCTTCTTAATTTAAACGCCCTGTTGTACCGAAAGTGAATGGTGCGGTACAGTATTGATTATGGTTTTATTGTATTTTATTTTACTTATTTACTTATTTATTTATTTATTTATTTATTATTATTAGGGTCAGGTCGCCTAAATGTAAACACTTTCCGCCATTTCGGACATGGCGTTTTCAAATATTTTTTTCTTACAAAAAATTACGTTTTAAAAAGTGATCCAACAGCCCAATGTGTTCTTCAAGACATGAAGTAAATATGTGATGCAGGTACTACTTTAAAATTTTGCTTAGAGGGTTGATATAATAGCGTTGACATTTCGGTTTGATTTTACCTGTTTTTCATAAAAATGAACCTATGTATATGTAAACGCTTACCAGACGGCTTTCCGTAAAGAGAAATCAGTTCAAAATTTATCTCTCCAGAATGCTACATCATCCCTCTAATAGTAATACACACCACTTTTACCAATCAATGCTCACAGAAATAATTTTACAATTTTTTTTAAAATAAACAAAAATCCCGAAAAATTCTTTTATTTACATAACAATCAAATGGACAAAATGGCGTGTTGACATGTCGGACATCTTCTTGATTTTCGATCTTTTGCGGAAATTTAAGAAAAAAACATTAAAATCTTTAATATTACTTGAAATGTAAGTCGGTAACATAAACTTCATTAACATGTAAGTAAATGAGTGGAATTTCAAATTTTTTTAATGTGTCTTTCGTTCAAAATAAATATTCGAAAAAAATCCACAAGACGAGTTTTACCGAGAAAAAAATTTGTATTTTTTTAAATACGTTATAAGAAAAACAGTAAACATTTTTCGGGGGGAAATCAGGCTTTTGAAGGAAGATTATGAAACAAAGAACACATTTCATTACATTTTGGGCCGAAAACGCTTTTTACTTAGGAAAAAATAAGGGGTGTTGACATTTTGGGAGTGTTTACATTTAGGCGACCCGACCCTATTTCTTTTTTTTGGATTTTAAGCTGAAAGAGCTTTATGCAAAAAGGGTGATTCTTTGAATCTTCGAATTCTTCGAATTTCAAATCGCTTGCCTCAAAAATGGTTCTCCTTGGTGTACTAATAAACTCGAATTTTTAAAAAAATATTACTCGTATTTTGGTCTCTCGGTCAAAAACTGGACCAGATGTTAAAAAAAGGACTTTAGATTCGTGATCTACGGGAAATTTCCTATATGAAACCACATTTTTTTTGCGAAAAAAGCTCAAGTCGCCCCGCTTTCCCGTCGAGTAAAAAATTGAGAAAAAATTCGGGTTTATCAGTACACCAAAGAGAACCATTTTTGAGGGTGGGCGATTTGAAATTCGAAAATAGCCCAGATAAGGAACACTTTCCCGGTCATGTAATACTGTCACACAATCTTTGTGGTATCATGGTATCACGCGAAACTTGTAATATTATTGCAAAGGAAATTGGAAATTGGTTATTTTTGTTTTTCCGGTATTTTCCCACATTCATACCCAATTTTAATGGTCGTTATCGAACTCTACCGGTTCAATTACATACAAGCACAGGCCTTCCTCAACTTTGAAAAGTCAGAGCTGAAATGCGGTAAAAAAAAATCAGGCTTTTTCGGGTCCACGTTTTCCCGAAAGCTCAAAAAAAGCTCAAAATCATGGTAACAGTCGTTGAATTTGAGCTTTGTGTTGCACCACTAACTCCATTGACCCATCTAATCGGACTGTAATGTCTATCAAGATTAGACTTAAAGCCTAGGTGCTAGCATCCAATTATTGCCAGAATTGGAAATTTTACCGATACTGCATCAATATTTTAAGATTTTCCCGGATCCTGTTTTTCATTCTTAATATCCACCCAAACAGTTTTTCCTCCGACAAATTTTATTTAATATATTTTTCCTCCCCTTTCCGGTCGGAGTTGGAGTAAAAAAGCGAATGACGTCAAATCATTCTACATCCTTTCAAAAGGCTTTATTTTACTCCTCCAACAATTAATTTAAATTAACAGGAGATGAATTTGACGTCACACTTTCGTTCCTGGAAACTCCGTTAGCAATCATTTTAATTGTTCTGTTTTTTTTTTTTTTTTTTTTTTTCATCATCCGAAAACCGCTAATTGTTTGTTTTATATTTTCGTCCCTGAATAACAAAGCGTTCGTTTCCTCGAAAGTCATTGAGATCCTATCCCCCCCTGGTCCCCTTTTTATCTTTGAACACTCACTTAAATAACCCATTGACGTAAAATATAAATATCATAATAATTTAGCCCCTGGGCTTTATTACTAAATTACAATTTTTTTTTGTCGTTTAACTTAATTTTTGTTCTTCCCCCCTGGAAATTTCCGCTTTCAAAAGTAATTTTTTTTTTTTAAGGTAAAACCCCAAAAAATATTTAGCGCAAAAAGCGCAAAAATTATGCTTCATTAATCATGATAAATCCCTGGAAATTTTTTAAAAAATAATATAATGATTTTTAAACGGTGTTTCGTGTCAAAAGACAAAAAAAAAGGAGAAATAACAAACGAAGGTCTCTCGGTTCATCAACGCGAAAAAAAAAAAAAAAGCAAATAAAGGAACAGACTGCGTCGAGACAATCACCTTGAAGGACGTGAAGGATGTTTCAAGTGTTGCTCCAAATGAATGATCGGGGGAAGAACGGTTCATTCGATGATGACGATGATGATATAAGATGCGAAAAAAATAATAAAATAAAAAAAAAGAAACAAAAGAAGCGAAACGAACGAAAAACGTGGCACGAAAAGTAATTGTTACAATCGAGAGAGACCGAAAGGAAATGCACCGCGAGGACTAGATAGCAGCACTTTCGTTTCCAAGACAACTTACTCCGATAAAAGTGAAATTATTACCAAACGATCCAGATCTAGTCCACGACTTATTACGTCATTTAATATTATCCTATATTTAGTATTACATTATATTATATTCAGATCAACTCTCCGTATAAAGCGTGGGTGATTTCTTATTTTGATAATTTTTTTTTTTATTTTCCTTTTTTATTTATTTATTTGTCTTTTTCTTTCGAAATTTCGGTCTTTTTTTGAATGGTCCTCATTTGTCGGTTTTTTTTTTAAAGTTAGAAAAAAAATTTGGACTGGTATTTAGAGGTCAAAAAAAATGTGGACACATTTAATGAGGGATAATGTTGCATGTTTTTTTTTTTTTTTTTTAGCCGTGTGACCGCTAAAACTTAATAGGCTTTATTAAAAATATGGTAATCAGGAATCATGCACTGTTTGTAAAATAAATTATTGTTTGAATGGGATGTCGGGCCGGTATCTTTTCTTCTGCGGATGTCTTTTGGATGAAAAAAACGCTTCGAGGCGTTTTTAATTATTCCGCGGAGGGTTTGGCAATCGCGTGGATGTTGGTCACCGCGACCTGAAAGTTCCATTGTATATTGTACTCCATTTTTTATCAGGTGACCCGGAGGGTTAAATAAATGTTTTTTTTTTATTTTGACAGGTCTTGAAGCCGGTGGTGCAGTTTATGGATGACGGCCTGCAGTAACTCAGCAGAAAGCACTGGAAGGTCTGCAGACGTCAAAGATGATTCCTGAAGGCTGACTGTGGTGTTTCCGGGGGAGCTGTGAGATGGCTGAGTTTTGCATTTTGGACAGAAAATATGGAATTCAAGTTGAGTAAGTACGATCTTAAGTTATAGATTTTAACAGCTAACGACTGCATGGGGGCTGTACAAGTATTACGTAAGCACCTTAGGGGGGGGAGGGGGTCCTTCAGATGCTTACGCCAATGTTAAACCTCCATAAGAGGAAGCCTATTTTTGCTTATTAGGAGGGGGAGGGGGTCAAAAATCACCAAAATTATGCTTACGTAATACTTGTACAGCCCCATGGCGGTTTTGGCATTGAAGGAAAACTGGGGGACAACTGCTGACCTCAGGGAATAAAACGTTTCGGGACGCCTAATGGTTACTAAAAATGGAAATATACGGATTTTGTAGGTCTAATTTTACAAAAATGTAGATTCAGAAGAAGCAATTGTGAGGAGAACGGGTATATATGAAAATCTTTACCAATGTTGAATCTCCATGGCAGGACTATATGACAGTAGATACCCTCAGAAGGGGGCTGGAAGAAAAACACGAAGGTTAATTGAGAAATGTCACAAACTGTTCCGGCAATAGAACAGTTGTCAGTGATAACTTTTTTAGTCAGCAAGAGTTTGACAGTACTCTATTAGTAAGACTCCAAAACGGTTGGAGGGTTTTGTATCTTGGTACAACAGAAAAGCAGCTGTAGTTATTAAAGTTGTAGATTTACACAATATTTTACAGGACTGCGTGGATTTTCCGACTCACAAATATTTTTCCTATTCTTCATGTTCAAGGGACCATTTAGAAGTCTGTCCAGTATATTTTGTTCCCCCTAGCCCCTTTGGGCTGCTTAGATAGCATTTCCAATCCGTTGGCCATCCTGTGGAATGTCCATTGAATATCCACAGAGTATCCAAATCCATAGGATATCCATAGGACGTCCAAAGGACGCTTTTTGCGGGCATAGGTAAATCCAATGGACGTCCAATAAATATCCTCATGACGCCTGAAGACGTCCTGGGCTGTCTGGGTGACTGCACCTGTAAAGGTTGCTAGCTGTAGGTATACGCTGTTTTGATTAAGTGCATTAGTCGACTTTGGCCGAGGAAGATAAATTCCGATGTAAGGGTACAAAAAAAATTTCGCAGACGCCAATTCTTATTCTCATCAAATAGTTCTCTGCGAACCAACTAAAGTCTTTGCAGAATCCTACGGTAGCATGACATATCAAAGGTAGCGGAGTAGTGAAGTTGCAAAATTTACGCGGGGATCAAGATCTGACCTGAGGACTTAAATAGAAAAAAAGAAAATGCGAATGCGCACTCAAGTTGCTCCAATTAAGTTTTGCATAAGATGTTTACTGTCATTTCCATTGCATTGACGGACGTCCGTTAATTACGTTAACGTGTATTGAGTTTGAGGCGGAATGTGACGAAAGGCTAAACCGTATCTCCCCCTTTTTCTTTCTGCAGAAACCGTTATTTTTGTCTGATGGTTGCTCTTCGGGTACGTCGGTGATTCGTCTTAAATTCTTTCACATTTTCAAATTTTTGGCAAAATCACTGTCCCACCTGGATTTAACCCATCATTTGGTAAGAATGCAAACGCGAAATCATTTTTTCTTTATCGTACGCCATGCGTTGCTAATGAAGGCTGGGATAATAATGGTGTATCATATGCACACTTATTAGAGTCGAAAATACCCCGAGGGTAAGTTAGGTTCGCTCGATGACAATATAACAATCTGCATATAATAATAAATAAAACATTGCAGCCACTATTGTAAACGTGGAGCGGCAACTACTACTTTCACTGATTCATGCGCAGGCGCGAAAAAGGCGCCGAATAATTTCCTAGATTCGATGCTATGGCGTCATAATTAACGAATTATTTAATTGCATACTCCAAATCGGATGTTCCGTCATGAGTGACGGATTTTTTTTTTTCAGGTTTAATGGCGATTACGATCAATTGGCTGTCTGCTTTTTTGACGGATGTCTGCGTTTTTCATCACTTTTATTTTATTTATTTATTTTTTTATTCGACATAATCTTGTTTGGTAATTATTTTAAATTACCGGTGTCGGGTTTTCAAAAGAAGAAAAAAAAAATCTTCCAATGTCGCTGAAATGAGAAAAACCAATACGAGATCTGTTTTCGGCAGTCGTGCATGATAATAACTTCCTTAAATGTCACGCATCTGGTTTGAAACGCATTCTGCTCGTTCTTCATTTCAACATTCGACATTTGGTTCCTTGAGTGATGACGGACCACATCCATTGTTTATACTCATCCGTTTTAGCATATACGCATGACTTTTGCAAAACAGTCCAGAAATTGGAGTCACGCACGAAATCCTCCCTGAAAACCTACCGAAATTTTTATTTTATTTCGGAAATTCTGTGAAAGCTCCATCCGTCTTTCAAACAAATCGTTTCAATTACTCCCGTCACCTTGCGTCATAAATCGTTTATTATCGAACGATGCGATAATTAAAAAGCAGAGAACTCGTTCGGATTTTTTTCTTTCCTTCTTTAATTCTTTTCTCGTAGCATCACAAACGAATAGGTGATTAGTATGGAAGTTTAAAAGGTCGCGAGACCCGTAGACCTCATTTACCTCTTTATAAATTATTTAAACATTTTCTCTAAAATTAAAGAGTAAATCCGAAACCAATGCATCGTCTTAACACGTATGTGATTTACCTTATTATTTGTTATTATTTTCGGGGGGGAGAGGTGTTTCGCAATTTGCATTCGCTTCTAGGCTTTCGCTTGATTGGCAGAGAATCCAGTCGGAAATCTCGAAAATAAAAATATGCGTTTGAAAAAAGATAAAATAAAAAGGGTTAAGGAGCTTATGAAGATATGTAAGAATTAATGAGGGGCAAGATGCGTTTGGCTAATAATCAACTGACCTATGCCATAACTTTTTCATGTGTAACGATTTAAAAAGGTGGAAAAAGGGCTCGTTACGCAGTCCTTGTATGGTTAAGTCGCGTAATCGATCAGTGTAAATTAATTTAAAAGGGGACTTGGTTAACCTTTTCGTCATGCCGTGCCCTGTTCATCACCGAAGTGTAGGAAGTTGTTATGTTGGTGATCGTAGTTCATGACAAGACTTTTGAGTTGCTGAGAATGTTTCTGTTTTGATGAAATAAGGGCAGCATGGGGTGCAGGCTCATTAATCAGGAGATTGCAAGTTGTTTGTCCTAGGAGAGATTTGATTCCGATACCGTCTTACAAGGGGCCATTTAGAGCTTCTTGTACTAAATTTTGCCCCCCGCAAGCTCCCGGGTCAGCCACGGGCCTTGCAACATTTTTTTCTTTGAGATGTTTACGAAGCTGGTGTATTGCCATAGTATTTATAAATAAACTTGGATTTTTTTTTTAAAGTGAAGGATTTATTAAGCCGAAGGTGTCAAATCGAGCGAAATACTTTTTTATATTTTTTCTTTTTGCAAATAAAAGAAAATAAAAACATGGTTTTATATAGAAGTCTAGCTCTTCTGGGTAGACTTTTAACTCGACCTTAACTACTTCTTTTCTGGCTCTTCTTAACATCCCGAGCTCGTTACGAACCTGCTAAGAGGAATAACTTTTGAATGAAAGCTGGAAGAGCTTTAAGTGCTTATTTAACTGTCGATAGTTTTTTAATCCGAAGGTCTACTGAGTTTTGAATTCGAAGAGGGTATAAAATCTTGGCCGACCGAATTGGAAAATATCCACCTTTCAAAAAGCTCCGAAATCCTTTACAATCAATCCATCTCTTTTCGTCAACCTGATTCTGTTCTGATGATCTAATGAATTAGCATGCCTAGTTTCACTACTTATCTCTACAGTTTCTCGACTACCTGCGTATAACTACGCATCTACGCTATAACTAACTTCTGTCCTCTGGTGATGCGGTTGCCAAATTCCTAGCCAATATCCTTATAAATGGGAATTAGGAGGCAAAACTTTGATTCTTCTGTTTTCATGTGCTGCACCCCTGCCCCAAAGCCCGAATGAGAGAATAGGGATTGAGATCCTAGTGGCTACTTATATCATGCTAGATAGTGGGAAACAATTGATCATAAGCTTTTCCGGGGGATGGGTTCAAAAACCCCGCTGTACCCTTACTTTAGTCAGCTGAAATCTGGTATTGTTCGTAGGACTTGATCCAACCGTGAGGACCATATTTACATCTGCACACCCAAAAAAAAAAAAAAAGAATAGCCTTATTCGCAGCACAAGCGATGTTGCTTAGCGACAAGACTGGTGAGTGCTTGTCGCAAAGCATATTTACTAGACTTGACGACATTATGCATTACGGCAAGCACTCGCGAGTCTCGACACAAAACATTTTTACTGCTTAGACCTAAGTTATGCAAAAATGCTATGTCGCAAGCAGAATTTTTTTGGGTGCATTCCTTTTGGTCAAAATAGAGCTATTTACACGGTGGGCAACAGTACGAAAAAAATATTCTTAGATTTTATCGAAATAATATATCTTACGGCATAAAGATGTAGATGCGTCAGAAAATTGACAGGCACAAGGCATCGGTTAAGATGTTAATAGACGTCGTCTCGTCTTGTTTACTGGAAATTATATTATACTGAGAGTATAATTTTTCCAAGATCAACTGCCCATTATTTACGGTTTTAATGTATTTCATGACTTCATTTAAAAAATCAGACAGAAAAACTTGTTTTTATCTTAAAAATTTAGTACCTTTTCAAATTTTATAATCAGTAGTCGCATAATTAATTTTTTTTTTTAATTACAGTAGGCAGGGGTGTAAGAAATGTAAAATTCAGTTTTTCAGGTGGTGGCAAATCCCGGTTCCATAGTTTCCTGGTCTCTTGCACCCCTGCCACACTTAGTTCTCTGATAGCGGATATCAGTTGAATCGATTCTTCTTTACCTGATAAGGCTAAAAATGCATTGCTTTACTTCCTTTATTTTTAATTGTCCTCTGTCTCGTATTAAATTCAGCAAATCTAACGGGTTCACAGCTGACCATGAAAAAGTCCATTTTCCCCTGTGGGTCAATCCGACCCTGTGTGAACTGCACGAAATCTAACCAGTAATTTAATAGGATTTTAAAACGGAGTCGAGAGGCAGCAAGGACATGTTACTTTTTTTTTTCTATTATTGTTAAGAGCGAACCCATTATCGTTCATTGATCAAAAATGCATAAAAATTTACTAAAGAAAATCGATTTACAGTCTCTTCATTATTTACTCGATAAAAAGCCCAATCATCTTATGTTTATTTTCACAAGCACGCGCATTTTTTTTTTTTTATAAATTCTTACCTTGTTATCTACTGCCAGGGTGTGGCCGAAGTGCTGGAATACGGCAGTGAGTGTTACCATGCTGTAGAATTTGATGACCGCCATGGCTGGAATTTGGTGGATGCCTCTGAAAAGATCCGAACAAAAAAAAAGTAATAATGACATCCAACAATTGAAAGGAAAAGTTTTTTTAAGTACGAGATAAGATTTGTATGTAAACAGTAGGCTGAAATACGAGTTGTAGCCAGTACCTGGTTAAAAAAAAAAAAAAAAAAAAAAAAAAAAAAAAAAAAAAATACCGGATATGGGAGGTACTTGTTTCGGCAAACTGTTAATCATGCTACTATCATGTTTCAATTATTTCAACGTTAAAATTTACAAAACTTTCTCAATTGGGCTTGACGGAGAAAAACTTATTTTTTTTTTTTTTAAATTGATTCAAGGTCGTAATAGACAACGCTGATTTGGTTTTTTTGCATTTTTCTTTTATTTATTTTTTATTTTTAGGCGTAAAAGTGGACTGGACGTTACCATAATTCCAGTAGTCTGGACGATTGCAGTTTAAGTAGACCATGTCATGATTTATCGTAAATTGGCAAAATGGGTTTTAATGGGTAAGTCGCTCTTATATAAGATTAAACAATGAGAGTTTACGATGTGGTTTTTCTGAATGATATAAATTACTAATCGCATTTTACGATTCCTGAGGCTTTATTTTTTTTGTTATTAAATATAAAACCGAACGTTTTAATTTGAAAAAATTGAATGGGATTTATTGTATACGTGATGCTAATAATAAAAAATCTTTATGTAAAAATTATTACTATTATTTTTTTCAGTTGATGTAACCGCAGCATCCGATGAATTAATATCAATTTGCGTTGGAAGCTAAAAAAAAAGGCAGTAAAAAAAAAAAAAAATTAAACAGGAGTAGCGATCCGATGGTTTCGCAACAGTTTTACAAAAAGGAACTCCTTGTTAAGATTTGACACAATTAAAATTGTTAATGATGGCAATTTTTTTTAAAGTCATCAAATTATGAAGTTCGATTGTGTGTACGTTTGTTGGATAAGAGAAGAAGAACCGCTGCCAATTTTTATAGGAAATGAAGAATTAGAGCAAATAGACCGGTTCAAAAACTCTTAGGAAGTGTGACTGCTGGGTGTAACAAGCGTGTATTTTAATAGAAATCAGATCGAGAACTAATTTTGGTAAAGACGGGATCATGGTATTGAAACTTTTTTTTTGACGTTGACGATGAAGAGTTGGGTATGTTCATGTTCGTTAAATTGACAATGGTTAAAAGTTAAACGAGATGAATATTTTCATATAATGTCGTATCTCTTTCAGATGGTGTTAATGAATCGTGTCATTAGAAACGAAGCCGAAGAATAAAGGCGTTAAAATTAAATTACCAACATGGACGAATAAAGGATTTCTATTTTTGTTCGAATGGACGTCAAGGCGATAAGATCATTAGATCATTTGATGGACTATATGTTACATTGATTCAAGAACAAACCACGGTTGGAAAAATGATTTGAAACGTATATATTTCGGTAAGTAGATCTGCAGTAACACAAATCTATACGACTGTTTTACGTGTTTAATTGGGGTTGCACTGCGAGGCACCAAAAATTATGTGCCCGAGATTCCCACATTTTGAGGCATTCGCAGAAACCAACCCAACCGAAGTGCAATGGGAAAGTCTCGTCTCGAGGAAGCCGCCTTCCTGATCCATTTAAAATTTGTTGCAGTACAGTTTTGCTTCCATGAGTACTAACTTGCCATTATTCCTTATCAGGCAGTGTTGTCACCTGTCCCCACATATAATTTATTGGAATTCCGTAAACCTTGGGTTTTCGAACGATTTCAGAATTTGGACTTTCCACCACCGGCGGGAAATCTTCGCCGCAAATTCGATTCCTCATTTTTTCGTAATCTTTGTGAGTTTTAGCCAATCATATGTAAGTCTAGAGCGAGATCCTTGGAAATTAAGAACCAAAAATAAACATATTTTCCACTTTGTAAATATTGAATTAGGCGATTCATGAGATAAATCCTGTAGGCAGCTAAGTGCATAATTTAACAATCAAAGCTCAAAATTATTATGCGAATAAATCTATTTACTTTTGATTCTTATTTATTTTTAGGTTCTATCCAGCCTCCGTTCTTTTATTCTACGCCTCCGAAAATTAATCGACCACCCATTTGACCTCAGGATTCCGATCTTTGCAAAAATCCAACCGCAAAGAGTCCTTCATACCGATTTTTTTTTTCTTTTTTCGTAGAATTTTAAAATCGGCCCCTAATTAATTTTTTTTACGAAACAAACGATTAAAATGTCCTGGTGTCTCATTTATAAAGAGACTGTTATTTGTCCGAGTAATTGTTACGGACGATGGCTAGTTATCCTTGGATCTGAAATATCCATGAGGAATCGGTTTGCACGCTAAGTAAACACAGACAAATTGTGCGAAGACACGCGCTTTTGACAAAGCGTCGAAATCGTTATTTAACTAGTTTTTTTTTTATATTTTTTTCCCTTTAAAACAAACGTAACCATGTTTCTAAAAGGTACGCATTAAACATTTATTCAAATTAACACCTCTACCAAAATATAACTGCTCTGTTATATTTGACGGGCCGTTACATAATAAACTTCACGCTTCGGTATGTGAACTCGAAGGAAGTAAAATTAAAGTTTTTTTCTTCTTCCTTGCTGCTAAGATTAAATTTGTAAGCTGTGAATATGCCCTTGAAAAAAGAAAATTCCCTGAAGTGGCCATGTATCTTTAAAATCAGGGAGTTAAGGCTACATGGGAATGAACAGTGCGAAATATTTGTCGTCCAAAATGATGATTAGTCATGTGATCCCACCACTAAGAACGTTCCCATGGCAAGATTAAAAGCGATTTTCTTTTTCATAGGGTTACATGACAACTGCTCCACACACCGCTGTGCCAAGAAGCGGTATTAATTGCACAAAAACAAGGGTTTTTGTGTTACTTATCAATTGCCTTCTATAACTCATAATTCCAAAAATATAGCCATAACTCTAATGGCGGAAAATTGAACCGCACTTCTCTGGTCCTAAGATGGATCTGACCAAGAAGGAGGAATTACTGCTTGGTCCAAGATAAACAGAACATAGTATTCACAAATCTGTACTTCAGTGCAGAACTAGACCAAGTCCATTCAAGGGTTTCAACTTTTCATTTTAAACCCGACTTTATAAAAGGTATGCAGGCTCGAGTTGGCAGTTCTGATGTTATGCCTTCTGCTAGTTTATTTTGTTAACAAAGCAAAAAGTTAACTCACAGAAGACGTTAATTTGAGTTGGCAACGTTTCTATATGAAGATATCAGTGGAAGAAAGGGGCCGTTCAGGTTCCAACGAAAAACTGTAGTCAGTAAATGAAAATCGAAAGAGGATCTAACATTTTCTGCTGCTTGTTTACAAATAGTAAATGAATAAAATTTGCTTTAACGATTAAAAATTCTGTCGGAATCAAAATGACGTCCAAAATAAACAACAGAAAATAGCCCGTTGTCGTAATTTTTTTTCGAGAGGTCCAACGGACTCCTTCCACTGTTGTCTTCATATGCTTTGTAAAGTCACGTTTGCATTAAGAAGTTGAAATTCGTGACAGGACTTAGTCTAATTCTAATTATGCGCTGAGGTACAGAATTGTAGCCTACATTAGTTGCATAGCTCACCTTCCTGTGACAATACGGAGTTTACTGAGTTACCCTGCATGTTATTGTGAGAAAAAAGTTCACTTCCCAATTTTGCTTCACATAATTAACGGACACACCCTAAGGTACATCAGAAGGCTAGGCATATTTTCCAGTGGACCCAATAGGGTCCGTCAGGACGCAAAGACTCAAAGTTAACTTGAGTTTAGGTGTTCCTACCCTTAACAGGACAGAACAAGCCCTGCGATGCTTAGACATCAAATAGAATCTTATAGGAACGTCAACATCCTTTGTTTTAATGCTGAGATGTTGAAGATGCTTCTCTATTGCGCATTCCATTCTTAACAGTTACTTCTTCCTCTCGAATCCTACTCGAAGAAAAAATTTTGCACTTTGCCCGCTCCCAGTAATTATTTTTTCTCATAACGTTGCAAAATTCGACTCTATGATGCACTTCCGTTGACAATCCTTTCTGTTAACTCAACGCCCATTCATTTATTATATCATAATTAAATAAAAATTTCTTATAATAAATATACTTCAACATCTTAATTAAATATTAATTAAAAATGTAGAAAAAAAAAATGCGGTAACAGTAATAAAAGTCTGTTAATAACAATGGCTCTTCAAGAAACCCTTAGAAGAAAAAAAAAAAAAAAACTATTTCAATTCAGAAAGCCGAAATGTGCCAAGGATTGAACTTATGTTCGTTGCTTATTCTACACAACGGCACGCAATGAGTTAAAAGTAATTACTTTTCGTGAACGGGTTTATATTTTTATTGTCTATTCTTCGATGTCTTTATATAATAAGTCTACAAAACGTGCCTTTCTCAATTTTCGTTTTTTATTTCTCTCCTTTTTGTTTGCTTCAATTATTTATTTTAAACGTTTGAGGTCGTATTACGTCATTTTAATTATCCTAAAATTCTCTCACCGAAAAGTTTGGATTAAAAAAAAAAAAGAAAAAAATTTGGAGCTTTACGATTTTTCGCGTATCTCGAAAATGTGCATAATCGCTTATGTTGACCATGGTTACAGCTTTCGATTTCAAACTCGTTCAAGGTCGAAACGTGACATATTGGTCCGTTATTATCCTATTTACCTAGTGACTCATTGACGGAAAATTCTTTGGCCTTTAAATTGAATGCGGAGAAAATATTTTTTTTCGCTAATTTGGATCCTAGATATATTTCCCGGGAGTTCACCGCTCGGAGAAGTATTCCCCACGTCGGGTGTTTCGGAGAATTTTGAAGAGGATTAAAAATATTTGAAATTTTCTTTACTGAAATGGCTAAACCCCAGATTTTGAACGCCTTATAAAGCCGTTCCACATGATTGCTTTTTATAGAAAAGATGTTAAAAAATAGGTTCCAAATATTTTGTCTACTTTTAAGTGACAAATCTCTGGTTATGAAGACTCTCTAGGCAGCATTCATTTCATTATTTCATGCTACAATTCCAGGCTGAACAAGATAATCCTACACTTTTTCTAGATTGTCGTTATGTTAATGTAGGTGATTATTTTATATAAGAAAATTGATCTAGTGAACATCCTAATTGTAAGTCTAAAACATCTAAAAGAGCCCTCTTGAGAGTTACAATAGCATCCTACCTACAGACTTTTCAAAGTGGTGTGCAAGATCAAAGTTCTGCTTGGCTACTTGAGTATAGCAGTGTCTGAGAGAACGAGGCTACGTGAAATGCATAAAGGTCCTGATTCTTGCTATCATTGTTTATTTCCTATCGCAAATTTATGTTCGTGAACTTTTTATTGCCTAGACCTGTATGTGGGTCAAAATTTGGTTTGGGATAAAATTGGGGATCCGGCCTTTTTTTCTGTTATTCCTAGTGAGGCTGAAAGTAGTTCTGATACTAAGTTCGAAAAGTTATCAAAAGTAGAATATTTCAACCAACTTTAAGGTTGTCAATTTTGTAGGAAGTTTGGACCTGGAGAGTGGGTATCATGAGATTCTTATGCACACTGCGGGCTGGGAATGTTAGGGTGGTCTTCATTTTAAGTAGCTTGGATTTTCGGTGAGCTCACTTGGCGATTTTTTTCCTTTAAGTCGAAAGCATCGCTTGAATTTGTTAAAATTTGTTAGACGACGTTTAGCCGTGCCTCTAAGGGCCTAAAAATTTTCAAAGTCCTATAAAAGCCGAAAAATCAAAAGTTTCATTTTTACATGAAAATCGTTTTTCCCATCAGAATTTTTGTGTAGATTATGAAAATGAAGTCATAATTTCCGTACCTCAATCCGTTTTGGTTCTAGAGAACAAAACAGATAAAAAATTCAGTTCAAATCGCTGTATCCATATTAATTTTCAGACCCTTTGAGGGACGGATAAATGACCTCTGAAAAATCTTAAAAAAATTAGGAGATCTTTTTTTATCGAAAGGAAAAAAATTAGTGGGTAAGCTTACCAAAAATCTAAAGTTCGTAAAATAAGGACCACGCTAGTAAATATCCCCTAAGAACGAAATATATATTCCTGAAATTTTCAAAACTGCTTTATTTCATTCAAATTATTTCTTCCCTACGAAACTCGGGATTCTCTCTAGCGGGAAATCCATGAACTGAAAGCACACCCCGATCTGAACGTTGCCTCCGGGAAAGGAGCGTCATCTCTCGATTTCATTGCATTCGTTATTATTTTTTTTAACTTACACCGTTCCTTTTTTTTCCTAGTAATTTACTCTTTTAATTATGATTAGAAAATATCAAATGATGCACGTTGGCCTAATGATACATTCATCTGTAAAATTCATTAAAGGATGGGAATCGGATCAAGGTGATAGTAATTATCGATACATTTGGATTAATGCAAATGAAAACCTTGCCTTGACGCGGTGCGGAGCCATTCCAATTTTTTTGAAAGGATCGTAATCCTGTTATCTTATGCGTATCTCTTTTTTTTTTTTTTGCGTGTGTTTATATGCGAATATCGATCCCGAATCGATTCCCTTTTGAACTTAGTTAACGGTTGAGGTCGTTAGATCAGGTGTGAATCCACGGGGGGAATGATGTAATATGATAACCGGTTTCGAAATGAAGTTGCAAGTTAAAATGCCATCTTCACTTAAAAAGTTTTTTTCTTAAATATATTTTTTTTAAGTACCATTGTTTACAATTGAATCATTTTTTTTCTCAAGATTTCTATTCCCTCAGTTTTCATTAGCTGAATTTAAAATTCAGGATTAATTTTGAATCACTTCCTTAAGCATTGTAATTAAATGCAACGAAATGGGGGGAAGGGGACGAAATAAAAAAAAATCCGTTTAGCTTATGAAGATTTTGTACCGATAGGAACTTACACGTCACTTAAAACGGAAAAATAAGGCAAAAATAGCGTATATAGGGCGTCTCCCTGGCTAAACAAGTGCGGTTTCGACCTTGTTTTGCCAGGTAGGAAGTTGAAAAAAAAAATAAAAGAAAAAAAAAATAATTAAAAAAGAGTTCTTTAAACCTAGTTATGGACTCAAATTTCGAGCAAGGTCACATAACCTGTGAAGCAAGAGCAATATACCGAATTGTTTAAACAATTTGCGAAATAGCGAAAAAATAAATCCACCGCCCTGTAGATAAGGAACGGATCGCTTAATTTTTTACGGCAAAAGGCGTTTTGAAGTGAATGGTAGATCCATCGGAGCGATTTAAGAAAAAAAAAATAAGTAACATTGATATAAGAGCATACATGGTCCCAAGGTACACTTCCTAGTCTTACGTAATAAGAAGCAGCATCTTCGTGATTCATCTTTATTTTTTTTTTCTCCGTATAATTAACGGGGTACAAAATGATATGATTTAAATCGATTACGGTAATCTTTTTTTTTTTTTGGTTTCAGGGACCTCGAAAGATTAATTTTTCAGCAGGTTACGCAAATGATAAATAGATTGCTTACATGCGCTTGTACGGAGTCGAAAAAAAAATCAGGTAATTACGGAAAGACACAAAAACAATACAAACATCATTTAAGTGTTACAATGATTTGACCTTGAGGATCATAATAATTCATATCTTATGAAGCAAATAGGTTGTCACACATCAACATGTGGATATTATATTATTAACACTGTCATAATGGCTATCAGGATTAATGATGGGCGACTTTTCTTTTGTCTTTCAGATTGATTGTTTTAAATTTTTTTTTGTTGGTGCCTATTGCCGGATTCAGGATTCGAAAGGAAATGTAAAAGGAGGAGGAAAAGATGGAAAAGACGTAAGTAAGAAATATGTGTAAATTTTTTTTATAAATATTAAAATTTTCCGCCGGAATGACTTGAGGCTATTTACATGATTAAATCGGTAAATAGGAGGATTTTGCGCGTATTTGGAAAATAATTTATTTTATTTTGATCAATTTGATTATGCTCATAAATGGTGAGATTAAGTATTGTTGAGGACGAGTACTGAAATGTATGCAAGTCTTGTGCATTCGTTTATTTTCTATGAATAAACGTTTTTTTCATTTTTATTCAAATGAGGTGCATGGTGCATGTAACTGATTATGGTAGGCTTACGATTAGAGACTGCTTCTCGGGGTAACAATAAGCCGAAAATATGGATGGATTAGGTACTTTGATTTCGGTAAGGCATTATTTCCTAAATCTCGTGCTTGATTTCGTTGCTGAAGTGTAACGATCCCCCCCTTATGAAACGTCGCTATCCGAAAAGTAAAAAAAATTATTGGTTCCGGTGGTTTGCTTTCGGTTTCGGTGGCTTATTAAAATCTCGATAGTTTTTTGACATGAAATTAACGACTCATTTTGAAAACTCGCAAGTTTTTCAAAAAACTTATACTTCTCAGAAAAGTTATAGATATCTTGAAAAAGGTGTCTAGTTTTCTAAAGCGCCCAGAAACGGCCCTGGAAGAGCCTTCATCCGGGGCCCTGGCTGAAGAGTAATAGGTTGGACAATTCAGTGCGATACTTTGAAATAAAGTACACTTGGCCACTTGGCCAACTATTGAAAAAATTAGCGAAAAACTTTTCAAAAAATTATCGAAAAAATGGGAAAAACTATCGACATTTCATTTTTATCCGCCAGTTTAAAAAACGGCCGAGATTTTTAAAAAACTGGGTAGCGAAAAATCGGTCCAAAAAGACTATTCGAGTCTCAGTAGCTTTTTTTTAAAAAACAAAACCGATAGCAACCTTTCATAAGGGCCCCCTTCTCATTTCTTCATCCTAACAGAATGTAAGTGTTTTTAAGATGTGTCTAGCTATGCCAGCTCTCTCCAGGTCACATCCGCTGCCAAGAGGATGCCAACAGTGGTTTTAGTTGGTTCATCCAACCCTCTAAGTCAATTGACAATTTCTATCTTTCTTTCAACCACCAACTTTTGGGCCGTTTCGTTCATTAATGTGCCCGGAAAAATTAATTAGACTCCGTTAATTATGACCAACATAAAGGCCTCTACCCAATTTTGGTTATTTGCAGAGCATGAAGGCTCTGGTAGGCATCTCATACATCCTGGCATTTTGCCTTCCAGTCCGACGAAACCCTGCAAAGTTCGTATTAAAAATTTTAAAGGGTTAAAAGTTATCAAAAACAGGCTTGAATTTCAAGAAGTTCCAGGTGTGGACATGCCTGTCCTTTCCTTTTTTTTTGCATATCGTCGGCCAGTTCCAAACAGAAAATATCGTGTAATTATATATAACCGACCGCATGTCACTTTAATAAAGTGAACATCTCCTACACATGTACTTACAAGTAAAAGGATTAGCATAACGACATAAATTTTAAAAGGAAAAAAAAAAAAACCTTCCGAAAGGAAAAATTTTGCGATTATCAATGAGACTCGTAAAATATTACCTTAAATTAGCGTCATGCCAACAGGACACGACCGAAAAAAATATATGTATTTAATATTTACATTAACAAGTTGAACTTTATTAGCAAAGGTCATAGACACATGGTCGACGTTCTTTGTACCTTCCGTTTTTTTTTTTTTTTTTCGATTAAAAAAAAAATATATATAATGTAAACGAATAAAATTCTCGATTACGTTCTATGTGAACAAAAAAAAATAAGAGAACACAACTCTCGGAATATAAATTTAAATATACGTAATCGTGAATCTTAATTTAAAATTGCGTTTCAAATAATTAAAATATTTTATTATTACTTTCGAGGATCAGTTTGATTGTGTTGTGTAAATAATTCCGAAAAAAAAAATTAAAATTAAAATTAAAATTAAAATTGCAGGCCAGCAAAAAAAAAAAAAAAAAAAAAAAAGAAGAAGACATGACGCAAAATAATAATCTATTGCCGCTTTCGTTACGTCAGGGGTACCGCGAAAATTTGTCAGTCATGTTGTTTTGAAAAGTGTCATCCGCTAATGGGAGAATAATAATGGACGATTCGAGACACCTATGATTTTTTTTTTTTTTATAGACTTATAAAGAACGGTTATTTAAGTCGTTCTAACACGCTAAAAAAAATGAGGAGTTGTGATGAAATACGGAAATCTGAATTCAATCGTCGGGATGATTCAAGCCTACCTTGTTTAATTATGTGCAATTACGACTGTCTGATGGTACCGAATCGTGCTTCGACTCATCACCTCTTGTTTCCTATTCACGTGCGAGACTTTTTATTCATAAACAAACAAAAAAAAAAAAAAGCTTTCCGCATTTTTTAAAATGGGTTGCCCCACGGGAATAATGAACTCGTTATTGTTTTCTTCAGGGATTTCATCGATTCAAGGATTTGTTTGTATTATCTTCTTCGCTCCTTAATTCACGGGGCGTTCCTGTAAAGTGATGAATCTTCATTCATACCCTGGAATGCCGTAATTATGAAAATTGTAACCTTCAATCGAAGTTTTTTTTTTTTGTAATTGTTTCGTTACGTGGCGGCTAATACACCTTTTGAAAAAATAAATAAATAAATTCGTATGTTTTACGAAGCGTTAATAATTCGAAAATAAATGGATTTTTGCTTATTGAAGACCGAAGCTGGAACTGTGAAGGATACGATATAAATCATTCTGCATTAGCAAATGGAATGATATCGTGTGTGATTAGGTGATGTTTTTTTTTTTCTGTGTTCGCTTTTGTGTCTCTATGATAAGAAAGTTCATTAAAGTGATTTACAGTATTTAAACTAGGCGATTAATCTTTGTAGTAATATTATGTAATTCGGTGTAGTGCATTTAAGTATAATTAATATAAGTGATATGCGGCATTCGACCGAGTGTTTTTGAAAGTATGGGGTGGTAGGTCGTTCCCTGAGATTTAGGTTTTACCGTAAACTGGGGTGATTGTGTTAACCCTTTGTCTTCGGGTGCACAATGCTCATTCATCAACTAAGTGAAGAAATATCCCGGAGGCTGCTGTTTTTATTCGGAAAAATATCCCAAAGGTTATTGCACTAACCCGTTGTAGATTTCCAAACTGAAGGGGTTAAATGCTTTGATATGGTCCATGGGTCACTTTGTAAAACATCATTTTTTAGTACTTCAGAGAAACCAGAATTCCTTCAGATGGTAGTTCCCTTAGATCCTAAGGAGACTGAATGAACAAGATGGTCTTGGCCTAAGTGTTTTTTCGATTTGCCAAAGGGTGGAATATTGATCTTGTACCCTAAAATCGTTTTTTTCGTCCTGTTGGGCAATAATCAGTTACAGTTCCGTTACAACAACGGCGTGCCTTTCACTAGTCGGTATGACTTGCACTAATTTAGACTATTTGCATTCCCATTTCACCCTCTGTTTGAGTTAATTTCGACTAATATTTCACCGTGATCATTTCCACGAGATCCTAGAATCGTCCAACCAGTAAGCACTTCTGGAATTGCCTAGAATTATTCTATAATTGCTTAACATTATTCTACAATTGTCTAACAATAGCAACCTGGAATTACCCAACTCCTTATGACAATTCTAGTCACAAATTTTTAGTCAATTCTGAAAATTGACCGATAATTTTTTTCACTGGGCATTTCCGGGAATTACCTAGTCTCTCCTAGAACTGCCTGAGAACGGGCGAAATACTGTAACATATTAAAGTCATCCACTTAAATTCAAGTATTTGGTCAGTGTTATAGCAGTCCTGAACTGTCATCGATATTAAGGAAAATCCTTTTCAAATTTCCGTAGAAACAAGTTCCGACCGACGCCTCGGTAGCACTTTTACTCATTAAGACCTTAAATTATCTTCTCCGTCGACAGGCTTCTCACGTGGACGAAACGAAATTCGTGAGAATACGCCCGCCATCAAGATAAAATTGTGTTAATAAAACAAAAATATAATATAAGTGTTATGTTTCCGTCATAAAAATAATGATTAATAATTAACACTTCAAATTAAATCTCGTTATTTCATTTCTTAGAGTAAATTATGTTTTTTCTTTTTTAATTCAAAGATAAAAACATTGCTATATAATTTTCGAACCGTCTAAAAATCAAGTGAAGGTTGAAATTAATAAATAAATAACAAAAAAAAAAAACTACTTAAAAAAAATAGAATGTGACCGATATCAGTGCTAAAGAGCGTAAACGGTATTAAACACACGGGTATTTATCTTATTTAAACGGAATAAATCATTTCCGATTCCGCAAGTGAGACTCTTGTTAATTCACCGCAACAAATCAAAAAGACGAATGAAACAAGCGGAACCGGAAAAATAAAAAACAATGTAAAGGGCTCACGCCGAGGAATTCTGTCGAGGAGTTAAGTATTAATTGAGATTGTCGGGGTCCTAGTTAAATTGATAAAAATTAAGTTAAGTGGAGATGTAAGTTTTTGTGTAATGAGGGATTTTAAGGAGTCTTAATTAGAAGAGAGTCGCATCCACGTGTCTTTCGCTTTGGTGCTTGCTCCCTCAAGGTGTCAAGAAGGACGGTTGGGAGTAAAATAGTAGTTCTTAGCCTCCCTGAGCCCCCCTATAAATTTTTTTCCCCCAGCGTTAATTTTTTAGTCGAATTATCTTCTACATTCAATGTTGTGTTTTCGTTTTCTCTTGTTCGTCAATTGTACCTTCTTTCGTTCTTGCTCAGTTATGTTAACCGTCTCTACATTGTCCCCAACGGTCAATTCCCTTCCGTCTCCCTGGAGTATGCTTATTGAAATATGTGTAGGGCCCTTAAGTAAATCCCAGACATTGGTAGTAACGAGTTAAAATGGGTATGAAGCTGGCTTTACTCGCGTTCGAAGAACTAATATAAGTTAGCACGTGAAAACTTTACTCTGCTACCAATATTTCGATTGGTGTTAAATATACGGTATATTTAATGTTCGTGTATATATATAATAAGCCATCTAAGGAACTTGGATAGCCGGTACTCTTAGGCATATCATCTGAAAAATAAACACCTGTCAACGGAAAACAACGTCTGGTTTTATAAAGCTGTTGTTAGACCCACATTAACTTATGCAGCTGAAACAAGAGCAGACACCGTAGACACGAAAAGAATGTTGACGACATCCGAAATGAGCGTTCTACGTACTATCGCGGGGACAACGAGATTATATAGAGTTTGGAATATCGACTTTCGAAGGGAATGCAATGTCACGGGCATCACTAAATTATTGTAAAAGCGAGAAGGAAAACCTGGAATGAGCATGTTGACAGAGCCTATGGCCGCCTCATCAAGAAAGTAAGGGATGAGAAATCGACTGCGAGGCGACCCTAAGTACGACCTCCAAAGCGATGGGCAGACAGTTTGGGCTTCGTCATCCGTGGATACTCCATGAAGGACTTTATTGTTGATGAAAACCCGGATTTTTTTTTTAAAAGCCTACTGCAAGAAGAAGTATATATACACCCATTAGCTCAATATGGGGAATGGCGTATATATATACAATTTGACCACGTGATTAACATAGTTTTTGCTCTAGCAGCAGATATTATATTGGACTAAAATTATGAAACATCCTACGTTTATTTTACTGAAACAAACGATGCTCAGATTAGGCCATAGACCCGTTTCCTCGTGGTTTGTTTGACCTGTTGACCAAAACAAACTGTACGACAATTGACCATAACCCATGTTCACTCTAAGTTTTTAGATCTACCTCTAGGACCGCGCTTTTGCTTTCATTGTTTACCTACTGCTTCCTGAGATAGGCAGTATTCAGATCTGCTTTCAAGACCGTGAAAGGCCTACAAAGACGTTTATTACGTTTCGGAATCGGGGACGAACGGGGAATCAAACGTCATCGCTCCATTTTAGGGCCCTCGTTGTTAGAGGATGACTTTTAGAAACAGCATATAGAATCTTGAGCAAGATTGCCGGGAGTCTCGGTCGGTCGATACCATCAAGTATTCAATTACTAAATGACGAATGATGAAAATTCTTTTTTCTTTTAACTGATTGGAATAAAAACATTTAAAATAATTTTTTTTTGTTTCAAGGGAAATAAATGGGACGCTGTATGAGAGTAAAAAATAAATGCACTGACCTTTATGCAAGAGAACGATATTCATGCATTTCATGCAGGAAATAACCATGAAGCAATTAATTATTAAATATAATAAGGCTCCATACTTAATAACAATGAAGAAAAAAAAAAAAAAAGGATTTCATAAACATTTTTTAAAGAAAAATGGATCTCGAATTATTAAAAAAAAAAAAAAAATACGACATCTCCGGACGTCTTTTTCCCCTTACAGATACCAATCTCAACTTTCTTAATGGTTGCCTACAGAAGTTCATGCGCGGTTAATTCCCTTTTACCTTTTACTATAAGCAAAAAAATCATAAAAAAAAAGAATCAGCTAATGGTCCTTCTTATTAAATAACATTTATGATAATACCACCGTAATATTTTATATAAATCTGATGTCCGGCGAGACTTGAAATTAAGTTTTATTTATGAATTTATGCTAATCGACCGGCCTTTTTTTTTTTTTTAATTTTATTTGCGGATTCCCCTCTTTAGGAAGGAAAAAGAAATATGTAAGAAAAAAAAAGTCCTTTCTTTCTCGCTCGTTGATTGCGGTTTTTTATCTCAACATCTGACCACAGACAAGATAAAACCGTAACAGTAATCGCATTGCCGTAATATTACGGCAGAGTAAAGTGTTTGTTATCTCCGGTACGTGACAGAATATGATTCGATAGAAAAATAAGATCGTGACATTCAAGCGAGACATTCACTCCGGTTTCACCATGATCGTTTTTTCAGTGTTATATGGTTTTGAACAAACGAAAGCGACTGTGTTATTGCCAATTTTTGAAAGGAGAGATTGTCAACTGTTATTCATATACAGTTGAGATTTTTGGTAAACTCTATATAAAGCTGTTTGTTGGCTTGTTTAATTTACTTTGCTTATTTTTATGCGTATCTTCAGCAGAGCTTTGTGCTTTTTCACGGCCATAACTCAACTTGATTTGGCGAGAAGTCAAAAGTTCTGAAAATGTTCTGTCTTTCTCAAACGAGACATTATTGTACCACTACCATTAGGTCGCTAAGGGAAGCGATATTCACCGGATAAGTTTCTACCTGATTCACAAGACCGGTAACTAAAGGGGAGCTACGGTCTTTCGATTTTGCGCTCACCCAGAAATTTTTGTGCCACTGTGGCTCCATGTTGTAAAGATTATTTTGGGGCCCCATCTACCATCTTCAGCCTCTTGTGCAGGTCCCAGTCTGGTCTATTTTAACAAACCGAAAACTGCAAATGAAGTAGAAAAATTTGTACCGCGCCTTGAATGGTTGGAGGAAAGTAGTCAGTCACTGGCAACGAAAACAAATAAAGCGTCATTTCCACTCGTTGCCATCTACGGCAATCGATCTCCGTCAAAATATCAAGTCTTTTTAATATGTCAAATTTTTTTGCATCAATTTAAAGTATGAGACGAAATCAATTTTGCAACGAAATTACAAAACCGAGACGAAAAAGTCAAATTCGCGTTGACAATACTCTTTTTTTTTTTTTTTTTTAGTGGTACTGGGTCAGTGTCATCGAGGAAGAGTATTTCATTTCTCCTGCCTTGATGTCACTTGTCAGTAATTGTTGCGGTGTTGCGGCAAAAAGAAAAAAAAAGATTTAGCAACTTATAAAAAAAGTGCAATAATAACAATTGAATGGGAGTTAAAGAACCGAATCTAAGGTTTGAAGCTCAATTTTTATTCAAACAAGGCCGAAAATAAAATCACAAAACAAGGGCAAGCTCTATATTAAGCGCATTTGATTATTATTCATCAAAATCTATTGAAATCGAAAAATGAAAAAAAAAAAAAAAAAAAAAAAAAAGTATATGTATATGTACATAAAACGAATCAAAGTCATATTTGGACTTGAAAATATTTTAATGGCTTTTCTTTTATATTAAAAAAAATCTTTCAATGTCATCAAAAAGTTAATTTCCAAGTAAACTGGGTTAAATACTTATGAACACGGAAGGCGTAGGTGGGATATCCCTAAAAGTTTTCTCTTAAATTTGGTTCTTGGCTTGTCGATGCGTTGCGTATGTACGCTCCCCATTTTGACGCGTATTTTACCCTGGAAAAACACGCGTGATAAATATAAGTGGTACACGTACCGCTATTTCTAAATTTGCGATTGTAACACCCGATTTTTGTCACATGTACCACTATTAAAGACCAAATTTGAAATTGTACCACTTAAATTTTGGTCACAGTGGTACAATTTTTTTCCCATGTACCACCCAATTTTTGTCAGTGTTATAATTTTTGTCACATATGCCACCCAATTTTTAGGACGTTTTACACTAGATACACAAAAATTGCGTTTTTTTAAATTTTTTTTTCCCTTAAAAGTAACCATATGCTTGCTAAAATCCCACTTTTGCGCCCTTTGGCGGCAAATGTTGGCAATTTTCATCTGGGCGAGCATAATCCTAACCAGGCAAAGAAAACAAAACATTTCAACGTCCCGTACAGCACAGATATATTGCGGCAATATTGGCGCAATACTGCGGCTACAACATTGCCATGTAACGTTTTTCTTGCTTGCCTCAATATTGCGTACAATATTGAGGCAATATTGGCAAAACGGCAATATTGGTGGCAATATAGCGGCAATATTTCGTTAACTACATTGCGGTTTTGCTGTACGGGGTGCCCATTTAAAAGCGCAGTTTTTGATGGCAACAGTAGCCATGAAAAGAGAGATTGGTCAACCCGAAATTGATTTTGATTGGTTGCCTTTTTCTGTAAGCAACTGCTCCAAAAACTAATCATTTTTTTGAAGCAGAAGAACTCGTGACGTCACAATGTCTCTGCACTTTATCTTTGCCCTTCTTGCACTTGCGAGTGACGTCGCGTCATTTTGCCCTAAATCTCTACCATCCCCCACAAAGCAGAAGGCATTTTTGTCATCCATTTATCCTGGCAACAAGTCGAAACCACGCCTCTTGCCATCTTTTCCCCGGCAACCAATCGAAACGACGACGCCATGTGACATTAGAAAACGAAATTTCTTTTTTCATTCATAATTTTTTTATTTTATTTTATTATTTTTTTTCTTCCAATTCAATCAACGCGTCAAATATCGTTAGACAACACTCTTTTTTAGAAGCAGAAGACAAAGAATGGATTCAGTACTGATATTTCAGGAACACGATTACAAAATCAAGATCGTGAATGTCGCAGTGAAAGTATTTTTTTTTTTTTTTTTTTAAATAATGGAATTATAAGAAGATTCGCGTCTTTTATCCGAACCGACGTGTTATCAATTATCAATATACGATCCGATCCGGGGCAACTCGTAAGAAATATCAGATTCGTGTTAGCGTTATCAATGTAACTCTTTTTTTATTTAACGAAAAATATTTCAAACTTTTAGATGATTCTACACCTACGAATGATAAATATAAGTGTCATTCCTTTTTTTTTTTTTTTTTTTTTTTATAAAAATTTTGAAGAATAAAAATTAATAACTATGTGTGTAACAATCAAAACCGTGCTAGGTTAGTTCTGGCATGATTTTTTTTTTAATATCCAAGGAAGAAATGGCGCGAAAACCGGATTTTCAAAATTTTTCGAGAAAGCCCCGCTCCCGGGATCGATTGTCACACCCCGTGGCTTGATAATTTGACGGCGCCAATGACCTCTATTAGCGGCGATTACATGCGGTTAAAAATTTAAACCAAGGTTAGTCAGACTAGACTCGATAAAAAGTCTAAATAGACTCCTCCAGGTTTTCTTTTTCTTATTGAAGTCCATCGATTTTTATTTACCTTTAAGTCCATGGCGAATTTGCTTTGATAGCATTTTCTACACTCTTAATGATAGAAATTTGTACCTTTAGTTATATTATTTAAAATGACCAGAGTGAGTTGCATGACATCTGGTTAGCCTTGTTATGATAATGTCTAAATCTTGAATTAAGCGGTCTCTGTTCGTTACCTGATTCGAACCTCGTTTTTTTTTTTTTTTTTTTTTATTTATTTTTCAGGGTAGGGCATCGCAATAAACGGCAAAAGGGGGACAAAAAAATCGAACGAACAAGGAGAAATATCAACGCGTGGGATTTTCGAAGAGGAAGAAGTTCCCGTAAGTAAAAATTAATTGAAAATCAAGGGGGGACAAAAGCGTCGGAAACAAAGCGAAATGTTGTTAAAAAATATTCAACATCCAAGTGTTAAAAAGAAAAATATTCTTTTGATCGTTGCGTAACTCGAACACTTTTTTTTTGTTGTTCGAAAATCAATGGCAAATGCATTGATTGTAGGATAATTCATTTCAATTGAAAATGCATCAAGTTCAATTCCAGCCCTTCAATCATCTTTTTTTCATCTTTTGTGTTTGTTACACTGGTGCGGTAATGTAAGATTATCATTTTTTTGATCGTTATCTTGATGAGTGTACCAGACTTGTTAGGCCATTATGTTGCACTTACAAGTCGTGTTCGTAAGGGACAAGAATTTTACGTGAAGTGATTCTAGAGAATGAGTTTAATTAGGAAGAGATTAATGGACAAATTCGGACTCTGTTGTGGGGTAAATGACGGTACTATCGTAAAAAGAGATGGAGATCGTGATGATGCTCCTGGAGGAGTGTAGTATGCAGTTAAACTTCTTGAAGTTCGAGTGATATGCATAAAACAGAAGCAATTGCTGTTCTCAATTCTTTGTGAACAGAAAAATTTTTCGAAACGAAGGATTTTTCGTCTTTAATTCGAAAGGACTGAGCCATCAAGCGCACAAAATTAAATGCAGTAATATCTTGCCAATTTTAAGGCAAATTTAACTTGTTGGCAAGTAATCTGTTATGCGCCCGCGGTACCAGGGAGGAATATTTGTGATGGTTTCAGCTCATGCTTTGCTTATGATCAGGGGTGTGACCCCGCAAAAATTGCTCAAAACCTGTCACATGTTTACCTTATGGAGTTTTCCGATTCAGTTCCGGTTTAGGGTTCCGTTAAACATACCCAGACAGCAAAGTCTATCATGTCCCGAGGACGTCTTCAGGACGTCATGATAATATTTCTGTATTAGGCAGGTCAACTGAGCTATGTCCATCACAATCGTGCGTGGAGATATACTCTTTTGAACCGGTGCCTGAACCGGCATTTCAAAAGAGTATATCTCCATGGAAGATTGTGATGGATATAGCTCAGTTGACCTGCCTAGTACAGATTTATTGGATGTCCAGTAGATTTACCTATGTCCGCACTGACCCTATGAATGTCCCAAGGATTCGGATATTCTGCGGATATTTAATCCAAAAAATGTCCTATGGATCGAAAATGCTATTTGGGCAAACACCGCCAGAAAGTTTTACACCCAGCTAGGAATGATCTGGGCGAATTTTTCTAGACTAAGAGTGCTGATGTCTTATCTTTTATGAAATTTATTAAATAACTTTTCCCGTATATTTTCGGCTAAAACTCTCTAGGAAGAAACTTTTCTGGCTTCCAAGGAAACTAGAAAACAAAATAACTACAAGCGATCTTGTTAACGAATTCAAGCAGCTTGGCCTTTGAGACCGGCTACCATCAGATTCCGCTGATATGATAACAAATTGGATTAGTTACATAGCGGTTTAACCTCAAGGTCTCTCCTTTTTCTAGAGACTTGCAAGATTCAGTGGCGAGACAACCCAAATATTTGGGGTGGGGGTGAGGAAAACAATTTGAGGAAAACTTCACCTAAAATGATTGTTAGTGGCATTTTAAATTGAAAATGAAGTGTCATTGAAAATTTTGAGGTAAGATGCAGAGGGAGGGACCCGTACGAAAAAGTGATGTAAAAAGCACGATCTTACATACAGGTCAGGCAACTGCTATTTTTAATAGTGTACCCCGAGTTTGAAGCAGAAGAATGGTTCCAAATTTGTTCGGTAGATGGCTGGACCTGTAGTTAGGGAATCACGTGATATGCCCTTCATCCAATCGACACTTTCAAAACACTTTTTTTTTATGATGGCTGCCAGAACACGTGATTCCCTAACTACAGCTCCAGCCATCTATCGAGAAAAATTTGGAACTATTCTTCTGCTTCAAACTCGGGGGTCACTTTTGTCCATATGAGGGATACCCTAGTTGCCTAACTTGTATGTAAGATCATGGTTTACACATGAGTTTTACATAACTTATGCATCTTTTTTTCGCATGGGAAGGTGGGTCCAAAACCTTTTTCGTAATGTGGGAAAGTTTAAACCGAAAACGAGGGCTCAAATCTCCTTTTAGAATGGCTTTCCCCCTGCTTAAGGGCATGTGCTTTTGTGTATTAATTCGGTTTGCTTACAACTGATCAGAAATATCCAATTGTCATTCAGGCAGCAAAACAAAGCATGAAATCCGGGATATAAAAAATCTTCAATGATTGTCAAACTTTATTCGAAAAACCATTTTTTGAAATTAAGTTAAAATGGAATATCATTATTCCAAAAATAAGGAAAAGGATGAATTCCTGTTTCTTCCCTTTTTGAAAAGAAAAGTCAATCCCTTTTTACTGTCGAATAGAATTTAGTATGGCAACCAAAGAGGCATAAAACTTTCCAAGCGCGGAAAACTACAAAGATTTTCTAGGGAATTAAGATGATTTTTTTTTTTTTTTTTTTTTTTTTTTGTGATAGATGAATCAGCCTTTTTTTTTACAGGAAGAAATCCGTGTCTAATTTCCATTTTGACAGGCCCGTAATAGCTAAATGGTTCGGCCTTTGGTCATACCTTTTAGCGGGAAGCAATCAAATTTGCTGGAGGTGCGAGTTAAAAGTCCAAAAGTATATTTTGTTGCCCTGTGCAAAGGTTTTAATTTTTACTGTTTCCATTAGTCAGAGGTTAAAAGCATTCGGGACGAGTTTTAAAGGTTAATTTCCGCGAAAGATAATTATGCTGCATCTTGATTTTGATGGAAATTTGACGTTTCATCTAGAACATAAGGCGTAAATCTTATGGTCAAAGACCTTTTAGCTGGATCAATGGATCATGAACCGTTTTGCAGCTTAAGAGGGTTCTCACAGGCTGGAAAACTATGCCTCGCTCATTATTTAAAGGTAAAAAGCATAAGACGAGTTCGTTGAACATGAAGAAACTTAAAATTCTTAAGGAAAAAAAATGATTTTGTTTATTAAGAGATAATTTAACTGGAACGAAGAGCAAGTTAAGAAAATTGACGAGAGAAATTACAGAAAATAGAAATTATATGCGTTTTTTTGTTTTTTTAAACTCCGATTTTGAGATATTAAGATAATTTTAAGAACAATAAGAAATATTTGATGTGACTGAAAATTAATAGAAATTTTTTTTTTCTGTGAAAAGTTAACGTGAATCACTAATATCGATTGGCAGGATACCAGTAGCGGAGCGAGATAACAAGCGAGGGGAGCTAGGGTAAAATGAAAAAAAAAAAAATTTTCCTCAAGTGATTTTTGGTAGCTTTTTGCGCCGAAAATGAAGTGTTATTTAAAATTATAGGGAAGAAGGAGTGTCATTGCAAAGTATGAAAGTCACGCCGGTGTCAGTTTAGGATACTTTTCGATAATTCTGACTGAAGTGATTTCTTGTGTCCGGTATTCTTACTCTACTTTTTGTCAGAGGATTTACTGCTTCTCTGATGGGGGTGCAAGTTTAAGCAGGTTTGGGGGAACTTTATGTAGTATATATTTTTTTACATTTTTTTCTCAATGCCTAGCTTATGGGAGTAGTTTATTTATTTACAGAAAAGAAGTATCTACTGCATTATAACTAGGAGGCTGGAGGGTTGACTCGTTTAGCCTAAGCTGCTCGTGATCAATGAAGTTAAGCAGCATTGAGTGCGGACAGCTTATGGAACCGACACCCCTCCCTTCGGGGGGGGGGGGGGGGGAACATAAAAACTACAAATACAGTCATCTTAACCTTATCGTATCAATTGTTCCTGCATGGCCTGGTTAAAGAAACACAAACATTTAATAAGGGACAAAAAAAGAGAATAATAATAAATAAAAAAATAACTATAAAAATAGTGTAGCTATACATGACATGCTATAAATTTACCGTTTTGGAAGACAATATTACGGACAGATATCCTGAGAGGATCTCTGCCAATAACAGTACTGTTTTACTGCAATAATGCTTTGCGTTTGGTGGAAATGGCTGGTGCAGTGGGAACTATGTCTCATTCTACAGGGGGGAAAAACAGCGTCAAGTTAAGCCTTTTGTGTTACTCTATAACGTTCCGTAAATATCCCAAAATGACAGTATACACCCAGAAAAAGGAATATGCCTCGTTCGCAATACAAGCGATGTTGCTTAGCGACAAAACAAATATGCTTTGCCGCAAAGCAACATGGCTCGACTTGTCGACATTATGCATTGCGGCAAAGCAATCACGAGTTTTGACACAAAACATTTATTCTGCTTAGACCTAAGTTATGCAAAAATGCTTTGTAGCAAAGCATTTTTGCTTAGACCCAAAGCAGCATTTTTCTGGGTGTAGGAAATGCACGAAAACAGGAAAACCAATATTTTTGGGAGGCAGAGAGGTTGTAACGTAACAATCGTCACTGCTATGTTTGTTGGCATAATAAGAAATCGCTAAAATACTCTTGCCAAAGGCGAAATAAGTTTCCAGAGATAAGACACAAAAATAAAGACCCATAGGCATGTTGCATAATCAATTATTTGTTACGAATCTTCTTCATAATACGCCAATCAAACTCTTTATGAAGTTATTAAAAGAAACCATTATTTAAGAGTGATAGGCCTATAGACCAGTCTAATTCAGTGCAGTTACTCCCGTACGTAAAAGAGATGCATAAATTTTATAAAATAAAATCATATAAATTATACGAAAAATTGGACATACATAAAAAATGCATAGCTTATGCATAAAGAACTTAACTTTTTTCGTCGGAATTTTTTTTTTTTTTTTTTTTTCATCTTTAAATATAATTATACATAAATTATGCATAAATAAGTATGCATAAAATGAAAAAAAAAGTGAATAAGCATAATATTTGCAAATTTTCCTGCTTTATAATATAAAAAAATAACACCCAGAAATAATGCAAAAATTATGCTTATCCAGATTTTTATGCTTAAAGAAATTATGCATAAATTTCGTAAAAATTATGTGTATTAAAATTTTGGTGCTTAGATAAATATGCATAAATTTTTCAAAAATTATGCATGTCAAAATTTTTGTATTTTAAATGATACAAAAATAATACATTTTTTATATAAATTTTTTTTATTGATTTTGTAAAAATTTTATACGCTTTTTTCATCACTTTTTCGTACAGCTGATCTGGACGGAATATGGAGCCAAAATAATCACCCTTTCGTGACTCATACGATTCTGTGAATTTTTCGAAAATGACGAACAAGGCTGCAACCCAATATCAGAAAAGATAAAATATCGCCGAAGTCAAGATTTTACGAGGACCAAATGATAGGTTTTTGACAGAAAATAAAACCAGTTAAAATATGGGTCAGGACCTCAATATGAATTTTCTTTTGTGAAAGAAACAGCTGGAGCAATCAAAGGACCAAACACTTAGCGGTAGGCATGCAGTGATAAGAAGACACATCATACGGGCGCTGTTACATGATCGGTTAAGTCGTCGAAATATGCATGCAAAAATTCTAGTGGGTATTAAAATCCAAGGATTTCGGCGGTTGAAAAGAACATGTGGATCCGATTTTCAAACGTCAGTTTTCGAAGAATGCCCCCTGACAAAGTGTAAGGTATCGATAATGAATTAGATATTTCAGGCACGAGTTACGTATTAGTAATCGACGTGTGGTACATGTGACAAATTATCCTTCAATAACATTTTTTTTTTCTCAAGAAAAATACTAAATTTTATTTTAATAATAATAAAAAAAAGGGAAAGAAAGCGTCCTATTGGGTGAACGCCAGATGAAATGATAAAAAAAAATAAATGATGTTAAATTAAATTCGATCATGCATTTTAATTTTTCACGGCAAAAACTTTCATAGCTAATCGATATAATTTTTTTTTTTATTTTAAATTAAAATATTCAAACAAAAACAAACCTTTTTTTCCGCAGCGTATATTTATCTTTTTTTTAAAAGAAGTTTTTAAAAATACAAAAACATCGAAAATGATAACGCAAGACAGACAAGTGAGGGTGAAAGTGGTGTATGCAACATTTTAAAACTCGGTTTCCTGAAACATTGCCTAGTGTTAAAGGATTTGCACATGGTAATTCTCTTTATGCAATCGTACACACAAAACAAGCATACATAGCCATCAAGGTCGGTTGTAATTTAGATCAATGTTCCTTTCAAATCGAAATTTGATTTATTTCGAAAAAATCAACAAAAAAAAATTTGAAAAGTATTTATTATAAATTTAATTTTTTTTTTTTTTGCAGGAACGCTGGGAGACATCACGGTTTTCCCGGGCTTCAAAAAAAAAATTGAGATAATAAGTCGAGAAAAACTAATAATCTGGTTTTTACATAAGGAAAAAGGATCCGCGTGTCTAACAGGGTGCGGCAAAAAAGAAAAATTAAATAATAACAGTCAGAAACGGTCATCATACCGCCTTAGAGAAATTCGAGTCAAAATATTCGTGAGGTTACGGGGAAAAAATTTGCAATCTACGCAAAAAAAAAAAAAAAAAATATGGTAACGTCAGCCTTTTTGCAACAACCGCTGACCTAAAAATTTCTTAAGGAAAAAAAATCGATTTTCGAAAAATAAAAAAAATATATATAAAGATTTCTACGGAAATATCTTGAGTTTTACACATCGATGAATTCAATTAAAATAAACAGATTTGTTTCCGTCTGTTTAAATTTGCCTGTGAGTGAATAGGGAACTTTAAAAAAAAAAAGCAAAAAACTAAGTATACTTTTTTTTGGTTGGGCCGAAATGGGCCGGATCGGGATAAATTTCAGGGGGACAAAAAAACTGTTTTGATTTACTTACCCGGAATGTTCCAAAAAGTAAAATCAGTAAAAAATCAAAAAATCATCCTTATTCAGCGTGTAGTCCATGATTAAGCGATTAACTTTTGAAGATTAAAAAAGAAGAAGAAGAAGAAGAAAATAAAAATAAAAAAATAAAAAGTAAAGGAAATCACAGTGATAAAACACTAAAAAATAACGTTCACTTTTAAACAGAAATAAAAACGATAACTTTTACTTTCGTGATAACGGATAGGAAGTTGGTATTACGAACAACCGAGTAGGACTGATGTCTTAAGACCTATCTGACTCTACAGTCATTCGTTTAGGTACCTCCACTATTGAGTAATGTCCACTTATACTTACTCAATGCCTTGCTGTAATATCGCTGTTCATAGAACTATGGTTTTTGGAATCGTGTTTTTTTTTTTTCTCTCCTTTTTTTTGGGGTACAAAAAACATTCCCGAGAACTCGCGCTTTTTTTGCTGCTGAATTCTGCGTAAGATGATTTCGGCTCTGGTTCACTTCCGCGAAAGGCGTTTTCCCGTGTAGCGGCCTTTTTTTCTTGGTTGAACAATGCCTTAAACGGATTATATATGCGATTTCGTGCTCGAATTTTTTTTTCTTCTTCCTTTTTAATCGGGCGTTACATAAGTTTGATTTCCTCCCTGAGATCATGTATTGGATTAAACTGCATTAGGATCTTTGACATTTAAAATCTTTTTTTTTTTTTTTTTTTTTCTTCGTTTAACCCGTTGAAGATGATCCCTTGCGCATCAACTTTTTTTTTGCAACACATAAAAATTTGCATAAAATAAAAGTTTTATGCTAAAAAAAGATATGGTTCAACATTCGGCTGTCCTTCGGTCGGGCAAACACTTGGTTTTTTTTTTACTTTTGCTGCAATACAAGAACGTTCTTTCTCCATCTGTGGCTGGCAACGGAATTTGCCGTTGGCTATCAAAATTTGGGTCCAGTTTTTTTTTTTTTTTCTTCCTTTTTAATCGGGCGTTACATAAGTTTGATTTCCTCCCTGAGATCATGTATTGGATTAAACTGCATTAGGATCTTTGACATTTAAAATCTTTTTTTTTTTTTTTTTTTTTCTTCGTTTAACCCGTCGAAGATGATCCCTTGCGCATCAACTTTTTTTTTTGCAACACATAAAAATTTGCATAAAATAAAAGTTTTATGCTAAAAAAAGATATGGTTCAACATTCGGCTGTCCTTCGGTCGGGCAAACACTTGGTTTTTTTTTTACTTTACAAGAACGTTCTTTCTCCATCTGTGGCTGGCAACGGAATTTGCCGTTGGCTATCAAAATTTGGGTCCAGTTTTTTTTTTTTCTTCCCTGCGTTGTCACGAATTAAACTCGTGACGGTTATGAACATCTGCATTTGATTATGTCTGGTTGCAAGCTTCCGTCTGGTAAACATTGACGTCTTCCGATCTTCCTTCATGATACTTTTTCCGCAAAATGTCTAGTAGATCTAAAAAGTTTTGGGTTAAGTCTTTCATATATTAAGTAGCTATTTCTGTATGAGGGAGGGGGGGGGGGAGCTCAAAAAGTGCTGACGCCAAAATGCTGACGCCTAAGAGTCTCCTCCATATTGACTCGAAAGGTAACGGATGGTCCCAGAATGTTGGATCCATCTGGGGCACCACTGTTTTTTTTTTTCAAGCAGTCACCCTGTTTTCTCAGAGTATGAGGTAGCATTGGCCACTGATCCACCAGTACCAAAGTGGGCCACCCGGAACATTTTCTCGTAGCTGCCTACTACCTACGTTGTCCAATCTTAACTAGTCCTCGGGTAGATCTGTGCCATGAACCCCCACAGGCAGTTGCTGTTTGGAGTTTGGTCTGTTTGACGACTCTTCAAGGGGCATCCCTCCCTCCCCTCCTGCACTTGGATAAGGACAAGCCTAACGATTTTCTTACTTTGAATTTTTCTCTGTTTGCCACGGCAGGGCTTCAGGTAGCTCGAGGCAAATATGAGGCTGCAGCGGAAAAGAAGATAATATTTGTTGCGGTTTTTTTTAAGTTTAGGAGTGCCTGAGTTTGAGTGAAACCTAGGAAAAGGGTGTCACTTCGTTACTTACTGTTTGTCGCGTTTAACTTACGGAACTTAATTTACCCATTAGCAAAGTCTATCAAGTCCCGAGGACGTCTTGAGGACGTCATAACGATATTTACTGGACGTCCTATGGATATCCCATGGATTTCGATATCTAAGGGACAATCCACAAGATGTCCAATGGATTGAAAATGCTACCTGGGTATAGTCCAAATCAGCTAAAATAGCCCCCACCTTCGCCCCCTCTCAAACTGCCTTTGATGATTACTTAGAAGGAAGCGGTCATATTACGTCACTTAATGTCTTTACGCAATTTCAATGATTTAAAATTTATTTTGTTATGTTTTTTTTCACAGATCCGTATGATGCACACTCCAATATTATTTTCGAACAGAAGAAAGGGATGGAATAGCCCGGGGGAAAAAAAGATTGCTGGAGTCCGGTTGCTGAATGAACGGGCAGTGTGGTAGCACAACCATCTCAAAATCTTCTGACTACTTTTTCATAAAAACGTTGATAGTCAAACCTTCAAGAAGGCTTGATGAGTACTAACAGGAAGAATTGATGAATTCCAGGTAGGCAAGATAAGATTGAACTGTAATTCTCCTGAAAAATAGGCGTAAAAATGTTCTTTCCTCTGTTTCTCTTGCAACAAAGTTTTGAAATCCCTGGAAATTTATTTCTCGGGCAATATTTTCGGAGATTTTTTCCATGATAAAAATGTTCCAAAGTGATGCAAAAACCGTATAAAATTTTTGTAAAATAAAATGCGAAAAATTTATATAAAAAACGCATTATTTTTGTATCATTTATGCAAAAATTTGGACATGCATAATTTTTTTAAGCATGAAAATCTAGATATGCATAATTTATGCATATAATTTTTAAAATCATAAAGCAGGAAAATTTGCAAATATTATGCTTACCAGTGTTCAACTTTTTTTTCCATTTTATGCATAATTTATGCATTAGGGTGAATCGAAATACACGAATGTTTGAATTTGAAAATGCCACAACGCGGAAAAGTTGCATTTTAGCCTCCATATTAACCCTAATTATTTTCAGATTTTTGTGAGACCGATTCCTGCTGCCCCCAGAGGCCTAAGGTTTTTCAAAGTTTCATGCGGACCGAAAAAATCAGAGCCGTACTTTGGTTTGAACGAGTTCATTTCTTATCGGGAATTTTCCGGAGATTTCAAAAATGAAGACGGTTTTACAGAAATTGAAGCCATTTTTTATTTATGAGCAAAAAACGGGTGTTATTAAACTCCCTATACCTCTTTCGGCTCATATGTATACAAAATGGCTCCAATTACAGTAAAACTGAATTTATTTTTGAAATTTCCGGATAATTCCCGATAGGAAATGAACTCTTTCGCACCAAAATACGGCTCTGATTTTTTCGGCTCTTATGAGGCTTTGAAAAACTTTAGGCCTCTGGGGGCAGCAGAAATCGGCCTCCAAAAAATCTGAAAAAAATTAGGATTAACATGGAGGTTAAAATGCAACTTTTCCGCGCTGTGGCATTTTCAAATTCAAAAATTCGTGTTTTTCGATCCTCCCTATTATGCATAATTATATTGAAGGATAAAAAAGAAAATTTTCCGGTGAAAAAAGTTAAGTTTTTTTATGCATAATTTATGCATGTGTAATGTTTTGCATACTTAATACATTATTTCTATATGATTTATGCATCTCTTTTTCGTACGGGCTACTTTGAAAGATGCGGGTTTCATATTTTTAACTTAACAGTAACTAGTGTCTTGGTTTTTTTTTTTTTTTTTTTTTTTTGAACCATTTGGTTCTGAGATCGTGACTTTTCCGTATGACATTAGCTCCTAATTTTACACTTATGGAAAATTAATGCCGAGTAGTCACCATTGAATTTGGAGCAAGAAAAAATAAAATTAACAAAAAACCGAACCAAATATCTTAAAAGCCAAACATTTTCCAGTAGACTTAAAACAAGTCAATACCCGGTTTGGTCTCTTTAAAAAAAAAAAAAAAAAAAAAAAAGGCGAGTACGAGATAAAACATTCTGATTTTGTGCTCAAATCAGCGCGAATGACATTTACGACCCAGAAAGAAGATTCATAAATTGAACTGGTTATATGTTTTGCAGGGATCTTTTCTTTTTTTTTTTTTTTCGCAGGTGGTCCCTCATGCAATTATAAAACGATTAATCCGAGATTGATTTTACATTTTACTTGACAGAAAAGGTTGGGTAAATTATTTCCTGAATCGTTTTTTTTTTTTTTTTTGTTCCAGGAAAAATCTTTCATACAATTTTTCTTAAATGGATCCGTGGCTTCGGGGTAACGCGTCGTAGAAGACCTATCATAACTCAATTTACGTCAATAACATAACAATCGCGGTGAGTAAATATTTTGTGTACGTTTGAATGAACCACGCGGGCCTATCCCACAAATTTATTTCCGAAAATAAAATGGCGATAATAAAAAGTTGATTTAATTCAGGAAGACCCGCGTATGAAAAGAGTTATGTGGCGTTCGTATGAACAAAAGGACGTCGACGATATAACCCGAACCATAGGCTTGATTTATTTTCAAGTTCTTAATTTTTTTTTTATAATTTTTCCCGGAACGAAAACGGCTTTTCTTCTTCCTTGAGAATACGTTTTTTCTTTAATTTTTATTTATTTATTTATTTATTTATTTAGTGTTGGTTGCGTGGGTTTATTTTTTTTCAAATTTGCCGACTGTAAAGATATAAATAATACGAACGTCAGTTTCGGATCTTCGGAACTGTTTTGTTTGATCGAGGAATTGACTAAATGTTTTTTTCAAGAAAAACAGTCAGGGAGTGTTTTTCTGAAGAAAAAGTAATCAATTTTAAATAATAATAAGTATTTAAAATTATTAATTCTTTTTTTTTTTTTTTAATTGAAAACCGATTAAAATTAATATTAAATTACCAGCTTTCAGAGAAAAAGTATTAATTGTTTTCAGGGAATGAGTGAAGGGGAAAACAAATGAGATTTTCAAATGGCGTTAGGTAGCTAAGAAAATCATTCATCTGCTTCAAGGAACAAAAATATTTTCTTCGAAGAAGTTCATTTATCAAAAAGTTTGAGCTGTGAGGAATTATGTCAACCACTATGATTGCTCATTGCCTTTTATTTTCGTAATTTGACAAATCAGTAGAAACAGCTCATACGATGTTGATTTCTCGAGAAAAATATTTTCTTTTCTTTTTGGACACCAGTAGTACATAATTTGAAATATTTTCCTTCCGGTAGCATTTTCCAGAACATCCTGAGCAAATTGGTAAAACAACCTGAACAAATTTATGTTCGAAAATTTTGAAGCCTAGAAAATGACAGAAACGTTAGGGGAAATCCCATATGAAGAACCCGGGGGGGAGGGGGGGGGGGAAATACCAAATTCCAAATCAGTAAGTAGTGTTCACGGATGCGATGCCGATGCCGAAGCCGAAGCCGATGCCGGCATCGGCCGCCAAGGGTCGCAAATAATTTCGATGCCGATGCCGATTCCGATTCCTTTTTTAAAAAAATAACCGATGTCGATGCCGATGTCGATCCTTTTTTTTTTTAAAATAACCGATGTCGATGCCGATGCCGAAGCCGATTAGTGAAAAAAAAATTTTTCGACGATGACGCTGATGCTTTCAAAAATGAGTCAAAAATTCCGCCGATTCCGACTCCACGAAAAAAAAAAAGATTAAAATTTAAGTTCCAAAGAATTTCATATTTTTTAAAATGTTTAGTATTAATTTTTTTTTTTAAATTTTTAAGGGTGGGGGTAACCGAAATCTAATGTAATTTTAGGGGGAGGGTCTCGAAATGCTAACCTATGCTAACAAGGGGTAGGGGGGGGGGGGTAAAAAATGGCCACAATAATGATCACTTGTTTTATGGACGACCGGATCTAAAATTTCATTTTCAATATCAATATCTGAGCAAACGAAAAATTTTTTTGCATTACTTTTTTTTTTTTTTTTTTGCTTCCAACTCGATGAAGTACGAAAGCAAAGGATCTGTTCCTTAATTTTAAATTTTTAAATTTTTCAAAATTTTTATGTTTTATTTTAAATATAAAATTCTTTATTGCTGTCAACCATTTCTTTTTTCTTTGGTGAAATACTTGATGCCGATGCCGATTCCGGCAAATAATTTCCCGCCGATTCCGATGCCGATGCCGGAATTTTTTTTTTTAACGATTTCGAAGCCGATGCCGATTCTGGCAAATTTTTTCCCGCCGATTCCGATGCCGATGTCGATTCCGGAATTTTTTTTTTAACCGATTCCGATGCCGATGCTGATTCCGAATTTTTTTTTTTTTACCGATTCCGATTCCGGCAGCGATGCCGATGGCGATAAAATGCCACCGGCATCGCATCCCTGGTAGTGTTCGATCGTCCTAAAATTTCTTCCTTTTAAAGAAACAAAAGGCCGTAAATAAAATACGAATGTAGAAATGGTGGACTATCTGTTTCAGGTCCTACCAATACTGTATAAAATTTTTTCGACTGTTAGAGCTTTTTGAAAGGTCCGCCATATTGTTGGAGACAGTATATTTTTAGATTGGTTTTGTCTTAATTCCCTAAAAACCGACAACCTAAGAAACCAAAACTTTGTAAATTTAAGAATTTTTTATTGCTTAGGTTGTCGGTTTTTTGGGAATTTTTGCGGAAAACGAACCTAAAAAATATATGGTTTCCAACAACATGGCGGACGTTCTAATAGTCAGGCACTGCCTTATATAGCATCGGTTCGATAGGGTTTGATCTTTTTTAAAGTCAGGAGTCCGAAGCCGGTGCCGGCTAAAAACTCAGGTCGGTGCCCAAGCTGGTGCCAGCTCCAGATAATTTATTTTAAACTTGGTGCCAGCGCCGGTGCTGGCACCGGTCTTGAAATTATGTCCCGCTGAATATAATTGAGAAAGGTCGAGTTGAGTTTTAATCATGCTAAGCGGCCGATTTGTATTAACCGGAGCTACAATAAGCGGCGGTTACTATAATAATTTTTTTTCAATTTAAAAAAAAAAAAAATTATAAAGTTGGCGGTGATGATGGCACCGATGCTAGAATCGGCTCCCGTAGCAGCACCAGCGGCAAAAATTTTTCTATCCCGGTGTCGGCGCTGACGCCAGCTTTAGAACTTTGGATATTTCGGCGCCGATGCCGGAGTCGACTCCAACCAATTTTTACCAATTTTTACCGACTCCGGACTCCTGTTTTAAATTTCTTGAATGTAAACATTCGATACTTTCTTTTTTTTTTTTTTTTTTTTTTTTTTTTTTTTTTTTTGTATAAAAGAAATTTCAGCATTTTTGCGTTCGCATTAGTCATTTTTTTTTCTGTGTGACGGAAAAATCGGGGAATTTTTTCAAAAATTATGGGAATTTTCCAAACTTTAAGCTCAAATGCACATTCTTCTCCGTGGAGTGAAAAATCTCAAAAAAAAAATTAGGGTTCATATGTACACAAGAGAGACCCGATTCCGGGGGTACGTAAATTAAAATTCGAAACTTTGCAAAATAAGGGACATCCTAGTGGGGAATCTGACCTAGCTGGAAACTGTCATAATTGCGATTATGACAGTTTTATACTTATACTGATCTTATAATAATCTTTTTCTCTTTTCTCTTTCAGGAAACAAACATAAGAAAGTTATTCATTCGGACTCCGCTCCTATGAATCCGCTTTCCTCTCCAGCTCCGAGAAGAAAATCTCGCCACCAAGGGCCTCGGTCTCGACGCTAGGCGGGTGCAAAATTAACCTTTTTCAAAAGGTAAATTTTTTTTTTTTCAAAAATAAAATTTGTATTGGCATGCGCAGAGCGCATGCAGCCAAGTTTATACACAAAAGCGATATGCACAAGTGGGATGCGCTCGATCCATGTTTTACACGAAAGGGAGTTTACTAGAAAATCGGACTTTTCTCATCCTTATAACTTGCCCCAGGAATGAAGCAGAAATTTTTCCTTCTGGTTACTTACTGATACGATGCCGAACAACAACATAAAAAAATTTCAAAATTTTACAATGATCAGTTTCGGAATTATCGGCCCCTGAAATACCTTAAAAAAGACGTAATGTACTGATCATTTCCAATAATAAACTACCACCAGATTTTGCCTTTCCAATAATGGGATTCGATTCAAAATTGGAAGGATGGTGTGTTGTGGTATATTACTACGACAATAAAAGTCAGCTCCGCCTAACCCCTAACTGTCATAATTTCAATTATGAGATTCTTTTTGTATAATAGATTCATGCGACTCGTGAGGTCGATCGTTATATCCCCTAAATATTTAATAATATTATTAGGAAAAAAATTCGCCTAAATTATTTATCCAATAAGTGCTACAATTTTATATTTAAAAAGTTTCTAAACACATAGAAAGTACATTCGTGTCAAATGAGGAGGACCGACACAATAGTTTTATTTCATACTAAAAAAAAAAAAAAAAAAAAAAAAAAACATACATACTCTAGAAAAGTAAAAGCCTTGTAATTGAAAGTAATCACAATCAAGCTAATTTTTTTTTCCAAGATAATTGTCCTCCATGTAATAAGTGTTCTTTTTCTCAAGATTCTTTTTTCTTTCCTCGAGGTGTTAAGATTCGTCTAGAAGAAGATATTGATATTAATTAGTTATAGGCCTTTGGTAAAAGGACATTTTATTTAATCGGAATTATGCGAAAAATATTAACAAGTCGGCACTTATGATTTATAACGTCCTTGCCATCAGTCGGTATTGCGTGCAGTTAAGTATTTGTTAATGGAGTGCCAGTCATGCCAACCTTGTACCATAATATTCGGCATTAATACCAGGTCTACCAACTCCCACACAGGAAGTGCTTTTCATATGTGTATATATATTTATATATCGATAACCTATGCGGAGAGATGGGCACTTCAAAAAAAAAAAAAAAAAAAGAATAACAAGTTTATATCCGACGCGGGATGATTCCGGAGAGGGTCATTCAAAAAGTTTAAATGGTAATTAATCATTTCCCGTGAATCATTTTTTTTTTGCGTTAAGTCGAACTGATGAATTATGCGGAGGAATGTTTTCCCCTCCTATGGATGAGTCTGGGAAAAGGCATTTTTTAATGGGTTAATTTATTGCCACGCGATTTAAAAGGGAATCCGCTCCGAAGGAATAAATTCCGCGATTAGAAAATTGTAACTTTTAAACGATATCTTTGAAGAGATCATTTCCTGTGTGGGTGTTTATATTGATGTATATTTCAACTGAAGATGGTACCTTGTACATTCGTCAGGGAGCAAGGGCCCCTGTTTTCGTTATATTGTTCGCTTTTGACCTCTTGGGATCTTCCTCCTCGCATAACCTACATCCCAATACTTTTCTCGAGGTCTTCATATTAATATATTGTTGCACTTTTGCTGTTTCAAGCGGTCCGATTTTCGAGAGCGAACTTTCCTTGAACTTTTTTTTTTATTATTATTATATTATTCGGATATTTCTTTTTTTTTTCTTTTTCCGGGTGAAATTAATCATGTTTAATAATGTCATGAGAAGAGTCTTCTGCAGGGTTCGATCCTTACCTCCATTTCCGTAAAAATTCGCCCTTTTTAAATTGGTCTGCACAAAAGAGCCTTGATTTGGAAAATGAGTCCGGAAAAGTATGATTCTTATGATTAAAATGCTTTTTTGAGATAAGTGCATGTTTTTGATTTCAGGAAATCACTCGTGACTGGAGGTATTCACTGACTGCTTGACTTTGAAAAAAAAAAAAAAAAAGACTTTTGAAGAAGTCTGGCAGCGAGACCGAAACCTCAAATTGTGGAATCATAACCGTTTGGGTCTCCCTTTCTTTGAAACTTTTGAAAATTTGAGTTTAAAAATGTTCACCCCCCCCCCCTTCAAATCGTTTTGCCTTGTGACACTAATAAACCATACTTTTTTTTTTTTCATTTTTAGATTTTTTTGGGCAATGGGTGGCCGTGCAGCATTGACCTTAAAGTTAGAAAAAATCCCATGAGGATAAAAAAATTGATTTATTTCAGGGGTCCGAAACCGGCGCCGATGCCAGCCGCTGCTGGCTAAAAACTCAGGTCGGTGAACAAGCTAGTGCCAGTGCTATTGCAATTTATTTTCAACTTGGGTTTTGTAATTATGACCCGATGGCAGTACAATAAGCGGCGGTTATTGTAACGATTTTTTTTTTTTTTTTTTTTTTTCCAAGTTAAAAAAAAAAAAAAATTACAAAATTGTTGGTGTTTCTGGCACCGATGCTGGGAATCGGCTCCGGCACCAGCACCAGGGGCAAAAATTTTGCTATTTCGGTGCCGGCGCTGGCGCCAGCTCCAGCACTTTGGGTATTTCGGCGTCGGCTCCAACCAATTTTTACCAGCTTCGGACCCCTGATTTATTTATTTATTTTTATTTTATTTATTTATTTATTTTTTTTTTTTTTTGGGGGGGGGGGACATTAATTTTTTACCAGGAAATTTGCGCAGATCACGAATCATAAGTCCCTTCTTTTATATCTGCTCTGGGTTTTGAGCTGGGAGCCAAAATATACGGCGCCAAAAAAAAAAAAAAAAAAAAAAAAAAAAAACGCGGTAGAGCGTCGAAACATGTTACCCCCTCAGAGTTTCACAGATTTTTTTTTTCTGTAGGGAAACGCTTGTTTTTTACAGGAAAAATTTCTATTTTTCCATTCTTAAGAGAATTTTTTTCAACTTTAAACTCAAGTCGGCACAGTTGCTCTTTGGCAAAAAAAAAAAAAAAATAAAAACAGAAGTAAAAATAAAAATAAATAAAAATAAAATAAAATTAGGGCTCGTTAGTGTCGCCAGTAGTCTATTTGGGGTGGGGGATTAAATAGCTTTTTATAATTGAAAGTTGCAAAAATAAGGGACAGCCTTTAATAACAACGATTTTGAGCTTTGTGTGAAGTTTTCAACCAGATTTGTAGCCAGGGAAGAGGTTCTGTCTCCCTGAGTGGAAGGATGAATAAAATCCACAGCCAGCAAAGGGGAAAAAGAGGCTCAGCCCCCTTTTCGTATCTTTCATGTTAAAATAGGCCATTTGAAGCCCCCGTTAAATACCATTCCGCTTTCCTTGGCCATCCAAGCTGGCTACAGATCTGGGACAAGTCCTCTATACTCCTTCGGGCTGACTATAGACGACCATACTGGCATATTCCCTTGAGAAAAAAATACATATAGAGTTGCACTTCTTTGCACTGCTTACTTCATACCCAAGAAAAAGTGTGTTATAAAACTGAGTTATTAAAAACTTAAACTTCATTATAGAACTCTATAACCCGCCAAGAAAGGCATCTATTTATAATTCGTTATAAAATTTTATAACAAAAATCATTTTCAGTTTTTTTCTAAGTTTTTTTATTTTCTTTTAACGCTTCCCGAATTTTTCTATTTCTGTTTTTCTTTATTTTTGAGCTTTTGTCGAATTAAAAATACAAGAAATAAACTGAAAATTCGGAAAAATCTGGAAAATATTATAAGTCAAAATAATTGACAACTTAAAAACCATATTGCCGCCTTTAAAAATCAGTTGAAAAGTGGTCTAGTGGATAAAGGCGGCTGGTAAGTCGACCACAAGGCTCGGATTCTATTCCAAAAAATTGTAATTTTTTTTTTTTTTTTTTTTTTTTTTTTTTTTTTTTCTCATGAAAAAGATTTAAAAAAGAGCCTATAAAGGCCCCACATGCTAAATATATTGCAGTTCAAGCATAAAATTAATATTTTGCTCAGTTAAAAATTTTAATTATAAAAATTTATATATATAGTTATAAAATTTTATAATCGGCCAAAACGTTATAGAATTATAAAACTTTATAACGCACTTTTTTTTGGGATAAAGCTGTGCTTGATACAGGTTGCTCGAATTCCTAAAATTATACTTTGAGGTTTATTTGAGCTTTGAAAAGAATATTTATTTCGGAATTAAAATTTCATTTTTAAACATTTTATTCCCCGTTAATTTTTCTCGGAAAGTTTCTGAACTTATTAAAGTGAAAAAAGTTGTAAGTTTTGCTTCTGACAATAATAAAAAAAAAATTAATAGGTAATAATTTCTGATCCTTTATCTTTTAAAAAAAAGAAAACCAGTAAAACGCCTAATTTCAGTTTGGACATACTCGAGTCTAAAGGCGTTCCTCTATATTTGTCATCGTTACGTAAGTTCCACGATCCTTAATCAATGTTCAACAGAGTAATTAGCAATAAACAAAGTTGATCTACTTAGCTTACCGAGTTCGAAAACTATTTCGACACCTCCCCCTTTTTTTTTTTTTTTAATAGTAACATTTTTCGATCTTTTAAAAAAAATAAAATTATAAAAAAAATATTTGTTATGCCAAATCGGACGATACTTTTGTTAATTATCAAACCGATTAAAAAATATAAAAAAAAAATCTTCAGAAAAGAAAATCTTTTTTTTGATGTCGAAATATATTAAATAAAGAATTTTGATAAATAAGAAAAAAAAATGAGAGAGATGAATGGAGCAATAATGTAACAAGGACTTATAGGTATGCTTCGTTAATTTTAACTTAATTATTCATTATTCACCCCAGATTGAACAATCAGTTATGCTATTAATTTTTTTGTTTTCGGTTGTAGAATTAAAGTCTCAATTATGGATCGCTTTTTTTTTTCTTTAAATGACTAGCCACGGTGCTGTACGAACCGTGAAAGTGCAATCGATGTATAATTGATAAAAATAATGCTACTGTACGGTAAAATCTCTTATGTATATCGATTCGCTCTTCCTGTAACGACCAAAAATTGGCAGGTAACAAAGAGAAAGGACCATTAAATATTGAATCTGAATTTTTTCTTTTGCAGGTGTGACATTATAAATTCTGGCGGATGGGGAAGAGTGGAAGCAAAATTTTGCTCTCTGATAGAAAGGATACTTTCCACGCACTTGGACGGTGGTCCTTGGTGGAAAAAAGAAATTGGGAATAGAGTGCTTTGTGATTGCCTAGTTAAAAGACAAGAAAATAAAGCATGGGCTTCGTCCTGCAGAACATCACCTCGCGGCTGTCTGATTCGAATGTTTCGTGATTTGAATTAATTGAATTACTGCAGGCTGTGGCACTGTGGCAGCAGAAAAATTTAAGGTGGAGTTAAAGGGGTCTATTCGTTAAATTTCATCAGATAAATAGTATATTTCATTACTAGAGCATTGGTGAAGTAACACCGAGACGAAATTGCCGCTAGAGCGGCAAACGTCGAGGAATTTTTGACAGTAGTACCAACATTGCTTTTTAAATTGGCACACTTGCTTTGCATCAAAGAGAAAATATTTTGGTTGCTGATGACGTCACAGGTGGTGTGATGTAATGAGGCAATTTCGGATTGTTATGAAGCTAATATCTCCGAAGCAGACGACACTGACAAAAGGGGGATTTCATTCACGTATAAAGAAAATTTCTATTTAACATTGTTTAAAAAATTTTATAAATTCCGACGGTTATTCACCTACGTTGATAAGAGATTGCAATCCCGGGGTTTTAAATCTCGTAAATGGAGGTGTTTTTAGGAGTTATTAATCAAAAATATGACAGAATTTACAACAAAACCACGAAGAAAAAAAATTTGGCTCAGGGTGTCTACTGTCCTATAATTCCTATAAAATCCCATAATCCTCCTATAATTTTCCTTCTAAAATTCAGAACGGGTTAATTTTTCATATTTTCATTTAATTTTTTACAAAATTATCCTCGCTAGGACTCGGCCAACTAAAATGATTTAAGGCTTTTTAAATGTCTCTACAAAACGAGAATTAATTAATTTTGGGCTACAATTGGCACAATGACATAAAAGTTAACTAAGAAATCCTCTTGCTCTGGAGAAAGTCCTGAAGATAGCTGCTTGTTTTGGATCCTCTATTTTTTAAAAATTGGACCTGGAAAAGTCCTACATTTTTGTTTTCAATATTCAGTAGACACCGTGTATGACTCCAAATTTTTGGGAAACACCAAGAAAATAGAAAAATTGAAAAATTGGAAATAAAAACCCTCATTTTTTAACCTCCCTCTCCCCCTCCTTTCCTGCCTCTTAGGCTGGCTACTGATTTGATACAGATTTCTTTCACGATTTTTTTTCCTCCTTTTAACGTCCCCGTTCCGACGTTAATTTTCTTGACTGTGTAAATGACCCAAAAAAGTTGAAAAGTGTTCTGAATTTGATTATTTATTTGAAGGAGACTCCTTATTTTTTTTTCCAGGAATTGATTTGATCACAAAAGCATAAAGGACAAATTTGGCAGTTTGTCCTTTGCGAATCGATGGTTCAATGATTTATTTTAAAAGATTGAATCGTTTATAGAGGCGCGACCTATCAGTTCACAGCAGGAACTTTGGCTTAAAGAAATTTTTTTTATTTTTAATTTCTATACGCAAATCGAAGAATTAATGTGAAAACGATTTGAAATGGGATATAATGGGAATAATGGATGTTTACAAGGGCTTAAAAAAGAATTCGTGGGAGTCACAAAAATGAGAGGCAATGGTAAAACGAGTAACCAGAGAAATTGTATTGTTCGTCCTCAGTACCCAACTAGCCGAACATATTATAATATTTTAGTTCAATTTTTGTCATAGTCTTTTAAACAGGTCAGGAAACTCCTATCTTAAATGTATGGGAAATGGTGCCCGGCTTAACTGCACAGATTGTAGTTCCGCTCAATTACCACCCGTAGCGCTAGTTGTATTCAGGATGCTTTTCATTGGTCGTTGCAATTTCAAAACAATTATTGAGGATTGAGATGGTTGTGTTTGCAATCTCTGAGGTGATTTTTTTTTTCAGTATTGAAAGTTAGATAGTGCATACGCATAGAAAAACGCTTAAAAAGCTATTTTAAGTATATTTAAAAAGCCATTAAAAGTAAAATACGTCAAAAAATAATACGGGTCATTTGAAAACATTAATTACAGAGGCAACTATAACCGGTTTGAATGTACGTCCCGAAAGATCGCTGCGCCATCTATTGCCTACTTCACCGAACTAAAATTCGTGTACTTAAGCCGGACACTTTCGGGGGGGTAAGTTTCCTGACCTGTTTAAAAGACTATGATTTTTGTACAAGAGGCTCACTCAGATAAGTGAGATGTTTTTAGATAAATCAGATAAATCAGAACTTTAAACCTTAAAAAGGAACTTTATGCGGCGAGAAACACTCAACGGCTCGCTTAGGTCAGATTAGGTAAGGTTATGTTATGTTATGTTGGGTTATGTTAGGTTTTGTTGGGTTAGGTTAGGTTAGGTTAGGTTAGGTTAGGTTAGGTTAGGTTAGGTTAGGTTAGGTTAGGTTAGGTTAGGTTAGGTTAGGTTAGGTTAGGTTAGGTTAGGTTAGGTTAGGTTAGGTTAGGTTAGGTTAGGTTAGGTTAGGTTAGGTTAGGTTAGGTTAGGTTAGGTTAGGTTAGGTTAGGTTCGGATCGGTTCGGTTCGGTTCGGTTCGGTTCGGTTAGGTTAGGTTAGGTTAGGTTATGTTAGGTTAGGCTAGGTTAGGTTAGGTTAGGTTGATGGCAGGAAGAATGGAGGGATCCAACCGCAACTACAGCTATATGGACCAGGAGGCTTATACCGGACGTACGGATATGGAAAAGCAGGAAGCACGGAGACGTTAACTTCCACCTCACCCAGTTTCTCACGGGCCACGGTGGGTTCGGAGACTACTTTCTCTGTTTCAATCTGGATGTTTCCGACGCGTGTTGGTTCTGCGGAATGCCGGACTCCCCAGGACACAGGATATTCGATTGCGAGAGGTGGGAAGAAGATAGGATTCGAACGAACGCGCCACTAGGAACAACTCTGACACCAGATAATATCTGCGAGACAATGTTGAACTGCAAAGGGAATTGGGGGACAGTTACTACATTGTCGGAGGAAGAAGGAAGATCACGAACGAGCCCTAGGCTGATAAAAAGCAACTATCCCTTAAGTAATCCAACCAGTAGTTCCGGGGACAGATCAGCTGCTAGAGGTGGTTTTTTTAGTCAGTAGGAGTTTGACACTACCCTAGTAGGAAGGCACCGAAAACGGGTGTCCTATGCAGGATTTTTCCACCTGGAGAAAAACAAAAAGAAAAGGAGACTAAAATCAGTTTGGTGGAGAGATTTTTAATCATTTTAATCTTTTTTTTTTCTTTTTCTTTTCGCCATTTTGGATTTTTTGAGTGGATTTATATCATTCTAACGTCAGATTTGAAATCAGCGACGTCGTAAACGTATAGAAAGTCGTTTTCCCAATCATTTTACGGAAGGAAGCAAATTTTGTGCGAGATTTTGTATTGCATGTATGTGTTGCGGGTTGCATATACTCAAAATTGGCAGGCGTCTAATATTGGTTTTAACGCACAGTGCGGGTCCCTAACGTGTCGTAGGTTAACTTTAAGTACAAAAAGGAAAGCTTTGAAAATTTTCTTCGATTTTCCGGGAAAATTTTCCAAAACGACCGTTAAAGATTTAAAAAAATTTCTTCTTTCTGAAAGTGTAAGGTTTCAAGGGCTAGGGAAGATGTTCTCCATTTCTAAATTTCTCCTGTCTTTAAAAATGTGCACTAGCTTTTTCTGTAATAAAAATATGCTACTGATGTAGCATCAATGGTTCAGATTTATTTGGGCTTGATATTCCGAGTGTCGAGGTTCTGGAAGTATTTAAATAAGCATGACGAAGGGAGCGGGTAAGAAAAAACAACCGAAGACAGTTGTAATATAATGTGCTACCCCTACTGCTATCCGGTGGAATATGTTTCCCAATTGAACTTATACCCCATACATAAAAATAAAGTTCGATTCGTTAATTTTTTTTTTATTTTTTCGGAAGGAAAGACAAAAGATAAAAAATCAAAAACGTGGACTATTATTTCCGGATTTCTAAAAATTCGAATCCCCTTTTTAAAAGAGTAAATGTTTAGTATCAAATCACGAGTCGCATTATGGGATTAGTCGCGCGATAATCACCGTCCAACACGAAAAAAAAAGCCAGTACCACATAATTTTTTTTCCATTCGGAAAAGCAACTTGACAACCACCGGGGAAGAAGGAAAAAAAAATTCCCAAAACGACCCTAACGCGTGATTAGGATTACGTCCCAGATGGAAACAAGCAAGAAAAAAAAATGGCTTTTTGAAGAAGCTCGAAAATCACGCGAATATGGAAGTGATAAAACATGTGATTTGCATATGGTGTAAGACGACTTTTTTAAAATGGCTAAACATTAAAATACATAATGTATTATATTGGAATTGTTAAAGGTTAAAAGTTGGTTACGGTGGGACACAGGTGTGCGGCATATATGTGATTTGTTATCAACAAGTCAAATCTTATTTAATAGTACGAATTTTCCAGGCGGGGGGTAACGTCACACTTCATTTTGTCGCACATTTGTTTTTTTTTTCTTATTCGTGATCGATCCGCGATTTCTTTTTTTTTATATCGTTAATTTGTTTAAACAAAAGATTACGATTGTTTTTTTAAAAAAACCGTGATTCACGTGTTTCTGTTAGCGATGATCCCAAGGTCGAAAAATCACGTTCAAAATATCGGATTCGTCCAAATTATCAAAATTAAAAACCTTGGGGGAGGGAAGAAAAAAAAAATCAGATATCCTCAATTATAATCTTATGGTTTCACCTCTTTTTACGGCTTTTCCGCGGTGCGTACTTCACACAAAAAAATAAATAAAAGTATAATATATATTTTTTTAATAATAATAATGTAATATAAATCATAATAAGGAGATAAATTATATTGTGCGATGCGTGATGGGATAATTGAAGGTTCCGCGTTATACTGGAAGTTGAAGAGGGGCGGCACGTTTTGTTTTATTAAAGAGGAAAGATGCGCTTTAAAATGTGACAATCATCAATTTTGCCAATCAATAAAGAAAAAAAAAAAAAAGCGTCAAGGCTAGACCGACGTGACATATAAACATGACCCCCGTAGGTCAAGTCCTAAGTTTTATTATCATGGTAAACGTCCAGTTATATTGACAGGTATCGGAAATAAATTGGGATTTGTCAAGTTTATTTTTATATTTTGATTGTCATGGTCCTTATTTATTGTGAGAGAGATAATTGGGAAAAAAAGAGAGCGATCCCTTCCAGTCGAAAAAATAATCATCGTTTATCCTTTGGTACATTGATTGTAAGGTATGCATTTTTTTTAACGTGTTCCATGTTGACTAGGTAAGGTTTTTCGTAAGCCTATTTTTATTAGAGGGAGAGTTTGGAACCTATTAACTTCTGGATTCCGGAAAAACACTCGGCTAAACACTCATGGCGGTGCCGAAGCTGGGGCCAGTGCTAGATACTCTATTTTAAACTTGGTGCCAGCGCCGGTGCTGGCGACGGTCTTGTAATTATGACCTGATGGCAATGCTGAATATAATTGAGAAAGGCCACAAGTTTTTATCATATTTAAGCGGCCGATTGTATTAACCGGCACTACAATAAGCGGCGGTTACTGTAACCATTTTTTTTTTCTTTTTCAAGTTAAAAAAAAAATAGCTGCCGGCACCACCACAAGCAAAAATTTTGCTATTCCGGGAAAGGTGGGACATCAATTAATTGGTTTGTCTCACCAGTTACCTAATTGTTTAAATTTAAGCGCAAAAATATATCTATTTTTTTTTTTTTTTTTTTTTTTTCAGATTTACTGCTCTGATGTTAAGGGCCGTTGCCTCATATACGAAGATAAAAAGCACAATATTGTTACTATTGATTGCAAAAATCTGAAACTTGACTTACTAATAATGTATTTTGGACGCTGATTCAGAACCTGAAGTCAGAAGTTTGAAAAATAAAAATTCAGAATGGCGGAGCAATTTAATTTTTAAAAATGTTGCTTTCGTTGCCATATTACATTTTCTGTATCGAATTGAATCATTCTGACATCAAAGTTGAAATCAACGACATCGAAAACACATAGAAATTTTTCTTCCCTGTTTGTTTTACAAAAAAAAAAAAAAAATTATTTACGATATTTTGTGTTACGTGCTTGTGATGCGGGTTGCATATTTGAAATCGGCAGGCGCTCAATATAGGTGTAACGAATAAAGCAACTATCTACGAAAATAGAGCACAGTTTTTTGCTCAAAACTACTCAGAAAAAGGGTTGCCAGATGCAGCACAATGGTGGTACATGTACCACTATTGAAGAAAAGGCCCCTATGTTTAGCTTGTGGAGCATTATTGAATCCGTGATAGTGGTACCCTGTACCACCGAAAAAAAAATTTCCCAATGTTTAGCTTATGGGCGTACCACTATCTAAGGTTGAGATGTACCACATTTGTAATTTTAGACTTGGCAACCCTGTTCAGAAATAAAAATTTGTAAAATTATTTTCCGAATTTTCCAGGACTGCCGCTTGTCAGGAATTTATTATTTATTGACATATTTTGCTTAAGATACCGATACTTAAAATTCTCAAGTGGGTAATGTCAGTCGTAAATATTCGGAATACCACTACTCCATTCTACCCTATCCTATCCTAACGTAACCTAACCTAACCTAACCTACTCAAACCTAACCTGAATTAACCTAACCTAACCTAATTTAATCTCAAAAATTGTTTTCAAAACCAACCTCACTTTTCACGCTCTCCAGATTCCAGAAAACGTTTTCCCAAGGCACAGAACTCTTGTGGCATTTAAAAAAAACAAATTATTTCCGAGTAAATTTAAAATTTCTTCCAACGATAACCGAAATAGCTCGAAATTCCGTGAACTCAAAACGATTCGGCCGAAAATAAAACCAAAGAAGAAAAAAAAAATTCTTCCCAAGCTTTCCAGGTAATCGAAATTTTTTTAAAAGAAAACCTTCCGAAGCACGATTTTTAATCGGAAAATTAATCCTTTCCATGACAAGAAAATGAAAACCTTGCCGCTGACGAAATAATTAAAGCTTCAAAACCTTTTATTTTAGGAACGGTCGGTCATTTTCCGATTTCTTGGAATTCGGTATTTTTAGAAAAAAAAATCGCAAGAAAACAATGGAAACAACTTGATCGGATTGCCACGAGCCTCTTTTTTTTTTTTTTTTTTTTTTTTTTGCATTAGCAAGAAGAGGAATTTAATTGCAACTTCCCAGATGAAGATGACAGGTACAATACTTTACAATTTAAATATATATGGCAAACCAACACCTGTCACATGCGAGTGGAATCACGCATATGAAATATCATTATATTTTAATTTTAAAACGATTTATCCACGTTTTATAATTGCTTTTGAAAAAAAAAATAAATAAATAAATAAAAATAAATAAGTAAAAAAAAAAAAAAAATTCCATAACTCATTAAATATAAAACTCAAGCGCAAAACAATGCGCAAAAAAATTATAAAAAGATGGATAGATTATTTTAACGCGAAATAAATATTATGTACACATAAAACGGTTGAAGTAATAGATAACTGGATTCGAAAATGCTGAAGTTCACGGACGTAAACAAAACAAAGATATCTCAATGAATCAAGCTTTATGTTAAGCTTATTTATCAAAAAAAAAAGAATCAGAATGGACGCATCTTCTTGTTGAACCTTGAATTTTTTTGCGGTGTTAATTCGTGATGTGTAGCTCCCTCCCACTATTTCGAATAATATGACATTATAGTACCGTACGTATCGTTATTTTGCCCATGTGTTGGGTGGTCTATCAAATTGTAGACGATTTGAAAGATATCGCGGTTAGCAAGGCCGAGGAGAACAATAACTGAGAAAAAAAAGAAGAAAAAAATGGGGATCCGCAGATTACTTCCTTTTGGAGAATAATTTGCAGTCAATTTGGGAAGTTGCGATAAGATGAAGTAGCTTACCAAGGGGTTCGAAGCCGGTAAGAATTGGTTGGAGCCAAAGCCGGCATGCGCCGAAATACCCAAAGTGCTGGAGCTGGCGCCAGCTCCGGCACCGGGATAGCAAAATTTGCTATTCTGTGCTGCTGCCGGAGCCAATTCCAGCATCTGTGCCAGCACCACCATCAATTTTGTCAATTTTTTTTTCTTTAATTGAAAAAAAATTTTTTTGTAGTAACAGCCGCTTATCGTAGTGCCGGTTAATACAATCGGCCGCTTAAAATGATCAAAACTCGTGGCCTTTCTCAATGCTATTCAGCATTGCCATCGGGTCATAATTACAAGACCGGTGCCAGCACCAAGTTTAAAATAAATTATTTAGCAATGGCACCAGCTTCGGCACCGACCTGAGGTTTTAGCCGGTCGCGGTTGGCATCGGCATCGGCATCGGCTTCGGACCCCTGAGCTCAGCTCGTCGTGCTGAATGAGGCTGATGTGACAGTAATATTTTTCCAGGTACACAAATTTCTCCTCTTTAAACTAAATGCGGGAGTAAATAAACTTTCAGGTTTATATGAGTGATATTTTTTTTTTTTTAGTTTTGCCAAGGCTGTTCACAGTTTTAAATTTCTAGAAAATAAATGTTTTTCTTTTTTTTCAGGGATCTAGGTCCGAAGCGGATACTGGTGCCAGTGCCAGTGTATAAGGCAGGAAAATCCCATCTAAGAGGCATTCTAAGAGAGCTCCTGGCCTTCCGGTTGCTTATAAAGCATTCGGACTGAATAGTACCTAAAAATTTAATTTAATTTAATTTTTAATTTTGTCAAGTCCTTTAATTTTAATTTTGTCAAGAAAAGCTGAGTGCAAAAATTTTATTAGTTATTCTATTTTTTATTTTTATATTTATCTTATTTTGTTTATTTTTGTTTTTTCTTTTATCCTTTTTTTTTTTTTTTTTTTTTTTTTTTTTACATATTACTTAAAAGTATGGCTAAGACTGCGCGGACAAAAGTGCATTGCACTTATTTGCGCCTCAAAAAAAAAATATGTAACCTGTTTTCTTTTTCTCAATAAATTAAAAAAAAAATTAATATTTTTTTTCAAACTTCACTCAAATTCTCAGAGTTGGACCATTTTCAATTTATTTACAATTTTCGAAACGAAAAATGTCCCTTCAAAAATGTAAACAACCCATATAAACCCATATTGTTTTGATTGCGTTAGTGGAAATGTTATTTTACTTAATTTTACTATTTCTGTGCGGTTTTACCCAAAAAAATGTTTCGGAAAGACGAAAAATCGATCGTATGACTTGTTAGTGAAGTTTTAGGTGAGCGGTTTAATTTTTTAAAACGATTTTCGGGCAGTTTTTCGGCTTGCGTTAGTGTAGTTTCGCTGAACTCCACTATCGTGATCGTCGATCAAACGTTAATTTCCCCTTTAATTTATAATGCATTTTTATTTAAAAAATTTTATTTAGAGTTTTAGAGGAAATAAGAGTTTGTTTATATATTGATATTTAGTGCTTTATATGAGCCGTTGTAATTTATAAGTCGTGAAAATAGATGATCGGTAAAAAAAAAACAGCGTTAGTGGAAAAAATGGAGGACAAGTTTTAAATCCTTATTTCAAGAGAAATTATAATGGAATCGTTAAATTCATTTCAAATTTATTTATTTATTTATTTTATTTAATTATCAGCCTTTCTGTCGCCAATTACAAAATTACAACAATTACAACTAAAATAGCATATCACAGAGAAAGATTATTATTATTTTTGTCTTTAATGGGTAGGCCTACAGATCGTTTCAACAGCTTTTTCATTCTCGCTTTCGACATACTTAGGTCTAATTCCGGAATTTTCTCGGAGATATCGTTCCAAGCTGCTTGCATAGCTTGCAGGGGAGAGTGAAAATTATTGATATACTTATATTTCTGATTGCTAATTGTGAAAAAAAGATTTTTCCTGAATTGGTTTACGTAAAAAATCGAGCTGTTTATCTGGGAATCTCGAAATCGGGACAGCCATTTTTTTCCACTATCATAGCATTTTTTTTCGTAAAAGAGCCTCTTTTTCTATCTGACGGTGCCGATATATTTAATTTACTTTCAAAAAACATTTTCTTGTTCGTTCTAGATGCATAATGTAGTTTTTCATTCAAATTCAGAAATAAATCATAATAAAATGCCCGGGACCTGAATGTTGTAAATATTTTGAGAATGGCCCAGTTGTGTTTCCTGAATGCTCAAATTCATGTAGAATAACATAAAATCCATTTCCAGTGACAAATTTGATAAATATCAGGCGTGAACCTGGCAGTGCTCCATTTTCGTTTCGTAAATGTAACTTTGGTATTATAAAGCACAACTTCTTTTTTTTTAAGCTACAAATCTGGGAACATTATTTTTTGAAAGCTCAAATTTAGGAGCATAGAACGGAGCCTACTTTAAAATTTGAGCTTTTCACTGTACTGCCGAGAAGTTAGCAGCACATAGTTGATAAGGGAAATAACTTTTTTATTTTAGAAGCTCAAATTCTGAAACTTGATTTTCCTGAAAGCTCAAAATCCTGGTAGAGCTTTTATAATTGGAGTTTTTAATTGTGCAGCCATTCACGTATCCCAAAAAGGTGTCTAAAATTTTTTTGGAGACGTCCAACGACCTCCACTCGTGTCCAGTGACATCCCTCATGTCATCATGTAATCCGGGTTGCCGATACTAAAATTTAGTAGGCGCGTTTTATAGGTTTAATTGCGTAGCACTGGTTCATAAGAGGTTGTAGGAATTACGCTCGAAATAATAGGAAATGAAATTTTCTGGGGGAACTTTTCTGAATTTTCCAAAATCCTTGAGTCAAACTTGATAAACAAAGAAAAAAAAGCGACATCTTTTGGCTGATTTTGGAACTATTTTTTTTCGCAAAAAATGTCGTTTTCTCATGTTATTTTTAATCGTAAAAAAATTGTATCACTTCAACCCTCCTGAAGTTCACTGCAGGCTTGCGAAGCAATCCCCTTCATAAGGATTTTACGAAGTGCGCTTATAATCCGCTGTCTGCGACGAATTTTGCCCCTAAACAATTTCAATTTTGTGACTAACGAGTCGGATGCGAGAAAACGATGCTCCCATTTCGCAACGATAAACAATTTTAAGATGACCAAAAAAATTGATACAACGCTTTCATTTTCATCAAAAAAAAAAAAAAAAAAACCCAAACTGATCGAACCAAATATAGCTCAAGAGAGAAAAGGATCCATCAAGAAAGAGACATGTGCGTCATATTTCTTTTGTGTTTATAACATCTTTATTTATATACAAATATGGTTTAATAAATCAAAAAGTATGAAAACCGCATTACATGCTTCAAAATTGAAACAACAAAAAAAGAAAAACATTGGAAATCTCTTGCTCTAGAAATACCACAGAGTAAATGAATTTGAGAAATACCTTCAAGGTTTTCAATTTAATCTCAATGGCAGGGTCGTGTTTTATGAGGTTTATGTAATCCACCATGGAGGATTCTTTTTTAATATGTTTTTATTCCTTTTTTTTTTTCTAAAAAAATTTACTGTAAAAATTATACATCATCCAAAATAAACCTTCAGAAAATTATTTCCAGTATCGACCAATTAGCCAAATCATGCGAACCTAAAAACTCTAAGATAAAAGAAATCACTTTTAACTGGAATAAAAAAAAAAATAGTATTCTTTTTTTTTTTTCCTTTTGAATTTTTTTTTTTAGGAATTCCAAGGTTGTTTTTATCAATCCGGTGTAATTACCACCATGTATTATACGATTGTTATCTTCAAATCATTCGTTCGTGTACAAATAACTGGTTTTGGGTGATGGATCACCGAATTAACCATCAAAAAAGAAGAAAAAAAAATCATTTTTGGGGGAGAGGGAAGGCTGTTAATTCACCCACCCTTAAGCGATAGACAACCCAGGAAATAAGCTAAAACGGGAAAAAATCGTGACAGGAAAAAAAATGCATATTTAATTGAATATTAATCACCTTTACGCGAGGGTGTTAAAAAGAGATAATAAAAAAAAAGAAAAATGATCTGGTCACGAAAAACGATCATGCGACACCTCTATAACCGCCAGGAACCATGACATTTTAATCAGTGATTGAGATAAACTGCACAATAATTGACCTACATTTAAATGAAAAAATATAGGACAATGAATATTAAAAAAAAAAGAAATGAAATAAAATAAAAATTAAACCGCGGAATCGTAATAAGATAGAGTAAATTGTTGGAGTTAAACCGCGAGACGAGATCAGGTTATAATTAAATAAAGCAAACTTTTTTGCGTATTTGTCATTTTTTTTTAGAAGACGAATGGTACTTTGCTACGTTTTCTTGGCGGGTCTTTGTAAATAACAATGGATTTTGTAATGAAAAAAAAAGGGAAATATTGCGGAATTTTGTTATTTTTTGCTTTGACGGTTCGGCGAATTTTCAGAGGAGATACGTTGACTAAGAAAATTTTAAGTGGTTCAATTTTTTTGGTTTAACTGGAACAAAATGATGTGCAAGTGAATTAATATAAGACTCATGCCCTCTGACTGAACGCGTATAGATTTCTAAATAGAATTTGTAGAATTCATTTCCAGTCAAAATTTGGGTTCGGGAACAGAAAATGACCTAGCACCCATTTAACTTTGAGCCAAACTTTATTTATTTTTTATGTAGAAAAGGGTCAGATCTGTGAGCAGCGGAAAATGTAAGATGGAACTCGACTAATTGACTTCATCAAGTGTACAAAGTGCAGCTGGTTAGAAGCTTAACTTCCGTAAGAGTGTAGCAAGTTCACTGGAACGAAGAATATTTGACAGCATTGATCTCCAATCAGCAAGACTTCCTTAAATTGTTAAAAACTTTTTAGGGCTCAATTACAAGCCCGTAGCCAGGAGGGGGGCAAAGTGTGTGCCCAAAGGGCCCCCCCTTTGGAAAAGCTTGAGCCCCCCTGTAAATTAGACTTGGATAATGTATTTTCCCTACCTTCCATGTCATAAGGGGCCATTTGGAGCCCCCCTTAAGATATCTTGTGCCCCCTTTGCTTCTCACGCTGGCTACGGGCCTACGCAATTATTATTGGTTTTTTATTTCTTTCTTGAAACATCATCACAGTGGTCGCTAGGGAACGTTCGTACAAGTATTGCGTGAGAATTTTTTTCGGGTTTTTGGACCCCCTCCCCCCTGTTCGTAAGAATTAGTATGATGACCCCACTATTATATTACTTAAGATTTTCGAGGATCCTCCCCCTTTTTTTTTAACGCCAATTTTAAATTGAAGTACTGTTTTTCTTAAACGTAGATTCTAGATTTTTAGATTACTTATATCCCTGAAGATGGCTACCATTGGCACAAAATGTCATCAAGAAATAAATTTTTACTTCTTAAAATTTTTTTAAAAAATTTTTCAATTTTTCCACTTTAGAGTACGGAAGCCCCGAAGGGTCACATTTCTGTAATTGTTTTTTATTGTTTGTTCCGGAGCAGACATTGTTTGTTCCGGAACTGAAAATTTATAGTTCACTGCTTGTTCCGGAACTGACAATTTTAAAAAGTGTTTGTTCCGGAACTGACAATTTTTAGTTCACTGCTTGTTCCGGAACTGACAATTTTTAATTCACTGCTTGTTCCGGAACTGACAATATTCAGTTCACTGCTTGTTCCGGAACTGACAATTTTTAGTTCACTGCTCGTTCCGGAACTGACAATTTTGAGTTCACTGCTTGTTCCACAACTGACAATTTTCAGTTCACTGCTTGTTCCGGAACTGACAATATTCAGTTCACTGCTTGTTCCGGAACTGACAATTTTTAGTTCACTGCTCGTTCCGGAACTGACAATTTTGAGTTCACTGCTTGTTCCACAACTGACAATTTTCAGTTCACTGCTTGTTCCGAAACTGACAATTTTTAATTCACTACTTGTTCCGGAACTGACAATTTTTAATTCACTGCTTGTTCCGGAACTGACAATTTTTAGATCACTGCTTGTTACGGAACTGACAATTTTTAATTCACTGCTTGTTACGGAACTGACAATTTTCAGTTCACTGCTTGTTCCCGAACTGACAATTTTTAGTTCACTGCTTGTTCCGGAACTGACAATTTTTAAAATTGTTTGTTCCGGAACTGACAATTTTTAGTTCACTGCTTGTTCCGGAACTAACAATTTTTAAAATTGTTTGTTCCGGAACTGACAATTTTAGATCACTGCTTGTTACGGAACTGACAATTTTTAATTCACTGCTTGTTACGGAACTGACAATTTTCAGTTCACTGCTTGTTCCCGAACTGACAATTTTTAGTTCACTGCTTGTTCCGGAACTGACAATTTTTAAAATTGTTTGTTCCGGAACTGACAATTTTTAGTTCACTGCTTGTTCCGGAACTAACAATTTTTAAAATTGTTTGTTCCGGAACTGACAATTTTAGATCACTGCTTGTTACGGAACTGACAATTTTTAATTCACTGCTTGTTACGGAACTGACAATTTTCAGTTCACTGCTTGTTCCCGAACTGACAATTTTTAGTTCACTGCTTGTTCCGGAACTGACAATTTTTAAAATTGTTTCTTCCGGAACTGACAATTTTTAGTTCACTGCTTGTTCCGGAACTGACAATTTTTAATTCACTGCTTGTTCCGGAACTGACAATATTCAGTTCACTGCTTGTTCCGGAACTGACAATTTTTAGTTCACTGCTCGTTCCGGAACTGACAATTTTGAGTTCACTGCTTGTTCCACAACTGACAATTTTCAGTTCACTGCTTGTTCCGGAACTGACAATATTCAGTTCACTGCTTGTTCCGGAACTGACAATTTTTAGTTCACTGCTCGTTCTGGAACTGACAATTTTGAGTTCACTGCTTGTTCCGGAACTGACAATTTTAAAAATTGTTTGTTCCGGAACTGCCAATTTTTAGTACACTGCTTGTTCCGGAACTGACAATTTTCAGATAACTGCTTGTTCCGGAACTGACAATTTTAAAAATTGTTTGTTCCTTAACTGACAATTTTAAGTTCACTGCTTGTTCTGGAACTGACAATTTTTAATTCACTGCTTGTTCCGGAACTGACAATTTTTAGTTCACCGCTTGTTCCGGAACTGACAATTTTCAGTTCACTGCTTGTTCCGCAACTGACAATTTTTGCTTCACTGCTTGTTCCGGAACTGACAATTTTAAAAATTGTTTGTTCCGGAACTGACAATTTTTAATTCACTGCTTGTTACGGAACTGACAATTTTTTTTTAATTCACTGCTTGTTCCGGAACTCACATTTTCAGTTCACTGCTTGTTCCCGAACTGACAATTTTCAGTTCACTGCTTGTTCCGAAACTGACAATTTTTAATTCACTGCTTGTTCCGGAACTGACAATTTTAAAAATTGTTTGTTCCGGAACTGACAATTTTTAGTTCACTGCTTGTTACGGAACTGACAATTTTTAGTTCACTGCTTGTTCCGGAACTGACAATTTTTAGTTCACTGCTTGTTCCGGAACTGACAATTTTTAGTTCACTGCTTGTTCCGGAACTGACAATTTTTAGTTCACTGCTGGTTCCGGAACTGACAATTTTTATTTCACTGCTTGTTCCGGAATTGACAATTTTTAGTTCACTGCTTGTTCCGCAACTGACAATTTTTAATTCACTGCTTGTTCCGGAACTGACAATTTTTAGTTCACTGCTTGTTCCGGAACTGACAATTTTTAATTCACTGCTTGTTCCGGAACTGACAATTTTTAGTTCACTGCTTGTTCCGGAACTGACAATTTTAAAAATTGTTTGTTCCGGAATAAACAATTTTTAGTTCACTGCTTGTTCCGGAACTGACAATTTTTATTTCACTGCTTGTTCCGGAACTGACAATTTTCAGATCACTGCTTGTTCCGGAACTGACAATTTTTAGTTCACTGCTTGTTCCGCAACTGACAATTTTTAATTCACTGCTTGTTCCGGAACTGTCAATTTTTAGTTCACTGCTTGTTCCGGAACTGACAATTTTTAATTCACTGCTTGTTCCGGAACTGACAATTTTTAGTTCACTGCTTGTTCCGGAACTGACAATTTTAATAATTGTTTGTTCCGGAATAAACAATTTTAAAAATTGTCAGTTCCGGAACAAACAATGTCTGTTCCGGAACAAACAATAAAAAACAATTACAGAAATGTGACCATTCAGGGCTTCCGTATTAGACATTCGAAAAAAAATTAAAAAACTTAATTTTTTGAAAAAAAAAAAAAAATTTGAACAATAAGTCATAATGGAAATTGTTACGTAATATTTGCCGAATTCCCCCCTCCCCCAAGTATGAAATCGTAAGATTTTCTATTACCCCCTCCCCCCCCCTTTCGATCTTACGTAATACTTGAACGTTCCCCTAGTCAAGTAATAAACGGACATAATTCTCATCTCAAGCGCAGGTAAAAGCTATAAAAAGGATCTAGGGGTCAAAAGCTTTGGTTTTCTGTGCAGTTTAAAATCACTTGCCCATATTGAAAAATTCAAAATGGCGGACGAAAATTCGAATTTTGAGTTGATTTTTATAAAACTGTATATCTAGGGGTTTTTTGGGGTAGCTGAATACGAATCGGATATCAGTTTCTTCAAATTCAAGATGGCAAACTTTTTATGACGACTTTTATCCGCAATTGCTGAAGTTGACCGATGTTCGTAAAAATTTGCGTATAAGGGTTTTTGAGGTCGCAGATGACAATGATTGGGTAAGATGAAAAAGATTCTTTGGGCAAACGGATTTGTTCCCTCCGTTTTCTGCTAACTGTTTCCCTAAATCTGCTGGACTCGTCCATATCCTTCCCAATTCTTCCCCCTTTTATGAGGAAAACCAATATCCGTTTTGTTACCGACTACCGGAAATAAGCATTTCACGGTTCGGATGTTCAAAATCTCATACGTGAGGGGGAGTTGTATATAAAAATTAATATTGACAGATAGCCTAACTCCTAAAAATTATAATTAAATCGTCTATATGCATGCATGCGAGTTTGAAAAGCCAAGAAATCATAAAAAGACCCGGTTCAATAATTAAAAACACAATTTAAATAATTATTTTTTTATAATTTTTTTTAAAATAAAAAAAAAAAAAGTATAGCTGGCGGAAGTAAATGATATTAAACCGCTTAAGACCATGTCATGATAATCAAGCTTGCGCGTGCGCTTTTTATCATGTCAAAAAATTTAATATTATTTAATAATTTTTGATAACTTTCTTTTGTTATTAATATATATTTGGTTTTTGTTATACAAGATTCGGTAGATCTTGTTTGTTTATTTACGTAATCCCATTTTTTTTCCGCGAATATGGACCATCTGGTTATTAAGATGACTGTAATAAGCGTGTGTCTCATTATTTCCAAAAAATCCGGTAGCTAGGCGAAAAAGCCAATGACGCATTAAATAATAATCACATAATTATTATATTGCTATTATCACTTTTTTTTTTATTGTTCGAAAATCAATGTCCCAGGACAAACCAATTTATAAGAAACCAGGAAATTCCAATTTCAATTTACGTCCATTGTGATCTTTTTTTTTTTTAAATCAGCAAAAATTTTTATATAGCGCATGTCATTTTTTTCTCGTTACATTTCGCCAATTTTGAACGTGTCATGGATTTTAATAACCGTTTTGAATTTTTCTTTCTTTTTTTTTTTAAGTTTTGCTTGGATTACATAATTGGAAGATCCTTCGAACGTGTCCAAGTCAAATTGTATTTTAGGCAACGAAAAAAAAAATGCGCTGACCTTAAGTGCCGCCGAGAATCAGCGTTCTGGAACTTTGACAAACTTTTTTTTTTTTTTAACATTTCTATCCCTTTTTCTGAAGTGTCTAAGGTTGTTTTTCACAAAAATTTCAACATTTACTGTTTTGGTTGATTGATTATTGATGACGTCACCTCCGCCTAACATAATCGATTACGTGCATAAATAAGGATTGAACACAGAGTGTGGCCAATCAACCAAATAATTAGGTTAATAGTTCTTCGGTATCGGTTTGAAAATTATTTTGGATTATTAGATAAATCACTGGGAGGCTGGGGGAACGTTTCACATGAGAATCGATATCAATTATAAGATCATCTCAAATTAGTGAAAACAAAGCAAAGCAATCAGTACAATTTGCAATACAACAATCCAAAACTGGATAAATATTGTTTTAGTTGTTGTAAGGAAAACGCCTTAAAAATGACGCCATGCTTACAGATTAACATTGATGACCCCTTTTGCATAATCATAAATTTTAAGGCGGATTAAAAATGCGAATATTGACGTACCAGTACTACATTTTTTTTTTTTTTTTTTTTTTTGTCACAGGATGTACTTAAAAAAATTTCCAAAAAAGGCAATGAGTGGTCCGTAATTTCAAATAATGACAGAAATAATCAACAGAAATAAGCTCTCCGTACAGGCCCCTATACCTCTATATTCAAATTCCTCTTCGAGTTCGAAACAAACTTTAAGAAACTTTTTCCTCTTAACATTAGGATCTGCCCCCTAGAGCACAAAATTCTGACCCAAATACAAACTGCTAATTCTTAAATATTCAAACCATTGCCTGAAAGAAAGAAATTCATCTAAATATCGCAAAGGCGTTGTTTAACTAAAAAATCCACAAAAATATTTTTAAGAAGTATACAATTATTACATATATTTACATAAAAATTTACAAAATAAGTTTTTATAAGTTACAAACATTACATTTTGGCAAATAAAGTAGGAATAAATCCATTTTTTTTTCGTCGGATCAAAGTTCAAAAAAAAAAAATCCTGCATAATGCGGTTAAACATCGCCAAGCTAAACAATTCTAATTCTTTTTTAAAGTACGTGATGAGCTTGATCTGCTAATTTACTTTTTAACCAAACAAGAATAAACTTTTTTTTCTTTTTCAGTTAAACAATTCTTGTTTCATCATAAATTTTTATTGGGATTTTCAATTTCTTGAAAAATGCTACAACTTTTCTAACCTGAAAAAAAAACGTACACGTTTTATGCTTACAGAATGATGTAATTTTTTTTTTTTACTTTATTTTATTTTAAAGGAATTCCATATCTAAAGCGTTGTATAGAGCTAAAGTATCTCGATGACTTTTAATCCTCCAAAACGGAAAATTCATCTAAAAAAAATAAAATGAGGAAAGTGTTAATTTTAGTACAATTTCATATTTTTTTTTTTAAAAATTATAATTACTGTTTTGGCCGCCGTTTCTTCGTCAGTTCCATCTCCTATTACTACGTAGGTGCATTTTCTACCAAACCTGGAAACTATTCTTTCGAAGCAGCAGTCTTTACCTGGAAAATAAAGTAAAGATGAATTTTTCTTCTTTTTCTTAATTCGAAAAGTCGGATGAAAAAAGGAGGTATAAAAAATCGAATAGGAAAATTCATTTGTTTACATTTTCATATTATGGCAGTCTGCCCCCATTAGTGGGCCCGAGAGGTTAGGGGGTCAAAATTGATCATAGGGGTCATTCAAGTACTACGTCACCTTCTTAACGGGGGAGGGAGTCAACAAAAGTTTTTAAATTTCAATAAGACAAAGCCAACTTTTTGGTGACTAAAGAAAGACGAAATACTTGAATGCTTCCGGAGGGTGTTCCCTTTCGATGCCCCATAACATGAAAAATTTGAAAAATGTAAAGGAAAAAACTATTTCCAGGAGGGACACAGTCCTCCTTTCCCCTCGCCCAGCACTCACGTCTCTGGTTGCGCACTGCGAGAAATTCGTTTTGAAAATTAGAACTCACAAAACTAAAATTCTTTCAAAAAAATATTTTTGGACAAAATTACAGAAAATCGATCTCAAAATTCCAAGAAATTTTATTACCAAAATTTAGTGTCTTTTGTTAATTAAAAAATTCAAATTCATCAAAACTGGATATCAAGAGAATCTTTTTTTTTTTTTTTTTCTTAAATTCGAACCTGTTTTTGTAGCTGAATAAATATTTTCAATTGGAAAAATTCCTCCTAATCCGAAAAGTAAAACTTTGGCAACCGCCGGAACTAATTGGGTCGTAGTCACCAGTACATTAACACAATTTGATCTGGAGTTTATTAACGTGAGACATTTCATAGCAAGGGTAAGCCAGTTATCCGTAACTACTTCTATTTCGCTCCTTAACTGAAGCCATTCTTCTCGTTTCGTTGGTCCTAAGAGTCCTGAAAAAAAAAATTAATGAATTAATTAAATAAAATTATTAGAAATATTCGAAAACGCTATGAAAACATACCTCCTACGCTATTCCTATAATTATTATATATATCTTTTATTTTTCTATATCTAAAAGCTAATTTCCTCATCCAATCTACTCCTCCCCGCACGCCGGTTGCCAGGCATAGATTCCCGTTGCTAGCTGCCGAATGGAACCCGTCTGAGGTGAAATTATATGTGGATAAGTCTTGGCCGTTATCATCAGAGGAGACGTCGTCTATGTGAACTTGATCGCAATCCTAAAAATAAATTGAAGTCAGGCAACGCTTTAAAAATAATAAAATGTTTATTAATTTCAAATGAAATTTTATGAATTTTGCGAGTGGCGCAGGGAGACAAGATTAAAATATTATATTGGAACCTTTAAAGCTGTCCATGAATTACACGGAGAGATCGTCTTGTTTGAATCAAGCAGAGCGGGGAAATAAATTCATTTTTTTTGCCTGAAACAATAAAATTGTTTTGCTCAAACAAATTATTTGTTGAATCAAATGCAGCTTTTTGAGTCAAACAAAATTTTATTTAATGGAAACAAATATCTGTTTTCCCCGTGTCCAAACAAGAAATTTATTTGATTCGAACAAATCGGCCTCTCCGTGTACGTAATCATTTTCGAGGGAGTGAAGTCGTCATATGAATATCCTAATACAAGAAAAACCTACTTTTACTCCTACGTTTACGGAGAGGGGAAGGGGGGAAGGTGTCAAATATTTATGAAGAAATAATGACGAGTTAACCCCAAAAATATTTGTCTCTGTACGATGTCTTATTGACGCCCAATCGTCCAAGCCATCGCCCAAGCAAAGAAATATTAATATTTATAAAATATTTTGTAAATATTTTTTGAAACAAAAAACGATAGAATAATATTTTTCATTTCTATTTAGAAAGAGCCACTTTCCGCGCATGCGATCAGAGCAGAAAATGACTTTTTCTGCATAGAGCAAAACAATGTTAAACCTGTTGAAGGAAGACTCTGTTTACAATTTATCAAATCATTTTCTCTGATTTTTTTGAATAATTAAGGAGGATGCTTACACCCTTTCTTTGTTTTTATTTTGATTGTTTATTTCGAATGTTATTTATAGGCGCAACATTTGTTTATTTTGCGAAAACTTTTCGAATCAATAAAATTTTTAAAAAATGATACAGCGAAAATCACTATGGTATACCTAAACTATATTCTCTATAGACTGACAAGAAGGAAAGTTAGGATGTATCGTGAAATAATGAATATTTTTTACATTAATCAACCGATTCAGTAAACAAAAACATGAGATCTTAGGCTTTATTTAAAAATTGTTCATTATACCACGATACATCTTAACTTTCCTTCTTGTCAGTCGATAGAGAATTTAGTTTAGGTAAACCATAGTGATTTTCGCTGTATAAAACCATTTTTTAAAAATTTTATTGATGCGAAAAGTTTTTGCAAAATAAATAAATATTGCGCCTATAAATAGCATCCTCCTTAAGCATTGATTCGTAACATATACTATCTTGCGCTTCGCGCTCGGGTTTAAAATAAACCTCAACGGGAAAATTTATTTTCCTCCCTAGGTTAACAATATACTGTTAAAATCTTTGTTAACATTTTAAAAACAGTTTTTATCGTTTTTTGTTTCCAAAACTATTTGCATAATAGGCCTATTTTTAAAATATTTTATAAATATTAATATTTATTTGCTTATTGGGAAGCAACATATGTTACTTGTTATTTGTTATACTTCATGACGTCATTTTGACGAGTCAACTTTTTTGCTTGGAATGTCGAGTATCTCAAGAAAATCGGGGTTTACAGAACGGCGATCCCGACCAGACGAACAATATTTTGCTAACAATTCTTTCTAATGGAGTCATCTAAGCTGCAGCGGTAAAGGCAAGAAAGTCTCTTTTGGGGCTTCGTAAACATTATGTAGGGACGTCAGGGGGAAACTACCAGCCCTCACTTCCTTATTCCCCTAACCTTTCGACAAGCCAAAAATGATTTTAAAGAGCGATTTGAGAACCGAGATCTACTATAACAAACGGGCAGAGGACTATCAAAAAACTTTTTTTTTTTTGGCTTACAGGGGGGAGGTGTTAATATGCCCAAAATTAAGCTTACGGAATACTTGAACGAACTCTTTAAATATTACTTAAGTATCTTACAGATGAAGAAGTCCTAATAAGGGATGTCCGCCATAAGCAAAGCATTTGGAAAGGGGAGCGGGTGTCAAAATAATTAAAATTACTCGAAAACTACTATTGGACGACTATTATACTTATCGGTATTTCAAAACGAGATTTAGTAAATATCGATTGGCATAGTGATATTGGGATACTGAACCGAACCGCACCGTACCGCACCGTACCGTACCCCACCGTACCGTGCCTAACCTAACCTAACCTAACCTAACCTAACCTAACCTAACCTAACCTAACCTAACCTAACCTAACCTAACCTAACCTAACCTAACCTAACCTAACCTAACCTAACCTAACCTAACCTAACCTAACCTAACTAACCTAACCTAACCTAACCTAACCTAACCTAACCTAACTAACCTAACCTAACCTAACCTAACCTAACCTAACCTAACCTAACCTAACCTAACCTAACCCAACTTATAAATAATTCAGATCCTAATATGTCGACCCTTAAACCCTCTGGTACATACTTCACCCGAGGTGCTATTACGACTATTTACAGATTTATTCTCCTAAATTTCAGAATTAGCTCCTTAAAATTTGAATTCCACAACAAACAAATCATTAAAAAAGTCAAGGACAGAGTTCAACCATTTTGTACTTAAACTCATTTTTTTTCTGCTAACGAGGTGTTGTTTCTACCTTTTCTAATTTTATTTTAACTTGTCGTAAATACTGACGAATAATCATAATAAAAACCAAAACAAGGACAAGTAAAAAAAAAAAAAAAATTATGAGTACAAACACACCTTCGCAAAATTTCGTTATCACAAAACAACATTCAAACTCTCATACCTCGATGTCATTAAAAAAAAAATGAGCATCAGCTAGATTAAAAACCATTTCCTCCATTTTCAATCCGACGCTAATTACAGTCTGTGGATCTTTATTGTAACACTGTGCGAACGATCCGGTTATCAAGGAATGAAATATAATAATGGTTTCGTCTAAGTCCCATATAAAAACCCGTTCTAAATTTGAATCTGGATTCGTAGGAGACGGATTGTTTTGTCTTCGGCCCCTTCCTCTACTACTGCATCTCGTCAAACCTAAAAAAAAAAATCTGGTAAGTAAAAAATTAAAACAAAAAAAATCATAGAAGCACGTACCCTCCGATAAAGCTGAGCTACCTTCTCTTCTCCTTCCTCCAGGCAAAAGATCATTTTTCATAGGTGATAGTGGTCCGGTGTCCGAAAGAGGAAAATTACTAGGGCTATCTGAAAATTTGATCGGAAAAAGAATTAGTAAAAATAATAATAATAATAATTTTTTGTAATTTAAAAAATTCCTTTAAAACAGCGATGCTTGATGCAAATGGCGTTGTTATTGCAATGCCATTTCCAAATTATCGGATTTCGGGCTTTATATCGGATTTCAAAAAAAAAAGTTCAAATTTATGAGAAATTTCTTTTAAAGCAGCAAAACTTAAAAAACATTTGATTTAAATTTTTTTTAAAAATAAACTGAAATCTGAGCAGTGGCGTAGCGGAGGGGGGCGCGGAGGGTGCAAAGCACCGAACCCTCGACCTGAAGCAGGGACCTTAAAATTTCTGTTTAATTATCATGAAATTTTAAAAAAATCGTAAATAATGTTAAAACTTTGCACTCAACATTCTCCAAACAAACAAAAAAAAAAAAAAAAAAAAAAAAAAAAAAAACTTTTGAAAAATATTTTTTATTTTCAAAAATTTTCACAATAGGGCCCCCGGATTCTCCGCTGCGCCACTGAATCTGAGTCATTTTGGATTCACATGTTCTTACATATCTGGAGAATAATTTACATGAAGGAAATTAATTATTAGTTCTAAAATTACTTGTTTTCTAATAAATCTAGACGATTTCTTTTAAATTGCCGGATTAATTAGACTTATTATTGTCGGTAAATTTAAAAAATTGTACTCCGTGAAATTTGACTCTGCAATCAACAAGTCAAAAATTTTCCGGAGTATGTTTTCTCGTGCCTGATCACCAGTCACGGCCGGCAGTTGGATTTTTATGGAATTGTATGTGAAGTCCGATAATCATCAGACATCTGGCATCGCTTTAATCTAAAACAGTGGCGCAGCGGAGAATCCGGGTTCGAAAATTTTGAAAATAAAAAATATTTTTTAAAAGTTTTCTTTTTTTTCGAGAATGTTGAGGGCAAAGTTTTAACATTATTTACGATTTTGTAAAGGATCTTGATCCAATTTCAATTATTTATGATTTTTTTTAAATTTTATGATAATTAAGCAGAAATTTTGGGGCCCCTTCGGGTCGGGGGCCCCAGCGCATTGCACCCTCCGCGCCCCCCTCCGCTACGCCGCTGATCTAAAACATCTTTCTAAAAGCATTTTGCGCAATTTTAAAAAAATGCATCTTCCAAAAACTACAAAATTCCCAAAACGTCTTTGTTAGCATTAGCTTGGTTTCCAAAACTATTTTTAAAAAATATTTTCCGCTACCTCCATTCCGAAAATTAACAACAGAGTGTAATTACTTAAAACACAAGTACATGCCTTTCACTACTTTTAATGCCTTTCAAATCCCGAAATCCAGGCATTGAAATCTCTAAAACATTAAAGGAGATAGCATCAAAATATTTTCTTACAATTTTTTTTGTACTTTCACTTATGTTTTAATATTCTATTCTTCAGCAAATTTTAAAAATTTAGTGTTTCGAAAAATTTTATCCAGATTTTTTTTTTTTCAAAATGTTTTTTATCAAATAAGACGTCATCATTATTTTCGGCATCTTTTTACCCCCTTCATCCCTCGTCATCACAAAAAAAGCTTTTCTTATGGACATTTAACATGAACGCGTCGTCATTTAGGTGACTCCTTTTTTTAAAAATTATTTTATACCGGATAAAGCTGGAGTATGTGCTAAAGAAGTTGAAAGACCATAACCTCCCGTTGATATAGGATTATTCGCATAACCATAATTCCCAGCTTGGCCAGTAGAGGAATAATAATTATTTGCATATTGCGATGACAGCGCTGCTCCTTGATACGAATTTGGATAATTTGAGTAGTCAAGACCAGCCTGAAACATAATAATCACGTTGTAAAGATAAGATAAAAAAACAAATAAAATAAAATAATTACACTGTTGTTAATTTCTCGCAAAACTACTGCTACAATTTTTACTTGTAGGCCATACCTGCGCTGAAGATGAAAAAGATTGCCCCGTCCCGTAATTGTAAGAACTTCCGTAACTTCCGTACCCCGGTACGGAACTAGATACGGAAGCCGTCGTCGTACTTCCGAAGGCAGAACTGCTCGTGCCATACGGATTTATATACGAACTTGTGACGTTTTTACACTGAGTTAACTGTCTATAAGAAGTGTGCTCGAGAGCAGCTTGAGCATATGCTTGAGTATTGTACAGATTGGCGGTGTTCATAAAACTTGAGCTTTGGTTATTATAGGCCTGTTGAACGCTGAAACAAAACAAAAAGAAAAAGGATTAAAAATTATTTTCAAAAAATTTGTAAAACAGCAAACTATGCAGTTCAAAACATCGTCTAACAGAAAAATCAGAGGTAGGCAGGGAGGGGGTTAAAAATGATCCTAATAGTGCTCATATAATGGAAAACATTACTCATTAGGGAACATTCAAGTATTACGTAAGACTTTTTTTCGGGTTTTTAAACCCCCCCCTTTTTTTTAACGCCAATTTTAAATTGGAGTAATATTTTTCTTAAATCTAGATTTATAGTTCATACTTATATCCCTGATATGCAATTGGCACAAAATCTCATCAAAAAATCAATTTTTATTTCTTAAAATTAAAAAAAAAAAATGTTTTTAATTTTTCTACTTTAGAGTTTAGACATTGGAAAAAAAATTAAAACAACTCAATTTTTTGAAATTAAAAAAAAAGTTCTGAACAATAAAGGTTTTAATTCCTTTACATAACTGGCCGGTCAGCAGGGCGGTGAAAATTTTTTATTAACAATAAAAAAAAGTTTAATATTTTTTTTTTGATTCGGTATTTTACACATAAAAATGAGATCGGATCGCACCGAAACCGTGCCAAAACGCTTTGTTATGTTTAAGAGGTAAAGATTCGTTATTGAAAACGTATGAAAAAGGCTTTACTGTGCCTAAATTTGATAATTTTTTTTAATGTTTTCGAAATAAAAAAATAAAACGCCATTTTTCTTTTTGTTGTTGAAATAGTTCGTGGTTCCACCGCTAGAGCGCTGCACTAGTCTCTCGGAAATAAACATTTTTTTTTTCTGGAAAAACAATTAAATATTATCAAATATAAGAACTATTAACTGTTGTTCATGCATTTAATAGCATGGAAATTTATCTCTGAACATAACGAAACGTTTTGGGTACGGTTTCGGTGCAGTTAGACCCCGTTTTCATGTATAAAATATTGGATTAAAAAAAATTTTTTTAATGTATTTAATGTTGTTGAAATAGTTCGTGGTTCCACCGCTTTTATCGTTAAAATGTGTACACCGCCCGGCTAACCGGCCGGTTATGTAAACGAACTAGAACCTTTAGTTATAATGGAAATTCTAACGTAAGATTTTCCAAACTCCCCTTCCCCCAAGTAAGAAATCGTAAGAATTTCGAGTACCCTTTCCCCCCTTTCGGTCTTACGAAACACTTGAACGCTCTTCTACGCAGCGCTGTATGTACTAAAGAACTATTGGTTCAGATCGAGAGTTCTGATTGGCTGACTGGATTTGAACCAACCAAATTGGCAGATTTCAACCAATGACCGTTTAATACATACAGCGCCGGGTAGTGAGTAATGCTCCTCATACCGTCACCCTATAAAATGATTAATCCATACACTCAAGAAAAAAAAAAACGCCTTCGTTTACGTTCGTGACATACCTGTAGCCCCAACTGCAAAAGAGATTTTAAATTTGCAAAACCAGATTTTTGGTCTGGCTAGTTGGGGCTATAGGAACGTCACGGACGTAAACGAAGGGGATCTCTTTTCTCGGTGTAGGGTCATTCGAGTACTACTGAAGCATTTCTGCTTATGGGAATGTTCAAGTATTACGTAAGACCGGAAGGGGGAGGGGGTATTCGAAATTCTTACGATTTCTTACATAGGAGAGGGGGGGGGGGGGGAGTTCGGCAAATCTTACTTAAGAATTTCCATTATAATTGATTGTTCAGAATTTTTTTTTAATTTCAAAAAATTAATTTTAGTTTCCTCTTTTTTGAATATTTAAAAAAATTGATTTTTTTTTTTACACTAATTATTGAAAAATAAAGATAGATTTTTTTATGCATTTTTTGATGCATTCTCTACAATATAACACTGAATTTTCTGCTACAATTTCCTTACAGAAATAAAAAAATGAACTCAATCTAGGTTAGAGAAAAATTTTACTCTAATTTAAAATTGGCGCTAGAAAAAAAAAGCGGGGGTCAGCGAAAATCTTACGTAATTTAATAGGGGGTGTCAAAGAAATCTTATAAATTCTTACAAAAGGAGGAGAGGGGGTCTAGAAACGATAAAAAAGGTCTTACGTAATACTTGAACGTTCACTATGGGAAAATGGGTCTTCGAAATTTTGAATTATTTTGGTAAGGGGAAAGGTCAAAAATTATCAAAATAAAGGTTGCGCAATACACGGTGGTCAACTAGATATTTATTGATTCACAAAAATGTGGTAAAAATCTGACTTCACAGCTTCATTAGGAATCAATTAAATATCGAAAATCCGTTATAGGGGTCGTACATATATTACATAACGCGAAATAAATTCCTTTTTGACCACCTCCCTCCTCTCTTGCAACACACCCATAACGAAAACTGTAAACCCTACCCCTGATATAAGGGAGGTTCTTGAAAGAAAAAACGACTACTCCGCGCGATCACTCATATATTTCTCTGACTCTTACAAAACTATACGAACAAAAACGTTTCGCGCCCTACTTATGAGACTAGGCCCCTGACCGATCGCTCATTCAGCGTTTTGTCGGTCAGGAACCTAGCTCGCGTTTTTCGGATGAGTTTTTTGGGGGGAAGATATGATACGGTGATATCAAGGGGAAAAAACTCATCCGAAAAACGCGAGCTAGCTTCTTGAATGACAAAACGCTGAATGAGCGATCGGTCAGGGGCCTAGTCTCATAAGTAGGGCGCGAAACGTTTTTGTTCGTATAGTTTTGTAAGAGTCAGAGAAATACATGAGTGATCGCGCGGAGTAGTCGTTTTTTCTTTCAAGAACCTCCCTTATATCACCCCCCTCTATTATTACGTAACACGGGTTCTAACCCCCCCTCTGAAAAATATTTAACTATTTAACTTTCATCTACTTGTAAAATTATTATGAATAATCTAAATTTATTCAAAGTAACAAACAAAAAAAAACAAAAAAATCACTTGTCTTCCCACTCGGGGGTCAACGTGATTTAACGTCTTAGATTCAAAAAAATGTTCAGTTTCATGATAAATTTTAATCAGTTTTTACCAGTTAAAAATTTTTTTAAATTTAATATTTTTTTTTTTATTTTGAAGAATAACCGAAAAATATTTCTTTAAAAGAGCGAAATAAAATTGAAATAATTTTAATATTAAAATTACGTAACACACGGCCCAATCCCCCCCCCCCGGGGTCCTTAACAATTCGTAACACCTCCTTCGACCCCCGCCCCCTCCAAGCGTTACGTAATACATGGACGACCCCTTAAAAACCAAAATCTTATCTGCTCGTCCTAGTGAGATAAGGGAATGCGTCTATGTTTAACTTATGGATAGAGTGGCAGTAAGTGCAGCCTAGGCGTATCACCACTCTAACCATAAGTTAAGTATAAGCTGAACCCGTTATCTCGCAGATAGGATTTTGGTTTTAACGTATTTTTGACATTTAATTGATCCCTAATGAAGCTGTGAAGTCGGATTTTTACCAAATTTTTGTGGATTAATAATTGTCTAGCTGACCACCGTGAATACTTGAATGACCCCAGGCAACCACTACAAACAAATACCTATTATAATACTGATGAGCTGACGTATATGCTTGACTGTAGTCTTTATCGAAGGTATCCGCTGTTGAATACAAAGCGGACTGAGGTGTGGGTGGTACTTCCAAAACCGGACTTCTTACTTCACTTTTAATACCTGAAAAAAAAAAAGAAAAAAATTAATCTTTTTTGAAGAATTTTGCCAAATAATTTTTTTTTTTCAATTCTCTCTCTCTCAAAAAAACAAAAAAAAAAAACTAGCTCCTTGCAACATTAAAATTTTCATTTATTAGAAAGCACGGATGCAAACTGATGTCGTATACGAGTTCGTTTGAAAATAAAAAAGTAATAAAAACAAAGTGATGTTTACACGGCAAACAATCTCGGTTTGAAAAAAAAGCAACGAACCCACTTTGAAGTGATGAGATAGTATAAATAAAATAAAAAGTACATACTTAGATTGTTTATACATAAACAAATGGTTCCCCAAGCGGATTTTGTTAATCGAAATTCCACCGGGATTTTTCTTAGGGTATGAATTACATGAGTTGCATTTAAAAAAATAAAAATAAAAAAATAAGCGCGACCGGATATAATTAATATCGCTTCCGGTTATTTATTTATTTTTTGTAAAGAAAACTTAAAAAAAAAAAAAAAAAAAAAAAACTTACCGTTGCATTCTGAGGAAGTGTTGGCTGTCGCCCATGTGTCCGATAACGAGGTGGGACCGGGAGAAGAATAAACTTGCTGATTTGGAGAGCTATTTTGATCGTTTTTTAGGGAGCTGGAAGATATCGCGGTTATGTTCATGTCGGATTCAGAGTGACCGGTATCAGCAAGCGGAGAGGAACACGAAGAATCGGACTGACCGCTGGATATCTCACCGGACGTCTCTAGGGATCTGAAAAATAAATTCAATTTTAAAGCTTTCGAATTTTTTCTCAAAAAGCAGCAAAGTCAGGCTTGAATCGGAGACTTGAAAATTCCAGCCTGCAGGCGTGGGTAGGCTTGCTTATATACGATTTCAAAACAAGAGAAGCCTACAAGTTTGAATGAAACTTTCAGGTGCTTTTTAAGCCTGCGATCAAAACGGTGGTCAGCTAGACAATTATTGATCCACAAAAATGTGGTAAAAATCTGACTTCACAGCTTCATTAGGAATCAGAATTAAATATCCAAAATCCGTTAAAACCAAAATCCTACCTGTTCGTCCTGCGAGATAAGAAGTTGAACTTATGATTAACTTATGGTTAATGTTGTGATACACCTAGGCTGTACTTACTACGCTCTATCCATAAGTTAAGCATAGACGCAACTCCTTATATTGCTAGGACGAGCAGATAGGGATTTTAACGTATTTTTGATGTTTAACTGATTCCTAATGAAGTTGTGAAGTCAGATTTTTACCGCAATTTTGTGGATAAATAATGTTCAGTAGGGTGTCCCTTATTTTGCGAATTTTTGAATTTGATATCGGGCCGGGTGGAATCTCGTTCTCTATGGGGTCCTAATAAACCCTGAATTTTTTCAGATTTGGGGTCGTCCATAAAACACGTGAGCACGTTAGGGGGGGGGGGGGGAGGGTGTATTCAAAATGCTGACTTTTGCTAACAAGGGGGGGGGAGGGGTTTTACAAATTTAACGTGAGCATTTATCTCATGTAATAAACGTGCCAAAATGAAAATAATTTAATTTTCTTACACTATGTAACCTAACTCACTTAAAAAAAAAAAAATTCAATTATACCGACGCATTTGCTCTAAGTTAAAAAAAAACCTGTTTTTTGCTAAATTTAAGTTCCGAAAAATTTCAGATTTTTAAAATGTTTAATATTAATTTAAAAAAAAAAATTTAAGGGGGGGGGCCGTAACGGAAATCTAACGTAATTTTAGGGGGGGGGGGGGTCCTGAAATGCTAACCTTTGCTAACAAGGGGGGGGGAGGGGGTCGAAAATGGCCAAAGTAATGCTCACGTGTTTTATGGACGACCCCTTTTTTACTGAACGGGAAGGCGTGCCGACTTGAGCTTTAAGTTCGAAAATTCCCATAAGAGAAAAAAAGTCGACAATTTTTTTTTTTGCGGAAAGACGTCGTTTCCTATCGGGAATTTTGCGCAGATCACGAATCTAAGTCCGTTTTTTTATATCTGGTTTGGCTTTTGAGTTAAAGAAGAAAATGCGGCAAGAAAACCTGGTTAAGTGACAAAACGTTCTAAGTCCTAAGATTTTGTTCATATTTTGGCCTCTAACTCAAAAGCCAAACCAGATATAAAAAAAACGGACTTCATATTCGTGACCTTCCCGTTCAGTAAAAAATCTGAAAAAATTCAGGGTTTGTTAGGGCCCCATAGAGAACGAGATTCCACCCGGCCCGACATCAAATTCGAAAATTCGCAAAATAAGGGACACCCTAGTGTTCAGTCATTCACTCCTTTCTTCCCTCCCCCGAATATATGGGATTATCTGTGTACAAATAAGGGGACACCGAGGTGTTACTCTCTTTTTCCAGCTGAATGGACGAAAATTTTCTAAAAGGAGCTTTAGAGCTTTAGAGCCTCTTTTTTCAAAGGAAAAATAGCAAAAAATATACGCCAGAAAATTTAAGGATAAACTCAAATATTCTCATAGGGCCAGTGTGTTACATTTTTTCACTTCTCTTTGGGTTTTCGAATTTTGCACCAACCTCATTTAATTTTTCGAAATTTTGTCTTTAGGGCCATTCAAATATTACGTCCGTAATTGCAGTATTTTGGTACGGTATGGCTTCCTTAATCAGCCTAGAGCTTGTTTAACACTTTCAAAATTTAAAAAATTTTAAAACTTCAAAAATTATAAATTTAAAATTTTTTTTTTTTTTTAATTCAAAATATTTGTTATTTGACAAAAAGAAAATTGGGCGAAAATTGGTAAATTATTCGTCTGGATTCCATTTGGATTTTTTTCAATTATCAAAAACCTAAATGGGATTCGCACGTAAATCCAACTGAAATATTTTTCTGGGGAGCGAAGGTAGTCAAAATCAAGAAATCATTGATATTAAATAGTTTTAAGTGAAAAAAAGATAGCTCTTTTCTGACTGTAAAAAAGAGAAGGGTATGCCTTTATATAACCTAACCTAACCTAACCTAACCTAACCTAACCTAACATAACCTAACCCAATCCAACCTAACCTAACAACCCAACCTAAAGGGTAAACCTGCCCAATAGGGTGGTTCGAAAATCAACTTTTTTGGAATTTCAAAACTCCTATATCGGGAAAAGTTTCTTTATAAGTTGAGTATCAACCCTGAATTTTTTCAGATTTTTTGAACGCATCTTGAGGCGTCGCATTGGCCTTGAAACTTCCAAGAAGCCCATGTAAGGGCCACGAGTGAAAATTTTTTTTTTCGCATAACAGATCATCGATTCCTATCAGAAATTTTGCGTAGATTACGAATTTGAAGTCGAAAATTAGTTTTGGTGCACGGGTTTTGAGCCACAGGCAAAAAGCCGTAATATGGTTTTCAGAGCTTATAATTCCGCCCCGCAGTTCAAAAACCATGCACCAAAACTAGTTTAGGGCTTCAAATTCGTAATCTGCGCAAAATTTGTGATAGGAATCGATTGTCTTTAATGCCAAACAAAAATTTTCATTTTTGGCACTTATATGGGCTTTTTGGAAATTTCAAGGCCAATTTGACACCTCAAGATGCCGTTCAAAAAATCTGCAAAAATTCAAGTTTGATACTCTACCTATAAACAAACTTTTCCCGATATACGAGTTTTGAAATTCCAAAAAATGCGATTTTTGAACCATCCTCCTGGCCAATGCTAACGTTTGAAAACACCGAAACTTTGTTCAAGAAACATATTTCAAATTTTCCCGAATTCCTGGACATCAATAAAATCGGCCCATGTCTCAGAAAAAACGGGCCCTATAACAATCGCCCTCAAAGAGAAACATTTTTTTAGTGAAGTAGCTTTATATTTTATTTTAATAAGGGTTAATATGGAGGGACTCGCAGCAAAACCCGAATTTTTTCTTCCCCTTAATATTCGACTTTGAGAAGGTTAGTTTTACGACAACAAGATCATCCTAATAAACAGCTCATAAATTACGCCACTTCAAGATACTGGTCTAGTGGACTAAGGTGTGCACACGTCCGGGCTACACCGCTAAAATGCATCCTAAGGGTGAGTTGTTTTTTTCACCAAAAATTAAAGATAAAAAAAAAAAAAAAAAAAAAATTGGTCAGAACTGCGATCGCCGGTCTAAAAATAATTATTAACCACTAATCCTTTTCTTGTGCTTACCTACGCCTCTCTGGTGTTTCCGATTCCGTCCCTGTTTCTCCCCTTGACCTTTTCACCTAAAGCAGAAAAAAAAGAAAACAATTTATAATTTACGCTACATTAACTCAGGCGGAAACTATTTTTTAAAATTTTATTTTGATATTCAGAACAAAATTTAACAAAAATTCCTCAATCGTTTAAGCAAAACGTCCCTGAAATTCAGACACGGACCGGAATTTTTTTGGGGCGCAACCGATTGGCTGAAAAGGGCTCCTAATTTTCAAAAAAATGGAAAGGCTGAACAAGCTTATGGATCAGAATTAAGAGCGCTAGGGTGTCATATTAGGATGTCCCTTATTTTGCGAATTTTCGACTTAGAAGTAAGGCACTTCCGTAAATTTTTCCTTTTGGGGTAGTAACGAACCGTGAATTTTTTCAGATTTTTTTAAGTTGAGGCCTCAATTTGGAAAAATTCCCATAAGGATCAATAAATCGATCATTTATTGTTTCTTTGAAAAAACATTAATTTCCTATACAAAATTTTGCGTAGATCATGAATCTGAAGTCCGTTTTTTCCATGGGTTCGAATGCGACGCCGGTGCCGATGCCACATTATTTATATAACTCCCGATTCCGATTTTGATTCCGGCACCGAGACCTGAAGCCGATGCCGATGCAAGCCGCGGCCGGCTAAATATCTCGGGTCGATGCGGACGCCGATGCCAGCACTAACAATTTCGCAGTGCCGATGCCTATGCCGGTTTCGGATATTTAAAAAAATCCGATGCCGATACTGGCATCGGATCATCGGAGCAAAATTTTCAAGCTTCGGACCCCTGGTTTTTTCAAATGTTCTTCGGTTTTCCAGTAAGGCGTAAAAGTAAGGCAAAAAAAATGGCGTAACGTGGCAAAACATATTAATTCCCAAATTTTTGCTCATATTTCGGCCTGTAGCTCAAAAACCGAAGTAGGTATGAAAAAACGGCAGATTTGTGATCCACGCAAAATTTCCGGTAAAAAATGGGGCATTTTCACAAAAAAAAAGTTTAAAAAAAATTATCAATTTATTAGCCCTTATGGAAATTTTTCAAAATCGAGGCCCCCTCATGCCGTACGGTTTTCCGTCATTTAAAAGTTTTGGAAAAATTCCCGGTTCATTACTACCCGAAAATAGAAAAATTGGCGAGGGTGTCTTACTTCAAATTCGAAAAATAAGGGTCACCCTAATGTCATATTTAGAAGGGCCCATCAATAACTCGGCGCGGTCCAGTCCGTTTCCAATCCTTGAGTTTAAATTCACTGCCAACCCTAAACTTTTCAAAAATTAAAAAAAAAAATGTACCTCTTGCTCCTCCAATAATTTGTCCATATTGTGAGAATGAATGGATTTCATTTTCATCAAAACCATCATTAAAACATTAATCTACCATTAAAAGCTTAAGATCTTTTTTTTACTTTTTGCTTTAAAATTAAAAAAAAAAAAAAGAAAAAAATTATCACAGAATAATAAATCACTAGCGTAAAAAAGTCAATTAACTTTTCGATATAGGAAAATAACCAAAGGCAGAAATTTGCGAAAGGAAATTCCAATCAGTCAGGTGATCCAATCAGTCGGGGTAAACAAACCGAAACAGACACAACACAATCATAAGCTTATTATGCAATCCCATCAAAACGGGAAGTTAAACACTCCGGTTATCAGCCTACGACATTTTCCATCCATTAAATAAAAAAAATATAAAAAAATTGAACACCTAAGGTTAAGGCTAAGGTTACCAGCCTTCAAAGGGTAATTCATTTTTTTAAAAAAAAACATCAACCACGTGTGATGAGGACTAATTAAAACGAAAACACTTGTTCCACACACGAGAAGTGTCAAAATTTGGTTCGTCCTCCAAACCGAAAATCCTTTCCCAACTCACGACAGACATTTTTTGCAAAAAAAAACAACGGTTCGTAAAAATCAGTGAAAACGTTCACGTGAAAAGAAAAAAATAATAAATAAATAAACCAAAAACTCTATCCAAAAAAAGAAATATGTCAATAAATCCCTCACATTAACACTTGTTTTGTTTGAAAATCCTGACTAGCAACTAAAAATTCTAGAAAAGAAATGTTTTAAAATCACCCTAAGTTCGAGTATGCTAATTCGAAAAAGTTAAATGCTTCCGTTCCGCGTAAGGTAAGGACTGCGTATAAACGTCATTTAAAAATAAATTTCGCTTTGACAACATATGCTAAACATACGAGGTAATATTATCATTTGTTTCAAATGCTAATTTTTTTTTTCCTTTTAAAAAAACGTATATGGCTCGCCGCATTGAGGGACAATCAAATGCTGTCGTAAAAGAGGGAAAAAAATTTTGATTTTTCGAATTAATTCTTTGGGTTTTTGGTGATCGGTTATAAGCATTGAAGCCGATCTCCTTTGTGCCGTTGCTTACAAATATTTGCCAGTTTAGCAACCATCACCAAACCGCCTAGCAACCGCCATTCGTCGCTTAGCAACCGTCAGCCAAGTTAGCAACCGTTGCTTAGCAATTACCATTAATCGCCTAGCGGCGATCAAAGGAGAATTTAACAAAAATAAGCAAAGGTTTTAGTAAGAAAGATTATAATTCGCAAAAAAAATCATTACTATTGCAAAATTAATGGATATATCCGGTTTTGGAACAAAGCCCTAGTATTTTTCAACAAAAAAAATACTGTAGGCATCTTTCAAATCTGTGTTAATGCTGTGCCTATTATTTTCCCATAAACTAAGCATGAAAGACTGGAATATTCGCTTAAAATTCAAGCAGTGATTTTTTTGGGCCGTAAAAAATTCGGGCTAAGCCAAAAAAGGTATCTCTAAAATTAAAGGCAACTCACAAAAAAATTATTCGCGTATCCAATTCGATACGCTCCCCCTCCCCCTCCCTTCCCTTAACAACTGTTGCGAATAAACGATTTCGACAGTGACGTTTCATCCCATAATGCATTGCAAATCGTGTCGTCTGACTGGGTACATTTTAATAATGTTTCACATAAGCTAAGTGTAGACATAGAAGTTAAAAATTCATTTTGCTCGCTTCCAGGAAAAAATCATGTAGGTTTGACTTCGGAATTATTTTTATAGAAATAGCTGGCATCAATTATAAAAATTTTCAAAATTAAATGCCTTGAAATAGCTAAAATCACTGTACTGTCTATTCTTAACTTACGAATCACGCAGACGCGTCGTCTGCTTCTTTGTCCCATTTAGTCCCACAAGCACTTGCGAAGCTGGATCGTCGAAATCGTCTAGGCTTCGTGCGTATAACAACTATGGCGATCCGCTATTTCTATGTTTAGCTTATGCAATAACCCTAATTTTCAGTAAGTTTCGTCATGTAGGAAATATTCCCGGAAATTTATAAAATTTTTAATGCACGAAGCCTTAACATTTAAAGACACGGGCGGATAAAAGGTCGTTGGATGTTTTAAAAAAATATATCAGGCACGTTTTGGGCGCCATTTTGGTTCCAATAGTAAAACAAAACAAAACAAATCGTAAAAACCATTATGACAGGGATCTACACGTATTAAATCTGAGTTTTAAAAACGGGTAAGTGATGAAAATATAAGTTATTTTTGAGATCAAAATAGAAAAATTTTAAAATAAGGAAAAAAGATAATAGAAATTACAGCGGAACCGCTTTTTGATTTTCATTTGTTAATTAAAAATTTTTCGTTGGAACCCGAAAGATCTCCTTCGTCCATTCATGTCTTCGCTTGTCATTGCCGAATGTCCTTCATTCATAGACCTCCATATTTATGGAATCCATTGCAAAATTCATTAAGAGGAGGCTTCACGAATGCCGGAAGGAATGGCTGTTTTCTCTAATACTCGATTTACGATGAAAAAATCCAAATTTTAAGGTATCTAAAAAACTCCTCTGGTGTATCCTTGAATTTTTAGTGCAAGTTTCAACTTGTCGGAAATGTATGGGAGGCGGGAAAATAATTTCAAAAAAAATTGCGGTCGAAAAAACTTTGATTTTGTTTTCGTGGTTTTTGATTGCTTGGAACAAGTTGAAACTTGTTCCAAGCAAACAAAAACCAGGAAAACAAAATCAAAGTTTTTTCGACCGCAAGTTTCAACTTGTTCCAACTCCTTTGACTTTTTTCTTGTATTTTTAAAAATGCAAGAAAAAAGTCAAAGGAGTTTGTTAGATACCTAAAATTTCATTTTTTTCTTCTGTAAATCGACTGTTAAACAAAGCAGCCATTCCTTCCGATATTACGTGAAGCCTCCTCTTAAGACGGGCCTTTTCCCAGCAGACTTTTGATTGGCGGAAGAAAATGAAGTCTACTAGATAAAATACCTCTTGGATAAGATAATTTTTCAGACTGAGTGTGTGTGCACAATCTTAAATGTTTTGAAAAATTGCAACATGCTGAAGCCTTGAAAAACATGCGAATGCTTTGGAAAACAAATGCTGACATTTCAACATTTTATCTCAATTTTTCCTCCTGTGCAAAAATGAAGTGTCCATTCTGGAATTGCTTATGTATGTTGAGAATCTGAGTTAATTGCCTTTTCCAAATCATAAGGACATAAAGAAATTGCTGCTTAGGAGAGCGGAATTTAGCGTGCTTCAACCTGTTGTGGGTCTAGCGTACGTGGCGGTCACCATTCAGGTCAGCACTCAGCAGTCTAGATAAGAATCTGAAATGAGGAGGCGATTCTCAGAAGCGCCCTTGATTTCAGCCGTTGGAATTTTTGGGGTTCAAGGTTTTAGAATATCTAAAGTTGATCTCCTTTGAAATTGAAAATGTATCGGGGGGGGGGCATTCTTCAGTTGTCTACGACCCTATTAATAGTTAAAACCTTCAGCTTTAAGGCTAAGCAGCTGCCGTTCATCATCATAATGAGCAGCTAAGGACCAGCGCGACTCGTTCATAACAATCATAACGCAACGCCGAAGCAAAAACACTGAAAAAAAAAAAATGGGAACAAAAATTTTGGGGAAAAACACGCCAAATGTATTTTTGCACTTAAAAATTGTTATCCAATGGGAAAATTTTACAACAAGCTCTGTAAGGACTTGCATTGGTCTTCTGTTGCCTCAATTTTAAAATTTACGCCGTCAGCAGGATGAGAGAAAATCAGGGTTTCGACAATTAAAAAGCATCGTCAATTTTTCAGGTATTTATCGATTACTTAGCTACAGGCACATTTACTTAGCAATCATCATCAAGTTGCTTAGCAACCAAGAACAGGTTGCATGGCAACCATTCATCCCCTTTAAAATTATTTAATTAGAATTTTATGCTTAATTGAATTCGAATTCGCTTTTGCATTCAAATATGATTTACCTATATTCACTCGCTTCATTTGGTGACATTTTTTTAAAGTAAAAACAAACTTATCGTAAGATAAGGATAAACCCTCCCTTTCTACTCAAAAGGAAATTCCCACTTGGAGACACATAACATGGGCATTTTACGATTTAAATATTTTGTTTTTATTTCTCTTAGGCTCCGACCTTTTTTTTTTTTTTTTTTTTTTTTGCATGTTCCTAATTTCTTTCGGACACGAATTAGGTTTTCTAAATTCTTTCCAACTATCGAGGGAGAAACATTTTTTTCCCTTGGTGAAAAAGGGCTAAGGGCTATTAATGCATTTTTTTTTTTTTGAGCGACTGTGGCTCGTTAAAAAAACAAAATATAATGATTCGATATCGTCATCATCAGCGCTGCACTAATGTTCATCGTCTACATGTAAAAAAAAAAAAAAAAAAAAAAAAAAAAAAAAAAATCAACGGTTTTATATTACGGAATGTGGATCGTTCGTCATTTGTTAGTCCCAATGTTAAACATACGTTAAACAAGGGTGTTTCTTAATTGTCAAATTCTTCTTTTTTTTTTCTTATTCATTTATCTTCGTAATAAATAATCTACGTCTGGTTGCACTTTTACAACCCGTTTGCATTTCGTCCCAAGATGCCAATTTTTATCTTTTTGTTTTTAATTGCTTTTTTGCCTCATTTTACTAATGAATGAGCGGTTAATACTTTTATTTAAAAAAAAGTTATTGTAAAAAGAAGTTTTGAAATATCTGTTTAACAGCGAAAAGCAGTTTACCGCAAATTGGGTTGGCGGCACTGGAACCTTTCACCGCCCACTAGTATTCCGTATTGAACACTAGAGCCCTATGTACTGGGAGAAGCGCAACCTAAGGTCTAATTTGGATTGGTCCTTGCCTATGTATTTTTTTATGTAAGTGAAACATAGGCGTTGTACGTTCCACGGAGGTCGCCATTTTCCCGTCATAAACAACTATACGAATTTTACGCCATTTTACCGTCCATACGGACGCCGCCATGACACCAGTTGCGCTTCTCCCAGTATATAGGGCTCTATTGAACACTGCAGAAAAAGGTAAACAACAAATATGGCGACCGCTACTTATGTCGAATGTTAACAGTTTAATTTTATTTTTAACGTAAAAAAAAAGGTTAATAATCTTTAAAAGGATTCAAGTATGGTATTTAAAGGAAAATAAGATTATTATATAAATGCACGGCTTATGAGTCACAGGCAAAAAGCCATAACAAGGTTTTCAGAGCTTTTAAATCCCGCGTGTAGCTCAAAAACCATGCGCCAAAACTAATTTTCGACTTCAAATTCGCAATCTACGCAAAATATCTGATAGGAATCGATGGTCTTTTATGCCAAACAAAAATTTTCATTTTTTTCATTTTATGGGCTTTTTAGAAATTTCAAGGCCAATGCGACACCTAAAGATGCCATTCAAAAAATCTGAAAAAATTCAGGGTTGATACTCTACCTACAAAAAAACTTTTACCGATGTAGAAGTTTAGAAGTTTAAAAATTCCAAAAAAGTTGATTCATTACACAGGGAACGTTCAAGTATTACGTAAGACGTTTTTTCGGGTTTTTGGACCCCCTCCCCCCCGGTTGTAAGACATTTCGCCATACTTAGCTTATAGCGAAGATGGTTGATGCGGACCCCCTTCCCCCTGAAAATCTTACGTAATACTTGAACGTTCTCACAGTAAAAAATATTTAGTAAATATGTTCTAAGAGGTCCACATAAATTTTTTATGTTGTTTCTCCCATAAGGCAAACATAAAACAAAAACAACATCAAAATTATGTGAACCTGCTTATGTTGATTTATGTTGATTTTGACATAAATTTTTTACTGTGTATTATTTACTTTAAATCTTGGTTTTGAATTTTCAGGTGAAATGTAACATCGCTTTGGCTTCTCAAGACTACGAAGAAGCCCTAAGATGCTACAAAGAGGCGATAAACAAAGATCTCAATAACCATGCGATTTGCGCTAAAAGATCTGAAAAACAAATGGGGAGTAGGGTGGTTAGAAAGTCAACTTTTTTGGAATTCCATAACATTCCTATACCGGAAAAAGTTTCTTTACAGGTGTACCTACCCAAAATTTTTGCTGTCAGAGATGCTGTCAGATTCACAGTTTTTATAGGAACTACTTTTACAGTGAGGTTAAGATGACTGTATTAGTAGTTCCTACAATCCCTGCCAGAGGGAAGGAGCGTCGGTGGTCACCCATCCACTAACTGGCCATTCTCAGTGCTGCTTAACTTCATTGATCACGATGGCACAAGACGAAACAAGTCACCACTCCGGCCCCTCCATTAAAACTGCGAATTTTTCTGCATACCCAAGATGACAAAAAACATTAAATAAAAAAAAACTACGATTAGCTTTAACTCCATAATTACAGGCTATTGCCGGTCCAGTAATTAAGTGATTCCTCAAGCTCAAAGCTTCAAAGCTTCCATCGACTGAAGAAATTCTTATGAAGCTATTTCCAGAGCTTACTTTTTTTTTTACGCATAAAAACCATTTAATTACACGTTAGGGTCGATTATACACTGTAATTAATCCTCCAACAAAGTTGAAGCCAGTCGTGATAGTATAACTTGCTAAATTCAGGCGTTATTTAAATAGTTCAAATGCGTCAGTCGGAAGTAAGATTTATTTTTCGAATATTTTAAAATTATGCGAAAAACGGAAATATTAAAATTTTTTCCACCTTTTATTTTCTATCAAAAAAAAGGGTTATCGGAAAGGAAAAAAAATTGGTTCTCAAAGACCATTTTATAAAATTAAATTACGTCGTTAAGAATTGACCTTTCCTTCACAAAAAAAAAAAAAAAAAAAAATTAATTTCCTCTATTTTCAATAATTTCATATTTCAGGGCGTCAATCGAATCACTAAAGCGACACCTTTATTTTCATTTTTTATATTTTACCCCTTTTTACCGAAATATATATTTTTTTTGCCTTCTGAAATCGAATATCAAATATCATTTAGGGTCGATCAATTTCCATCATAAATATTTCCACAACAAAAGTTTTCCCGTTTTTTTTATTATTTAATTTAAAAATTTAACAACTTTTTTTAAAAAAAAATCCTGCTTTTTTTAACCTTTTTAGAAAATCTATCAGGGAAAAAAAAATTGAAGAATATTGGATTACACTGGAAAACAGGCTTGTTATACCCAAAAAAAAAAAAAATAAAATAAATATGCTTCCAAAGTCGATGACACGAAAACGAGAAGGAGTAAAAAATGACGGAAGGAAGGAAAAAAAAAAGAGGGATAAAAGATGCAATAAAGTGCAAGATAATGAAGTGTATAGAAGAATACCCCCTTGAGAGGGTGTATTGTAACACTAGCTGTAAACACCCATGGGACACACGCCCCCCTTCACTCCGATATCAATTACACCTCTTAATTCAGTTTTACACTCGCGGGATTCGAAATCAACTAACAACCAATCTCCTTAACTATCCTGTATATGTACATGTATATATATTTTTTTAACGGTCATCCCATGCGAAAAAGTTTTCTTCGGACCCATTTAACCGAAATTAATAATTAAATTTAGAAAAAAGACAAAAGCACGTCGCAACCATCAAAAATATTAATTCGCAGATAAAAGTGCCAAATTTTTTATTAATTTGGCAACCGAAAATTATGACGCATTTTTTTTTTTTCACTTTTGAAAAGGGGAAGGTTGTGCCGTTTTAGCCCGGACAGAACGGTATACATGCGTTCCAATTAAGGTTATTCACGTCAAAATTTGATAAGAAAAATGGGATTACAACTCTCTATAATGTAGGAAAAATTAAAAGGGGTGCGGTCCACGCGCGTTCAAATAACATATTGATTAACAAAACGAAGTTTGGTTTTTGATGCGAGGAAACAGAGAGAGAGAGAGCTTTCCAAGTGTGGAAACCCAAGTGGGAGGAAACTTTTGATGTAATCACGTTATCCCTTTCAATTAATTAAAATACCGTAAGGATGTTAACGCATCAAAAGGGAGCTTTATTTGCTCCCTTTTGACGTAGAATTATCTTTTTATGCGTCTGATAGGTAGTGTTGCGCAATAAGCAAAACGCCAAGAAATTCGAGCAAAAGCGTTTCCGCCTAATAGTTCATTCCGAATGTAATTCTCGGAAAAACGGTTTTTTTTATTGGCCCATTCAACGCCTACAAGACTCGTGCAAACCGTCAATGGATCATTCAGAGTCCCGAAAAAATGTTCTTGTTTCCTTTTATCCTGTTTTTAAATTATCGCATTATTCTCTTTTTTAGTCAAAACAATGAAGGTCAGCTACCTAAAACACAAGTCTAGTAATGCAATCCATCATATTAATTCAAGAAATTGCAGATTATGGAGAAATGCGTGAGAATGAAACGTATTTTGCTATCTCATAAAACTCTGCTTTCATTATAAGCGATATTGGGTTTCAGATTAATTTTTCCAAGACCGTTAGATTATTAATAAGAAAAAAAAAAGCTACCTTTTTGATTATTTTCATTAAAAATATCCGGCCAAAGGACAAGTTTCACACTGCTAAAATAGGCTATGCAACCTGCAGAAATGACTGTAATTGCCCTTCCCCCCCCCCCCCCACCTCCATTACACCCCAGGATATTTTTCTCCAATCCGCTGCTCCTCGGGAATCCCGAAATCACTTAAAAAGGGATTTCCCGAATTAAACTTTTTCTCCTTTCCCGGGATAGCGGGAGCAAAATTTAATATTCTCCAAAATTCTTGGCAACTTTAGCTTTCCCTTAAGCAATGCCTAGTTTTCATTAGGGGTCGTACATAAATTACGTAAGCACATTTAGGGGGGGGGGGGGAGAAGGTCCAGATTTGACATCTTACCCATAAGCTAAGCATAGGCGAAATAGGATAAAGCGTGCAAAAAGGTCCTAACCCATGCTTACGTAATTTATGTACGACCCCTTAGTACTGGATGCAACTGGGCCATTTTTAATTTTTTTTGGCCTGCTACCATTTTTACTTCTGCTATCGTTCGAAAATAATAAAAACTATCAAAAAAAAAAAAAAAAAAGATGGCAGCCTGTTATATTTATATATCAATATATATAAGGCCCTATCAATTATTTAAGAGTAAGCAGTACCCGTGGCAGCAGATAAATCCGTTTTTTTCTTTTGACGGAAAAACGAAGACAAATCTTGAAAAAAGAAAAACTAAGAAATCTTTGAAATTTTTTGCTGAAGACTTCTTAGTTTTTCTTTTTTTAAGATTTGTCTTCGTTTTTCCGTATAATGAAAAATACGATTTATCCGCTGCCACGGGTACTGCGTACTCATCTTTTTTTCCACTCAATAATCTAAAAATAAACTCATTGAAAAGTAAGACAAAATCAGAAATGTCCATTTCCTTCTTTGGCGGATTCTGCTACCTCTTTCTCTAAAGCAAAATAAAAATCTCCCGACTTTTACGGTCTTGCTTGCAGAAAAGAATTTTCAAAGGTAAAATACTCAAAGCCTGAACCGTCACCAAAACCTAAACAGTCGATAAGCTAAACACGGTTTCCTTTAAAGGGCATGCATATTTAGCTTCCCAAGAAAAAGTTCATGTCCCCTTAAAATATTCCAATGTATACAGCTAAAAAAAACCCTGCTAACGGAGAGACATGTATGGATATTAAGATGCAGTAATTAAGCATCGAATTAATTATATTAAAGGATGGAAACTCCAAAAGTATATTTTGGTTCTAATTGTTTAATATTTTGAAATTGAGTAAACAAAGTCTGCAGTTTTTGAAGGATGTTCTACAGGTGAATTTGAGATTCTTAATTGATCGTTCTCGTGCAACTTAAACATCCCAAGTAACATTGGTTGGTTGAATAACCATCCCAGCAACGTTGAATTGCGACGATCAACGTCAGAGCCCAAAAATCAACCTTCGATTAAACGAACGTTTTTTCAACTAGGTTGAATAATACTACAAGACAACGTTAACTACTAACCAATGCCCGGGCAGTGGGTTTAAATAACGTCTAATTTCGTTATGTATATTTTAATGTTTAGCTTATGGGAAAAGTTTTCCTGGATTTTGGAAAAGTCAAAATATAAAATCGCAAAATCTCAACTTGAGGACCTTTAACAGGTCTATAAAAATGAAAAAATACTAATGAATACCTACACTGTAAAATACCTGTAAAATACACAAAAATACCTGGAATCTGATTTTTAAGACAAAAAATTAGGTATTTGGCGTACAGTTTGCTTTGCTCTTTTGCACTATATATAGAAGTTCCAAATTTATAATAGACGAGTAAAATGTAGTGTTCCGTAATACTTAGGGATAAGTTCGCGTTATGATAATACTTATTTAGAGAAAAAGATACAATACTCTTCATGTTGGTGCTATAATAGTCATATCAAAATGCATTCTTTTTTTTTTTTCTTTTCTTTTCATAGTTGGTTTATAGTCAAGGGCGTAGTTGAATAAACGTTTTTTCAACCGTTGCCAGGACCGTTATTTAGGCCGGACATTTCAACGTAAAAATACCCGTTAACGCCGACCGTTTTTTGACGTTGGGGAAAAACGTTGCTGGGATGGTTATTCAACCAATAGGCGAAACTTTGTTTATTTTCGTAGAAAGGTTTTTCCGCCTACAAAATTTTAATCGGAATCGAATAATTTTTTTAAAATTATGGGAATATTCCTCTTAACATTCTACACAACTTTTGTGACACGAAAATTCGCTTTTATTAAAAACTAAAATGTTTTTAAACTATTTACAAAAATAATCTTCAAAAATTGTAAACATGCTAATGGTTCCCAAAAAAAGCCCAATGTTTATAAACATTGGGCTTTTTTTGGGAAAATCTCACAAAAACACCCTAAATGTTTAAAGGGATCCAAATTTCATGTCACAAAAGTTGTGTAGAATGTTAAGAGGAATATTACCATAATTTTAAAAAAATTATTCGATTCCAATTAAAATTTTGTAGGCGGAAAAACTTTTCTAGAAAAATAAACAAAGTTTCGCCTATGTTTAAGTTGCACGAGAACGATCAATTAAGAATTTCAAATTCACCTGTAGAACCTCCTTCCTTATATTGATTCGGATTTTTAATCGTGCATTATTTTTACCGATACATTGATCCAAATTCTTTTTATCGGATCGATTTTTATCGATACTCTGATCCAAATTCTTCGTCGTAAAATTATTAGTATGCTAATAGATATGGATGTAAAGTTACATGGTTAGTTTTGGATGTCCAAAAACCAAGGTTTTTTTGGCCTAACTAATGAGAATTTTTGGTGTCATTGTTCACTGCGGTTCTGATCATGATTTTGTAGCTATAATGTTCCAAAACGTTTGAGTCAATTTGAGTAAAATAATGATGGTTTTGGTTTTTGAAACAAAAATAAGGTAAAACACCCAAAGCCTGAACATTCATCTAATCCTGAACAGGTCATAAGCTAAACATGCATGTCCATAAAAGGAAATCGTGTTTAGCTTGTTGACTGTTCAGGCTTTGGATGTTCTACCTTACTGGAAAACCGACTGGTCGAAATTTCCAAACAACCCATATAAGGGCCAAGAATGAAAATTTATTTTTGGCGTACAGGTCATCGATTCTTGTCGGAAATTATGCTTAGATTACGAATTTGAAGTCCAAAATTAGTTTTGTTGCATGGTTGCTGAGCTACAGACCGGATTTAACAGCTCTAAAAATTTTGTTATGACTTTTTTGCCTAGGTGGATAAAAACCGTGCACCAAAACTAATTTTCAACTTTAAATTCGTAGTCTACGCAAAATTTCCGATAAAAATCGATGGTCTGGCCGGTTATGTAAACGAACTAGAACCTTAAAACGATTCTTATTTCTTAATTCTTTGCATACGTACTGTACGTTTTGACTTAACAAATCATCAACAGTGCTAACATCGTTATCACAGGATTTTTTTTTTTTCTCTAAGCTAAAATTTTAAAATTTGACTAGATTTCATTTTCTAACGTGATCAACATAAAGAAGCGTGTCACAAAAATTAGTTTTACCGGCAGAATTTTTTACAGTGAATCATGAAAGGTACGCAATCAATAATTTTCATAAGCCATATTTTTTCAGTGTCCCTAGAAAAGTGAGTTATAAATCCGGCCAACAAGTTATAATAACGTACAACAAGATGATAGAACGTAAAATCTTGTTATAAGTTTTATAACGTGTCGGTCGGATTTATAACTTACTTTTTTCTTGGGTACAAATTAAACTATACAAACTACAACTAAACTAGATTAGAAAGAATGTCACTTATTTTGGAAATTTTCGAATTTCAAATCGCATTCCCGCAAAAATGCCTCTCCTTGATGCACTGATAAACCCAAATTTTTTTAAAGTTTTTTACTTGGAGGGAAAGTCGCCACGACTCGAGTTTAAAATTCCGACAATTGTCAGAAAAAAATTCGACCATTTTATTTTCGCGAAAAAAAATGTGGCTTCTTATCGGAAATTTTCCGTAAATCACGAATCTGAAGTTCGTTTTGTCATATCCGGTCCGGTTTTTGAGCTAAAAACCAAAATATGGCAAAAAAAAGTGGTAAAGGGACAAAGCATAGCAAGTCCTCAGTTTCACTCGTATTTTGGTCTCTAGCTCAAAAACTGGACCCATAAAAAACCCAAATTTTCCCATAAAAAACCCAAATTTTTTTCTCGAAAAAAAAAAAAAATCGATTTTTTTTTTGCTCTTATGGCAATTTTTGGAAAATTAAGCTCAAGGTCGTCAAGCTTCCCCGTCTAGTAAAAAATTCAAAAAAAAATTTGGGTTTATCAGTAAACCAAGGAGAACCATTTTTTAAGGGTAAGCGATTTGAAATTCGAAAATTGCTGAAATAAGAGTCCGGCAGGTCCTTAAGATGATTAATCGAAATCCACTACTTTAAAGAATTCGTTAGCTTTGACTGGCTACCGGAAAATACCGGACATCCACATATCCCGGTAACAATTTTTTTTTTTTTTTTTTTTTTTTTTTTTTTTTTTTTTTTTTTTGCGAAATAAAATTGATTTCAATATTTTTGTTTTGCACTACAAATTGTTACTATTATTATTTAAACGCCTATTTTCCTATTCCATCTTCCAAGTCCAAAAACTTGTTCAACACTCCCCCCGCCCTTTTTTTTAGGTAGACCCCCATCCACAGCTGCTATATTGCTACCCTAACAGTTTATTTTGTGTACTATACTCTTCACATCCATTAATAGATCAAATATATAAAACCGAAGGGATCAAAAGTAAATACACATTGACTGACTGCAAACCATCAATCGATCAAAAAAAAAAGAACCGGAGGAGGAAAAAAAAAAGTAATCCATCGATTATGGCTGGACATTACCAGGTGGTCCCAAAAACAGATTAATTTTTATTTAAAAAAAAAAAAAAAGGCAGCACTCTAGATATAAAAAAAAAAATAACCTGCTTAATATTCCTAAAGTTAATTCAAGTGCAGAAGAATTCGTCACTTCTAATACTATTACAACGAATCCGTTCATGAATTATTAAAAAAAACGTCAATATCATAAAAAAAAAACGTTTTTAGCTCCAGTGCATTAAAAAAAAAAAAGGACGATCGCACACGGCATATACATCTTCAAAAAAAAATATATAGATACAAAATTTAATATAATCATGTCCAAACAAATTTTCATTGATGACAAGAAAACATGTTATGTTTATTTAAAGGAACAAGGATTTTAACAAAATCAAAAGGGCAATTAACATATACCCTTTTTACTTATTGTGGATGGGTGTCGTTCAATCGAAAAGCGATCTATCTTTATTAGGTTAGGGAATGTTTATAGATCCGTGTGGTTCAACCGAGTTTAAATTTAATTCAATTAGACATGTTCAGGGACCCGGAAAACAATTGACTGATAAAATTAGACTGGCTTGAGAAGCACAAGTAAAACGTGATTCGAAAATGAAATGAAGTGGCAGCAACTTTTTATTCCTATATGTTTTTTTTTTCCCTTTTAATCGCCGCATTTTTAATCACCCCGAAAAATTCGAATTCCAAAATCATTTTGGACGGATGTTCGGAGCTGAGAAAAGAAAAATACGAAATTTTTCTTGGGGGAATATATTTAAGAAAATTTATTGGCATCGGCATCGGCATCGGCATCGGCATCGGGTGTCGTTGCCGGAATCGGAATCGGAAGTTAAATAAATGATATGGAATCGGCATCAGCATCGGCATCGACTCGAGATTTCAGCCGGCCGCAGACGGCACCGGCATTGGATTCGAATCCCTGCTTAATTTTTTCTCGTAATTGGAACCGGACAAAGATAAAACCAATTAATTTTCTTCAGAGTATGCTTTTAACTAATAAAACATAGAAGGGTTTCTCATTTTTAAAAAAGCGTTCACCCTAATGCAAAAATGCGAAGTGATGCAAGCAATGCAGATAACGCAGCGAGATTGCGGCAAATAAAGCTGTACTAAATCTAACGCAAAGATGATGCAACGTTCTTAAAACATTCATTGGATTAAAACAAAGTTTTCCACTTAGTCCGGGATATAAAATGCACTATCCGCCTCAAAAAATTTTTTTACATCATGGCATGGAACTTGATACAGCGCAACCACCAAATTTCGAACCGAATGAAATCATTGAAGTAATAACTAGACAGCTTGGTGATATTCGTGTTACTTTAATGCCACTAACTGCACAAACTAAGAAGAACAGCTAGCACCAAATCTCTGAAAATAGCATATCACGCTTTAGCCGCAAGTGTTATAGAATATGGAATAGAGGCATGGGGACGAGCTAATGACGGAGTCATAAACAACGTGCAAAAACTACAGGATAAAATTATAAACATGATCATCCCGAAGAACGAGCTGAAAAAACGGAAAACAAGAAAGGAGCAATATCAATATTTAGATCTTCTCCCGATCAAAGAGACATACAAAATGAAAATAATCACAAAAAACTATCATAACGAGGAATTCAAGAAAGAAAAGAATACAAGATATAATTTGCGTAAATATTTATACGAATATATAATATAATACTGTATAACGATATTAATCGTTTATCAAGAAGCTAGTAAATTCTGAGCTAATTAATTTACTTTTATACCTATTAAAAACTAAAAGTAGAAAACCTAAAAATAAATTTTTTTCTTTCTTTTTATATTTAAAATTGTTTTTTTCTTAAATTTTTTTTCCTAAATTCCTTCTTAAAAAATCAAATTTGTAATGAAAAATGAAATCTGTACCTCAGTGCAGAACAACACCAAGTCCATTCAAGGATTGCGACTTCTTATTTCAAACCCGACTTTACAAAAGGTATACAGGCTCAAAGGTTGGCAGAACTGATTCTATTCCTTCTGCTACCAAGTTTATTTCGTTTAACAAAGCAGAAATGTTAACTCGCAGAAGACATTAATTTGAGTTGGCAACGCTTTTATGCTTTGTATAGTCAGGTTTGAAATAAGAAGTTGTAATCCTTGAATGGACTTGGTGTTGTTCTGCACTGAGTTACAGAAATAGTCAAAATGAAATGGTCTTAAGGCCAGTCTCCACTTAATAACGTTCGCCGCATTCGCGTTATCCGCCTTCGCAATTAACGGAAGTTTTTTTGATCTTTCGTCTACGATTTTTTTGATTATCTTCTGCTTTTGTTTGTTTACAATAATTAAAAATGGCGATTTGCGAGAAGTTTTTACAGATTTAGAAAGAAAAGTTTTAATTCGGGCATGGGGAAGATTCTCAATCTCTTCCAAAATCAATCCTGGATCAACCAGACTTATATATTTAATGAAATAGACGGTATTTTTTAATGCCAAAAATGTTTACGGGAGTAAAATCTGCAAAGTACTTCCGGTGTGAAAACGTTAATCGCGAAGGCGGACAACGCGAGTGCGGTGAATGTTATCAAGTGGAGACTGCCCTTTAACTTTTTTTTTTTTTTCAAAGTTATACCCCTAAAAATTTTAGAGTTAAGAGGAGGCTTCACACATTTATTTAAATATACCAAAATAAATTTTCATGGCTTAGAACTTTTTTTTGGAGATACAAATTAGAAATCTGGCTTCGTAGCGAACTTCATAGTGATACTGGCATCTTTCCTTCAAAATTTCAGATTCTCAGGTTGTAAGGAAACTCCGGAAAACGCTTTGGAAAATATACTCCCGACATTTATTTTTGAAAACGTTTTCCGGAGTTTCTTTACAACCTGAGAATCTGAAATTTTGAAAGAAAGATGCCAGTATGAATATAAAGTTCACTACGAAGCCAGATTTTTAATTTGCATCTCCAAAAAAAAAGTTTTAGGCCAGGGAAATTTATTTTGGTATATTTAAATAAATATCTGAAGCCTTCTCTTAATTGGCGACAGCCGTATGATGTTTTATTTCGACATATTAAAAAGCTAAAGATAAAGTCAGTGAATAAAAAAATTAAAAAATTTAAAGCCCGATAAAGCCCGATAAAGTTCAACTGAAAGAATTACACCCCCGCCTTAAAGCAGGTTTTGGTTTGTTGAAAAAATTTTAAAAAAAGGGGGGAAAAAAATTCTGTACCTCAGTGCAGAACAACACCAAGTCCATTCAAGGATTGCGACTTCTTATTTCAAACCCGACTTTACAAAAGGTATACAGGCTCAAAGGTTGGCAGAACTGATTCTATTCCTTCTGCTACCAAGTTTATTTCGTTTAACAAAGCAGAAATGTTAACTCGCAGAAGACATTAATTTGAGTTGGCAACGCTTTTATGCTTTGTATAGTCAGGTTTGAAATAAGAAGTTGTAATCCTTGAATGGACTTGGTGTTGTTCTGCACTGAGTTACAGAATTAATATAACGTAAAGTACCCGAATCCTGACCAGGCACCTAAACCTGACAGGCTCATAAGCTAAACACGTTTTCCTTTTAGTGTTTAGCTTATGAGCCGGTCAGGTTTAGGTGTCTGGTCAGGATTCGGGTACTTTACCTTAATTTATCCATCTCTTTTTTGTACGGAGGGTCAACCTTCAGCTCAAGTTGTAAACTTGGTCTCGTATGGAAATTTGCTAAGAACACTCCATACTCTCGAAATTTCTCGCCTCGAGAGTTCCCGAATTCTCGAACGTTATTTTCTCGAGACGCACTTTGTACGGCGGATTACCTTATTATAAGGAAAATCTCATTACAAGTGCAAGATTAAAATTATGGCCAGTACTCCATTTGGAGTACAAATATCCAATGGTATGTCAAAGAAGGAAGGCAAAAGGAAAACCACCTTCTTGGGGAAATTCTTCCTCGAAAGTACCATTGCAGTTCCTTGAACCCCGCCTTATGGCCGGTGGCAAAACCTGTCTTTGGACAGAATGACCAACAATTTTCCGGAGAACCGAACCCTAATTTAATGTTTTCAAGATTTTCGCTTTAAGAAAAAAATCGGTCGCAAATTCGAGAAAGCAAAAATTTCATTATCAAAGTTAAGAAAATAGTAAAATCTTTAAAAAAGTCAAATCTTTCGAACAAAAATTAAAAAAGACTAATTTCCTTTTAATTTTTTAAACGCTCCTATCACACGAATTGCTGTAAAATTCGGTATGCAAAACACTTCAAGTGAGGGGAAGTGTGTAAAACATAAAATTTAATTTTCGAAAGCTTAGCAGAATATTTTTAATGTTATTTAAAATTGTTTCCTGTTTTTTTTTTTTAAACAGACATTTTATTTAGATGCATTTTTTTTCTCAAGTCAAAACAAAAAAAACATCTCCCTTATTACTCTACGCTGCCATCTACATCCGATTTGTATTGACTACTAACAAAAATGCAGACTACAAAATCGAATTGTTTTTTCCGCCTACATCCTGAAACGAATTTCCCTACAAGACAAAACACCTGTGAATCAAATCAAAACTACCTGAAGATCATCCCGAAAAGAAAAAAAAACGGAATAAAATAAAAACAGGTTACTTCTTCTTGTCGGATGCACAGCGACCCGTGTAATTTTTGAAATAACATCGATTTTATCCTCTATTTTTGTTAAAAGTAAAATCCTTAAGTAAATTGTTGATGTTTCGGTTCATTGGTTTTGTATATCACAGTATGATGTCTTCTTTATATGCCACATCAAATCGGAGGGGTAATCATATAATAATCTTTTCTTATTAAATTCCGCATCAAGGGAAGAAGAAAAAGAAGAAGTCTGCTGTATGTCCCGCTTTAACTCAAACATGAAAAATTTTTCATTCATTCGAAAAAAAAAAAAAAAGGAAAGATCTAGTTAACATTCTAAAGACGGACATTTTCCCGCCTTGCCCATTTCATACTTTTGACCCTTTCCCAGACCGAAGGCAACTTTTTTCTCTTTTTCCAGAAGTATGAACTTTCAAAAAATGACTTCCACTTGTTTGCAGGAATTGCTTTTGATTCTGAAGCCCAAATTCAGGGCATTGGGCCGCATGGCGTTGGACATTTTTGTGTCCTTGACTAAAAACTAGTCAAATAAGTCGAATAAGGCAAATACGGGTTAGGGTGGCCCTTATTTTACGAAGTTTCGAATTTCGGTGAACGCACCCCGTAATTCATTTATAGTAACCGAAAGAAGATTCCCTGAATTTTTTCAGATTTTTTGAAAGAAAGTTGTTAGCGATGTCCCCTAAGACCAAAAAAATTTAAAATTCCCCTAAAGGCTAAAAAATTAAAAATGTTATTTTTAAGTAAAAATGCTTGTTTCCTACTCGTATTTTTATGCAGATTACGAAAATAAAGTTAGAATTTATTTATGACAAACGATTACTGTGCCAGAGGACAAAAATATGAAGAATTTCGCAAAAAATTGTAGCTGCAGCACATTTTGATAATTTTCTTTACTTATTTTGGTCTCTATCATTAAAACCGTATGAGATATAATATCTTTTAACTATATTTTCATGATCTGCAATGCAGATCATAAAAACTTAATTTATCAAAATGTTTCAGAGTACCTACATAATAAAATTTAGAATTTTAATAAAGGTACTTTAATTAAGCTGTAAAAAAAGATAAAATAATCGTAAGTCCCTTGACATTTTTTTTTTAAATTCTGTTCCTCAATCGTCAGTCACCCGGCAATCGTACAGTATTATGGATCTTGAAATCGAAATCTGCATCGTCGATTATGTCAGATTCCAGTACCATATCAAAGTTTTCAATTTATTTTCGGATGGGCCCCAAAATGGGCCCCACACGGAAAAAAACCCGAAAACCCGAAAATTTTTCCCGAAAATTACTGTAATGCTGAGATTTAAGTCGAAGAATTCGTACTACGGACGTTTTTTAATTTTTCAAATTTATACTGAATTCGGACTCCTCCCAGGCCCCCAAATATCGTTGGAGGTCAATGAAAAAAATAGGGTGAGTAGCTATACATGTAAGCTAGAGGTGTGCAAATAATCAGATTTTTTGAATTATAATATCCCTAGAAAAAAATGAGTTCCAAAAACCGGCATTTTACATGGCTTTTTATATGGGGAAAAGCAAGTGCTTACAGGCACGTGTTGCCGTTGAGCAAAAAAATTTTTTTTTTGAAATTCCGAGTTTTTGATTTATTTGGAACCATTTTGAGGGGGGGGCCCGATAAAAATTCGACATCAAGGGAAATAACGGGCACCCTAATCTGCATAGAAATCCAAGTAGGGAACGAAAATTTTTACATAAAAATAAAATTTTTGATTTTTTGGGATTTTACGAGAATTTCGAAATTTTTAGGTCCCTGTGGGCACGGCTAAATGACTTTCAAAAAATCTGAAAAAATTCTGATCATCTTCTCTCGGTTACTGTAAAAGAATTAGGGGATCCGTGATCCGTCCACCGAATTCCAAAAATTCGTAAAATAAGGGCCAGCATTAATAAGGGTAGATAATTTGGCAAGAAACTCAGTAAAATATTTATTTGCTTTCTTTTTGCGAAAGCTCAAATTTTGAAAATGAGAAGCTCCTAAATTGAGGTTCATTGAGCTCAAGAAGCCCCATCGAAATCACTCCCGAAAAACTTTGGGCCAAATCGAATTAGGCTTCCGACAGCAAAAGGTCAAGGTCACCGATTTAACCCGTAATAAGTATTTTGCATATATAATTTTTTTCCCTTCAAGGCATTTTTCGGAACTTTAACCTCACGTCGCCAAGCTTTCCACTTCAGTAAAAAATTTTGAAAAAAAAAATCGGGTTTATAAGTACACCGAGGAGAACCATTTTCGGGGGTACGAGATGTGAAATTTGAAAATTTCCAAAATAAGGGACACCCTAACACACATGCGAGATGTCTCCTACGCTAGAAAAAAAAAAAAAAAAAAAAACAAGTTTGGCGTTAAAGAAGAAGAAGAAAAAAGACAAAACATTTTAACCTGTTATGACGTAAGCATACAGAAAACTGCCTGCATTTAAGGTTAATAAAGAACAAGAAGCGGATGAGTACAAAAGATTCAGAGGGATGCGGGATTCAGTGAAATGTCAATCTTTTTTTTTTTCTCCTCTCCACACAAAGCGAACATCGCGTCTTTTGTGTTTTTCAAGCTTCCTCAATGCACTCGACAATATGGCTCCGGACCAATACAAATAAAAACGGACCTTTTTTTTTTTCCTTCCCTTCCAACTACATCATCGTCGTTTTATCGGAATCTCTGTTTGTTTTAATCCGTTTTTCCAATGGAGAAAATTTTATCAAAAACGAAAAGAAAGTTCTTTTTTTTAGCGGAGGGGAAGAGAGAAATCCCCTCCAAAACGAAAATTAATGGCAGGGAGTTAGTTTTAAGTTGTCAATTTCCGATGAATAATTTATTTTTAGTTTAGGCGAAGTAAACAATTTTGTGTTTTAAACCAACCCTTAAACAGCACATCCGTTAAAAAAAAATGATGTCGGGTTTGTGATCCATATATTACCAGCAGATTCATATAAAATCCTAGTCCGATTGTCTAAAATCCCTTATCGTCGCTTTTGAGCTCATCTACTGTAATTGTAATTTTTGATAGTTAAGTTGCCTAGCAACGCAATAATTTAAACAATAAAAAGTTGTTATAACAGATAAGGAAACAATGGAAAATGACGGTCTATTTAAACTATAAATGAACAGCCCTCATGATGTACAGAGAGACACCCCTACTATGATATCAGGTTGCTTACCTTTTGTATTCCCTATTTAACCGGGTTGTTCCAAATGCTGCTGCTGGGATCTTTACCATCCCAACATTTCAAAATGTTTCCAATGTTTCCTATACATTTTTTTTTTATCCGTCATCAGGGTGGAAGCTTTATAATTTTCATGTGGTAGGTCATCACATAAAATGTAAGTATTCTGCAAGAAAAAGTTTCGTGCTAAATCCGAAGTTTCTAAATATCTTTAGAAAAAGTGAGTTATAAGTATGGCCAACACGTTATAAAAACTTGTAACAAGACGATAAAACTTATAAACTTGTTATAAGTTTTTATAACGTATTGGTCGGAATTATAACTCACTTTTTATTGGGATATTTGGAAACTTTGATTAAGGATTTTGAAAAATTCGATTGGGGGGCAAAGTTGCCAAAATCTCACGAAAATCGTTTATTTGGTTGCAATTAAGAAATAAATATTTCATCAATAACGGCAACTCAATTCTGATTGAACAACCTATCCGCCATAGGAAAGGGTTCCACAAAAATAAGAAAAAAGTTTCAAGAAAAGAAATATTTTTCGTCCTTAAAAACCGGTTTTCGGGATTTTTAAGGAAACATAATTAAAAATCTGAATTTTTAATGCGTGAGAATAACGCGATTTTTTTTTACATTTAAGGAAAGGGAATTGCTCAGCGAAAGGGTTGGAATTCATTAATGGGAATTGGGTGTGGAATTTTTATTTTTATTGGGATTTTGACCTTTTTTTTTTGAATGAAAGGGTTGAACAAAAATTTGCTAATTTTTTTTTTTTTTTTTTTTTTTACAGAAAAACTGTTTACATGAATATATGAGTATTTTTTTATTTCCTGAATTGATTGTTTGACGTTTTATATTAAAAAAAAAGAAATTATGGAATATTTTTCCAATAGAAATTCAATACGATTTTTTTTTCTCACACAAAAAGAACGAGTTAAAAGCAGTTATGAATTTGTAAGAAAGCGTTTGGTTCAGCTATCAAACGGCTTTAAATTAAATATTATTTTAAATATTTTAGGCAGAATTTCGTATGTGATCCTGCACAAAAAAAGGGGAAGTTTGGAGTGAAAAGAAGTTTTTCTTCTGAATCAATAAATGCATCAAAAATGGATGTTGCCATTTTTTTCGCCCTAAGCACTTTCTTCTCGGCACGGTCACATACCGGTTCAAAATTGCATAAAATGGGTGAACGGACCCCCTAAATTTTTTTTTTTTTTTTTTTTTTTTTTTTTGTAGTAACCGAAAGAATATTGCCAGAATTTTTACAGATTTTTTGGACGCCGTTTAGTCGTGTTCCCGGAGTCCTAATTTCCAATTTCCCGTAAAGACCGAAAAATCAAAAATTTTATTTATATGTAAAAATGATTTTTCCCTATCCGAATTTTTATCCAGAATAAATAAAAAAAATCAGCAAAATATGCTGTAGCCTCAATTTTTGGCGAAATTCTTTATTTTTTTCCTCTAAGTAGAGTAATCGTTTGTCGCAAATAAATTATAACTTCATTTTCGTAATCTGCATAAAAATCCGAGTAGGAAGCAACCCTTTTTTTTTAAAACAAATTTTCGGTTTTTTCGGCCTTTACGAGAATTTTGAAATTTTTGATGTCTTCGGGAACACGGCTAAAAACGCCCAAAAGATCAAAAAAAAAAATCAAGTAATCTTTATTCGGTAATGTAAAAAAATTAGGGGGTGCGTTTCTTAGCCCATTTCCGGAAAAACCCCTAGGTCTCAATCGTAAAAAGTGAATATTCTTCTGACTTATTAACCAAAACGATCTTTTTTTTTTTTTTTTTCATTAAACAACTTCTTGGGGGGGTTTCCACTTTTCAAATCAACCCATTCCGAATCCGACATAAAGGCGAGATGTTTACACACGACACCGTTACACGGTTGTAAATAGGACATTAATAATGAGTTCCAATCTGTCAACAGATGGCGAAGTATAACGACGACGAAAGTCAATGTCATGTCGTTTCATATAGTTTATCTTGTTAATGTTTCGTATTGTTGATTTACTGTTCGGTAAAAAAAAAAAAAGTTACCGGCGTTCCAAGTGTCAAAAAAAAAAAAAAAAAAAAAAAAAAAAAAATGAGGAAGCGTTTAAAGAAAAATTCGAAAAAAAAACCTGGGTTGTTCCTCTTTTTTTTTTTGGCGGAAATCAATAAACGTTCGTTTTGACAGCCAACTTTCATATATATACAAAGCGTCATTAAAAAAAAAAAAAAAAAAAAAAAAAAACCATAGCAAATGTTCAAAATGGAGTGATTTAAATTATTTATATTGTTTAGTCGTCGTAAAATAATATTTATTTAAAAATTTTTGTTTTAAGCGGGAAATAAATAAGCGAATTGAGTCCCTGTGACGTACAATTTCAAAATTTTATTTTGAAAAAAAAAATAATAAAACGAAGATGGGCAAAAATTTATTTGCAAGACTAAACTCAAAATTTTGGATACGATTTGAGGTCTCATAAAAAAAATCTGCAATCAGGTTTGGTTTCCGGACAGTTCGTCACAGCCGTTTTGTCACATAGTCTTTTTGTCACAAATATATTTTGGTCACAATGCCATTTCGTTACAAGGTTGTTTTTGCCACAATAAATTTTGTCACAGCATACATTTTGTCACAAATGACTTTGACACAAATAATTTCGATACAAACATTTTTTGTGACGAAAGAAAAAAAAAATTATTGAATGTTTACGTTGCGACATTTTATGTCGTATTTATACATTATCCATTTTACTTTACTACGAATTTTATTTTATTAACGATTAACGATTTACACCATGTCAGGCGACGCCCGATTGATTTGAGACGAAAAAAAAGTGGCAAAATAATTTATGACCAAAAACCTTGTGACAATAAATTAGTGACCAAAAGTCTTTTAGCAAAATATTTGTGACGGAAAAAACTTGTGACTTACTTGACTTGTGACGAAATGACTGGGACCAGGTTTGGTTTCCGGACCTGTATCTAGGTAGTAGTACCTGGTATCAAATGGCTGTGACAAACTGTCCCCAAATCAAAAAAACATAATTCCATCCCTGCCTTAGTTCCGTACAATTTGAAACCTTGATATATTTTCGGTTGAAAAATCGTCGTTTTTTATTCCTCCTGTAAACCCCATCCAAAAAAAAAAAAATTATAATATTAAAACGACCCTGCCTCAATAATATTTTACATAAATTTGTAAAGACAAAATTTATTTCACAGTTCACTAAATTGTCAAGTTAAATTATTGTCCGGTTTCCCGCTATTGCCAACTGTTTTCCAATATCTTACGATTTTTTTTTTTTAAAAACAAGTCCAGTTTTTTTTTAAATAAAAAAGAAAAAAATTATAAAAATCAATCTAGCATAATCAATTTTAGATTTTATCGAATTAACCAACCCTTTCGCATTAAATACAAAAAACTGGGAGCGAATAAAAAATATCCCCTCACAAAAAAAAAAAAGTCAAATTCAAAATATTTTACTTCGTAAAAAAAAAAAAGGCTGTTAAATTTTTGGATAACAAATCTTATTTATATTATTTTATAGCTCCGATGAAAAACGGCCTAACTCCAGGTTTTTGAATCCATCTTTTCCCATATGGAACGTGGCCCGTTATCATGATCAAAGCGAACGGATTTTTAATTCGACAGACGTCTTCCTCGTTTTACTCGTTCTTTTTTTTGACAAGCCAACTCCTCTTTCTTTTCTTTTTTTCCTAACATTTTTTAATATAAATTGGATTTAGCTACTTGACCCGTGGGATTAAAATGATAAGGATTAATAATTAAGAAGAGGGGGAAAAAAAAGACGAAGAGTGCGACATACCTGAAAAAATTCGTGGTTAATTTTTTTTTTTTTTTTTTGGAGTAATGACATTTCAGAATAGGACAAAGGTGCACACAATTCAGCATTCCAAGTAAAGATAATGTTAAATAAATCTAAACGTCTTATGAGATTCATATCAACATATTCCAGGGTGTAAGTCTTGTCGTGTGAGTCATTGGCGTAGGTATATAATTCACATTTTTGACCTTTTAATTTTTTTTTTCGTCTGGGTATGCTACACCGAAAACGAGTTGGGAATGATGCTATAACGTGTGCATGATTAACGATTTTTTAATGAACATATTCTCGAGAAAAATTAAGAAAGTCAAATTGAAAATGATAGTGCAGGGAATGAACTCCCCAAAAAAAAACCTAATCATTCCGAAAGAACGGATTTGTCTACTTTATTCGACTGTTTAACTATAAATTTTGATGATTATCCGAAGAACTTGACAAACATCAGTGAAAGCAATCGTTGACGGCTATGGATAGTTTCTTTATGAGCCATGACGTATTGACTGCTAATATGCAATATATTCATAATTCTTTTTTCTCTACAAAAATTCCAACTCAGGGTTAATTCTTTTACAATTATACTAAGACGGGAAGGGGATCAAAATGATCAAAAAACTGTCCGAAACCTGAGTTCTGGAGTTTAACCCCCGGCTAAACTTCTCATGGGTCGACGTTAGAGATGTCCGCTGGACAAAATGTTGCTCGAGGCTTTCCAGCCGTCGAAGAAGCAAGCACCAGAGCCAGCGAAGCGCCAAGCGAACAGACAAAGGGCGAAATCGTCAAACAAACCACACAAGCGTTCCGCACCTGCGTTTAAAGTCGGCCAAACGGTGCTCATTCGAAATCTGTGGTGAAACCCCAAGTGGTGTTCTGCCATCATCTCAGAGGTAACTGGACCGCGATTGTACAGTACGTGGCCGCAACGCCTGATGGGAAACTACCCGACATGTCGGCATGGGTCGACAATTCGACATATCGACCAGATCAATAGAGCGATACGATCGATAACCTAACCTAACCTAACCGTGACCAACCTGGCGGCAACTACACTAATTCCCTATTCAGTCTACAGCCAGCAACAGTTGTCAGGGGCCACTCTTGACCGCCATTTTTTCGGAGCAATCCGATGACGTTTCTCCGGGACCAGTTCAGCGCGCCTCTCCGGCGTTACCCATCTAAACCCATCCCGGCTGCTTTAGCAGACCGACATGTCGGTCTGCTAATATCGTCGACATATCGTGTAGGTGTAGGTGTCGGTGTCGCGACACCTACACCTACACTTACACCTACACCTACACCTACACCTACACCTACACCTACACCTACACTTACACTTACACAATCCAACGATCTCGTTTCAGGTAAGAACACCCCATAGAACGATCTTCGGAAACCGACAGCGAACAGCAAGAGACACCGTTCCAGGAATCATTGGACAATGATCCCACACCTGAACCCCCTACATTCTTGGAAGTCTTTTTAAGTGTTAACTTTTAAATGTAAATTTGCCAATTCTGTATTTCAGTTCAGAACGAGACCAATTCCATTCAAGGATTGCAACTTCTTATTTCAAACCCGACTTTACAAAAGGCATACAGGCTCAACGGTTGGCAGTGCTGATTTTATGCCTTCTGCTAGTTTATTTTGTTAACAAAGCAGAAACGTTAACTCGCAGAAGACATTACTTTGAGTTGGCAGGGCAGCGCTTGTATATGCTTTCTAAAGTCGGGTATGAAATAAGAAGTAGCAATCCTTGACCTTGAATGGACTTGGTCTAGTTCTGCACTAAGGTACAGAATTCTTTTTCTATTTTTCGTTTGGGTCAACTGAGCCTTTGCACGGATCCTCAGCCACTATGTATAACTTTCAAGAATTGAACCCCCTTCCTCCTCCTTTCTTGGCCAAGACAATTCCGCCTTTTAACAATGAATAATCCATCAGGCAATCACTCCTAAAATAATCTTAAAAATTTTATCACTCGAATAATGATATCCGACGTACGCCTCTGTTCATAAACATAAATGATCGTATAAGAGTGTGAAGAGTGTCTCTTTGTTTTAGATCAAGATATTAAAGCATTCTTTACCTACGTCAATGAGTTCCCTGTTGGGTTTAAGTAGTTATTAACATGAATGTACACCTTTTTGGACATTACAGGGTGGTCTAGGATCCATGCAGAGGCTCTGTACAACTCAAAACAAAAACAAAAAATAAGAATTATGAAAGCCACATAAAAAACAAAGCTTAACCTAGATGTGACACCATAGTTTTGTTTAAAAGTAGGTTTATAATCCTTCTTAATTAAATTTCCGAGTATATAAAAACGATTAAATCCGTCGAAATAATTCCCAAATTTCACCGATAAAACTCGAAAACAATTTTTTTCTTTCTTTTTTTTTGATAATCCGGTATTATTATTTTTTTATAGCGGGGTCATGCAGGTCTTATCGCTATAAAAAGTGTCGAGATTGTTAGTTAAACTTCACCCTCGTTTTTATTCAAGATGAATAATAGCCTAGTATATAAATTGTTTTCTTTCGAGAGGGTAGCCTTTTTCTAAAGGACCTGTTGACATACTCTTAAAATCGATTATTCCATCTAGTTCATTCAACGTCAAGCACCTTTTCTTTCGAGACTTTTTTTTTTTCATTACAAGGACCTCTTTTTATGTAGTGTGAATGTGTGTGAGGTGGGCTAATAAAATCATATCTGGTTCGATGATTTTACGATGATGTTTGTTTAATTTTTCCTTAATCCGATTTTTTTTAAAAAAATGGTTCAGATTAAAACAGATTGTAGTTCTTGTCGGCCTTGAATAAAATTTTGTAAAAATGAGACACGCGACTTTTCGTAAGATTATTATGAAATGGAGCTGTAAAGTTAAGCGTCTGAGTCAGTAAAAAAATATTTCCAACGTTTCTCAAGTATCATTCGCGTAAAAAACGTAAAATGATTTTCCGTTCGATTTTCTGACAAAGAGAGAATGCGGAAAATGCTTATCGGTACCCCGGGCAAATTCGTCCTTTCCTACAACCTACAACTCGCAGAACCCTTCGATCCACAATTTCTCACAACCAACACCGCCAACTGCTGCATATCGCCGAATACGTCCGCTTTTTCGGGAAACTAAATACGAACTGGGCTTTTATCTTCGAAAGCGCCAATCATGATATTGCCAAAGGCGTTCACGGGTGTAAGAACTTCGCAGCTGAAGTTGCAAATAGAGTTCAGGTTTCCCAAAAGCTTCTGCCATTGGAGCTCCGGCTTTTAAAGCAGAAAGGTGAGAGTTTGAAGCCCCCGAGATTCCAGCTAGGGGCAAAAGTAACTCACCAACTGAAAGAAGAGGATATCGCCCCAGCCCTCACATACATAAAAAAAAAATACAATGATTTTCGAATGTGCTTTCACAGACGTGGAAATGAAAGAAGGGTCCTATAGGTGTAGCGAATTTTCAATTCTTGTAAGAGCTTCTGCCGTCCTAAGCGAAAGAGGCGTATCTCTTTTTATGTAAAATATAGGGAGCAGAAACCCTCCCTGACATAAGATAAACAACGGGAAGAACCCTTGTTTACAAAATACTAGATACGCCCCCTTTCGCTTAGCACGGCAGAAGTGGACTGAATTGAATGGGATATCAGCTCCAGAAACTATAAAAGCCAGCCGGTGTAAAAGGTGACTGGACGCTGATAAGAGCAGCGTAAATTAGGTACATCGATGGCAAATGTCCCACAAATACCACCCTTCATTCAACAACAAAGGTTAATTTGCACTTTTTGACTTCCCGGAAGGTTGTTTTGACTACATATAAAAGCTACAATTTGTCACATTTCGTGAAGAAGCGAGCGGCAAGAAATTAAGGGATTTTGGTTAACTTCAATTATTCGGAAAGGGAGTTTCTGGAAGGGAAGGCCACGCCTTTTGCTTGAGATGTCTCCGTAACTGGCTGAATCAGTACTGGCATCTCACGGCAACTTTCCCATACTGTCAGCATAAAGACGGTTGCAACGATGTATCAGCTTCGAAACTAATACGAACTTTTTTCTTGTTTCTATTACTAGGGACAGCCGTTTTTTTGTAGGACTCAAATCCTGCGAGCAAAATTTGTTAAAGACGATTTACACAGATTCCATTTTTGCCTTATTTACATGAAAATTTATGTGTCCCACTCCATGTTCTAAGAAGGAAAGCACATGCGAGGCATGTGGATTACCTTATTCTGACAAGTTAAAGATTTTTTCATATAATAAAAAGCACAAAATTGTGCCCTACGTTAAGGAGTAACCACGTGATAAAAAAAAAAAAAAAAAAAATCAACTTTACATTTTCTCAAAACAAAATGCGCAACTATTTGAGCCAAATTCAAAACAGAACCACTCAATTTTTTAGATGCTGGTAATTTTCACAAGCATCATTCCGTTTTTATTTTTTTATGTTTGCTTCGGAATCTTTGATGGCAAAAGTATTATTAGGTAATTTTTTTTCATCTGGCAATGCTGAAACCATTTTCGTCACCTAACGATGCAGCGTTAGAAACTTAAGGCCCAATTGTAGCTCGCGATGCACCAAATCCGCCTTTGAAAAAGCAAGTGCCTTCTAGAAAGTCCTTCCTAAGAGGTTGGGGGCAACCCCTTCTACCTCTTTCCCAAGCTTCGCCCTGAAAACTATTTTTCTCAATTCACAATTGAAACTTCTTCTTTTTTTATTGACAAAATATTGCATTAGAAAACTTTCCACTTAAAAAGTTCGCACTCAAAGATACGATCATTTCAGCATTTTTGCACTCGCTTCACAAGGCCTGCAATTTTATCACGAACTCAAAATTCCTGGAAATCAGACGAGACGTTCTGTGGGGGCAGTATTTTTATAAACATTTAAGCAAAGAAATCGTTTGGATGGAATACACTTTAATAAGGAAACCAAGAAACCGTTCTATTCATTTTCCTACACATCTTATTACAATTCTGTACCTCAGTGCAGAACTGCACCAAGTCCATACAAGGATTGCAACTTCTTATTTCAAGCCCGACTCTGCAAAGCATATACAAGCGTTGCCAACTCAAATTAATGTCGTCTGCGAGTTAACCTTTCTGTTTTGTTATAACAAAATAAGCCAGCAGAAGGCATAAAATCAGAACTGCCAACGCTTGAGCCTCTGCATATCTTTTGTAGAGTCGGGTTTGAAATAAGAAGTTGCAGTTTTTGAATGGACTTGGTTCAGTTCTGCACTGAGATACAGAATTGACAATTTACTTCCAAGTTAAAAAAAATTATATGATCTTGAAAAAACAGAGTATACTGCCGTGAAAAGGGGAATCGACCTATCGCACATGTCTAGGTTGGCCATGTTTGTTTATATTTAGCTTATAAACAAACATGGCCAACCAAGAGATGTGCGATAGGTCGATTCCCCTTTTCACGGCAGTATATTAAAGCAAAGCTGAAAACCAATTTGTCAAAAAGGAACTAAAAGACGTTAAGGAACTAATTTAAAGTCAATCATGAACACCAACAGTGAAGTTTCAGTGAATTCAGTAAATTTGAGCAATGCTATGAATTAGGCGCAGCTAACACATTCATGAGTGAATCACATTTTAGTGAGTCCAATTTAGGTTCGCCTCCACCAAAAAAAAAGAATGAAGCACCGGTTTTACAAACGATTCAAAGAACCATGGGTACGACCCTAAACTTTAACCACGGTCCGGAGCCAATAGTAAAATTCTGTACAGAACTAGGCCAAGTCCATTCAAGGATTGCAACTTCTTATTTCAAACCCGACTTTACCAAAAATATATAGGCTCAAGCGTTGGCAGCGCTGATTTTATGCCTTCTGCTAATTTATTTTGCTGACAAAGCAGAAAAGTTAACTCGCAGAAGATATTAATTTGAGTTGGCAATGCTTCACGGCCGTATAGACAGGCTCGGAAACTTCCTATGCCGTTCATGTCCCGCTTAACTACGCACATTTCAGTTCTAAAACGGGCCATTGATGGCGCTGCGATCTTCAAAAACGCAACATGTCTAATCGCTTATGTTGGGACCATGGCCGTATAGACTTCTTTTTCGTCGTGTGCCACCATCGTTGTTTACAAATCTCAACGACCAATCAAAAAGCGTCTCGTGTACAAGTAGCGCTTACAGTGGTAGAAAGGAAAAACTAATTTTTGCGTAGTTAAGCGGGAGAAGATCTCCCATGTACAAGGGATAGGAGTTTCCGGACCTGTCTATACGGCCCTATATGCTTTGTAAAGTCGGTTTGAATTGAGAAGTTGCAATCCTTGAATGGACTTGGTGCAGTTCTGCACTTAGGTACAGAATTATATACCAATTTTTCTTCCAAAAATATTTTTACGAAAATGATTTTTCAAAATATTCCTTGCGTTTCATTCTATTTTTCTCCAAAACGTTTAACAAAACGTCAGCTTCAAAAATAAGTATTTTTTGTTCTCTTAGAGATTTAAATTTTAAATTTAGCCTAACTTATTTTTTCCCCCAAAAAATTAATCTAAGAATATTTTCTAGGAGATCTTTTAATACAAACCTAAATCATTCAAATCGCGGTTTCTAGATCTTATTCAAAACTTTAAAAATGATTTTTTTCGAAAATGAAATCAAGCAAGTCGGCAAATTCTTTGACGCCGAAAAAAAAAATTAAAAGCAATCATAAAGATTCAAATTTCATACAAATTTTTCTTCCCTCGAAAACATCCCATCACTCCACAGCTGTAAACTATTTAAAGAGCCTTTTTTTTCTTATTTTTTTTGTAAGTGATGAAAAACGTCAAAATTTCAAATCCATATTCAAAGCTTGTACCTCAGAAATTTTTTTTTTTTTTCATTACTCAAAAATTAACTAAAAACCTGTGACGTGAATCTCAATCAGCAATTCCCTAAAAACTTTCGATGCCACACTTTTCTTCTTTGGACACTTTTCGTTGGAAAATGATAAAAATCGATTATACCTCATTTGGGAGGTTAATTCTTCGGACTAAAAAAACCAAAGAGGAAAAAAAAAAATCGGGAATAAAAAGGAGTGGGAGTCCCTTCGTCAAAAATGACAGTCCGTCAAGAAATGCACTCCTCGGATGGTACACAGCTCCCGGATGTTCAACTGTCAAGCTGTCATTCACTATTAACAATCTATTCACAAAAACAAAGATGAGTTTTTAGATCCTCACACCAATTTTTATAAACTGGAGGAGGTTTCCTTCCCATTTTCCCTCTCTTCGAAAAATCATTCGAAAAAAAAAAAAAGGAATTTGTTCCTGGAAAAATATAAAAAAAGAATTGATCTTTGCCTGTTCGGCCGGTATTCTAACATTAAAAAATATTTTGCTCGTTTGGCAACTTATTGAACGACATTTCCCGTGAGGTCCCAAAGAATTTAACGTTTTTCTTAAAATAAAGGGCCAGGACCTCCGGAGGATTTTACTCTACAACATCGATTTACCAAAAATGGATCAGTAAAATGCGGAAGGATCAGGCATCATAGTCCCTTTTTAACAAAAATAGGACATTTTTTGGAAAAAAATATAGGACCAGTTTTTTAAAGAAATGTAGCACAAATATAGGACATAAAGAACATTTCTTTTTTTTTTTTTTTTTTTTTTTTATTTCTTTTTTTTTTTTAATTTTTTAATTTAATTTTTTTTTTAATATTATAAAGAAGTAAGTTTGTCAGTAAAATCCTAAGTAAGGAAAAATTAACAGAAAAATTAAGTATCGCAGCAGAAAATAACAAATTTACCTATCATAAAATATTAATTTTAGTTAAATGTTTAGTTAAATTTTAGGCATTTTTTAATTATAACTACAAAAATATAGGACAATCCAAAAAATAGGACTTTTATAGGACATATAGGACGTTTGTCAAAATATAAGACATATAGGGCAACTATGATGCTTGGGAAGGCAGAAATTCCCCGTCAAACATTTCCACCCAAAATGACCAGGAAAGCTCTTTTGGAAGAATTCGGAAGAATATTTGAGCTAAAAGATGTAGAAGATGGTGGAAATAAAAATAAGATTTTCAGGTTTGGCCAAAAAGTTAACATTATGCCTTAAACGAACTGAGTGGCAGCCCTGTGAATCGACGGCAAACGTGAAAATAAAAAATCTTCCAATACATCCAACAAAAATTTTTAATATATTAAAAATGTCAGATGGCCATTTAGGTGCCATTTCGGACTTTTAAACGAAGTCCATCTTTATTTCAAGTATTTATTATTATTATTATTATATTGTCCGACAATGTGTTATAACATTTTTAAACGAACATAAGTTAGAATTACATAAAATCAAAAACAAAAACAAAATTTAAGAAAAAAAAAATTCAGTTAAATTGTTAAATTGTTATAAAAATTACCATTCTTCATTAGTTTAATGGCTTCACTCGCAGCCTGGGAAGTAAAAGAATCGGAATTAAATATTAGAGTTAATCGTCTGCGAGATCACCTAGATTATTTAATTAAGAAGTAAGTGATTTATATATAAAAAAAAAATATTAAACATTGTAATAATTTCGTTTATTTGTTTTAGCTTTCCAGAGGACGACTGGTTAATTTACCGACTCCAATCAATATTACAACTGGCTAGAAGAAAAACTATTTACATTGTAAGGATTCTGTGTTTTACGTGGAAACATGGAATTTTTTTTAAAAAAGCTTGCTCTCGGTAGTTATTTAAATTACTATTATAAAGTCGGCAGTTATCTCGTAACTTTTTCACGTAAATTTTAAAGTCTTGCCTTAAAACAAGATTCAGACAGTATTAGAGTGCAGGGGGTTTCCAAAAAAATTACAGGAGAATAATAACGACTTTAAATAAATGTAAGTATCAACCCTATCTATTAATTAGAATTTTTTTTTTTTTTATAAAATATTTCGGTAATTGCAAAAGTTTTCGTGAAAAGTAAAAATCCTTTTCATAAATTTATATCCATTTTCCTTTTTCACCAGAGACAGTTCAACGGAAAACATTTTTCTTTACATCTTGAATTTTTGGAAGAATCAATGATTACAGCCACCGAACTCAATAAATCACATGTAATTCTTTTTTATTTATTTTTTATTTTTTTTTTTTATTATTTTTTTTTTAATTTTTTTTTGTAATCCTACACTGAGAAAACAAAAGGAGTACTTTTTTTAGTAAATCTAACTAAACATATTAGTGGAAAATGGGTTAGCTAATAATATTAGTTAGCCAAACTATATTTTTAGCTTATTTAAGTAAAAAACGTATTTCTTATTAGTTCGTCTAACTAGAAAAATCGTTTGGCTAGCTAATATTATTAGTTAACCCATCTTCCACTAATATATTTAGTTAGATTTACTCCTGTGTTTTCTCAGTGTAATTCTTTTTATTTGTTTATTAGTCACTAAAGATGGACTCCGTTTAAGTTTGAAATGGTCATCTGTCATTTTCTTAATATATAAAAAATTTTTGTTGGATCTATTGGAGGATTTCTTTATTTTCACGTTATTCCTTAAGCAAGCAACATTACACTGAGAAAACGCAGGAGTAAATCTAACTAAATATATGAGTGGGAAATCGGTTGACTAATAATATTTAGTCAGCCAAACTATTTTTTTAGTTGATTTAAGTAAAAAAAAATTTTCTTATTCGTTAGTCTAACTAAAAAAATAGTTCGGCTGACTAATATTATTAAGTTAACCGATTTTCCACTAATACATTTAGTTAGATTTACTCCCGCGTTTTCACAGTGTAGATATTGCAGATATCCTATCGAGAAACTCTTTTAGGCATTTCAATTCTGTATCTCATTGCAGAACTAGACCAAGCCCATTCACGAATTGCAGTTTTTTTTTTTTTTTTCAAACAAAATATATAACAATCTTCTACAAAATTATAAATCGTTTCAAAATTGCATACTAAATTCTTATTTCTTTTTCACAACAAAAAAAACCCTAAAAAGGGATTTATTTGAAGCCGTACAAAGCAAAGCTGATCAAGTTGTTTGTTAATTACTCGTATTAATTAACTATCTTCTTTTCTTTTCTTTTGTAACTTAAAAAAAAAAAAAAAAAAAAAAAAAAAAAAAAAACGGGCTGCCCCAACACGGAAAATATAGCTTTCGGGGAGCCTTACTAAATGTCATTTTACAAATAAATAAAGAGAAAAAAATTTTCAATTAATTAATACATGCACGGTAAAGAATTTTATGTTAAAAGTAACATAATTTGCCTGTAGCCTCGAACAAAACACTAAAAACAAAAGAATGTTTTATGGACAATAACATTGTATTTTTTTTAACATAAAAAAATGTGTAGCCCTTTTTTAGCAAGTTAACATAAAATTTTTTACCGTGTAAAATTAGCCCAATTTTATTACTCATCTCTTTTTACCAATTTTTTATTGCCCAGTTTTATTACCGACTTTTCTTTACTAGTTTTATTTACCGATTTTATTACGTACTTTATTACTCAATTTTATTACTTACTTCTATTTACCGAGCTTTTCCAACAGTGTTTGAAAAAAAAAGTTGCAATTCGCGAAAGGACTTTTATTGGTCTAGTTCCGCAATGAGATACAGAATTATTACTCTAATAATGACAGCCGAACGTCAGAGGTAAAGGCTCTTTTTCCACGGAAAAAGCGCCGAAAACAGTGCCGACAAGAGGACTGTTTTCGAAAAAGACATGTTTTCGTCTGCCGTAACTTTACTATCAGTGTTCTTTAAGCGACCTTTTTTCAAACATTTTTTTAATTTTTAACTTTTTTTTAAAAAGTTGCAAAAAAACAGTTGCCTACACTTGTACAAACGCAAATATTGTCAATGGACGAGAATCTTACGAAATACCGTCCCACAATATTGCCAAAAAAAAAAAAAACAATCAAAGACCGACCAAAGAAAAAATACTCTTAAAATTTTTCAAAATTGAGGACGGGTGTACGATTGCAATAGACACACACATGCATAAATCGTAACACCCCTTGAAAAGCACGATGGAAAAATATACATAAAAAAAAGGAATACAATTGTGTATTGTGGTGATTATCTTTTGATATGCTCCCTGAATTGTTGACGAGCAGGGTTCGATTAAGGATTTTTTTTTTTCAAACAAAATGTGTAATCATTTAATTTTGCATTTATTTTAAAAAAAAGAGTCATGAAATTATTGAAGCGTTAGGAGGAAAAATAAAACATAACTCTTAGATCATCATATTTCCCATGTGTAAGTGGTTTGCGGATTTATTTACGTCTGTCTGGATATGAAATTTAATAATATGGTTTCATCTGGTTTTACGATATGGCACGATGAATAATTATTATCATGAGAACAATAAAAAACAATTATAAATTGAAAGTGAATTAATTAATTAATTGAAATACGGTTTTATGTTCCTTCGACGGAAATCGTCATGTTCGGATCGACGATTTGAAAATTCGAATAAAATTCGGGGTTACATGAAAATGATACGGTAATTATTGGTGGTCGGCAAAAGTTAAAAAAGGGGATGGGGGAATAAATGAAAAGGATCAACAGACAAAACGGAAAATTTCTCCGTATTTATCTCGCTTCACCAACCGAGATAAACACGGAAAAATTTTCCGTTTTGTCTGTTGATCCTTTAAAATATCGTTTCTAATCTGTGCATCAAATTTAATCGAACCTTCTGCAGATAATTTGGTAAATAGCTTTGGTCGTTTGCATAATGTCGCATAGAAAATTTTTACGTTTTTGCCAGGGCATGCCGCGAGCATCAACGTTGTTAGATCAACGCATAGCAGAGCAACCTGAGAGAAGAGAGAGACGTAAAGATGAAAATGGCGACCGATTTCGGTGACCCTATAGAACTCAAATTCCGTGCGTCGGAGGTAAACTAACGTATCTCCATTGTAAGTATGATCGGAGATAGTCTGTTTCGAGTGTTTATGAAAACTACATGATCATGCGACTGCAAGTCTACACGCTGTAAACTTGAGGTCACGTGACACTTTTACGAAATGTCGAAACAGACTAACTCCAATTATATTTGCGATGGAGATACGTTAGTTCACCTCCGACGCAAGGAATTATCAAAATTATTGATATTATTGATAGGGCAATTATTGATAAGGCCGATCCCTGAATGAAAAAAAGATTGAAAAAAATCGATCTTAAAAATTCAAAATTCCATTCACAATTGACTTATGGCGAAGAAAAACGCAAGTACCTCCTTAATCTCTCTTGGTGGGATCGCAAACTAATTAAGTAATATTCCTTAATTGACAATTCATAAGTAAACATATAACAGGGCGGTACGAAAATCAACTTTTTCGGGATTTCAAAACTCCTATATCGGAAAAAGTTTCTTCATAGGTAGAGTATCAGCCCTGAATTTTTCCAGATTTTTTGAACGGCATCCTGAGGTTCAAATCGGCCTTAAAATTTTCAAAATGCCCATAAAAGGCTCAAAAATGAATCTTTTTTTTGGCATAAAAGACCATCGATTCCTATCGGAAATTTCGCGTAGATTACGAATTTGAAGTCGAAAATTGGTTTTGGTGCACGGTTTTTGAGCCACAGGCAAAATGCCATAACCAGGTTTTCAGAGCTTTTAGCTCAAAAATTATACACCAAAACTAATTTTCGACTTCAGATTCGTAATCTACGCGAAATTTTCTAAAAAAACCTCCTAAATCTCGTACGTTGAACGTATTTTATCCAATACAGACACAGCTGAGTAATAATGAAAAATTGATTTAGTAACTTGTCTTCAATGTGGAGGAGTAGGAAACTGACAAACATTTTTTTTTTCCTCGCATTTGTTTTGACAAGAAGATTAATAAATTTTTGACACTTTGGCCCAGAATTGAAAACAAAACGCTTTAAAAATTCATTGAAATAATTATATCGGAAATTTATTTCGACTTCGATTCCGATACAGCATAATCTAGGGATTCCGAATTCAGGGAAATAGGTGGAACGGGAGCTCCATTTAAATTATACTTCTACCGCCCAAACGAACCTTTCCTTACCGGTACCACCTTTAACTCTTGCCGGCCAAATTTCGAATATAATTATATTTGTAATATTTTTAATAAGATTTTACCAACCATCCGCCATCTTGAATTTTGGTTTTTTTCAAATTCAGGCTTCATATTCGATTTCAGCAGGTCAAAATACCCCTAGTTACATGGTTTTTACAATTTTTTCAAAATCTACGAGGAACATGATGTGAATTTGCATTTCATGGAAAGTGTAAGCATTTTGTCTGACATGTTGGCCGAACACATTTGGTGAACATATTTGTTTAACATGCTGCTCCAACACGGTTAAAAATTTTATGTAAAAAAAGTTCAACATAGAATTTATGTCAATTTTTATGTTCATTTTTAACATAAACTTGGGTTAAATACTGTTAATTTAGCAAAAAAGTATTAACATAAATTCTACGTAGCCCTTTTTTTTTACTAGTGAATTATGTTAACATTTTCACTTTTATTAAAATTTTTAACATAAACTTTTAACATAAAATTTTTTACAGTGAACATGTTCAGTAAAATTTTAGAAAAATACAACGTTCAAGTCCTCAACTACCCAACCGAAAAATTACCCACTTTAAAAAAAAAAATACACGGTAAAAAATTTTATGTTAATAACCTGAAAAAGGGCTACACATTCCATATGTAGCACTTTTTATGTTAAAATTTGAATGTAAACATTTTTGTGTTGACAAAAATGGCGATTGGTCATTGTTTGATCAACAATCATATTGATGCGACATAATCTATTTATGTAAAATTTACATAGAAAATATATGTAGCCTCTTTTTTTACTAGTGAATTATGTCACCTTTAACATAAAATTTTTTTACCGTGTATACACCGCAGTGGAAAAATTCAAAACAATACAACCAATGTATTGGCAATGCAAATGATGCAAATAATGCAAATGCGATGGTAATGCAAAGTAATGCATGTAATGCAGTGACATTATACCGAAGAAGATGGTAGTATAAATAATACAAAAGTAATGCAAGTGGATTGGTAGTGCAAAATACATGCATTATGTGGACCAAAATGCAAGAGTGAGTTACCCCATGATTACCCAAAACATTTGTAATGAATCAGCGCCCCATCTAGTCGCATATTGAAACAAGTAAACCAACAAAAAACCAAATTTTTAAATTAATACATCATGCTTTTAGGAGACACCCTGTAACGACAAATTGCTTCGAAAGCAACCAAAATTAAATAACAATAGTTACAAAATATTAATTCAAGTCCTTTATTTATTACGAGACCCAATTAACTCCTCCTTTATAATTAAATTGGAACTTTACAATTTCTATTTCTTGTCATACTGTCATATCACAATTAAAAGGGCGAATTCTAAAAAATTTACTCGAATTTCATTCCCCCCAATCATCTTCTCCTTACAAAAAAAAAAAAGGATTCCAAAATTCTGTCAAGGATCGCAACCGCATCCATAACGAAACAACAAAAATGGCGTATCCAACTATACCTCTCATAAGCTAAACATTATCTCTGTTAAAAAATGAAAAATTATCCAACAGCCAATGACGAGTTTTCAGTTAATTGAAAAAAGAAAAGAAAAGACAAACTCGAGGTTAAAAAAAAAATATCTCCGAAAAAAAAAATTATATCGTCAAATTAACCAAAGAGAATATTCAATACAATGAAAAGAAATATAGAAAAGAAAAAAAAAATTTTTTTTTCAAATGAATTCGAAATTTTTCGCTAGCGATGTAAAATGATCGGAATTCTTCGTATCCATTTAACGGATTTCACCGTCTTTTTTTGATAAGTCGGGGAGCATCTCGAAATTCTCTAATAAAGATGTTCATAAAATCGGATTTTAAAATCTCTAGCGTTTCCTTTTGTTCGACCTACAAAAAGGGAATCTTGATGCGACGTCGGATCTTTGTCAGTGGCGGATTTTGCTTATCTCGTTTTAAATAGCGTTGATGCATGAAAAGATTTACGGATATTCGAAAAAAAAAAAAAAAGTGTGACATTGTGTTATTTTTAATAAACCTTTGACTCATTTTTCCGAAAAAGGAAAATAAATAAGTGATAACTAATGAAAAAAAATACGTAAATTGCTTTGATAATGAAAATTTTTATCGATGATTATAAAATTCTTTTTGTTTTCGCGGTTGTTCTTTGTTAACTTTTTTTCCGTAATGTTTTTATAAATTAAAAAATTTTAATATATGTTTTTAAAATAATATTAATAATATTAACAACTGTAAGCTTCATCGTAAAGAGATCTACTTTTTTAGTATTTATAGAAAAAGAAAGAAGAAAAAAAATCGTTCAAATGAATTCGTCATTTTTCGCTAGCGACGTAATGTTTCAGATTCAAAGACATCAAATTTTGATCGGGCAAACTACTGATCAAAGGCTTTCATGCACGCACGGTAAAAAGTTTTATGTTAAAAGTAACATAATTTGCCTGTTGCCCGAACAAAACACTAAAAACAAAAGAATGTCTTATGGACAATAACATTCTATTTTTTTTAACATAAAAAAATGTGTAGCCTTTTTTTAGCAAGTTAACATAAAATTTTTACCGTGCGGTAAAAAATTTTGTTAGTGACATCATTCATTAGTAAAAAAAGAAGCTATTTTCTATGTAATTTTACATAAAACTATTATGTTACATCGATCTGATTTTGATCAACTAATAAGCAATCGTTAGTTGTCAACATAAAAATGTTTACATTCGAATTTTAACATAATGAAAAGTGCTGCATATGGTATGTGTAGCCCATTTTAATGTTGATAACATAAAATTTTTTTCCGCGTGGAAACGATTTAGTTGAATGACATCGGAGTGTAACAACGTTTTGCAATTTGGAGAAAGGGGCAAAGACAAGTAATCCGAGCCAAAGCTCAGGGAAAGCCGTTACCCAGAAGGAGGAGGGGGGGGGGGGAGAGAGAGGCATTCAATGAATGTCAACATATTCCGTAAATATGTTAAAGCAGGATTTTTTAAACCTATTTTGCCATGTCGAACGAAAATTTTTACCCAAACTTGTAAGGGTGCAAATTCACTACGGAATGTTGGATCAACATGTTGGTACGACAAATTTGTACACGCTGGTTTAACTTGTTGTACCAACATGTTGGTCCAACATTCCGTAGTGTATTTGCACCTTCAGGAAACCTGCAAATTTTTGTTTATGGAACTTATCCGAGCAAGTCGAAAAAAAAGAAATGGTTGTCCCAACATTTTCCCGAATACGTTCGTCGTGTTACACAAAACGTTTGGTAGTGAATTTGCGTCCTGTAGGGCTTTTCTTTGTACAGTAAATTTCTTGCACCCAATCTTTTTCTATTTTCATCAGTAAGCTTATCTTTTTAAAAAAAAATTGAAATAAAAGAGTAAATTGGCATTAAAACCATGGTAAAGGCCCATTTGATGCGAGAATATAGAACATTGGGGCACTCTTTGTAATTTTAAAATTTTTTTTAAGGGTCTCCAACAAAAATTACAATCTTTCAGGATGCTACCACATCCGCATCGCCTAAACTCAACTGGTACTAATACACACCCCTTTAAAGGGGTTAGCAGAATCGCTGGACCTCTTAATTGCCCAGCGTCATGAAAATAAGGTAAAATCGCATTTACTAGAATAATTAGATCCAAATCTAGTCACCAGAGGGCTGAACCCCCCCTGTGCCCCTGACATGCCCTGACCTGGTGTGGTGTGGTGTGGTATAGTATGATCTGTACTACAATTCAAGTGTAATACCGCACCTCAGAGCCATCGAGTTGAAAAGTAGAAGACCGACCGTTTGTCATGGAAATACAAGTCATTTTAGACTTTTCAAATTCTATGTTTTGGCTCCAAGGTACAGAATTCATATATGGTTCATCATATAATAACCAAGCCTGATTGTTTCAAAAAGTCAACATTTCTACAAGATGATTAACCTATAATTCTTTGCCTTATTGTCTTCGAAGTAAACAAATGAAAAATTCCTAGGCTCCTATTAACATAATAACTGAATGCAGCTGCAGACTAGTCTTCCAGTAGAAGATCATCCTTTGGCCACAATTTCCCGATAAAACATGTTGCAGCAACATGCTGCTCAACGTGTTGCCAACGGGTTACAATTTCAGCAACATATTACAATAACATGTTTCATCGTTAAACTGCGATTTTTGAATCTCGATTCTATAAAAATAAGTTTACTCACAGAATTAAACGCCCAGAAAAATATTTTTAACAATTGCTCCTGAAGAATAACATTTCCTAGAGGAAAATTTCTCTGAGAAAAACGATGCTTTGGAAAAAAAAAAGCCTAAAAAAGATTTTTTTGGCCCAATATTTTGGAGAAATATCAGGAGAAAACAATTTCCGATCCAGAAAAATGTTAGAGACAAAAGTGGAGAAAGATATTTTTCATTTTTTATTACCGGTCTGCCCATGTAAGCGAAAATAGCGTATCTTCCTTTCCGGAATTGATTGTTTGTTTACATAAGTTAAAAATACGACAGACGTGCCACAACTCCGAAAATGAAGATACGCTATTTTCGCTTACATGGGCAGCGGTACAGAACGAACATGATTCTCCCTACGATCTCAGTTAAAATGGTTAAAAAAAGGGATACCTAATTTTCTCAGTGAAACAATCATTTCAGTTATCCTCAAAATGTGACCGTTAACAGGAAAAGGAAGTTTTGTCTGTAAAAATGATTTGACATCTTCTTAAACATGAATTTTAACATGTCCTGTCCAGTGTCGTAGAACGAAAATCTTACTTTTTCCTGTTCAAAGTCACATATGCACTTTCTCGCTCTATAAATATAGTAGATTGGATAATTATACTATAATAATCAATAGTTTTCAGAAAACATACCGGGGTCGGTAGGCAACAGCCATTCTTTTTTTTTTTTACTTTAAATCCCAAAATTATTTTTTTAAAAAATTTTCAAACATCAGATATCAAAATTCAATTGAAAAAAACATTTCCTTGGGGGAGTCATTTTAAATTTATTGTGCAAAATTAACTTAAAATGAACGCATTTTCATTTTCGTTTTCGGTTAACCTTATTTTAATTACAAGTTATGATTGACAAAACTTAATCCAAAAATATCCTTTCAAAATGAACAACAGAAATTTTCTTTCAGGCAAAAAAATCTTATCGTAACCACAATTTGGTCTTTACTTCCAACAAATTTTCCCAGTGTAACAAAATTAGAATTTCAGTTATACATTTATTTTGACCCCCCTCTCCACGTTCTCATTTTCCAAACCATAAAAATTTGCTACATCTTAAAAACAATATCCCACAAGTTATCCTTATCTACAACATTTTTTCAACCTAACCAAGGACAGTTTTGCTCAAGTTAAATCTTGCTCAGATCCATTTTCGCTTTAACAAGAAAAAAAATTTCAAAAAAAGACTCACCGGAGTAAAAGTATGGTTATCCTGATACAGTGGCACATTATACAACATCTCTGCCACGTCTTGGTCCAGCTACCCGGGTTCACTTCTGATACCACATCACTTTTAAGCCGAATCCAAAATTAGGTCCTCACATTTTCCTTTCTTCCCCTGAAAAGAAAAAAAAAAAACTTGATTTAAAAAAAAATGAATAAAAAATTATTTTCCCAGGTTTCGATCTTTTTTTTCCATTTTTTTTTCCCGATGCCTAAAACCGGATATTCTTTTCGTTCCAGATCAGTTAAAGTAATGCGTGAGATACCGCAAAAGCCGCATCGGTAATTCGATTCTGTATGCAGATTAAATTTCAAACGTCAACCCCTTCTTCCCAGCTTTTAAAAAGACAAAAAAAAAAAAAAACAAGGTACGGCTCGATTACTACAATTACTAACATATACTTTTTGCGATAAAAAAAACCATATATCACTTCCGACGGTTTTTTTTTTTCTGAATTAATTTACGGTCGCTAAATTTAGCAAAAAATAATCATACCTAGATTTTATATTCTGACGTAAAATTTTGTTCCCTTCTTTTAATCCACCTAAATTTAATAACACAGCACTGATTTATTTTTCTCAAGCAAACAAAAAAAAAAAAAATTAAGCACTCATTCCAGGGAAAAATAATTAACAAGGTTTACACTTTTCAAAGACAAGACTTTCGCAAAATTTTTTTCATTTTTTTTTAAACGGTTAAAAAATTCGTGTTGATCAGCATGTAATTAATTAATTTTAATTTTTTCACTTTTTAACCTTGTTTGTTTATTATTTATTTATTGTAAAAAAAAAGATTAAATTAATTAATTTAATAATAAAAAATATTGTTCTCTTGACAAAACGACCGGGTTGCAAATTGTAACTGATAGAGAAAAATAAAAAGGACGGGAGTATTGTGTGAGCATGTCGAGATGTGTTCAAACCACGCCCAGCTCGAGATCCGTCCTCCAATCAGGTGCAATGGGAGTTAGCTGTCAGACAAGATAAATAACACTTCTACTTGAGATGTAAACGGGAGTTTTGTGTATTTAAATTAGGGGCGCGATCCCAATGCATCCCAAAATATTAAAAAAAAGGAAAGAGAAAGGGAATTAATGTTAATTAAAAGGAAAAAAAATTAAAAGTAACGAAAGCAGCAAAGCTTTTTTTTTTCTTTCAAAAAAAAAAAAAAAGGTAGGATGCTTTGAAGCGCGGTGACATTTAAAAAAAAAGGAGGAAAAAAAAAAATACAAACAGAAAAAAAAGAGATAATGAAAAATTTACATAATCATGGTAAAGTATCATATTCTAGCATGGAAGCCAACTTTTCCTGAGGGCTGACGAGAGTTAAAACCGGAAGTGCAGATCAATAAGTCCAGTTAAGGAGAGACACTTAAAAGTCTTCCTAATAAATGCGGTACGAAAAAAAAAATTATTACCTAGTTGCATTCGATTAGATTGAAAGGGGGTGTCTAACGAACAATGATTATATACAGGGTGACCGCGCTTGCAAATCCTCTTCATGTTCATTCATTTCATTAAGCCGAATGAACAAGTAGTAAGATTTTGATTTTTTTCGGAAAATTTGGAAATCCAAGAAATTTTATTTCTATTTTCAGAAAAAAAAGTTTCCCAGAATTCGGGAAATAGGAATTTCCTGGGATCCCGGACAAACACCAGGATTGTTTCTTGAAAATTCTAGATGAATTAGAAATATTCTGGGAATTAGGGTTAAAATTTTCATTCGGGAACCAGGGAAATTTTGGGTACAATCTTCAGGTGAAAGTAATAAGATTACAACAGGCCTGCAGCCATAGAGAGGCGGTGAAGGGAGTTTAGCCTCCCTAGGAGGAGTGTGAGCCTCTCTGTGAAGATTTTTAGCGATTGAAAAAAATGCATTTTTTTTTACTTTTGGTTATTCCCCTCTCCCCCTCCACTATATCTATTCCGATTTTCACCCTCCCACCTCCCCCTCCCCTCCTTTTGCAGATTGCAATGTAAGTAAACAGTTTAATCGAAAATTGTATATCAATTTTTCGAATTTTTTTTTTTTTTTTTTTTTGTTTTTTTTTCCTACAAACAATCATTAAAAGACAGCAATTACCAAGCAGGCATTTCTTTTTCAAAGAAGTACATTTCCATTGAAACCCTTCCCAGTTCCGACAGTCTCCAAATTTAGTATAAGCAAATATAAATATTTTTCTGAAAGAGAAATTATTGGACTGGTTATGGAGTTGATTTCAGAATTTAAAAAAATTAAAAACATAACTGTCGACACCTGAGCCTACTGGAAGGAAGAGGAATTCCCGGTAAGGGGTAGTCCATGTGTTACGTAACGCCTGGAGGGGGAAGGGGGGAGTTGGGCCATGTGTTACATAATTTTAATATTAAAATTATTTCAATTTTATTTCACTCTTTTAAAAAAAATGTTTTCCAGTTATTCTTCAAAATAAAAAAATTAAATTTTTTTGACTTCTAAAAACGAAATTTAAATATTTTTTAAAGGGGGGGGGGGGTTAGAGCCTGTGTTACGTAATAACGAAGGGGGGTTACAAGTTGCATTACGAGTGTGCTACATGGGTGAGAGGGGGTCAAAAAGTGGCCTCTTTTGCGTTACGTAATACATGGACGACCCCTAAAGAGATGAAAAAGAGAAATGAATTTTTCTGGAATTTGGGCTAAAAATATTACTTCTAGATGGTTTATTCCCAGGGACGCTACTTGGAGGAGCAAAGGGGCATATGTTCCTTCCTTCCTCTCCCAAAGTTCCCAGCTGATTTGGGCAAGAGCCCAAAGGGTAAGCATCAACTTCTATAAGTTAAATATCGCAATGAATGCTTAGCCTAAGGTCATCCGTTCCCCTTTTCCCTCCTAAAATTGGCGCTTCTACTTATTCCTTCTTTTTTTTAATAAGTTTATCCCTTTCCCCAAACCGATTTATCCCTGTGTCATTTTAGCACATGAAAACCCAAAGAGCAAAATTTTACGAAATCCCACTCCTTTCTTTTTTTTTTTTTTTTTTTTTTTATCAGTAAAACCAGGATAGAATTATTAACTTACGTATATAGAACTCCTATCCATCCATTATTCCGCTAGAACGGTTAATGAGAATTAACCTGCAGCTCGACTAATCCTTGAATAATTGAACGGTTGTTTCGCATTTACCCAGAGGCCCCATTCTCTCCACTGCTTCGTGATTATCTTCCTAAATCCTATAAAACTTTAATGAAAACTATTAGTCTTATAGAAATATTACATCAATATTTTTTTCGATCCTCAGGACCGACATTTTAACCATATGTTTATAAGGTTGGAACATACACTGAAAGCAACAAATTATACCCAAAGTATAGTATAACATTGCGTTCCACTTGTATTCTGTCACTATAATTTGTTCGTAAATTGATTATTTCTAACGAATTAGTGAAAGCCAAAATATTTCTCAGATTACGAAAGAGGCAACTTAAAAATGGCAAGTTCGCGAAAGAAAAAAAAAATAGGAAAATTTGGATTAGGATTAGGAACAATCTTTTGAGTTTTATTTTGTAAATTAACATTCAAAAAATAGCAAACTTTTTAACAGAAATAACAATTTTTGACCACGAAGAAATTACAACCAGTTGTTATTATTCCTCAAGGATATGTAATGGCTCTTCATTAATTACGTCATCATTTTAGGGGAAAGAAAAGGGGGGGGGAGGATCGCCAAACGATCCCGCTAACGTTAAATCATAAGAAAAGCCTACTTTTACGACAACGAATGGGGGGGAGGGTCCAAAATTTCAGAATGAATGATGATGACATAATTAATGAATAGCCTATTCATCATTTCATCCCATTAACTTTGAAGCGAATTTTGCTATGAATAGAATATATTCAGCCAGAATTTTTGATTGTCGTCATGATTACGATATACCCTGAAACAAAAGGAAAATATTAGTTTCTTATATTAATAAAATACAAGCTACAGATTTGATTTACAGGTAATAATGTTGTATAACTAACTAGTATACAGTAATATATAATTCATTGAGTATGATATATTTAACCTTAATGTCAAAATATAACAAAATTAAAAAATCAGGTACGCATATCGGGAATGGAATCGGGAATTGAAAAAGGAATCAATTCCCCCCCCCCCCTTTTCTTTTTTAACTGTTATATTTAAATGTCTTTATTAGCTCATAGGCGAACACCATACATCGGTCACGATGTTGGATTATAAGAGAGGCTATAGTAAACAAGTAAAGAATTTTTAAAAAGAAAGAAAATCGAAAACATTTTAGTCTGCTGGCATCCAATTGGGAATCGAATTATCGGATCTTTCAATTCAATCGCGGTTGCTCTTATTGGCTGAACGACAGATTTGTCAGATTTGAATTCCGCTGTCTCCATTTTCCATTCATTTTCATCTTCAATCTGAAGCCTGTAATAAATAGCTTGTGGTAAAATAAATTCCAAATCAGTAACCTTGAAAACTTTTGAATCAAGATAATTACTATTTAAGAACCAATCAGGCACAACGTTGGCTTGACTTAGGCCATTTTGGCCACTCCCCTCCTTTGACAGCAAAAATTAATTTTTTCCCCGTTTCAGCTAATGAAGCAGCTTTGAATGTTCTAAAATCGACATTTCGCGCTTCTGGGAATTTAGATTTATCGCTACTATTTTATGGGAGGGGGGGGGGGAGTGTGGTTCTTCATATGATCATGAAGGATGAACAAGGAGGAGGAGCAGGTGGGGCATTTAAATAGCGCTATAAATGCTTTAGCAAATGTAGCTTCGTATAATAGAGCAGTCAATTATTTTCATTAGAAAAAAAAATCATTCTTTAAATTTTATAATCAGTGAAATAAAATGGGGGCGGGAAGTCGAAAATTGTTACATAACAGAAGGATTGGACTGATGATAACAAGTGATTATTAAAGAGGGCAATCGGTTGAAAATGCGGAAAAAATTGATGACAAAATGTGACCTTATCCCAAGAACTCGCCAACTTCTTCTACCTGTTCTAATAAAAATTAGCACTTCAAAGACCCCCTTTTCAATGATGGTGCTTAATATTATATTTGAATGACCCTCCGAGAGATGTTTTACAGAACCCTCTGAGGAACTTGACAGCAAAAGTGAAATTAGCAAGCTAATAGGACTAATCTAGTATAGTTTTAAAGAAACAGACCAGAAGCCAGGGGCTAGAGGAGACTGAGTCACCGCTAATGGTTTTTACGTTTCCCTTGAAAGTTTTTTTTTGCTACTACACAGTGGCTTAGTGGAGAATCTGGAAACCCTGGTGCAAATAGTGTTTTTCTTTCTCTAGAGAATGCTTCAATATTTAAGATTACATTTGATTTCTGATTTCATAATAAATAACACAAGATTTAAGGCTCCTTGAGTCGGGAGTCCTGGAGCAATGCATCCTCTGCACCCGGGCCCGTAGCCAGAACGAAGAGCCAGGAGGGACAGTTGGGCTTGTTAAGGAGATAATAGGCCTTCATTCCCTATATTTGTCATGTTTAATACAATTACTCCAGGAAGGGGGGGGGGCACCAAGTAAGGACAGGGGGCAACGCCCTTTGGTCCCGCCCTTGGCTACGGACCAGTCTGCACCCCCTCCACCACGCCACTCTCATATACTGTATTTTTCTTAATGCTTAAAGGGCCGTTTGGTGCTGTTTCTTTTAAGTATCGGTCCCTCCCATTAACCTGTCAATTGGCTCCAGACCTGTTTTTGAGTCATATACAGTCAAACTTTCTTAATTTTCCAGTTATTGGGGTCGTACATATATTACGTAAGCATTTTTTTGACAGTTTTTGACCCCCTCCCCCCCATTGTAAGACAAAGTAAGATTTTGGAGGACCCCCCCCCTTAATATTACGTAATATTTTTCTTTCCTTAAAATCCCTTTAAATTTAGTTTTTTTAAGATTTTCCTCATTTTTTATGATTTTACTTCATTTTAAATGGTTTGAAATTTTTATTATTTTTTTTCAGTTTTGTTTTGTTTTTATTTTATTACTCCAATCGATTTTTATATCCATTGGTTAAAAAATATATATATATGAATGCTTACGTAAGATTTTACAGACTGCCCCCCTCCCCTTCGTAAGCAAACGTAAGCATTGACTGGACCCCCTCCCCCCCCTAAATATGCTTACGTAATATATGTACGACCCCTTAAGTGGATTTTTGCATTAAAAGTTATGAGGTTTTACTACACTCTATTGACGACACCGACAGAATCCGGTCAGCAGCTTTTTTTTCCAGTCCCTACAACAAAAAGACAAAATTATATTTTGAAGGTATTATGCGACAGTTAAATAAAACGCAGAAACAACCAAATCCCGAAGTTGCAACCATTTGGTCTCTCAAGGGTTAAACATTTTTACTCACTAAGAGAACGGTGTCGCTAATGACTTTCAACCGCCTAAATTCCCCGAAAAGGGTTCCGTTCGAAACGAATGAAATAAAATTCAATAAATCATCAAACTAACGACGAAAACCTCACCTTGTCATTTAGAACCGCAAAATCTTTCCTTTCCAGAGGTCAAAGGTTAAACAAATGTTGTATTCGTTTTCATTTGTGGTTTTTTCTTCCCTGGAATTATATCAAGCTTCCACACTGATACATTTCACGTAACCAAGCGATACCTGCGATTATTTCATCAAAAAAAAAAAAAAACCCACCGTTCATTATTTTTTTTAAGCTGTCGTTTTAATTTTTCCCCCTGGAAAAAAAGAAAAAAAAAACGATGTAATAAAAGTTAATTGTTTAAAAAATAATTTAACCGACGTGTAAACAAATGACAAACGTGTTCACATCTTTAAAATGTCATCATATTTCAAATGGCATCCAGACTTCACCCTTAAAAAAAAAAAAAAAAAAAAAAAAAAAAAGTTCATTTATAATAATAAGCGCAGGAATCGGATTAAGGAGCGCTTTAAGGATTCTCCAATAAAACTGGAACCTCCCCGGTCGGAATTTTAATCTGCCATTTGGTAATTCGATCCAAGGGGCTGCCATTTTTGAATCGGTAAATGACTTCCACAAAATTTCTGTCTCCTCCTCCCCGAGCTTTTTTTTTTTTTTTTTTTTTTTTTTTTTTTTTTACCGTAACTCAAAAAGAAAAGCAATATTCGAATTTTGAAAAGCAATATATCAGTAATGAACAACGCTTTGGATGTCCTCGTAACGATTTTCTAGCGTCTGGGGGTGGTTAGGTGAGAGTATCAGGTATCAAGTGGGGGAATGGGGTTTGAACCCGTTACCGTGGTTACAACTCCGTTTCTCCAGACGAAAGTCATTTTATTGACATAAGCTTACAAGGTTTGAGCTTTCTTCCCATAAAGCTTTTTAGATTTTAAATAAAAGAAAAAAAAAACCGCGGGATGCAGATTTTTCTTCGACCATAAAAAAAAAGATGAAACACGAGTAAAAAAAACCCAGATAATAACTTTATCATAAGCTAAAGATTTAAACAAAATTGCTTTAATTTTTATTTTTTTATTTTATTTACGAGGAGTAGGTGTTTCGTGTAAGAAAAAAAATGTTTTATTGCGAGTGCATTGCAGTTGTTGGTTTTTTTTTTTTTTTTTAATTATCATTAAATTTAAACAGGAAACGAAGAATAAAACTATCCCTAGCTAGGTTAAATCCTGTAAGGTTTTTTTTTTTTACGTTGTTGTTAAATGAAGTATTAACATCAAGCATATCTGAGGCGCTACAGACAAACTAATTGGGGGCCATTCAAATATTACGGAGGGCTACTTTCAACTCCTCCTATTTAGTAAGCAGAATAACTTCCACTTTCCTCTTCGTAAATCCGTGCATCGGAAATCAACTATAACGTATCTCCAACTTAAAAATGATTGAAGGTAGTCTGTTTTGACGTTTCGTAAAAGTGTCAGGGTTGCCAACTAGAAAACAATGGAAACGTGTTTAGCTTACGTAAATGTACTCTTTAAAATAGTGTACGCACTCATAAGCTAAACACGTCCCTATTTTTTACGAGTTGGCAACCCTACATGTGACTACAAGTTTACATCAGCATCAGCGTGCAAACTTGTAGTTAGGAGATTTTCGTAAACAGTCGAAACTCACTCTCTTCAATTCTGTATTTCAGTGCAGAACTGAACCAAGTTTAGTCAAGGACTGCAACTTCTTACTTAAAACCCGACTTTATTTTTTAGATAATAGAATCCATAGATGACAAGATGAGACATTCCTATTCTATTTACATTGTTTGTTTTGATCCGAAAAAATTGAGCCTACCTCATGTTTAGCTTATGGATGCCCATATAAACATTTTTTGAAGCTATTGTTCTATCAATGGATTCTATTATTTAAGGACTTTACAAAGGTATATAGGCTCAACGGTTGGCAGTTCTGATTTTATGCCTTCTGCTAGTAAGTCTATTTTGTTAACAAAGCAGAGAAGTTAACTCGCAGAAGACATTAATTTGAGTTGGCAATGCTTGTATGCTTTGTAAAGTAGGGTTTGAAATAAGAAGTTGCAATCCTTGAATGGGCTTGGTGCGATTCTGCACTGAGGTACAGAATTATATTTACGATGGAGTTACGTTAGTTGACCTCCGACGCACGGAAATGATGACGTAGTATTTTACAGCCCAACAGTACGGGATCCCTAAAAACTCATTGTTTAATTCTGATCTGTCGTCTGTCAAGTTTAAACACGAAATTGTCAAGTTCCAACCTGGCATTGTCAGGTTCAAACATGACAACCGACATTATCAGCAAAGATGAATTTTCAGAACTTTCGTACTCTAGCAACCCAAAAAATGCGATGACTGGAAAAGATGATTTAAGTTTTGTAGGTACCTTAAACAAAAAAGATACAAAATTACTTTCTCAAATTAAGCTAAAAAAATCTTTTCTTCGCTAGTCCTACATTGCTGGGATCCCTAAATTAAACGTGGTTGTCTGGTCGTTATCATTTGAGGATGTCCTCTCCCCCCAAAAAAAATGACGCAGTTAATGGACATGGACTTAGCCTGATATGTAATTAGTTTTAGTCTCTGAATTACTAATATAAAACAGGTGGATTTCAACCCCCTCCCTCCCCTTCTTTCCCGCACTCGTACGTTAACATGGGTCCTTCTCTTTACAAAAGTTTAATTTAATTTGAAATTTTTAGTGTTTATGAGCACTGCTTTTTATAAGTAAAAAATAAAAAAAAAAAAAAAAAAAAAAAAAGTTCAAGTAGTAGTACGTGAGACCGAAAGGGGGAGGGGGTACTTGAAATTCTAACGATTTCTTACTTGGGGGAGGGGGGGAGTTTTGCAAATCTTACTTAAGAATTTCCATTATAACTTATTGTTCAGAATTTTTTTTTTTAATTTCAAAAAATTAAGTTGTTTTAATTTTTTTTTGAATGTCAAAAGTAGGAACATTGCAAATTTTTTTCAAAAAATTTTAAGAAATAAAAATTTATTTTTTGATGAGATTTTGTGCCAGTTGTAGCTATCTTCAGGGATATGAGTACGAACTATAAATCTAGATTTGAGAAAAATATACTCCCATTTAAAATTGGAGTTAAAAAAAAAGGGGGGGGATCCGTGAAAATCTTACGTGATATATTAGGCAGAGAGGGGGTCCAAAAACCCGAAAAAAAGTCCTACTTAATACTTGAACGTTCCCTAAGGGGTTGTTTTGATTGGTGACTGAAGAACGAAAGCCAATGGACTGGTAAAAACTAGAAAAGCGAAGAAAAGGATGGCAAAGAGAGAATAATGACAACAGAAAATAAGGGACAAACCGAACGAGGGAAAAAGTAGTCATAGTAATCAGTGGGTTTTCACCCAAAAATTGAAGGCCGAGTGCATATTACTCTTCTTAGAACTATTTTTTTCACAAGACACTGATAGAAACAGAACTTTTATATTTATTTTTTAGGGCAAATTCTTTACAATTCCAGCGCTCAAGGAAAGATAATTCTTAGAAAAGTTCCAAAACAAATATCTTACCATCTGCATATGCTTCTGGTCAAACTCAGGATTCTTCCAAATAAGTTTTTCCAATATTCATTTCAGGGTACTGCTTTTAGCCGCTACTTTCTTCAGTTAAAAGGTCTTTCGAAGTAGATTTCACTGCCTTGGGAAACCTTCTGGGAAAAATTTCTTACACCTAACAAAAATTAAGAAATTATAAAATAAAACGAAACATAATATACGTACAGAAAAAATAAATGAAAATAAATGTAAGTAAATGAAAAAAAAAAAAGTAGAACGCCTAAATTTTTAAAATTAGGCAAACTGATCCACTTAAGGGCTCTGCTGAATGCCACTTCAGCTTTATTCCCTATATTATCTCAAATATGCATGTAGGTTTACCTGAATGCTACGTTTCATGAAGCTCTATTTTCTTTTGCCGAAACATTTAAAACTAGGCAAACGGCTATTCTCTAACGGAAGCTATTTGAGGTTCGATTTCGTTAAAGAATCGATCAATAAACGGACACTTAAATCTTTATTTCTCAAAAACTTAGTTTTCAAGTTTTCAGGAATAGCTTCTTGAGATGCTTGATCATAATAACTAAACCGGATTATATGGAACAACTAGAACTATTTTCTTTCTTCGTTTTTCTAAAACTAAAAACACTAAAAAGAAAAAAAAATATAAAATTAAATCAGGTTCCTTTAAAAAAAATCGCATCAGAAGTTAACTTACCTTTTTCCAAAAAAAAAAAATTTTCTTTTAGTTTGAAAAAAGCGTCAATCTCGATTATGGTGAAAAATCTTGCAGGTATTCATTCTTGACGCATGTTAATTTCCCACACTATTTCTAAAGGAGTAAATTAGTAATTCCAACAAGCCGATAAATCCCCGCCAAACTTTTGCAAAGTTTTTTTTTCTTTTTTTATTTATTCCGCAACGAAAGGCAAAACTGGACAAAACAATGGTTTTTTTTTCGCTATTGCCTTTTATTGCACAGAAATAAAAATTTTGTAGTTGGGAATTTACCGTCTTGGTAGGAACTCTACAACAAATGAAATTAAAATTTTTACAAAGGAAGAGAGCCCACGAGACCTGTTTTTTGACACGCTGAAAATTTCGTAAGGAAAAATGTTCTTTCAACAACCCGTACTATGGGTTCTCAAAGGCACAGCAAGAGCCACTGAAGGAACATTTTTTTCTCTTACGGAAAGATGCAAGTTTTTGGCATGCTCAAATTGATCTGGTGGAATTAGCTCTTTATCTACCAAATAAACAAAGTCGCTCATAAAAAAATGAAAATTTGGGAATCGTTAGGCAAAAAGGTCCTAAAAAACATACTGAAAGTCCTGATAAATCCGTTTGCTGGAACATGGCCAAATCTTCGGGGAAAGCGGCCAAATTCCATTTTTTCCCTTATATTTACCCTTATCTTGATTTCTGGGAAAAATCCGTGTATACCATTCGAAAGGGCGTTAAATTCTCTACCAGAAACGTCCTTAGCCTATTATTCCTGCAGTGCCGTATTAAGGCAAAAATTTGTTGAAAATTAAATTTAACAAATTTTCAAAGAAAAAAGGTTTTTTAAGGTAACTTTTGAGCTTCATGTTCAATTATCAGTAACATCGGTCCAAAATATAACCAAATTACAGGAATACCGTAGGGCGGGGTGAACATAAAGGTACAGAAATTGTAAAAAAAAAAAAAAAAACAATTTGAACAACTGCAGGCTATTAACTCTAAAACCTCGGCAGGAGCTGGGGAGAGGTTTGACAATTTCGGTTTTAAATAAACTCCGTCTCTTTCCCAGCCCCAATTTTCAAAATCCGCTCGCAAATTTCCAAACCAAAGCTGGATTTGGAAATAGGTTCTTAGTATATGCTCCTTAAGCGCAGCTTCTGTGGGGGGCAAGACTTCTAACTTCTTTTGTTTGGCCTTTTTGTACAATTTGAACCGATAGTCGTTCAAAGAGTCATCTGAGGATGACCCGTAGAGGGCGAGGATGAATTTTTTCCCAGCAAACAGCATTTCGTCCAAGTTTGGAGTTTTCATGGTGAAAACTTTTAATAAGTCTTTCAGTTCTGGGTGACAAATACTATACTTCAACTCTTCTTCAGGCAGCTCTTAAGAATGTTAAAGAATGCATCATGTTCTTACATGCAATTAGCGGTACCGAACTGACATCCAGTTTTTTTGGCAAGGGGAAAGGAAAGTTTATAAATGTAATAAAGCAGCGAGAAGAACTGAAAGACTTATTAAAAGTTTTCACCATGAAAACTCCAAACTTGGACGAAATGCTGTTTGCTGGGAAAAAATTCATCCTCGCCCTCTACGGGTCATCCTCAGATGACTCTTTGAACGACTATCGGTTCAAATTGTACAAAAAGGCCAAACAAAAGAAGTTAGAAGTCTTGCCCCCCACAGAAGCTGCGCTTAAGGAGCATATACTAAGAACCTATTTCCAAATCCAGCTTTGGTTTGGAAATTTGCGAGCGGATTTTGAAAATTGGGGCTGGGAAAGAGACGGAGTTTATTTAAAACCGAAATTGTCAAACCTCTCCCCAGCTCCTGCCGAGGATTTAGAGTTAATAGCCTGCAGTTGTTCAAATTGTTTTTTTTTTTTTTTTACAATTTCTGTACCTTTATGTTCACCCCGCCCTACGGTATTCCTGTAATTTGGTTATATTTTGGACCGATGTTACTGATAATTGAACATGAAGCTCAAAAGTTACCTTAAAAAACCTTTTTTCTTTGAAAATTTGTTAAATTTAATTTTCAACAAATTTTTGCCTTAATACGGCACTGCAGGAATAATAGGCTAAGGACGTTTCTGGTAGAGAATTTAACGCCCTTTCGAATGGTATACACGGATTTTTCCCAGAAATCAAGATAAGGGTAAATATAAGGGAAAAAATGGAATTTGGCCGCTTTCCCCGAAGATTTGGCCATGTTCCAGCAAACGGATTTATCAGGACTTTCAGTATGTTTTTTAGGACCTTTTTGCCTAACGATTCCCAAATTTTCATTTTTTTATGAGCGACTTTGTTTATTTGGTAGATAAAGAGCTAATTCCACCAGATCAAATCAGATCTCATGGGCACTCCTTTACATTATCAATAATTTTATTCAAACGGAATTTTAAAATTACAAAAAAAATTCCAAAAAATAAATCTTTTAAAAATATTCAAATATTGAGAAAGAAGTTATATTTTGTAGTTTAAGCCAAAAAATCAAGCTAATTTTAATACATAAAAACTGCGTCGTTATGGAAAACGTTTTTTCAAAAATCAGCCAATTAAAAATAGCGAAAATATATAAATTTGAAAAAAAAAGTGGGGGAAAATGAAAAGTAGCAGCGCGATAAGCTGTCAAAATTAAAATGGAAAAGGAAAGCTGCAAACTGGAACATTAAAAATTCCGCTTGTTGTATCAATGGCGATACACCAAGAGTTATTTAATACATCTCTCGATTAAAAGCTCGAGCCAGCTCGTTCCGATTTGCACTCGGGGGAAAAAAAATCTATAAAATATATATTTAAAAAAAAGCAGCAGCCTGAGTTACAAAAAAAAAAAAAAAGAACTTGAATGCTTCCGTTTGATCCACGTCTTTCGTAAAATGAGTAATTTAAAAAAAAAATCAAACGAAAGTACTCCCACAGCATACATCCTATAAAATAATATACATAGCGAAAGTTCAACGATAAAAAAAAATTATGTAAAAAAAAAAAAGACGAGAAACAAGAGGATCTGTTTTTTTTTAACGTAACTAATAGTTAACACTCGTTTATGGAACTTCCAACGAAAATTCCGTACTTATGAGATTTTTTTTTTCTTCTTTTACTGCGCCAAGGAATAAACTCATTTAAAAAAATTAATTAACATAAAATAAATATTAAAAAAAAATTATATCAATAAAAAAATTTATCCCTCTCTCTATACAAATTCACAATAAATAAAAAAAGAAGAACATGGAAAATAAATAAAATAAGTTTAATAAAATTTTCTTTTTTCCGTTGGAAATGTCCATTCACAATTATTTTTATTTCGTCTAAAATGCAGATTTTTTTTTATTATTTGACGCGGAACCATTTATATATAACTCTTAATAATTTTTTTTAAATTTAAATTCAATAATCATAAATTAGCAAAATAATATGGTGGAGCTGCATTTAAAAAATATTTTTATTTTAAATTTCTTAATTAATTTTTTTCTAATTAACATGAAAGACAAAAACCGGGGCCGATGTAATTTTCAAACGCCCGATCTTACGGGCTCGACTGCAAAGCCGGCTCCCCGAAAAAAAAGGAGTAAATGCCTGAAATGTACCCGAAAAACCTAGCGTACGTTTTTTTTTTTTTTTTCAAGTCGGGTAATAGCCGCTGACGCATTTCCTCTTCCCCTCAATTCGGAGATCCGCCAGTGCCTGGCAGTTAAAAATTATCGATCTATTCCTAAAAAACCAAGTCCGCCAGACCGGAAGTCTGAAAATAATTCCGTCCTCGACAAAAACTGCCTTTCTATTTGGCTCTTGTGCGGGCAGATTTCGGTTGGTTTTGATCAACCAGAGAGTTGATCGAAATTCGAGTCAAAAATTTTCCTAGGCACGATAAAAAAGCACAAGCACCTATCAACTCCTTTTAAAATTCTTTTTAAAAATCCACGTACAGCTGCTATAATTAAATTTCTTTTTTTTTCTTAAATATTTATATAATTAATATATCTCTATAAAAAAAAATCTCTTTAAAAATTTTTTTATACATTCTTTTTATGCTGCACGGTTCCACTTTTTTTAATATTAAAAAAATCAGCTGTACCGTTTTAAAAATAAAAAATACTTAAAAATGAGGTATAGACTGTTGTTTTTTTTTCCTACTACGGGAAAAAAAATTGGTAGTGTAAAGCCGTAAAATGAATAGAATAAATTAGAAAAGAAAGATTAGAACAATTTAAGTCTTCGTTTTATATCGTTCCTTCTCCACTGAGGCATTCTGTAAAATTCTGATCTCGTGCATTGGAATCTTTGTTCGAATTCGCTGTCGGAGAGGTGCCGCTAAAAAATAAAGAAAAAGACGTTAAGTGTTTACATTTTGTTCCATTGGAAGGATTTAATGCCAGAACAATCGAGAATCTTTTTGGATTTTGACTGTTCTGACCAAAAAATCAAAAGCAACCAATCGGTGCTAAAATTATTTAAAAATTCCACGTTAGCTCTGGTCAGGACCAACTAACTTTCTGCTCCAGACACTTCCAGATCAGAGAGAAAAATAGGAGCCAATCCAGAACAATCAGTAACTGCTACTATTGTCGGTTAAATAGAACAACTGAGTCTTGACAACTGTTCGTGTCTTTTTCCATAATTAAATACTCACTTCCAAATTACATCTATCCACGTCAGCAGGCAGCCTGTAATTTGTAATAACTAATAAATGGTACGGATAAATCTTCGGTGGTTCGTTATTCATGTGAGACAATGTGGGTAACGATCTTCTCAGGTGAGGGCTGTACGACGAATAATGCAATCCTCCTTGAAACGTTGTCGACACCGGCATGTCTCCATGCTGAAAAAAACCGAAAAAAAAGTCAATTACAATCTAATTATGAAATTTTTTGGTAATTGCGGGACACAAAAAGCTAAGTGGCTAAGTTAGCGTTTGTGATTTATTTTTTACGGAAAACTTACCAATCCTCTTCTATCGACTTCCGATATCGATCCACCAGAAACTGTAACAAAAAAAATGATGATTTTTTATACGATGCCAGTGTGAAGCATACATCTAAGAATGGTCACGAAAAACGGAAAAAATTAAAAATAATTTTTATATTTTTTAAACTCACTGTCAGATTTTCCGCTGCTAAATTCAGTGCTATGAGTCTTTTCCCCGAATCCGCTGTACGAGAAATCACCCTGAAATTTTTAGAAAATGTAAAATAAGTTTGAATTCCAAGAAATTCAGGAAAAAAAATATCAAAATAAACAATATCTACTAACTTTTCTTTTATGTAATTCGTTCTATATGTATAGTAACACTTACCCCTATGTTGGAAACGGAACCCCCAGTTGAACTGAAGGTATGCGACCTGGGAGCGAGGCCATAACCAGGCTTTGGTACGTGGCGTAATGCGCTAACCACTAGAACCATGAAACCAGTTCCCCTTATTTCGTGCATTCGTTAAAAATACATAACATTTATCAAAGCAGCAAAATATACGATCCTACAGGATTTTCCCAGCACATGAAATTACTTTTGAATCGACTGCTTTGATTTGCTGCAGGGTTCGTATTTCGTTCGAAGAAAGTTACTATCTTCAAAAAGGGAGGACAAAAAATATTTGTCAGATTTGCTTTAAATTCTCGTCCACATGTGTGTCAATCAGCGCCTTAGCCAGTACAAAAAAATTCCATTTTTGGCGCCGTAACGCTTTTTCTGTTTGGAATTGCATCGTTCTGACACCAAATTTGAAAACTACATTTGAAAAGGTCGCAGAAACCTATTTTCCCCTACTGTTTTAAAAAAATTGCAAAAAATTATGCGATATTTTGTATTACATTCATGTGATGTCGGCTGCATATACTCGAAATTTGTAGGCGCCCAATATAGTTTTTAACGCATCTGATAGTTTCAAAAATTGGGGAAAATATTTTTCATTCCTTGGACTAAAAAGTAGACCATAAAAATTGTTTTCCTCGGAATAAAAAATATTTTTCTTTGCAGGTATCGAAGGTAAATTTCAAGACTCGACCAATTACGGCCCTCGGCTTCGCCTCGAGCCGTAAACTTGGTCTCGTACTTGAAATATTTACCTTCGACACCTGTAAAGAAAAATACTATTTCATTACTCATGGTATAAAAAGTCCCTTTTTGAGAATTATTTGGGGACTTAAAAGTAAAACTTTTTGGGACTCTACTTTCTAGTACGGAGTACTAAAAAGTTGACTTTTTAATACTCTTGCTATCGTGTCGTCTGCATCAAAAAAAAAAAAAGAAACCATGAAGGCCCCGAAAAATGGTTGGCAGCATTGTATCAAGAGTCACGTTATATACGTGAAGAGTCACGTTATATACATTGTTTGGACAAACGAATGTTTTCAATTTACATCCTCATTTTTTTTTTTTTTTTTTTTTTTTTTTTTTTCTTTTTTTACATCACACCCATTTGTCACGGCAATATTAACCCCTTGAAATCAATCTTTACGAAAAAAAAAATCTCTGTTTCATTCGAAATAGAAAATATTTTTAACCCCAAAGACAACACGGGGCCCTTTCCTGAACTTCGAGACAGTGTTGTCAAGCCTCGCTTCGCTCGGCTTGACAACGCACTGTCTCGAGTTCAGGAAAGTCCCCCGTGTTGTCCTTGGCCTTAAAAATACTATTTCAAATTTTCCAGAGTTTGAATCCTAATAGGCTATAAACTAGCTCATCTGTTTTTAGTGCACTTTCTCCTTGCCTAGCTAGATTTAATGACGATTAAAAGCTTCCAAAGCTTAGAGCCGATTCTAAATAAGTAGAAAATATGAAAAATTCATGTAACTTTGTGTCTCACTTAAGTGTTTCCTCCGTACCATTTTAAAAAAGTGCATAATACCAAAATTTCTGCTTAATTGTATATTTTAATTAATGAAATTCCTATCAAAAAATCAGCCTGGGATATGGGGGAATATCCCTACGTAGGACTACGTCTTTGGAGTACTGTCCTAATATTGCTAAATTTCAATAATGAAACAATCTAAAATTTTTAATTTTTTTTTTTTTTTTTTTTTTTTTTTTTTGCTCGTTTTCGGTAATTTTTTAATAAAAATATAATTTTTTTCCTGGCACGAAAATAACTTAAAATTTTAGATAAAAAAAGGTCAAAAGTTGAAAAACATTTAGTCATTATAATCAGGGGTCAGAAGCCGGTAAAAATTAGAAAGCGCCGGCAACAAAATTTTCAGAAAAAAAAATCGGCGCCAGCTCCACAATTGTAAAAAAAAAATTGGCGCCAGCGCCGGCCTCGGCGTTGATGCCGGCGCCGGGGAGATTTTGAATTTATTTTATTTCTCAAAAAAAAGCAAGAAAGCGTTACCTCAGTTTAAAAAAAATTACGTTTTGTACTTAAAAAATTGATTTATTTTTAAGAGCAAAAGCTGAAAGGAAGCGCCAGCGCGGGCAGTCTTTTACCGGCCGCGGCCGGCGCCGGGGCCGGCTCCAGCGGCGGCTTCGGAACCCTGATTATAATTATAATTAAAGTCTTCAAAGTTAAAATTTTAATATTAAAATATTGCTTTAGCTCATATTCTTGGCAGAAGGCAAAAGGAAAAAATTAAAAAATGGTAATATTTTGATTTTATGTTCGAAAAAATATAAGCGCTGCTTATTAGAAGCGCTAAATATTTACCCGGTTAACCGGCTAAATTTTGTCCTTTTTGCTTTAGCAACGAATATGAGCTTAGAACATTAATAGTTTTCTTTCCGTATTTCATTTCTGATCTAATTTTAAAATAAAATTTTAACTTTAAATTTCATGTAAATTTTCAAAGTCCTTGCCTTCGTTTATGTCGTCTAATTTTACTGTTAAAAAAAGCCAGAAGTTGAAAAAAGAAATAGTCAAAATATTATTTAAAATTTTCAAAGCGAACAGACTGACACCGGGCAGACAGATTTCCCAAGGATCGAGCTCCAAGACATAGTCCTGCCTACGTTAAAAAAGAAATAAGATAAAAAAAATAGCTCAATACGAACCCTGCCATAATCTACATAATTATACCTTTGTTATCCAAAGAATTTAATCTGTTAATTATGTGAAATGATAACATCCCTCGACTCCGAAAAAAGTTTAAAAAAACGTAGATAAAAGCTGATTCAAATACGAAAAGGAGTTTTAGCTTTTAAAAAAATTCGTAATCGCTACCATCCGTCCCCGTTCAGCCAACTTGATCGGCTTTTAGCGATTACGAACTAATAGGCTTCCTTAACCAAGCTCCTACTTAACTTAGGCCATATACCCGTATTTTTTTTTTACTTACATACCTCCATTAGCTGAAGTAAAGGACCTCGACCGTTCTCTACCACAAAACACTCTATTGTCAGTATCGAAAACCTTCATGCAACTAACAGTTTCCGATAAAGCTGACTTTAATATTTTCATACTCACGTTATAACCGACTCCGTAGTCGCTGCAATAGCCGCTATATCTCCCGACAGGAAGGGTTGAAGCTTTCCCACCCGGACGTGCATATCCCAATCTCGAAGAAGACGTAGCTACACAAAAACATGACATGCAACTACAAAAATCAAAATATAAAAGAAACCAAAAAAAGGGGGGAAATATTCCGTCCCTTCAGACTACTTTTTTTTTTTTTTTTGCAATTTGGATTAATAAATTGTATAATACATTTGTTCTGAAGTTATAATTAAAAAAAAAAAAACCAAAAAAAGAATCCAAAAAAAAATAATAAAAATTGCTAAAGCGACACGTTACTATGATCGGCTAATTAATTTTTAAATAATATGCGGACAAATAAAAAGCTAAAAAAACCAAAAATCGTAAAAAAAATGTTAAAAAAAATCAAAAAAGAGAATAATTGAGTTCATGACCGAAATTATGAGAAAATGAATAAAAAAGTTAGAATGATATAATGTAAAAAAGGTAAGAGAGAGATGCGAGTTTAAATTTTTGAAAAAAGAAAAGACAAAACAACAATTCATTTAATTTTCATTTGCTTTTTTTTAAAATCCTGTGTGATGAGTCCAAGCAAAATCAATATGATCTTCTTACAATTTTTTTTTTACTCCGATTGACTCTGCTCGGATTCATTAAATCCTACCTTGCATAGGAGGTCCATGCCGTTCTAAAAATTCGTATTATCATGAAATCAATTATTTCAGAGCAATGGGATATTTTCTTTCTTCTTATAATTAAAAAAAATGTTTTCCCCTTCAATTAGGCCTAATTTTTTAACTTAAAATTTAAATTAAAAAAAAAAATTAAAAATGGAGGAAACTTACCATTGTAACTTGGTATGGCACCGACTGATCTACCGACAGAGGATCGATAACTAGAGCTACGGTCCATTAGTTCTTCTTCTTCCCAGGGGCGAGGATGGTCCATGTTTCGAGAAGGTGCTAAAACAGAATTAAAAAATTAAAAAATTAATAATATAAATATTTTAATCTAAAATGTATATTGAAAATAGCAAAAGATTCGTAATAAAAGATTTTCTGGTCCAAAAGTTGTCCTCCTCAAAAAAAAAAAAAAAAAAACTAATCAAAAAAGTTATTCACAAAATATTCAGTGCCTATTCAAGGTGTCACGGTTTCTTTAAAAATTTACTGGCTCCAAAACTTTGCGAAATATTTTAGCTTTAAAAATAAGGTTTCATGCTCAGCAGCAAACCAATTCAGACAATAGTAAAAGTTTTGAAAACGCAAGCAGAGCCGAGGAATTATCATAAACTGTCGAATTTTCCTTAATTTTGAAACATTTGCTGTCATATCAGCTGTCGGCCGCTAAAACTGGCTGAATAGCATTTTTAAATTAGCAGGAGTCGAATTTCGTGAAAAAAAGGACTAAAAGACTAAGCACTAAGTCCATTAGATCTCAAAACTTCCCACTCGCTGACAGCCATCAAAGGGACAACTTATTTTAAAAATAATTAAGAAAATTTTATAAGTTCTTTAGGGAAGGTTCAAGTATTATGTAAGACTTTTTTTCGGGTTTTAGGACCCCCTCGTAAGAATTAGTAAGATTTCCTTGACCCCCCCCCCCCTTTAAGATTTTCGCTTGCCCCCTTTTTTTAACGCCAATTTAAAAATAAAAATTATATTTAAAACGCAAATTTAAAAATAAATTTTTATATTTAGAAATTTTTTTAAAAAATTTTCAATTTTTCTACTTCAGACGTTCGAAAAAAAAATTAAATTAACTTAATTTTTTTTCATTCCTTGGACTAAAAAGTAGACCAGAAATAGTATTTTTCATTACGGGAGTCGAAGGTAAGAAATTTCAAAACGAGGCCAAGTTTACGGCTCGAGCCGAAGGCGAGGGCCGTAATTGGTCGAGTTTTGAAACTTACCTTCGATTCCCGTGATGAAATATACTTTTTATCACGAAGATAACGCATTTTACTAAACTCAGCAGTACTGAAAAGTGGACTTTCTAGTACTGAGTGATGAAAAATTGTTTTCCTCGGAATAAAAAATATTTTTCTTTGCAGGTATCGAAGGTAAATTTCAAGACTCGACCAATTACGGCCCTCGGCTTCGCCTCGAGCCGTAAACTTGGTCTCGTACTTGAAATATTTACCTTCGACACCTGTAAAGAAAAATACTATTAAATTAAAAAAAAAAAATTCTAAGCAGTGAGTTATAATGGAAAATCTTACCTAAGATTTGCCAAACTTCCCCCTCCCCCAAGTAAGAAATCGTAAGAATTTCGAGTAACCCCCCCCCCTTTCGGTCTTACGTAATACTTCAACGCTCCCTTAAATTCCTTTTCTTATGTGATCAAATCCGAAAAAAGATAATGTGAACCACCTTGAAACCCTGAACCCGCCATGACCTTCTTTGGGGGTATTAAAAATTATTTAATATTTTTATTGAAAATACTAACAGGCATTCACTGGACTTTGGTATCTCAGCCTATGAGTAGGTTCCTTATTCGCAGAAGGGACTCTGGATGCATTTCTCGGGTCCAAATGATGAAGTTTCCACTGTCGTAATTTCTCGCGTTCCTTAACATTCTGCAAAAATACTTTCCCGATTCCGGTCGCTATCTTACTTAATTCTTCCTCTTCTTTCTACGAAGAAAGAAAAAATAAAAAAATCATTAAAATGCAATCGTAAAAACAAAGTTACAAATTATTTAAAAAAAAAAAAAAAACTTTTTTATTACCTTTAACTTGGCATCTTCAGCTTCTTTTTCTTTGGCATCAGTTTCATCTTCGTCGTCGGACACTCCTTTATACGAATCGGACCACCGTTTTCGTCTCTCTGTAATAAAAACCAAAATTAAAGACGTACAGTTTTTATTGTCCGTACCGCCGTCCTAAGAACTCGTTTTTTTTTCAATTATTTTTGACCCCCCCCCCCCCACTTTAATATTCCTTAATTAAGGTAAATAAATTACCTGGGTCCGTATACGGAAAAGGAGGAGCCGGGAAATCATCCCTTTCGATTTTCGGTTTGTCTCCCGGTTTCGGTTTTTTCGCGTCCGGGAAATGGGCCAATTCGATCGGTTCCTCGTTGTTCATGTGCGGGGATTTTGGTCTTGGTGTTTCGCTTCTAATACTTTCTGCCATTACTTTCATTCCTGACTTGGAAGCGGTTTTAATCATTATTTTACCGCTCCTTTGAGAATGTGAAGCTGAAATCAAAAAAATAGAATCAATTAATTTTCGCGATTATTAAATCATTTAAAAAAAAAAAAAAAATTACTTACATGAAGGTCTATGAAAATGCGGGCTGGTAGGAGGTTTGTCGTACGGATCGATCGGCCTTTTCAAATATCCCTGACTCGGTTCTTCAGTCAAATAACTATACGTATAAATTCTACTAATGTCTTCAGCATATTGCTGATTTGACTTATATTCGCGGAGGATAAGACCAGGCGACCCTGTTCGATGGTATGCATACTGGAAAAAAAATTATAAACGAAAAATTTAAAATGCGAAATTAGATAAAAAATGTAATAAACCTTTAAGAAAAGATTAAGTTATCGTGTTGAAAAATGCAAGTTTTGTGTATTAAAAATTTTAGCACATGCAACAGTGCTCTTCTAATAAAAAAAAAAAATCATGACGCTTACGAACGAGATCCTACTAGAAAAAAACAAAAAACGATAAAAACTCACCTTTCGACTTAAACTATTACTTGGGCTACCCAAGGATCCGTTTAAACTTGGTGTTCGTGAACGATATGAAAACTAAAAAAACAAACATCAAAAAAACAATAAAAAAAAATAAAAAGCAACAGATAAAAAATGAGACCGTAGCAGTTGTTGATCATGGAATTTGAATAGTTAATTTGAAAAAGAGGACATGGAATATGATGTGAACAAAGGACATGTCCCCTTTTTCATATTAATAAGTTAAATGAAAAATCACATAACTGTCAATGGAAACCGACGAAAATTTTGGGTGTCATTTTGTTAAATTTTCTGGATTCTAAACAATTTTGTGCGCCTCGTCATGCTTAAATTTTAGACGTACAGCTCGGTGACAGTTGGATAGCTGACAACTGACATTGTCAGGTGCCAATGGTGACCCCGGAAATGTCAGCTGTCTGCTGTTTGTTTTTACAACTGAAAATATTCATTGTCCTACAAGCTCTTCCGCAGTATTTTCAGTAATACAGCTACAGTTCTGTGTCAGTAATTTTAATACCCCTTTTTAGTGCTGCCACTGCCACTTGTTTCCTAGCACAATCCTACTGTCGCTGGTAAAATTGTCAGTTGCAAAGCGAGGTCGGCTGTTTTATTGTCACCACTACTGACACTACAGTTACCACAGGTACAGTTCTACAGCTGTTTTACAGTTACCACTACTGACACTACCAGTAGTCCAACTAGCATAAAAGTACTGTCATTGTCAGCAGTTTTACTGTCTGGTTCACTAACACCTCTAGCCAAGTAACCGAAATTTCGTTTTAAATAATCAGGCAAATTTAAGAAAACGACCGCTAAATCCACTTACAGCAATTTCCACAGACAATTACGTATTATTCTCAAACTCACGCAGTCAGCAAGTGATACGGTATCCTAAAAAAAATCGCTATTCTAAAACATTAAAATTAAAATTAATAAAAAAAATACAAGCCAAATATTTATAAAAAAATTATAACGACTAACATATTAAAAAAAATATTAAAAACTGACAAGCCTGTGTTGAATTTAGATTGTTACTCATGCAAATACATGACAAATAATTTAAATTAATTTATTATTTAATTCAAATCTTTCTTTTTTCTTTAAACAAACCTGCATTTCACTGACTGCGCTACTACTCATTCGATCGAAATCACGCCCTTCCCTCCCGCTCATTTCCCCGTCGGTATCCGTGCAATGGCCGTTTTCAAGCATAGCCGACCCGTTGACTATGGTCCCGTTTTCCGTCGGTCCCGGACCGCAGCGAGGATGCCAAATGGCTCCACCCTGAAGGTACATTTCTTCCCCGTCCCCGAAAGGATCTCCGCATTTGCTACATCTCGCGCAAGTAGGATGGAAATGGTGGTTGTCCCCGGCTTGCAGAACTTTCCCGCTGATGAATCGGGAGCAATAGGCACATTTAACGCCGAATTGTTTTTGGTAGTCTTTTTCACAATACGGAACTCCGTCCCTGAAAACGGAAAAAAAAAAAATTAAGAAATCTGGCAGCAGAGTTTTAAGCAGTGGGAGCTAAATATTATTTAAATAAGACCGTGGGGTATTTCCTTCGCAAAATTATTTCGACAGGAGTGCTGCATGTCCTTAGCGGAAGCAAATCAAATTACAGCATTTGAAAAATCTTCAGCTTGGATTGGCCAACGTTCTAGGACATTCAGCGAACCAGGCGAAAAGAATCGCTGTCGGAAACCTCCATCTTCACGCAGGGACCTGTCGTTTATTTCTTGAGGAGTGCGCACTTGGGGACCGTTCAAATATTATGGCAGGTGTGGAGGGGATCTTCGGAATGCGGACACTTATGTTTAAGCTCCTTAAGAGGAAACTTATTTTGTTGACTAGGGGTAGAGACCCTATATAAAAGGACAGGCGAATTCACCGATAAATTTGATTGGTTAGCTTTTTAGAAGCCATAATGAATCGCCATATTGGAAATTGAATGAAAATTTGAAGATTTCTCAGTTTTACCAATATATAAAATTTAAATCCTAGATTTTTATTCGATTTTCTTCTGTTTGGAAAAAGCCTTCTATGGAAATTCCTAAATCCAGACCATGATCATACAAACAGGTCTGGAAACTGGGGGGTAAAAGGTGTCTTCCTTATAGAAGCCATTTTTCATTCTGTATTTTAATCAATAGATGGCGCCTCTTGCTTATAGTCAGATCACGTGACCATCGATAATAACATGGTGGTTGACAACCACGGCCGTATAAACAGGTCCGGAAACTCCTATCCCTTATAAATTGGAGACCATGTCCCGCTTAACTACGCCAAAATTAGTTCCTCCTTTCTACCACCGTGAGCGCTACTTGTTAGAGAGACGCTTTTTGATTGGTCGTTGGTAATGTAAACAATGATGGCGGCTACTTTCTCTTGTTGTTCGAAACGAGAGCCCCAGTGGGAGTCCCAACGTAAACATTAGACATGTTGCTGCTCTCTAGATCGAGCGGCCAATTTTAGAACTAATTTTGGCGTAGTTAAGCGGGACATGATCGGCATAGGAAGTTTCCGGACCTGTTTATACGGGCCATGTTGACAACAAAATAAATGTAAATATGAAATAAAGAACAAGGTTAGGTTAATTCGAAAAATGAAAAGAAAATAAGTCATTTCGGTAACATAAACATTTTTAACCGTTGTTAAATGTCCATTTATGACCGTTGTTAAATGTCCATAAGAAAGACCTACTTTTTTATGTCAAATGGGGAGGAGAGTGTAAAAATTCCAGGAAAAAAATATACTGCCATAATATTTGAACTGTGCCTTGCTCTTTCAATCATTTCTCTTTCCTTTTTCAGGAAAAAATCGTCGTGAGACACGACGTCGGCTGAGTGGCGAGCGTACTCGACTCCGAAACGAATGATCGTGTGGAGTCTTGGTTCGAACCTGATTTCAGTCAGGATTTTTTTCCGCCAGCATTCACCTCTGATACTCATGTGTGTATCATGTGAAGAAGACCGATGTGTCACAGGGTTCGGATTCCCTGTCTAAATAAAGTAGGTCCCGCTCATTCGTAAAATACCTTTGCGATATGAGTGCCCCGTCTTCGAGCTCGTCACTCGATACATTAAGGGGTATGACGTAGTAACGCCTAAACCTTACACCAGAAACCGAACTTGGTAAAGGTAGGCGCCGGGTCATAGGGCTTCATGTCCTGATTATGCCGAAAAAGAGAAGAGAGAGAAACATTTTTAAACTTATTAACAACAATTATAAAAAACATTTTTGTGACCTAGAAGGCCTTGGTTTCAAAATGGAAGTTAAGTCACATGACCTGACTACATACAGTTCCTGCCATCTATTGATTGAAGTTCAGAAGTAAAAACAGCGTCAATAAGGAGGGCACAGGCGCTCATATAAACGGTATACAGGTTCCAGACCTGTTTCTATCATCGTGATCCAGACGACTTTATTTGGAAAATGGCGATTTTTCTTCTGCTTAAGCTACTGCATTATAAGCTGCCATATTGAATAATATGGCGTCAATTTAAATTCGACAGTCTCTTTTTATATACGTCTTTAACCAGGGGGGAAAAGAGGGAATTGAAAAATCTATAAAATATGGGTCATAATTTTAAAAGGGAAAGAGGATACTTCAGATAATTAAGCTGAAATGAAATGCTTGGTCATCAATCTACTCGTACCAAAACTAATCCGCCTGAAACCGTCTTACTAAACCAAATCTGTACTGAAATCAAGTAATCCCAGGACCATTAGGTAACAAGAGGGTGTAACAGATTAAAATTTCGCTCTGGAAGATTAATGTTTTGGTCCTAGTAAATATTTATCGGGCAGCAATCCCACCATTTTGTTAGAGGGGAAATGTGGAAGGTAAGGATTCGTTTGCCGAGGAAGGCGCACTGCCTCCTCAAGGCAGGCTTTGTCCCCAGACTGCACTCCTGAAGTACAAACTAGCTCTTCAGGTGTCAGACCAGCTGAATCAAAATCCGCAAATAAGCGGGACATCTACAATGTATTAGAGGAGGAGCTTCCATTTATGACCGTTGTTAAATGTCCATAAGAAAGACCTACTTTTCTATGTCAAATGGGGAGGAGAGTGTAAAAATTCCAGGAAAAAAATATACTGCCATAATATTTGAACTGTGCCTTGCTCTTTCAATCATTTCTCTTTCCTTTTTCAGGAAAAAATCGTGAAATGATGAACATAAATTTTTCAATTCGAAAATGCGGTTTTTCAATGTTTGATCCGCCGTGTTGTGTGATCAGGAAGTCTTCCCCATTTCAACTTCTAGTTGAGGCAACCCCCTTTTAAGGGTTCTTTTATCCTTTATCTTCATTTTACCCTTTCCGGAAACTTACTTTCCCATATACTCCCCATGTAAAACTGAGTCGCATGTCCTGCATTTAAAACACCATATATGCCATTGCCGTTCTAATGCAATAAGGGCTTGACCGTCTTTGAGTTCGTCACCGCAGCCAGCACACTCTGAAAAAAATTAAACTCAATTAATAAAACACGTTCCATATTTTTTCACTAGAAAAAATTTCAAAAAGGTCCGGTTGCACGAATATTGCATACCATTAGCGCCTGCTGGGCTTCTGGCCGGAGATCGGGTATCTCTCACTGGTATCTGAACACATCGTTGACATAATACTTCCTTTCCAGTGTAGGTAACTCGTTCGCCAGAGGGAAATGCTTGCCTGTAAACATGAGACGCGGAAAATTTTTTATTAGGTCAGAAACAAAAATATTATCACGTCCTTCCTCTCTTTGTCCATTTTTTTCCTTTAAATTCGCTTACTCACCTACACCGAGCACATGTAAAACATCTCTGATGATAGGTATTTCCCAATGCCGTCACCACTTCACCTTCCACATATTCTCCACATTCTGAGCATTTGGTACCGAACTGGCGCTGATAATCGTTGGTGCAAAAATAAGCGCCGTCCTTGCAGAAAAAACCTCCCTGGGCTAGTGAATTTTTGCAAGCTGGAAAAAGAAAAGAACATTTTTCATTAAAGTTTCAGTTAAGAATTTTTAGAGGACCGGAAACAGATTCGTACCAATCCGGAAAAAGAAATATTTTTGGAAGTTTAAAGATCTTTTTTAAAAAATTTTCAATTTCGGAAATTAAAAATTTTGTAGGCCTAAGAAGTGAGTTTTTGAAAGAAAATTTCTGGGAAGTTATTTTTAAATATTCCTGGAAATATTCATTGGATATTTTACGAAACAACGGTTACATTTTTAATAAACTTAAAAGGTCATATAATTTAGAGACAACACAAGACCTCTGGATTGCATTAAAATTGCATATTACAAACCAGCCAAACGCATAATACAGCATCAGCTTGGGCTAATGAGAAACTTATTAGAATCAACTGACAAGATTTTAAAAAACAAAAAATAAATATATAAAATATAATCGCAAAATATCGATATTTCCATTTAAAGTAAACCTCCGATTTTTCTTTTCCTTGCAAAAAATTATTCCTTAGAATATTCACTTGCGAATAAATTAGTGGACTGGACATTTTTTCGAAAAGGAAAAGAAATCACTAAAAATAAAAATAACCTTCGCAATTTCTCCGAAAAGTGCGTTCTTGGAATATTTTCTCTTTTCATCCCCCCCCCCCCCCCTCTTCCCTTGTCCGAAAAAAAATAAGGAAAAAGTTTCCATAAATCAGTTCAATAAAAATATGAACTTTAGGACGTGTTATTGAAGAAACAAGATCATTTTTAGCCAATGAAAACGACTTTTCCAGGGCTCTAACTGAAAAAATGCTTCCAATAGAAAAATTACAGACTATAAAAATCCAAAAAAAAAATATATATACAAAATTATACGCCAAGAAAAAATTTTTTAAAGCATTTGGGCATAAAGGCCAAATTATTGACTAATTGGAGAAAATAAAATTAGATGGAAAAAAAATATTTCGAAAAAAAAAAAATTAAAGAGAAAATTTTAGGCCTATGCTATATTACGAATTTTATTTCAACTCAGTAAACTATTTTTTCTCTTTTAGAAAAACAGTCTATTTTATAGTGCCTATTAAAAAACTGAAGTTAAAATATCTTTTTTTTTTTCTTTAGTCGTGTCTCCATTAGCGATTTATCCGATGATCGGATTATCCGACCACCGGAAGTACTGTACTTTCGAACACTAGAAAAAAACTCGAAGTTTAAAATAAAAATGGCGTATTCGTTATTTTGTTTTTATTTTTTGCGTGCGGGATATTAAAGAAAGAGATTTATTGTTCCAAATCCGAAGATTTTACGCAAAAAATATCCCGCACGCAAAAAACATAAACAAAATACCGAATTCGCCATTGTTATTTTCAAGTTCGAGTTTTTTCCTAGTGTTCGAAAGTACAGTACTTCCGGTGGTCGATCATCAAATGTATCCGATTTATCCGGATTTATCCGATCATCGGATAAATCGCTAATGGAGACACGACTTTTGTCTCTATTTACGCATTAAGCGCAATCCGAGGATAGGATTAAAATTCTCGTTAGAATCCAAATATTTTAATTTTACAAAATTGCAAATAACTGCGCTGCCATGTAAACGAAAATAACTTAACTCCATTTTGTAAACTGCTGGAACAGAATTACTGTTAACAAAAGCTAAATATCGGAAAATACCTATTGTTTACAAAAGGGAGATGAGTTATTTTCGCTTACATGGGCTGTGCGCCTTTATCAGAGTTATTTATCAGTAAATAGATTCGAAGATGCTGCTTTAGCCGTTTTCCAGTAAAAATCTTGTATGTCCTTTTTATACTAAGCGAGGCCGAAAGTGGAGCTAGAAAATTTTTAAACAAATTTTGGAAATTAAATTTTCAAAAATTCATTAATTACAGGTACCGTAGATTGGGGTGAAGTTGAAAGGCCTGAAAAAGTCATTATCAGCACAAATTTTAGCATTATGACTATGCAGCGGAAAAGTAGAGAACATTTCTAGTTCACTTCATTGCATTTAGAGATAAGCAGGCGATGCTTAATAGCATTTTTTAGGCCCTTCAACTTCACCCCAGCTTTCAACTTCACCCCAATCTACGGTAATATTGATAATTGGCGTGAAATTGAAGGAAAAAAAAAAAAAAAAAAAAACGACCAAAGTCAGAGACTTTTAAAAAATATATATATAATTTAATGACTCGACCGAAAAGATAGATTTTTAATGACCTGTGCTAAAATGAATGACTTTTTAGAAAAAATATACACATATATATCGATTGCGGAACCTGTTTTCCCTCAAAACTGCCTGGTATTGGATTTCGTATCGGCAAGGAAAATGACCAATGGTGTTTCCGAATATTCCTTAAATAGGATATAGCATTAAATAGTAATGAAACTGCAGGTTTTTTCACCAGCTGGAATTTGCGCCTAGTTAAAATTTTACTTGTCGGTAGTCTAATTTACTCACAGCCAAAAAAATTCTACTGGCAGTGAATAAAATTGACTGGTGACCAGTAAAATTTAAACTAGAATTTTTACCCAGTCAAATTTTACTGGCCACTAGAAATCTTTTTTTTTTTTTTTTTTTTTTTTTTTTTGAGTGTATCAAAAATAAAGAAGTTTGGAGGATAACAGAAGCCGGATACTTTTTACATGTTTCTTAAGAAGGGCCCATAATATAGGTCAGGTCCTACGTAATAAGGAACAGCATAAATTTTTTAAGTATTACTTAGTCCTAAAAAACAAAAGTTTCAGGGTGCGTAGCTTGTCCGAAAAAAAAAAATAGGACTTTTCCCGAAAAAATATAGGATAAATTTTATCAGAAAAATAGGACAATATAGGACAATTTTTTGAAGAAAAATAGGACAAAATAGGGAAAAAAATTGAAACATTCAAATGCTCCACCACTGCACAAATTTCTTATTTGGAAATTTTATTTTCTTTAAAAGTAGAAAAACAATTCAGGAAACAAAAAAATAAAGATTTAATATAGCAGTAGCTTTTTCTTTCAAGGCTTACCACAGTGGTCCAGAAAAATTCATTTTTGGCCAAAACCCTAATTAAAAATTTTCACAATTTTACATAACTGATCGGACAACACAATTTTCAGGTTGTTTCTGTTCCTTAAATAAACGAAAAAGTCCAAAAATTTTTTTTTTTTTTTGCTTTTTAAAATTGTTTTTAACTCACTTTTTGTAAATAGTGACATAAAATTTGTTAACGCTGTAGGCATGTTTCCGGAAATCATGAGTAATCAAATATGATTTATTGATAGTCAGTGATCGTAGAGTGTAAATTATTTTCCTTCCAAAAATTTATTTCTGGCGATAATTCGCTTTTAAAGTTAATTTAGTAAAAAATGTTTTAAAAATTATTTTTCAACTAAGCTTTTAGTAGGTTTATCCAAAAGTCCCCGTCGTGTCTATGGTCTCATTATGAAGCCTAGAGGTCCTAAATCAAAAATCCGCTTTCAATTTTTGCGCCTTTTTGCGCCTAAGTTTTGGCCAAAAATAAATTTTTGTGGCCCACTGTGCTTACTTGTAATAATAATTTTAAAAAAGGGAGAAAAAAAACTAAAATTTCAGAATAAATGTAAAGTGTTTCAAAAATATAGGACAAAATCGATTTTTTTCTAAAATGTAGGACAATATAGGACATAATTCTGCCGTGAAAAGGGGAATCGACCTATCGCACATGTCTGGGTTGGCCATGTTTGTTTATGTTTAGCTTATAAACAAACATGGCCAAGCCAGAGATGTGCGATAGGTCGATTCCCCTTTTCACGGCAGAATTGAAATATAGGACAATATAGGAATATAGGACGGCTCCGAACCCTGAAATCTTGGAGTTCATAAGAATTACTGGATGGTGTTAGATTCTACCTCAAAAAATTTTCCGTGCACTTAGAGAATTTATAACTAAAAAGAATTTGCCTTGTTTCTCCGAATTTTTTCCAATATGCCGCATTGTACATAAGTTTGGGAAAAAGTTATTTACAAGGAAATTTTTGGAGATAATCTCAGTCCAAAGTTCTTTGTAACACGGTCAAAATATGAAAGTTCTGTCGTTTTTTGGCAATAAGACTTAAATTAGCTTTGAAGTTGCGTAACTAAACTCATCAGAATATTACAGCATTTAGTTTCACACTCAAAAAAGTACGACTTACGAAAATGCATAGATGTGTAAATCATTAGCTCGTGAAACTTGATTAAACATTAGTATCATTTTTCTTCGCTACTGGTCATTTTTTTTTTTTTTTTACTAGAAGCAACATTAGAACAAATTCTGTACTGGCACAAAGGGAATAGGTGGAGTCACTCAGCCTTTTGTGGGATATTAAGTTTTTCGCGAACAATTTTTTTAAAAAAACCGACTTTGCTTTTCGGTGAAGACGGAGGGGCAAAATCTTGCCAATCGAATTTTTGGGAAGGAAGTGATGACTGAGCTATCCCTGCAGAGTTTAAAGATGGTTTTTAATTCAAAGGAATTATTTCAATTTGCGAGCTAGGGAGGAAGACATGCATGCTGATACAATGGTAAATTAAAAAAAAAAAATCGAACGCAAATATTAACAAAAAAGGTACTTGGTGTTAAGCTTTCCCGAAATTCTCTCTAAATCTTGCACCCAAAGAGTGGGAATTTAATGAGAAATATTTGATGTATTATGCAGAGTAGACAACAATTTCCAAGAATTCTTTGCCCAAAATAATTTTTACTGCCTCTTTACATCAAAAATAAAGAGTCATGAGTCATTGCTGGGGGTGGGGGGTTAAATCCCACATTGGAGGGGCGATGGTCTCTCCCCCAAAAAGAACCACGCTACGTCACTGCTTCTAACCATTTCCAATTTTTTTTTTTCTTACCCTAATTCTTAATTCGTGAAACGTACCTTTGCATTTGAAGCAGCTAATGTGAAAAAATTTATCTTGAACCCGTAAAACCTCTCCTGAACATTTCTTTTTGCAGTTCTGGCAATACGTTTTGCCACCTGAAACAAGAAAAAAAAACGAACATAAGTATAAAATCAAAACAAAATTAACGGGGACTTCATCCAAATCGCCCGGGGGACAGGTTCGGAGGACAATCAAGCTTTTTTTCCTGATTCGACATACCCTTTAAGCGTCTCCCCGTTTTCGATTTTTTTCCAACGGGCAAAACTACAGTGGATGCAGTTTGTCCCGACTGGGCCACGGTAAAACGTATCCTAACATGCCTAATCATCCCATTGCTAATCCAACCACCGATAAACACCATCTTTATTCCGAAAAAACCTTATTTTTTTCCACCAAAAAGATCAGCCTTGAGCATTCGACGCAAAAAATACGCGCCTTATACCTTGTATAGTAAAAAAAAAAAAAATTCGTTGAACTTTGCCCTGCTACGAGCCAAACCTCAAACCATAAATTTTAAGACCACTAAAAATTCGAGCATTTCTCGTTTACGAAATCGAACTAGCCCACATCATTATGCTTCGCCATTATTTTTTAAGAAATAAAAAATTTTTTTTTTCTCTTCGAAAAAAAAAAATATTTTTGCTTAAAAAAAAATCAAGTAACCGGTAAAAAAGAATGCGACAAGTCTGATGCGATAACGAACTAACACTAATAATTTACATTAGAGGAACTATGTTGGTATTTCAAGGACCGACTCCGAAGCTTGAGTTAGGTTCTACAATGATTCCACTATGTACCGCTAGGCAGAGTTTGCAACTGAGCCACCAATAATATTCAGATGAATCTTTTGCCGCGCGAATTATATCGTTTTTCCTGGAGCGGCTTAAGATACTAAAAGAGATTAGCCATTCAATCATTTCCGGTTTTTCGACCAATCCGAAAAATAAATAGGGAAGATGCATGGGTCAAAGAAACGGCCTCGGACATATACCGTACCGAGGGCTTACTTTGTACACTTTTTCACTTTTTTTTGTTATTATTTGTAAAATACTGAAGCGATTTTCAATCTGTCTTCACAAACATGAAGGGAGATCCTTCAGCTTTCAAATGATACCCTCTTGTAATGGTTATACTTCTTCTAAGTCAATCTATGACTCAATTTTCCGAACGTCCTCGACAATCTGTTCGTGGGGTAACTTTGGACGTTTTTGTTTCTGCATCCGTAACTCCATAATTAAAACAATAAAAGGGCGAAGAAATATTCTCAAAACATATTACCGTTAATAAATAAACAATTTTTATGCCGTTAAATAATTTTAAGAAGAGAAAATGATCCAGAAAAATAAATTCTTTGAAACCAAAATAAAATGTGTTTGGATGAATAAAATGGCTGATAAACATGGCGTTTATGGAATGTTTACAAATTTTTTTTGTTAATTCTTGTTTTTCTGCTCTCGGGAAAATACATTTGGAAAGAAATTTTTTGGGTAGTTAAAGGATGATGTTGGGCAAGTGCCGAACGTGTTTGAACCTGAATACGGCTTTCAGATACCGTTGGAGGGACCTTAGTATTCCGAACTTTGAAGTTTTTTCCCGTCTCGCATTATTTTGAAAATCGAATATTTTTATAACGAAGCTAATTGAAAGGAACATTTTACTAAAAAATATTCAAGAAGCTTCACTTTATGAAATGCAATCGTTGTTTCGGCTTTTCCTTGTTCTATTTTCAAGAATTTAAAAGAAAATCAAAGTGTCCAAAGTTACCCGGTCGAGTACAAAGAAACCCCTTCATACGGTACATTCGAAAGAACTTTTTAGACTATACTCAAAAAACACGAGAACACGAAAAAAAACCGATATTTCGATTTTTTATTCAATTTTTAAAAATATTTCGCAATATTATAAATCATTTCAGACCGAAAGTTAAATATAATACTATTTCTACCTTTCTTCATATCACTACCGACACAATGGATAAGGAGAAAAAAAAGTTTATAGAGCTATGGGAAGAGCGCCTTTCTGCGGAAGAATGGGGAAAGGAGTTGGACGGTAAGTCGTAAATGTAATACGTAAAGCCATTTTCAATGACTGTAGATAAAAATTTTAAGGTGTAATATTTAATAAATAACTTTCAATAGTTTCGGCTAACAACTTTATTTCTGAATATCCAATTCCTGGTTGGTTTTTGCTTCTTTATCAATACAACAACATAGGGGGTGGAAGTCATTCGCAAAACAGGAGCAATTGCAAAGAAAGTTCTTTAGACGGGCCCTGGACCTGCCGTGGCAGATGCCACACCCTAATAGCAGAGGAGTTAAAGTTAAAGAACGTGGAAGTGCAAACTTTGAAAAGGGCTGCGAGGTACGAAGCAAAAATCAGGAAAAAGGTCAGAACGAATTACTCTTGGACTGCATTAGTTTTCTAGATAGGAGCTCGGGAATGGAAAACAAATGGCAATGGCATGGGAAGAAGGGATTGGAAAAGGCGGGGTTTGGAACGGAAATGGCGAAAGGGCAATTAAAGGAAAACAATTTCTTCCCTGAAGAATTAGAAAGAAGAAGATGGGAGGTGCAGCGACAAGAGCAAATGGAAAAGATCTTAAAATCGGAGAGGTGGAGAGGTTACGGGAATTTGATAATTCCGAGTTTGCCGTTTCATTTACGCAAGTGCACCACTCATCAAAACGACAGTGCGAGACGTCGAATTCTGAGAGATTAGGACAGAATTGTGTAACTGTAATGTAGCGAAAATAATATGTCAGGGCGCAAGTTCTTTGTGAATATTTTTAATATTCTGCAAATATATTCAAATTAATTAATTAATTAATTAATACCTTTCACTGACATGGTAATAATAAATAGTAAAAAATATTAGATATAAAATTTTAGTCACAAGAAATATGATGTCTAGGGTGTCTCTTAAAAATGCAAATATAGAATTGAAAACGTTCGTGCCCTACAAAATTTCTAAATAAATGTATAAAAGTATTTCTGTTGAAGAAGTCTCAATCCTAAACCTTTTTAATAATTTTTGTAAGGAATCTTGGGCAAGGATCATGTAGTAATACAGCTAAGTTAGCATGCACTCGATAAATGAGCAGAAACCAGATATGATCATTCTGTCAAGTTTTACTTTAATAAGATAAAATATTCACAAATTCCACAAAATTGTCCACCAAAATAAGGATTTTACAGCAAATTAAATCCGCTAGGAGGCTGAGGGACTATATCTTGGTGAAATTGCGACCGGCTCCAGATTACTTGCTTAATACCCTCTTTTTATCTTAAAGCCATTTATTGACAGTCCGAATCTGTTCACTATTTTATCAGGATAGGAGCCGACAGCCTCCTAGAGGATTTAGTTTCCGGTAGAAATCCTCCTTCAGGCCCCACTGTAAAATATTTTGTGTAATTTAATCACAATTTATAATTGGAAAACGGTTCATACATTTTTATTTGTAAATAATAACCCAACAATAAATACTGCCTAGCAACATGTGTCAAAATTAACATAAACGTGTGTCAAAATAACCATAAAAAGATCCAAATACAAAATGTGTGGACCGAGTTTGTTAAAAACACACAAAATTTTTTTCAGTGCAGTAATGCTAGCACATATACACCCATAAGCTAAACATAGCCAATGGTACATACATACTAATTGACCACGTGATTAACATCGCAAATCCAGGCAAAATTTTGCATTAAGAGTCTTCACCATAGCCTTTTGACTGCATCGTACTCAAGTCATCTCCATCTCATTATTTCCAACTTAAAATTCAAACCAGTTACTCTTGGGAATTTTCTTGCGGTACTTCTTTTATTTTTTTTGCTTTAATCCTATGAACCACACAATTGTTTCTTATTTCCAAGAAATAACGATCGACCGATTATAATCGGAGATCAATCTCTCCTCCTTTCCCAATCGATAAAATCTTTGACAGAAGCGGAATATCTTACGATATCGTGACTTATTACAAAAGACAATGTCAATGTCGGGCCTATTTAATAAAACTTTTAATGACTCAACTCCCATCTATTTTAATGAACAAAAAAAAAAAAAAAAAAAAAAGGAAGGAAGATTAATCTCGAATTAAATGCCTGCATTTAATATTTTAATAAGAGATATTAAAAAATTGCAAATTAATGAATGTTCGGCTTTATTATAATAAAGTTTATCCGAGCGTGAATAATATTACAAAAAAAAAAAAAATCTTTAAGAGTTTAAAGATATTAAAAAACGAAACAGCAACATTTTTTTGCGGAAAAATTATAATTTTATAAATAACTGTAAATGACATACAACTTTTTTTTTTATGCTTAAATCTTCTACTGCATACTTTTTTTTTTAACCAAAAGAAAAAGATTCGTTAAAATTATTACGAATCTAATCAAAAAACGATTGTTTCTCCTGAACGATGACGAAACATTTTAAACTTGGTCCGGTCATTGTTGAACGGTGTATTTTCGGTAATGGAAATTAATTATGGTAAAATTTACACGTTTAAATCAGTATCGGAACTGGTAGGTGATCGGCTAGCAAGCATTTTTATCAACGCAATCATCTTAGAAGCATAGCTAGAGGCAAGTATGGTATTTGGGCCTGGAGCAAATATGACAGTGCTTAAGGACTCTACCCCGTTGCCCGGTTCCAGGCCGCACGATTCTGTCTTCTTGAGCACATTCAGGAAAAGAATATAAATTTTGTTACTCAAACGGCTTTAAAGCCAACAACAAGTACCAACAGTTCAAATTCATCACTGAGGAGTTGACAAACGCTTTAAAAAAGGAAGTGTTCTCATTGCTCTTTCAAGATTCATTAAAGATGTTCCAATGATACGACAATACACTTTCGGCAACAAGTAGTACTTTTCCATCTTCAAAAATAACATAACCAGCTCTTCACAGGTAAGTGTTCCTCCAGTCTTCGTAAGTGAGAAATAGCTAACTTAGTGATTTCTAATGAATGATAGGAACCGGAGCCGGAGTCGCAGGCGGGACTGGAGAAAGTCTACTTGAACAAAGAATTAGAATGATCAATGATATGGCTTGCCAGAGTTGTCAAAATCCGGATACCTTACTCCATCGATACATAAAGTGTATATATCAAAATATCAAATTATGCCTCAAAGCCAAATTACGAATGTTAAAATTTTTTACCAAAATAAAGTACACAGACGAAGAAATAATGCACCTCGAATTTTCCAATAACGTACCATCAGAATTACTCAATCTGTATGTTTATCTAATTCTGCATTAGGCAGGTCAACTGAGCTATGTCCATCACAATCGTGCATGGACATAGCTCAGTTGACCTGCCTAGTACAGAATCGCCAACACCCTGGCGTATCTAGGGAAACCAGAAACTTATATATCAAAATCTAAGGATGACCGGAAAAAATTTTTTAAATCTGAACGCTTCAAAAATAAAATCAGCAAATAGCAGGAAAATATGTTAATCAAATAGTGTAAAAAAGAAAGAGATTTATTGATGTAAATTGTATAGTTCAATTTAAAAAAAATTAAAAAAAGAAAAATTCAATTAAAAAAAAAAAAATAGCAACATTCTCATACGAATATACGAACAGCAAGCAGCACATGGATGCCTCTAGATGGGAATCTCCCTTTTGCGAAAATCTTATTGTTCTGTGATTAATCCTTATAAATAATTACGAAAAAAACCCTTTTTAAAAAATGGACGTTTGCGAAAAAATAATTTCTCATATAGAAATGGAAAAACGGACTAAGTACCACTTTATCGATAGCAGCCCTCCCAATTCAAATACCAAAAACGATCCATGCTGTTTTTGATCGTTTTCGATCTAGCGTAACCCCTTTTACATCAAAAACCATCTGTCGATACGTTAAATTACTTGATAGTTGATGATCACGTGACTCCTCAAGCTAAAGCGTCATTGGTTATGAATCTATTGTTGTTGCCAACAAGAACATTAATCGCAATGTTAATACTTTGAATGCTTATAGAATCTGTTAATTTAAATGCTTTCAATTCATCACAATATCGAATAGCAATGATGCTTTGTATCAAAATTTGTTTGCAGCATATAAAAAGTGCAATAGTGATAAAAAGCCGGCACTGTGTCAACAAGACGTAAATGAAATGTGGAGAAATCTGAAAGAGGAATACAGTGATCGTACTGAATTTTCGAACACCGTAAAGAAAAAAGAAAAAAAATCTTACTTAAATTTAGGGAAGGAAGGGGTCAAAAACGATCTAAAAAATGGTTACGTAATTTATGGACGACACCCTAGTTAAAATGACTACGTTATAACCGAGTTTCATAGACATGGGTTTAAATGGCAATCCGTCCGGACGAAATCCGTCAGGACGATCTTGCATTAAAAACATGTCAGCAGATTTGCAGAATGAAGCATGTGAAAATAGGAGACAAATTAAGCAGACCATATGTGAAGGAGTACATAGTATTATAAAATTATTGGAGAAGATTCTGCAGATAAATGTGACATATGATACTGCATCAGAAGAATCTGCACTTGAGTCTGATTCCACCCTTTCCCCTGCCAAGGAAAACAATTTATGCGTTATCACCGAGTTCGACTGTATTGAGGTCCAGTCCTTGGAGCCAGCCAGACTGAGCACCCAAAGTGGAAGGCCGAAGGGGAAAGAGGATGCAGTTAAGATTTAGAAATCAACTTGATTAATGACTTTGGTTTATATATTTGGTAACAATTAATCTGCCTCTGTAAGTACCTGCATTTTCCAAAACAATGGAATAGACTTAATGTTTGCACAACTTAAAAATACGTAAAAATATGGAACATCCATTGTTTAGAAAATAGCAAATGCAGTCAATTCGCTTACAGGGCAGCAATTTAATGACAACGTAGAAGCTATTTAATAAGAACATTGAGTGATTCCTTGGTTGATGTAGTCCAATTGCTCAGCAGCTGCAGTGGACAGATCAAGGATACGTCCAGGAACGAAAGGACCTCTGTCGTTGACAGTAACATCGACAGTACGACCATTTTCATCATTCCTCACTGTGATCCGAGTTCCACAGGGAAGTGTTTTATGAGCTGCAGTAAAAGCGTACATATCGAATTTATCGCCGCATGCAGTCAAAGCACCCTGAATCGATGGATCCCCATACCAGGAACATATTCCGCTTTCTTTTCCATCAACTTAAGACAAGGATACAAAAATTAACTGAATATATATAAAAACAGTTGACCGTCACTGAAACTTACTGTTAACCTCAATCACGTTAGTTTCCCCGGGTTTGATACTCAACAAAATCAAAACCCCAGCAATAAAAACAGTATAGAGCACCTTCATCGTGTGTCCGGTATCAAGTTTGCTTTGTTGATTTGAACTGAATGGCACATCTTTTATAGTTTGAATTAAACGTACATAATTTAATCAATTAAAAGGTTGATAAGGCCGAATATCAGATTTTTGTTGGAAACAAAGCTAACTTATAGTATTAATCAGCCGCTGATTATCAGATACGATAGTATTCATCGGGACCCGGATATGATTTCATAGTTTGGGATCCCAAAGAGGTTGGTGACATTGACTGCTGTGTGTAAGGAAGGAGCTCATTCCAGAATCCCGAGAGGTAGAGCTAAGGCAAGACAGTCCTTGGCTTCTTCTATTAGAAAGAAAGTCTCTTCATAAGCAATCGTGAGATCAACGGAAGTTACTGTATGTGTATGATTTGGAGAGCAGGAGACTACCATATCGACTCATTCTACACTTCAGTAACAACTAGAACTTTATGCTCTGCCTTGCTAAGGGCAAGGAGGAGGCTTATCTGATTTTTTTAAAGTAAAGAAATAGAATCATACCATTGAAGACTTGCTAGATTCGATATCCATGAAAGAAATTAAAGCCTACCCTTCTCTGCAGTTAAGCTTAAGGGGAGATAATCTTACGGTCTAGCCCAATACGTTCCATTTTTATTTTTATTCCTTAGACCGCAAGAACCTTAGTCTCATAATGGGCGATTAGAGGGACCTACTATATTTAGACACGGGTTCCGAATCGTGTTGGGCATCACGATATGATTTCACTTTGATCTCAAAACAAGAATCAAGAGGTGAATACTTGACTCGACCGCGGATCTTCAAGAGTCCTAGCAATGGACTACCGCTCGCCTCATGAAAAATTAACGTCTTTCATACGATTGAGGATCTGCTAGATTCAAAACCGTAAAGAAATAGAATCGATATTAAAAATAAAAGGATAAATCCGTGCATCGGAGGTGAACTACTAACGTATCTCCATCGTAAATATGATTGGAGATAGGCTGTTTTGACTGTTTCTAAAATCACATGATTACAAGTTTACACGCTCAAGTTGGTGTAAACTTGTGGTTACATGACACTTCCACGAAATGTAGAAACAGAATATCTTTAACCATATTTACAATGGAGATACGTTAGTTCACCTTCGACGAACGAAAATAAGATATTAAGAAACGATCCTTGGAACAGGATTTACCGAGGCACAAGCCAAAAAAGCTCTCATAGATGGCATAATAACTAGATTTTTGTTACGTTTGAGCCAGACTGGATGATGTTTGAATCAACACTATACAGATTATTAATTCTGTACCTCAGTGCAGAACTAGACCAAGTCCATTCAAGGATTGCAATTTCTTATTTCAAACCCGACTTTTCAAAAGGTATACAGGCTCAACGGTTGGCAGTGCTGATTTTATGCCTTTTGCTACCAAGTTTACTTCGCTAACTTGGAGAGGAAACTTATTCATTTATTAAAGATATCGCACAGTGGCTGGAAGAAAGTTTTAGCGAAGAAGAGCTCCAAGAAATGTTAACTCGCAGAAGACATTAATTTGGTAATTTGGCAACGCTTGTATGCTTTGTATAGTCAGGTTTGAAATAAGAAGTGCAATCCTTGAATGGATTTGGTGCTGTTCTGCACTGAGTTACAGAATTTGTAACAGAATATGAAAAATTGACAAGAAAAATCAAGCCTAGTGATGATAAACAAGAGATCATGTTATTTTATACCCCTCGTTTGGTAAAAATTACGTGAAACCCAACACGTGCCCACTATGTCGAGCTTTAATATTTATATTTACTCTATTTACCAATCAAATGATTTCATAGATTAACGCTAACAAGGAGCTAAATTAATGGTTTTTTGAAATTGTTTTTGGTCGGTTTTTTCCTGGATTTTTCCGTGGGTTGGAGGTGAACTAACGTATCTCCATCATAAATATGATTGGAGATATTCTGTTTCGACATTTCGTGAAAGTGTCACGTGATAACCAATTTACTGTCAAGTAAACCCAATTTACTGTCTCAGTTACATTATAGAGTGCCTCTCATGAGAACCCGTTTAAAGAAGGAAAGCATGTTCTTACCACCTCTCAGACATACGGTAGCAATGAATCACTCTCCCCTGCAAGCTATGCAAGCAGCTTGGAACGATATCTCCGAGAAAATCCCGGAATTAGACCTAAGTATATCGAAAGCGAGAATGAAAAAGCTGTTGAAACGATCTGTAGGCCTACCCATTAAAGACAAAAATAGTAAAAATAATAATCAGTTATAACTTTCATGTTTTTGACGCAGCTCCATGGGCTAATTTCAGATACCTTTTTTTTTTCTCTTTCTCTGTGATATGCGATTTTAGTTGTAATTGTTGTAATTTTGTAATTGGCGACAGAAAGACTGATAAAATTATAAAATATAAAATATAAATATAAATATAAATAACAAGATTACCCCAACATGACCGTGTAAACTCGTAGTCACATGATTTTCACAAACAGTCGAAACAAACCATCACCAATTATATTTACAATGGAAACACGTTAGTTCACCTCCGATGCATGGATTTGTAGTTGAAAAATCGTTCTACACACACACATCAGGCTTTTACAGGACCTGGAGTCCTATCGCCGCATTATAGACCTTTTTCCACTCAGGCCGCTCCTGGCAGGCATCTCGCCAGAAAAATCGTTATCTGATTCATTTTATCTTCTGAAATTTACTTTATAATTAAATTATTGAAAATTTTTAGCATCCTTAAACTTATATCCACTTCATTTCATTCCTTTAAACAAGTAATACTTAAACCGGACAATTCGACCAGTTGGGAAATTCATTTCATTTTAATTGAACTTACATTATTTTATATAAAAAAAAAAGAATAATAAGAGTTGGACAGTTTAAAAAAAACTGTCTGGATTTTTTTCCGCCCTCATCCTTTTTGTTGGAATAGGTCTTAAGCCAAAAGCCAGTCAAACACTTTTAAAAAAATCGGATTAGTGATTCATTCAAGATTTCTTCAAGATTCCGTTTTTATTCTCCTGTAGATTTGGTTGCCATTTTTATTTTAAAATCGGGTTTAAATCATGCAAGTGGTCAACGAGAATAGCTCATTATTCGAATTTGTAAATTGAGACTCCTTGCAAGACGAGAATCTCGAAAGTCTTGATTGACAATCAAGACTCAAGACAAGAAAATAATTTTTTTTTTGAAATTCCGAATCCTTAACGTAAAAGAGATAAAAAACCAAAATTTGAGCGAAATCTTGAAAAAGTCTAGAATGCATCCCTAAATCGGATTGGTTATCATTTTTTTAAGTATCCAAATCTCATCTAAATGTAGTAAACAAAAAATATTTCCACCGTCAATATTACCTTACGCTATTCAGGCCCTTTACGACGAAACAATAAACAAAGTAACTCAACAAAGAAAACGTAATCTTTTATATATTTGCTCATTAAATTCTTTTTCTTTTTTTTAAGTCATTCTTCCCATCTGTTTCTCAACGCCTTTCCTGCACATCAAATTAGTTCCTTTAAAAAAAAAAAAAAAAAAAAAAAAAAAAAAAAAAAACAGGAAATTAAAAAAAAATTGCGGCTCAGTTCCAACGATCCCTTTCCTCACGTGCGTTTCCACTAATTACATTTCAGACGAGAAAAATCTTATTTAAATTTTTCAATTGACAAAAAAAAAAGGCCATCGGTAGTGCATTTAGCACAGTCCAACACCCACGATTTTAGGACTCCTCGACATCCCACTCGATATTAAATCTAGACAAGGCATTGACCGATCTAATCTGGCACGTTTCATAACATCTTCAAAAAAAAAAAAAAAAGAATAAGATTCCTTCAACTCGAACGAATCTAAGAAAAGAAAGAATAAAAATTAAGAAGAAAGAAGAAAAAAAAAAAAAAGAACGGTATGCAAACAATAAACCGTGAAGAGGTCGATAAAACTTAGGCGCGTTTTATGATTTTTCTTTTTCAGTATATTTTCAGTTGATGCCCGTGATTGAGGAACTAGAAGAAGTAAATTCTCGACAAGCCCGGTTAATCGACTCTATTACGGTTGCCTTGAAAAAGTTGTACTTGATAAATAGGTCAAATGCTATTATAAAAAAAAAAAAAGATGTTTTGCTCTTCCGAATGTGCCTGGCAATTCAAAGTCACGCGCAATTCATCACGCCAATGCCGGACTTGTTGCATATTTCCTAATTTTAAGTTATAGACTTAAGAAAAAAAAAAACGAAAAGAAACAGAAGCGTTAATTAAATTCCACCACGAAAAAACAAAGACGCCCAAAGATTTTTAAGTGCGTTGACACGGTGACACGTACGGATTTTTTTAGGCTGTCACATAAAAAAAATGATGTAAAAAAAAAAACTTTTTTTCTTCTCTACTAACACAATCGTTTGTTATATTAACAAAATCTGAAGAGGAGGCTTCACTGAATTCTGGCAGGAATGACTGTTTTGTATAATACTCTATTTATGGTGAAATATTCGAAATTTTAGATATCTAACGAACTCCTCTGGTACATCCTGGAATTTTTAAGACAGGTTTCAACTGGTCTGAAATGAATGAGAGGTGGGAAAATTATTTCAAAAAAGAATTGCGGTCGAAAAAAAAATTTGATTTGGTTTTCCAGGTTCGCGTTTGCTTGGAACAAACGCGACTTGCACCAAAAATACAAGAAAAAGTCAAAGGAGTTCGTTAGATAGATACCTAAAATTTAAATTTTTGTCCCGTAAATCGAGTGTTGGACAAAACAGCCATTCCTTCCGGTATTCCGTGAAGCCTCCTCTTAAGGTTTGTTTACTTTTTCAATGTTATAAATAATTTCACTCTGTATTAGAGTGGCACTTCTTTTACAAATTTTTGAATTTCGACGAACTCATGCCTCAATTTTTTTATAGTGACCGAAACTAGAGACCCTTAATTAAAAGAGACTGGCCAAAAAAAATGGGCGCGAAAAAGCGGTGTCAATGGGACATGCGCTTTGAGCTAAATTTTTTGAAGCAGCCGCAGTTTGCAAACCCGAGCAAAAGAAAATGGCGATTGTTTATTTTGGAAAAAATCAACATTAATCCATTATTTCAATGTCAACATTTTTTAAGTTTTATTTTCAGAAATTTTGATTATTTCCACTCATTTTCTTTAAAACATTGAAAATTCGTTTATTTATTGATCACTTTGATTTAAAAAAAATTAACCATCGCCATTTTTGTTTGCTCAGGTCTGCAGATGACAGTTTGCTTTATGAAATAAAACACAAAGCGCATGTCCAGTTGACACCACTTTTTCGCGCCCATTTTTTCTGGCCAGTCTCTTTTAATTAAGGGTCTCTAACCGAAACAAGATACCCTGAATTTTTTCAGATTTTTTGGACGTCGGTTACCCGTGTCCAGAGAGACCTAAAACTTTCTACATTCCCGTAAAGACCGAAAAATAAAAAAATTGATATTTATGTAAAAATGGTTGATTTTTATCCGAATTTTTATGCAGATTATGAAAATGAAGTTAGAATTTATTTATGACAAACAATTACTGTGGTAGAGGCAAAAAAATATTAAGAATTTCGCAAAAAATTGTGACTACAGCATATTTTGCTAATTTTTTAAACTCATTTGGGCCTCTATCATCAAAACCGTGTGACTTTTAACTAAATTTTCGTGATCTGCATAAAAATCCGAATAGGAAACAACTATTTTTACATAAAAATAAAATTTTTGATTTTTCGGTCTTTATGGGAATTTTGAAATTTTCAGGTCCCCGGGGACACGACTAAACGACGTCCAAAAAATCTGAAAAAATTCAGGGAACCTTTTTTCGGTTACTATAAAATAATTAGGGGGTGCTTTCACCGAAATTCAAAAATCCCTAAAATAAGGGCCACACTACTCTATTGTAGATATTTTAAATATATATAAAATAAACTGTATTGAAAATATAATCGGTTACCATAGAGGCGTGAAAAATTGTTGATGGCATTTGATTCGTGTTTCCCTTTTCGAAATCAATAAGCAATCTCGTGTTTCCTGACGGATTCAGAAGAACCATTCGGAAGAAAAACAATTGAATCGTAGATTTTAAAAAAAAAAGGACACGTCCCCAGAAAATAGCATTACTGCAGGACATTTTCCCATATTTTCAGCGTTGATATGTCCCATTTCTCAAACCAGCAATTTAATTGGAACTGATTTTTTTTTAAACAAAGAAAACAGAAAATTCTTGATATTTACTGTAAGGGAACAAAGTCTACAATTGCAACATAATTGACAATTGGATTGCATAGTTTTTAAAAGCATTTATCAATTGCTAATTGTTACCTAACCTTGTTCCATTGTTTTGAGATTATTATTTTTTTTTTTTCTTCTTTTGAGAATAACTGAAACGCTGCCGTGAAATTCAAATTGTTTAAATTCAAATTTTAAGGTGGCTTACCAGAGAATCTTTTAAGTTAATGGAACTTCCTAATAAAATTTAACAAAAAAATCTAGATAAAAACTTTTTTCATCACGCATAGTGCGTTTTAAAAATACCTATTTTAAGGAGGATGCTTACACCTTTTTTTTGTTTTTATTTCGAATGTTATTTATAGGCGCAACATTTATTTATTTTGCGAAAACTTTCCGAATCAATAAAATTTTTAAAAAATGGTTTTCTACAGCGAAAATCACTATGGTCTACCTAAACTAAATTCTCCATCGACTGACAAGAAGGAAAGTTAGGATGTATCGTGAAATAATGAACAATTTATAAATAAATCTCAAGATCTCATGTTTTTGTTTACTAAATCGGTTGATTAATTTAAAAAATATTCATTATTTCACGATGCATCCTTACTTTCCTTCTTGTCAGTCGATAGAGAATGTAGTTTAGGTATACCATAGTGATTTTCGCTGTATAAAACCATTTTTTAAAAATTTTATTGATTCGAAAAGTTTTCGCACAATAAACAAATGTTGCGCCTATAAATAACATTCGAAATAAACAATCAAAATAAAAACAAAAAAAAAGTGTAAGCATCCTCCTTAAGCTGTGCTTTGTGATGAAAAATAGCTTTTCATAACTCATAGATGGGAAGAGCCCTTTCCCATCGATGTTTAGCGGGCGGAAAGGCCTTTTTCCCACATAGGAACTCGCCATGTTTAGCCATGTTCTTAGTGTTTGTAAACAAACAAATGAGGTATTTTTTTTTTTTTAAATCACTTAAAAAGTTATTTTTATTCGTTATAAAAAGTATCTTGTTATTCTAGGGTGTCAAATGAATTTTCCTCGCTCGGTTTCCATTCAGCCCTCGCTTCGCTCGGGCTGAAACGGAAACCTCGACGGGAAAATTCATTTTCCACCCTAGGTTAACAATATACTATACAACACAAGAACTGCAAAAGAATTGCCCGTCGAGACCTTTTCAAAATCGGCCTCGACGGACAATTTTTTCTTTTGCAGCCTTTGATGTTGTAATTTACTATTTCAACCATACCTGAATTCAGCGCATTAAAATTGACTGGAAACCCGATTTTCGTTTTTGAACATAAACTTTGAAACCGTTTTTCGCCACATTGGCAAATATTGTACTATAGTCCCCCATTCAAAATGCATGGGAAACTTTGGAGCTCTTCAGCAACCATTTAGCGTTGCCCGATGAGTCTAAAAATTTTAGAGGAATACTTCTTTATTTATTCGAACAAAATCTAGGGGTGGCACGATCAAAATTCAAAATTTTTTTTTAGCCCCTATAGCTAAGACGTCACAGGACCCAACTCAACATTGAGTAACAGGAACCAAACTTTTTTTTTTCCGTGGATAAAAACTACGCCATTACGGCCGTGATCATAAAAAAAACACCTAAAAATAGCTAAACAAATAAAATTAAAGTTTTGAAACATATAAACGACACCGATTTTACATTTCCATCTACAAACATGAGAAATTAATATCCGAGGAAGGAACAAAACACGAAGATCTGTGAACCGCCATGAATAATTTGTCACATTTTACTATCACAATTAATTAATCAAATAAACGAAATTTGACTTTTGCCAGAGAAGGGTCAAACGATATTTCATTCAATTCATGAATGAAACATAAAATGGTTCGTTTGCATATTGTGTGCAGCACCGCGGAGAATCCCACCATTACGAAAATTTATTATTAATCGACGACAACACCCCGCCATAAAAGAAAAATTATGCAAGTCAACGATCGAAATTTAACAGACAGACCAAAAAAAAAAAAAAAAAAAAAAAAAAAAAAAAAATATACTAATCCCCTTCGATTTCCGATCGAAATCGTCACCTGATTATGCACCCTAGCTGTAAGAAAAAGAAGGGGTCCCACGATATGCGGGTTCTAAAAACGTACAGCTTTTTGAAAACGATTTTGCTTTTTGTTTTTTAAAAACGAAAAACCTCCCGACTATTATCTTAAAATTGGAAAAGTTTTTGAAAGCTTTTCCCCTGACTGCAGGAAAAAGTCGAGGAAATTTCATGACAGACGGTGAGATTATGACCGCGGTGACCTGAGACTTTTTAACGAGGTCAATTCCTTTACTTTTATTACAATTGCTGTTGGCAATAGCCCGTGGGGAGGTTTTCCGGAATGCAATTACAGTATAAGGTGAAAAATCGTCGACATGAATTTATGTAATCGCGTGCAATTTTCAGCATAAGGAAGGTAAGGGAACTAAAAAAAAAAAAGGGGGCGACAGACAAATGGACGCTGTTTTCGGGTTGAAACGATGTCAAGGTCCTTTTTTTTTGTGTAAGTTACTAAGGCAACACCGTGACAAATTATCATTCCCCGAGATTTTCCGATCCCGAAAGGGATCCCCTCCTACTTAAAAAAAAGTAGTGTATGAAATTGACACTGGCCTAGTTCGGTAATGTAGCAGTATACTGTTACCCCACTCTATAATTAATGATAATTTAGATGTTGTATTCAAAGCGATAATTATTAGGTCAACAATCGTTCCTATAAGCTGTGAATTTCTGCTAGTTCTTTTTAGAACCATTTTCGTTTTTTTTTTTTTTTTTTTTTTTGTTTGTTTGTTTTTGGGGGGGGGGGTGGAAGATTTGAACCTTAAATTACTCTGAACCCTTGGTTCAATCCGCCATGACTTTTTTCAGTGATGAGACCCGAGCGAAATTAAATCTGTAGCTCTGAGTAGAACAGAGCCAAGTCCATCCAAGCAACGAATCTTCTTACTTAAAATCTGACTTTACAAAATGGAATCGCATTTCGTAAATATTACATTGCTCCAAGGCACGGTCATATAGACAGGTCCGGAAAGTTCCTATGACGTTCATGTTTCACTTAACTACGCACATTTTAGTTCTAAAATGGGCCACTGGCGGAGCTGCGATCTTGAGAATCGCAACATGTCTAATCGTATAAGTTGCACGGATAAAACACTATCTAAACAAAAACACTTCCGTGTAAAAAAAAGGGAGCCAAGTTTTTTTTGCTTCCCTTTACAAAAACCGTCTGCCCTTAAAAGTGGTGATATCAGAGGGGGCAGCCAAGTAGCTTAATTTTCTTATTACAAAAAACATTTTGCCCTCAAAAGTGGTGATATCAGAGGGGGCAGCCAAGTTAATTTTTTTGCTGTTATTAAAATTTTTTCCGAAGTCATTTTCCTCCGTGAATAAACTCAAACTTGGGCGCTTTTTTCTCTCATGCAAGTGAAAACTTTTCTCAAATATCGAAAATCATAGCTCAGATAAAGTTTCGACGTAATATTTATTGTGAGTGACGGGAAAACTTAGGTAAATCCTTATTAAAAAGTGAGATTTTGTAAGGATTAATGACGAACCATTGAGACAGACTTATAGCGACATAATAACTTTCTGGTGCAGATTCTTGTCCGATTGCTGAGAAAAAAATTTTTATAGGAGAATTTTTCCAGTTGAAAAGGATTGAGGAAAATTTGATTTGAGAAGGATTATTGTGTCATTCATACAGAGCCTTAAAAAAAAAGCGCCCAAGTTTGAGTTTATTCACGGAGGAAAATGACTTCGGAAAAATTTTAATAACAGCAAAAAAATTAACTTGGCTGCCCCCTCTGATATCACCACTTTTGAGGGCAAAATGTTTTTTGTAATAAGAAAATTAAGCTACTTGGCTGCCCCCTCTGATATCACCACTTTTAAGGGCAGACGGTTTTTGTAAAGGGAAGCAAAAAAAACTTGGCTCCCTTTTTTTTACACGGAAGTGTTTTTGTTTAGATATCACAACTTTTTGTAGGGTGAATTGTTTATTTTTATGAAACATTTTTTCCCTTATCACTATCATCATCATCACTACATATATAAAAGTAAAGTGAACCAGTTATGTCTGATTTTTCGACCGCCTTGTAAATGATTTTTTTTTTTTTTTAATCCTTTGGGCCCCCCATCAGTACAAAATATCTTTTTCCTACTTATTAGTTAAATTGTAAGTTTTACACCAAAAATGTGAAAAAACTTCAAGCTTTTCCAATTTTTTGATGATTAAAATTTCAACCTTTGAAATCTTTTTTCTGTAAAAAACTTGCGAAATCAGAATAATTTTTATTGAAAATTTTGACTTTAATAATACAAAATCCTACCTTTTTCTTAAAGTTTTGGTCCTGTCATAGTTAGAAAACCGAGAAAAAAAAAAAAAAAAAAAAAAAAAAAAAACTTATTCAGCTTAAAATTGTTTGTAAAAAAAATTAGCCCCTTATCAGCTAATAATTACAAATTTGAAAAAGGATGAAATTTCCCCCCATATAAAGGGGTCTGGGACGGGGCAAAGCGCCGCGCGGAACGGCTAGTTAATTATTAAATAAATAAATATTTTGGCTTTGGAAAATAATTCTTGTTTAATTTCTAAGTCAGCAATGCCGGTAATGACTCCTTGTTATTATTATTGAAAATTTGTTTTGTTATTATTAAAAATTGACAAAAAAAAAAAAAAAAAAAAAAAAAAAAAAAAAAAAAGATTTCTTTAATTTTGAATTTACAAGTTATGACCGATTTTATAAATATGAAATTTCGGGAAAAAAAAAATGATAATTTTGCCTACGAATTGTCTGGGTTTCATTATTGTTCACTCAACCGTAACATGTCATTGACATTCATAATAATATAACAATAACAAAGGCTACTTTTAAACTAGTTTCCTTTTTTTTTCTTAATTTTTTTTTTTTTTGAATAATGTTGAGGGTTGCATACTCTCGATTTTGCAGGCGGAAAAGAAAATTGCTTGTAGCTCAGGCCCAGTTTCGAATTTTCCAATTTTTGGAATTTTATATGAGTTTACATACTAAATGGTGTAACGGTACCGAATTTCAAAATTTCAAGACCCCTGGAAGGGTCCGAACTTTATGCTAGATAGATAGATATATATATATATATATAGTGAGTGAGTAACGCTCAAAATGACGATTTTCGACCCCTAGAAAACCGAAAAACGACAAAACCTAGAAAGTTGAAAATCGGCATAGTTAATATCGAAGGGAGCGGTGTTCCGTATGTGAAGAAAAAAAATTTTTATCTTAATCGGGTCGCGAGTTTCGGGGCTCTGAAAACAGCGGTAGGATGAGCTTAGTAAAGTAAGGTGCGAGTGGAGTGCACTTAAAACTTGGCTGGGTGCACTCAGTGCACCTTGATTAGTAATTATTACTAATATTAATGGTAGATGTATAATTACTAATAGGTGAGGGTAAATTTTAAATATATTACTAGTAATTTTTACCATAATGATACATAGTATGGTAAAAATTACTAATAATATATATAAAATTTACCCTTACCTTATTAGTAATTATACATCTACCCTTAATATTAGTAATAATTACTAATAGCGTTTTATCAGTGTGGGACCATGGCCATATAAACGGCTATGTGGCCTTGTGCCGCCATCGTTGTTTACAAATCGCAACGAAAAATCAAAAAGCGTCTCGCATAGGGATGGACACAACACAAGACAACACAAGCACAAGACGGTCTTGTTTAGTTCTTGTGTATTGTTCAAGATCTTGCAACATAAGGCAGTGAAGCTCTAAGTTAATATTTTTTTCTTCTCCCACTTTTTTTGTAATGGCGGTGAAGAAAAAAGTAAACAAAAAAATATAAACAAAGCCATATAATTATTTTGCGAAAGGAATTGTGTCCATTGCCAAGGCAATTGTCCTATTTACATCAAATCATATTGCAAATATGACATTTTCGAAAACGTTTTGCATGGTAAAACGTTATGTTTCACATATAATCAGAAAATATAGGAAAATCTTGAACAATTCTCAAGCCAAGGCAAGATCTTGTTTTTCATTTGTTTTCAACGCAAAACCACAACACAACACAAGAAATCTTGTGTTGTCGTCCATCCCTAGTCTCGCATACTAGTAGCGCTTACAGTGAAAGAAAGGAAGAACTAATTTTTGCGTAGTTAAGCGGAACATGATCTCTTATGTATAAGGGATAGGAGTTTCCGGAACTGTCTATACGACCGTGTTCCAAGGGTTGGCAACATTTAGTTGCGTCTTCTGCTCCAATAGAGTCGAACAGTCTGACGTCACATGTACGTTCAGAACACCAAAATCACTGCCTCCTTTATCGGTGCTCCAACTCTAATCGGTCGAAAAATGGCAAAGCAAACTTGCAGAAAGAATGCGTTCCAAAGTTTTACGATCAACACTGAAACCGAATTCGTAAAAAGTACCAAATCTTCAACTGCTTCTACAATTCCTTCCTCATAAAAAAAATTTAATTTTTTAGGGTGCAAATTCACTATGAAATGTTGGACCAAAATGTTGGTACAACATGCCATAGTGACCATACAATGTTGTACCAACAGGTTGGTCCAACATTCCATAGTGAATTTGCACCCTTAAATTAAGAATAATAGAAAATTAAATAAAAGAAAATAATAGAGAAATTAGAAGATTGTAAAGATGAGACTTTTAAAAGTAAACGGTACCAGGATGATGGTAAAGCTCAGAAGTACATTATGCACTGATAAAACGCTCTTAGTAATTATTACTAATAGTAATTATCTTATTAGCAATTATACATCTACCTATAAGCTAAGGGTAAATTTTATATATATTATTAGTAATTTTTACTATAAGTACGGTAAAAATGACCTTAAGTAAGGTAAACATTACTAATAATAAATATAAGATTTACTATCAGCTTCAGGTAGATGTATAATTACTAATAAGATAATTACTATTAGTAATAATTACTAAGAGCGTTTTATCCGTGATCTATTGATCAATCACTAATGTCTCATATGTTACAGTCTGAAAACCCAAGACAAGTGATGAATGTGATTAAAAGTTTATTCGAAAGGGACCCTGCAGATTAAAACAAAGTCATCTTCAATGAACACATTAGAGAGCAAGCTGAACAAGCCCTCCAACAAGATTGACGGACTGAAAATTGAGCAGACCAATGCATTGGCGGAATTTAAAAATGATCAAGTATATATTAAGATGGTGTGCAGAAAATGGCAAAGTCATAGACTCATCTCCTCCAAGAACCCTTTAATTAAATGGCAAAGCGGAGAGACTGAATAGAACCATTGCAGAGAAAACCCGAGCTCTCCTTTTTGATTCGAACGCCATTTTGCAAACTAAGTGTAGACAACTCATTGGTTGTCTTATGTACGCAAGTCTAAGACGTACGAATCCCTTAGCTCTGCAGTTGGTCTGTTGGGTACTTAAACAGGCAAGTTCATTTATGGTGAAAAAATCATTATCGTTTGCTAGTCATTATATTAGCGGGCATTCTGTCAGATTTAGCAAATCATGTAAGCCGATACTTTTTTCAGAAAGACCCTGAATTTGCTGATTACTTTGGCTTCAACCACGAAGATGTAAAAAAAGTCATCATGATGAAGTGTTAAAAAAGGTTAAAGAATGGTATAATGCCTAGCAAATTAAAATCGGTAGTTCTGCCCTGAAAAGGGGAATCGACCTATCGTACATCTCTGGGATGGCCATGTTTGTTTATGTTTAGCTTATAATGGCCAAGCCAGACATGTGCGATAGGTCCTTTCCCTTTTTCAGGACAGAACTAGGGAGTTTAATTTCGCCTGGAGTTGATTCATCTTAAGGAGCAAAATTAAGGAAAAAAAGGAGGGAAGCATGGTCATGCCACTGACGCAAAGCCCTCTTCACATACAGATTCATTGAAGAGAGCCTATCAAGGCTTATTGAACCGAACCTTTTTCCGATCTTTAAGGTTAGTTAAAAAATAAACTGAAAGAAAGTGTCATTTACCCCGACCATATTTTGCATTTTTAGGTCACTTGAGTATTTTGAATTAAGGCAACAAAGCATCTTTGTCTTCCCCAAAACGCATCTAGATTGCATAAGTTATTAAGTCTTAGTTCTTATTATAAATTATAATTATCACCAATTATTTTGTCTGGACGTTGGAAGAACCAAAATTAAGGTTCAGACCACCAATTTTAAATCCCTAAAGTCCTTACCTTTTATAAAGCGTATCGGTTTCTTAGGACTAGATTCCGGTAAAATTTCTTCTTTTTTCTCCTCTTCGTGTAACAATTTCCCGATCGTGTTTCTGATGATGGGATCCGCTTTAGGCGCAGCTATCATTTTATCCTTCTCCGGATCTTTTTTCGCTGGTTTCACCCTTTCAATCGTTTTTAAATCCCCTTTTAATCCTTCCTCGTCCTCCGATGTTTCTTTCAAAGCGTTTTTCATATTCCTTTCGAATTCTTCGCTTACATTCGAACCCGGAGACCTTTGGCTTTTCCTTTCCTCCTCCACCACACGATGGGTTTCCCCCTCTTTTTCAAATATCAACGCTCTCTTCTCTAAATTCTCCAATCTTTTCATCAACGTCTCTTCCTCATCCTCGTCCCCGTCCACGCTCCTCATTTTCAAAAACGTCTTCCTCTTCTTCCCCCTCTCTTCCCCGTGGTAAGATTTAATCCTCCTGAGCGACGGCCTCCCCGTTTTTTTCACCTCCTCGTCCAACCGGTTCAACGTCTCGTCCCGTTTAATACTTTTGTCGACTATCAAATCGATTATGTTATCAATGCTATCCTTTTTATTGATCGTAACTTTAACGTTCCCTACGTCACCGTCCACGTCCCTCGGATTTTTATCGATCACTTCACAACACTCCAACACGCAATTTTTTAACGGTTTCTGATCGATTACCAGATTAATATCGTTGTTATTTTCAAAGATTTCCTCTTCCTCCTCTTCTTCCTTTTTCCTTTTCACTTTTCTTTTAAAACTAAACATCCTTTTGAGTTCCGACCCGGTTTCCCCGGTCTTCCTTTCCACCGGAGGCTCCTCCATTTTCGAAGTCATCCGCTCGATCAGTTTATTTACGTTGGTTTGACGTTCGCTCAATTTCGAAGTTTCCTCCTCGATTTGTAGAGTTTTGCTTTTCGCTTTACCCATTTTCTTATCTAGTTAGGATATTCTCCAGATTTTCTTTTTACTCGCTTCGATGAGCTTCGAACTAAAACTGACGTTTATTTATTTATGGGCATCCAATAATTTTTAACGATTTTCTTTCCATAAATAACAATCCCGAGCTTATTTGGGTTTGGAAAAAAAAAGAAGACTTGAAAAATATTATTGACAAGGTCGATTTGCGGCTTCGTGAGGAATATTAATTGAGTTTTTTTCAGATCGGAGCGTATTTTTGTCTCTTTTTATTCCGTCCGCCCTTTTTTGTGTGAATGATTACAAGGCGTGTTAATTAATCGCTATCGACAAAAGCTGTCATAATAAAACGATTTCTTCATTTGAGACTCACGAAATAAACGCAAAGTGACAAGCCGACACTTTTCAAGGAGAATAATAGACGCTTGTCAATGGCTATGAAGAAGATTAGTTATCTCAAAAAAGATTTATCGAAGGGGGTTTTTCCCCCCTTACGAAGAAAATGCCGAAAAGCCGAATCCGCTTTTCGGAGTGATTTTAACACTTGAGTGTAACCAAAGATAAAGGACCTTATCCATTATTTTAGGAATGAACGGGGCATGCGGTCATTAATGCTAATAATTAATTAATTAATTAAAAATTAATGCTAACTCCAATTAATGTCTTCTGCGAGTTAACTTTTCTGCTTTGTCAGCAAAATAAACCAGCAGAAGGCATAAAATCAGAACTGCCAACCGTTGAGCCTGTACACCTTCTGTAAAGTCGGGTTTGAAATAAGAAGTTGCAATCCTTGAATGGACTTGGTTTAGTTCTGCACTGAGGCACAGAATTATATTTATGAAGGAGATACGTCAATTGACCACCAGCGCATAATCTGTATCTAATAGAAGATTCTGAAAAGCAAGTTTCCATGTACAAACTATTAAAGGTATTGCAGCACGAGGTGAATAAAGACAAATTTTTTGAATATTTTGATTATGTAAAAGGATTATTTAAATCTCCTGAATATAGAAAATTCGGCGAATATTTTCTCAAATATTACGCTAATCGATTCAAGGAATGGGCTTTGAAAATGACAATATAAAGTCCATTTAAATCCTTAAATAAGTCATCCTTAAGGCGGTAATTTCCATCCAGCAAAAGAACTTTAAGTCGAAGTTAATCCAATCGTACAAAAAAACATTCAAACCAATGAGCTCACGAATGGAAACATAAATATTTTCGGGTACGTATTCATGATATCATATCATTCATGCAGAAAGTACAAGCTTTTAAAGGTTCCCGTTACAAGGGGGTGTAAAATATTTTTGTGCCTCCCACTGCCCCTGTAAGCGATTTGAGCATATCTCCATTTTGCAAACAATAGCTTCTTTCTGATGTTTAGCTTTTGTCAACAACGGTTCTATTCGAGTTGTTTTCAAAATGGAGCTACGCTGAAGTCGCTTACAGGGGCAGCCCAACCCCCTCAAAAGTCTCCAAAAAAATCAAAATATGGTGTGCGAAATCTGAGCTTTGTATCTCTGCTCTAACACGTGCCTATAAGCACTTCGATTTTCCCATTTAAAATGTGCAATCTTCCCAGTTACTACTTCCATAAGTAGTTATCGATAAAAATTTCAAAAAATTCCATTTGACCATTTTCTAGTGGCCTGAGCCTGCTTAAAAATGTGTTTTTAGCTGTTATTAGGCATATTTTCGAAATATTAAGTCATTGGAAAATGGTGAAATTGAAATTTTTCTTCATCGAAATCTATCAAAAATGAATGTAAGTGGCTACAACTCAAGCACTGCTATCATACAGAACCAGTAAGAGAAATACAATATGTATTAGACACAAATACTTCAAATCCATAAATTCGTGTCATTCGAAGTAGAAACCCTTAATTAGAAGAGACTCGACAGAAAAAAATGAGCGCTAAAGAGGCATATGACCATGAGCGATCAACTCTTTTTTGACAAATTTGAAATTTGAAAAATTAAAATCATGGAATGTGAACCATAGGGTGGTTCGAAAATCAACTTTTGCGGAATTTTAAAACTCCTATATCGGGAAAACTTTCTTTTTAAGTAGAGTATCAACCCTGAATTTTTTCCGATTTTTTGAACGGCATCCAGAGGTGTCAAATCGGCCTTGAAAGTTTCAAAAAGCCCATAAAAGGGCCAAAAATGAACCTTTTTTGTTTGCATAAAAGACCATCGATTCCTATCGGAAATTTAGCTTAGATTACGAATTTGAAGTCGAAAATTGGTTTTGGTGCACGGTTTTTGAGCCACAGGCAAAATGCCATAACCAGGTTTTCAGAGCTTTTAAATCCGGCCTGTAGCTTAAAAATTATACACCAAAACTAATTTTCGGCTTCAAATTCGTAATCTACGCGAAATTTCCGATAGGAATCGATGGCATTTTATGCAAAAAAAAAAAAAAAATTCATTTTTGGCTTTTTTATGGGCTTTTTGAAAATTTCAAGGCCAAAGGATGCCGTTCAAAAAATCTAGAAAAATTCAGGGATGATACTTTACCTATAAAGAAACTTTTCCCGATATAGGAGTTTTGAAATTCCAAAAAAGTTGATTTTCGAACCACTCTACTGCACCGTTCTGTATAATACTGAGAGTATCAACCCTTTAGATTGCTTCATAAGTTCTGAAAGTGAGTTCTAAGCCAAAGTTCCACAGAAACAAGCCATAAAAGGGAATAAATGCATCCAAAATGTACTTTGAGCTTTCGCTTCCCCTATTAATTTTGTATTTCATTTTTATTTTTCTATTTATTTTTATTTATTTTTTTTTTTTCACCCCAGTTACGTAAGTTATTCTCCCAAAATAATTCTTCTCACTACTAACTAGTTTTTTTTTTCCAGTTTATATCTATTTAATCTCCCGCTTCAAAGAGAATCCAAACAGGGCTGCCAGTCCTATTCCGATTCCGAAAGATGGAAAAAAAATTTCATATTCCGATTCTGATTCCGGTTTAAACTGAAATTGATTAACTTTAATAACGGTATTTTCGTGCTTTTTAAGTCAATGTAAATCAAAAATATTTTTTTGGATGCCGATGCCGATGCCAATTCCGATTTCGATGATTCCGAACTGTTTACAGACAAGATTCCGATTCCGATTCCTATTACTTTTGAAATACAGCAGATTCCGATTTCGATTCCTATTCCAAATAAAAATCAATCGGAATCGCAGCCCTGATTCCAAAAAACCCTATTTGCTTGCTTTTAAATAATAATTTTCAAGCCTTTTCCTTTCTTTTTCGATTCAAACGTTCCGCTAAAATCCAAAATCCGACATTAGTCACCACAAAGAAATTATAAAACTCTCAATTAAATTTTGAAAGGGAAAGAAGTGCGGAAACCACAAGAAAAAAACACTTTTCTTTTTCGTTAATAAAAATGTGGCGCTGAAAAATCTGACCAACGAATTTATCAAATTAAAAATTGTGCTCCCTAATGCATCTTCCTTTCCTATTTCTAAAGTGGCTAATTACAGTCCAAGTCAATCATTATAACATTTACCATAACGCAATTTAAAACAATTTCTCTCACCAAAAAATTAACCATAACCATCATTTCAAGAGGGAAGGGAAACACCAAAAATACTTTGAAACCTACAAGAATAATAACATTAAAAAAAAAATAACACTTCTCACGTTACCAAAAAAAAAAAAAATCGTACTAAAACCAACATTATAATTTTCCAAGGAGGCCACTTTAGGACGAGGAAAAAAAAAGAACAAAGGTTCGTAATCGAATAATTTTCAATGATTTCAAACTCACGTAATTTAGAGTAACCTTCACATTTTGAGACCTCTCTTACGATGTAAACCCTACGAATTTTTTTTTATCACATTTATCTCAATTTTTTTCGAGAAAAAAAAAAAAAAAGCATTTTTATGAAATAAATGGCTCATTTGAAAAATATCAAGCAAGTCTTCTTTTTTTCAAGATAACAAAATTTAATTAGTCGAAAAAGCACGAGTTCCCGGTTTAGAAAAAAAAACGATCGCTTACAATCAGATTAGATTTGTTTTAAAAATAATACAGTTTCAAGTCACGGTCAAGGCTGTTTATACGCCTTAAGCTGATTATTTTTTAATAAAAATAAAAATCAAGAGTTCAAATCTCGATTCGCATATCCTCAGAGAATATCCCAACTCGAAAAAAGAGGAAAAAGCACACACACCATTTTTTTTGTTTCCTACATCATTTTTTATTTTATTAACTCTTCACTTCAGCCCGCACCACTGATAACGTTCAGATACCGATACCGACTGAAGGATAACGGAAAAAAAAAATGGCAGACTAATTATCACAACACAGACTGTGCAATAAAATTACATTATACCCAAGACGTTTGTGAATAAATATCGTTATTATCTTTGTTCTTACTTTTTTTAGGTACATAATTGTTCAGCCAACCGAATCTCAAATCTTTCTGCCAAATGAAGAAAGAGAGAAAAAAAAAAAAAAATTCGCCATTTTTAATTTTTCGATTGAAAAGCAATTTTTTTTTATTGGGATTACCTATATCGAAATGAAAAAGACCTTGCAATGCAATGACACGAAATCAACCTGGGATGATGACGTCGCCGCCTTTTGAAGTTTTTTTTTTTTTTTTTATCTGACGGAAATCGTGCTATCGCTTATGTGTATAAAACGGCCCATTTCACACAACAGCGAAAAAAAAAGCAGGGTAATGTATGGAACATTAACCCATTTTGCAAAAGAATGTGCAGTTTATTATTTTGGCATATAGGATGCAACGTTTTATGAATAGGATATCAAGTCCAGACGAAGGTCGTAGGAATCACGGTCGAGTGAATGGGACCTACTTAAAAGTTTAATTTCACTCGAAATTATTTTTTTTTTTTGGACAAGCAAAAAAAAAAAAAAAAAAAAGATCTAATAATTCATTGTTTCTTTTTTTTTATAACGCTTGACAAACGAAACGAAATCATAATTGTTTTAACCGGGCACAAGGAAGAATTGAGAATTTTAATTTCGACAATCCAATTATTTCTGCCACGCCACTTTCTCGTCTCCAGTATCATTAACCTTTTAAGAGCAAAGTTTTGGCAAAGCATATAAAGCCCTGTATTTTTTTGGCTATGTAATGGCTAAAGCCACAAGAGATAACTAATCCTCGCCAAGAAGAAATTGAAGGGCAATAAAAAACTTTCCAGGAAAAGGGTCCACATTGAAAGAATTATGCATACTGGCAAAACGTATAAAATAGACAACAGACACATTTTGAGATAATGATAGAAATAAAAACTCGGATGTTAGCTGAAAACGAAATAGTAATTTTTTTTGCAAAAATTTTTTGATAAATCATCAGGGGAAAGAAAAAAAAGTACAAAAAAGTTTTTGTCACGTGACCACACCCCTGATCATTTCTCATTGGTTTGACGTCATCGGTCTAGTCACGTGATTACTGCTTATCTAAGCTCATTGAACCAGGTATGTTCGTTCTTGCGGAATACGACTCGAACCACGTTAAACTGCGTCAAATATATAAGCATACAAAACGAACACACGCAAAACTAGACCGATGATGTCACGACCGTTTTAACGCGAATTCAAATTCCAAATTTTTTTCTCTCAGTTTTATTGTAGAATTCCTTATCGGTGAATAGAAAAAATCGCAATTATCATTTCCTTAGACCCCATAGACTGAGAAAAAAATACAGCTCAAAACATGTCTGTTGTCTATTAAAACAACATATGAACAGTAGGGTGGGCCGAAAATAAAAAATTTTGGCAAAAATCTGGCAAAAACCAGAAATTTCAATATTTTTATCACATTTTTTACAATATCTCAAG